>CAWUFW010000555.1:590000-1286576 GCA_963921515.1 Calotriton arnoldi | reverse complement strand
GCGTGTCTCCTGAGCAGGATGCTGGTATTAACCTCTCTAGCTGTGGTGTCTGCAGCATCCAGAACACATCATATAGAGGAATTAGAAATGAGTTTTGTCACATGGCCCATAGAAACATTGTCGTTTTTCACTAAGTTAGCATGAGCACGTCGCAGCTTGTCTGCTGCTTTTGCACACGTTACTACACGTCTTTATTTTTGCAATCTTTCTTGACTACTTTCACATGAGAAGTCATCGCTGTGTTCACTCTCTGCATGTTCATGGGATTTTGACTGAACAATATGTGCAAGGTCGAACAATGCTCCTTGTTATTTTGTTCTGGCCAGAACTTAGCCCTTAGACAAAACATACCGATGCAGCTGTTTAGACAAATGTTCTTGGGTTTTATTAGAATACACGAATAGGTACCACACACTTGGAGAGGGACCTTTTGTGAGAATGCGCCCTCTTTCTTGCATGGTATGCCCCCACTTTTTGCTGAATTGCTGATGTGCTTTGACTGAGTGTGCCCTGGGCTCCTGCCAATCAGGTACCCAGGGCCTGTGTTCCTTCCCTAAAACTGCATTGAAGCCTAAACCCAATTGGCATCTCTGGCCACAGGTAGGCCCCTGGTAAATGGTACCACAGGTACCCAGGGCACTGTGACCCGAGAAGGCCCCCAAGGGCTGCAGCACTTATTGGGCCACCCTTAGAGGCCCTGTACCCTGACACACACACACACACTGCCTTTGCAGGCTGCGTGTCTTGGTGCAGAACAAAGTGACATGGCACACACCCCTGTGTGCCATGCCCACAAACCACTGCCCTGGCATCCATCAGTCACCCCTCTAGCTGGGTGCCCTATGCCAGTGGTGAGGGTACAGGTGCATGAGCCCTGTACCCCTACAGTACCCAGGTCCATTCCTGGGCACTGTGTGCAGTGCTGCCATTAAGAGTATATGGTGCTGGGAGCTTGTCATCACGAACTCCACAGCACCATAATGGCTGCACTGAAGACTGAGAAGTTTGGTATCAAACTTCTCAGCACATTAAACCCACACTGATGCCAGTGTGGGATTAAATGTAAAATGCACGACAGAGGGCATCTTAGAGATGCCCCCTGAAACTCAACCAACTCCCAGTGACCTGACTGAGTGGCTGCCGAGGCTGCCACCACCAGACATGTTTCTGAACCCCTGGGTCGAGAGCTTGCCGCTCTCGGGGGCCTGAAACAATGCACATCCTGGGACGAGGTGCCAAGCCTCCTCCCCCAGGATGGGCAGGGTTCACGAAGGAGAATCTTCAAAGGCATACCGCCTTTGTGAGCCTCTCCAGACCACTTGCTGTACTCAGCAACTGGTCCCCACTGGTTCTACCCCCCCACTTGGGGCGGGAGACCCGGCGGGAAAAACAAAGTGAGGAAGAGAGGTGTGCCCACCTCTGCCAACTCCACCCCTAAGGTGGAGGAGGCGAGGTGAAGCACAACCTCGAGTCCCCGCCACCTTGAGGATGGGGGGACCCAGCCAACCCAGGACAGGCTCCTGCCCCCCTCCCACTGGAGAGTGGCAGAATAGGGGGTGTACCCACCCCAGGGAAGGGACCCATTGGTCCCTGCCCTTTACCTACCTGTAACACCCCTAAATTTAGTATTTTGGGGCACCCTGAACCTTCCTTCCTCAGATCCAGCAACAACAAGAAAAGGAAGAGAAGAAGAAGGATGAGAAGCTGTGCAGAGCTAACAAGAGGACGACGCCCACTGACTTGGCCCCAGGCCTGTCTCCCCTCGAACCTGCTCCTGCAAAACCCGGGCGTGTCCAGCGGCCAGCAACCTCAAAAACCCCGGAGGAGCTGCCTGCCTTCACTTTCCAAGCTGTTTCTCCCGCGAACACCGGACGTGTTTGAACTGCAGCTTCTGGTGCCAGCCAGGAACCACGAATCCCGCACACTCTGCACCCGCCGAATCCGGCCCGAGCGGGCAAATACCCAGAGGAGGTCCCCCCGGCGATCCTGACCCGAGATCCGGCGACCCATGACCTGCCTCAAGCCTCCTGACGCCTGCAGCCTCAATCCAGAGGACCCCCCCTACCGCGACCAGAGCGGGTAAGAAAATCCGACGTCCCAAGGCACCCCTGCACCCGACGCCCCACAGCCTTGTGTGCCCAAACCAACGGTGCCTAACCAACCCTCTATATCCCAACTTACCCCTCGAAGTGGTGGTAGCTCCTGGAAGATCCTCGTCCCCGAGCCTGCAGTGTTTCTTTGTCCCGGAGAATCTCCATTGAAATCAACAGGGCACCCGACCTCAAAACAGAACCCTGCACCCGGCCGCCCTAGTGTCGCTGAGGGTGCCCCTTTGGTGCTAACTTGGTCCCCAACTTGCCCTGAGCTTAACCCTAGGAGCTTTGCTCCCACAACCCCGTGGCCTGCTTGCCAGCAGTCACCAACCGGAGTCCCCCTATCCTCCATAGGATAACATTGGGCCTCAACACTCTGCACCCGGCCGCCCTAGTGACGCTGAGGGTGCAACAACAGTGCATCACTGACCCTGGGAGACACCCGAGTCTAACCCCAGAACCCTAACTCAAAAGACCGATTACTTACCTCGAAACCGATAACTCATTTTTCTCATAGGATAACATTGACACTTTTTCTCCCAAAAAGTTTCTAAGTGTCGACTTTTGAAAACTACAAATATTCCTTAAAAATCAGCCGAATAACAAAAACGCATTTTCTCAACTGTTTTCA
This sequence comes from Calotriton arnoldi, assembly GCA_963921515.1. Classification (NCBI taxonomy): domain Eukaryota; kingdom Metazoa; phylum Chordata; class Amphibia; order Caudata; family Salamandridae; genus Calotriton; species Calotriton arnoldi. The sequence goes on along the minus strand of CAWUFW010000555.1, from coordinate 1,283,852 downwards.
GGAAATGTCCCAGTGCTGAATCCAGGAACCAGCACGGAGTAAGAAAAAGTATCGATAACCTAACTTACCTGCTAAGTGAATTTCCTCCCATAGGATAACATTGGTGATTCTATGTGAAAAAGTTTCTAAGTGTCAACTTTTGAAATGCAATAATATTCTTTAAAAATCGTACCTTTAACCAAAACGCATTTACTCACCTGTTTTCAGGAAATGTCCCAGGGCTGAATCTAGGATCCAGTCCTGTGTTAGCAAAAGTAATCTGAAAAGTAATTAACTGCATTTTACTTAAAAGCCCATTCAATTGAATGTACTATACCTGCAATGTGTTGCAAACTGCTTACTTAAAACTGTAACCAAAACCAGTACAAGTTACACTGCAATTTTGAACTGTGTTCATACAAGTAATTTACTACTGAAAAGTATTTTTATGCTTACCTGTACCAGGCTTGCTTGGTTCTAGAAATAAACCAACAGTATATTTTTTTATACAAAACAATTGGCCTAGAGTTCAGTTCTTGAGTGTGTGGATTCATTTGCTGACTGAGTGTGTACATCAAATGCTTTACACTGTCCTCTGATACTGCCTTACTGCTCGACCAAGCTACCACTTTAGAGAGTAAGGTTCTATCTAACTTTAACCTCTGCCAAACCTCTGGAGACCCTTGGACTCTATACGCACTGTACCTCACTTTGGTGCAGTATATATAGAGCCAGTTTCTTACACCTTTCCAGAGAGAAGAGCAAGACAGCACCTATGATGTAGATCCACCATCTATAGGCTAAGGTATGGGGTCTGCGGACAAAGCCCAGAGATCTTCTATTATATAATAATACTTCTTCTTAGCAAGGGGTGGGAGGTTAGGCACTAAAGTCTTTTCTCCATTGTCTTTTTATGTTGACATCTCCCTTCATGATATATGGACCAGCTGCTATGCTGACTATATTTGTACTATGCATTTTCCTGCTTGTTGTGGCACGTATACAGCATGTTAGGGCATGTTAGTTAAAATAAATATTTTAAACTGTTTCGTGTCTCTGTCAGATCTTATTGTGGACAAGTACAACAGTGTGAGCAAAAGTGTGTGTCTTGTTACTGCGATTCCCGAGAGATCTGGGAGTGTTGTGTTCTGGGATGTATAATCATTTGTTTCTCTGGGAGTGTGTAGGAGAGCAAGTGAGACTATAGCTAGTCGGTCCTGGATTCGTGGATACTAAGGTGGTAGGAAGACCCAGTCCCTATACACCAAGGTCCCATATACCTGCGCATAGTTCTGTGTTTGTGCAGAATCCCTGCAACATGGTGCAACCGTTTGGTCTGGTACTTATTCATGAGACCCCTGAGTAGCGCTTGTGCTAGTCTATAAAACCCTCTCACCAATTTACGGAGAAGTCCATGGTGTTAGGACTTCGCCTCCTATATTGGTGTTTTATAGGTTTTTCAAGCTTGAAATTTAAAAGGTTTGTGTTTCTCTTTCTGACCCGGTTTTGCGCTACCATTCTTCTGGTTTCTTGCTTTTAATATGGCAGTCGCTATTGCGGCACCTAACCGCGCTGCGGTTACAGCATTTTTGACTCAACGTGGAGTTCCTAATGCAGGGGCTGATTTTATCTTTGTTGTCAAGGCAGATGCGGCTTACCGATTCGAAGTTTTCTACTCTTGGGTTACATTTCCCGCAGTAGATGTGAATTATATTTTTTTCATGAATATACAGCAGCCGCGGTTCTGCAAAATTATCGCCCTTATGCATTACTTGAAGTTCTGTTGACGGCCTGGGAGCATACCCTCTGGTTTAATGGCCCCCTTCCTCACCCTGTTTCAGTGGTACGTTTAAGCCCCTTATCGGTCTATGGGGCCACGTGGCCCGTTTTGGCTGGTTTCACTCCACATCCGAATTATCTTCATATTACACTCGCAGAGCTACGTCAGTTACATACATCATTAATTCATATACAAAGAAGTGTCATACAATTTATGTCACGTAATATTCAAGTGGCTCCGGCTGGAGCCGCTCCTCAGCCACCTGGACATGGTAGTGGTCTTGTAATTAGTCCCATTATGATTAATTCGGTGATGGGCAAACGTCCTTAAAATAGACCATATTGGCTTGCAGAAAAATTTGAGCAACTCGAGGCTGTTTTTCTGCATACTACACCTGTTGAGAAACACAGGATCCTGAAAATGAGTTTACAAAGTGGTATTGTTCCCGCTTTGGCTTATTGCACCACCTGGGGGACGGGGTTTGCTGCGGTGTACACACTGTGCTTTGGCACCCCCTCCATGAGCATTCTACCGAGCGTTCTGAAGAAGGTTCAAGATGAACACAGGGCTGGTCCAGCCCTGGAATTGGGGATGAGATTAGTGGGCATGTTCCCTATTGTCTCCGATATGATTCTGGCCAATGTCAAAGGTGAGGCAGTTAGCTTACAAGTGCGTCAACGCCTCTCGGCGGTGGTGGACGTAGACCGGCAGCGGCTGATTATTATTGTGGATGTGTATACATCATTGGGTCGCAAAAGTTTGAGAGTAAGACCTTTTACTCAGGTACAGAACAAAGTCCCTCCTGAAAAGGAGGAACGTCCAGTCTTTCCTAAAAAGTCTTGGAATAAGAATCAGCGGCAGCAACAATAGAAGCCTGGTTCTCATGCAGGTCCGCCTCCACCCGACACTTCTGAACGTAGATATGATTTGCGTGACCGCTCTAAAATTAAGACACCTGAGAGGTTCCAGGTTCCTGATCCCGGTTCTCCTCGTTCCTTTCAGGAATCATCGGATCAACAATTCGGCGGAGTAGGGCGACAGGATCGCAGGGAAGGCGAATCTACGCAGGCTAGACGTGACCCGAAGCGCCAGTTTGATGTGAAAGTCAAGCAGGGGGAACCACCTCAATATGGTGCCCCACTTCAGAAGAAAAAAGTAGCCGCTTTGACTGCAAAGTATGCCTCAGACGGTGAGAACCCTGCTCCTCGACAGGAGTTGGGTGGTAACCCTCCTGGACAGCGCAGCGGAGGTTACAATAGTGCAGCAGACACTCCACCAGCGTCTGAAGGCGAAAGCAACTGACACTTTTATTACAGTAGAGACAGCTGATACTCGAGTCGCTCCTCCAGATAGACTTTATGAGGTGACCCTCCAAATTGAAGGTGATATTAAGCACAGAGTTAAAGCGGTGTTTTGGGAAAACCTCACTTCCTCTTATGATATTTTATTGGCGGAGGTTGATTGGCACCCCCATAGGTACTAGCTTCCTCTAGGGGAGAAGTTGTAACTTTACAAAGTTTTTCACAATATGTTCCTGAAGACGATAAAATGGCTTATGCCTCTAAGTGGGCTTCAGCCTTAGCCCCAGCGTTATATTGCAATCGGGCAGTTTGGGATGAGGATTCCCCTGTTCATGTGATTCTTTTGCGTTCCACACCTCAGCCCCAACCACAGTATCCAATCAAATGAGAAGCTAAAGCGTCCGTAAGTGAAATCTTGATCCAATTGGAATATCAGGGTGTGACTGAACCCTGTGTTTCATCAATGAATAATCCTCTTTTTCCGATATTGAAACCGGACAGTTCATATCGTATAGTTTTAGACTACAGACATTTGAATAGTCATGTTCGTACCTTTGCGGTTCAGAACACAAATAGCTCTGCGTTAGTGAATAACATTGTTCGCAAAAAATAAAGACCACCTTGGATATTTCCAAAGGCTTCTTCCGCTACTCTTTGGCTCCTGAGAGCCACGATTCGACCGCATTCAGTGCGTTAGGCAATCAGCGTCGATATGCGAGATTGCCTATGGGATATAAGAATAGTCAAGCCTTCTCATACGTCGATGACATTTACTTGACGGATGATGAATTACAGCTGCATCTCTTGCGTTGTACCGCATTATCACATTTTGCAAATTTTGGTTACAAATTTAATTTAGCTAAGTCATTTCGACTTCTTGGCGGTTCTTTTTCTTGCTTACGAACTAAACAATGAAGGTAGGGGGTTGGCCCCCCACTTTCTGGAGAAATGTGCACAATTGCAACCTCCATCTACACTTACAAAATTGCAATCTTTGCCGGGTTTTTTGAATTTCGGGAGGACATACATTCCTGATTATGCCCAGGGTATCAAACCTCTTTGATACAACCTTCTTTCGCGGCTCCCTGTTGGCTTCCGGAACATACCGCAATTCTTCGGTCTCTGCAGTCCGATCTGCTTGCGACCAACTTCTTGTTAACACAAGACAATTCTACTAATTTGGTCATACAAATTGTACCTGGTGCGTTGGGGTTCTCTTACTTAACGTTCAATGTGGGGGACGCGGTCCCCATTGCTTATAAATCGCATTTGTACACTTAGGCAGAGATGCATTTCTCTTCTACAGACATTTTTTTGACTGCTGTCCAGATGGCGATTCTTAAAGAATGCTCTTTGGCTCAGGGAAAACACATTTTCTTGGTTTCGCTGGTACCTGCTTTGGAAGCAGTTACAAAGGCTAGTGTCCCGAATTCTAAAGCTTTGCATCCTCGTTGGATACAATGGGCTAGTTCTTTGACATCAGCTGATGCCAACTTTATCTTCGATCCTTCTTTACAGACGCAGGAGTTTTTACAGTATGAACATGTTCATCCTCCTCCTTTATCGTTACTCCCACTTGATCAGTATAAATGTATTATTTACACTGATGGTTGTGCGCAGCCAGCCATTGGCTCTAAACATGCTTATTCTGCTGCCTGTGCGATTGTCGCAGGGCAAATTGTTGACTGGGATTTTAAATCCTCCTTAGTGCACACAGTCTCTAGGAGACTGCACGGCTCAATTGGCGGAGCTACGTGCTTTGGTTTTAGCCCTGGAATTTGTTGACCCCGAGGTTCCTACGCTTATAGTATGCGATTCGTTTTACTGTGTACAATCCTTCAATGACAACTTGTTCTTCTGGACACAAAATGATTTTCAGGATTCTAAAGGTAGCACAATTACGCATAAAACGCTTTGGGTTAAAGTGGCCGCTCTTAAGGAGCGCTTGCCCCTCACACGTTATTCATACTTTGGGCTATCAACCTGTGGGAGCACACGCGATTGGTAATTCGTCGGCTGATGAGGCAGCCAAATCTGCAGTAGCCACTTGTTCAGTAGCAGTAGTCACTAGGTCTATGACTAAAATTGATGACGATATTCTAGCAGCTATTGCAGCCACGAAGGAGGTAACAGAGTTTCCCCATCCTTTTCCTTCGCGTTATTCATACCACTTGTCTTCTGATCAAGTCCCATTTGCAACTATCCCGTCCATTGGGGATCGGCTGATTCCCAAAGAGGACCGCAGAATTTCTTTAATCATTGCTGCTCATGAAGGCGTAGCTTCTGCACATGCAGGAGTGTCAGTGACAGTGTCTCTTTTACAGCAAGGTTTCTGGTGGCGTGGTTTATATCAACAGGCACATAAATATGTTCTTTCTTGTGACATTTGTCAACAAATTAAGCCTTCTACTGTTGCACGTCCACCCCACACTCAGCTTCACATCTCCAATCAGCCATTTGGCCGCATTTATCTTGATCACTGCGGTGCTTTGACATCTGACACTGCATTTAAACACATCTTGGTTGCAGTGGATTCGTGCACTAGATTTCTTTGGGTTTGACCACAACGTAGTGCTGACGCTCGAACTGTCATTAAAGATTTGCGTGTCTTTGTCGGGACATTTGCTTGTGGCACCTTCCATTCAGACCAAGGTCCTGCGTTTGCCTTTAAGGCTTACCGGGATGCGATGAAGTCTCTGGGGGTGCAGGTGCAATTTTCATCTCCATACCGGCCTGAGGGCAATTCTGTGGTGGAACGGATGAACCGTGACTTAAAGCAATCTTTGACAGCAAGAGTCTTAGGTACTGGCAGGGGTTGGCTGAATCATCTCTATGGTGTCCAACGTGCAGTCAATCTCCCTAGAAGATCTCTGGGTGGGCGAACCCCATACGAAATGCTCTTTGGCATTAAAATGCTTGTACCAGGCCTTGATGGTCTAGACGTTGCGGCAGCTGCCGCAACCTTTGACGTGGATAAATCACTGTGCTGTGTTACAGGATCTACAAACAGCTCGTGATTCCCAAGCAAGAGCCCAGTTGCCCCCTTCCGCAGATCCAGCAGTGCTGATTCCTGTTTGTCTGGCTTCCTAACGTTGGAGATCTGGTCCGAGAAAATGTGGAGAACAAAAAGGAATTTGGTCCATCCTACCGTGCACCGGTCACAGTCCTTGGTTTAAAAGGCACCCATACTGTGATCCTGCCTCCTTTACCTGGTCATAAGGAGAATCGTTACATTTCAATAGAACATGTCAAGCTACACCATATGGCCAATACTGAATAGTATGCCTCCAAGCATTCCACGCCGGGATCTTTCATTGAATCAGATGGCTTGTATTTCATCGTCTACTCCCCGACACACTGAGGGGGAGATGGAAACTTCAATTGATTTATTACCAGTTTTTCCTTCTACATCCACATCTGCGGATATTGAGTATGCTTCTCCTTCAGTTGAGGTCATAACTGACATACCTGAAACATCCAATGCCGCACATCCCCCATTGTTTCAGCTGGGGTCCAGTGGTTATTATATGGACCGTACTAGCTTTTCCCCTGACATCTTCCTCGTCATCTTCTGTGGCAGAGCCACCTACACGTACCAGTCTTCATCTCCTGGTTCAAGACGACTTACCAAGTCCCTCCATGGACATACGTCTGGATGGTGCTGACGCTGGTGTTCTTTTTCACGCGAATTGGGTTTGTGACTGTTTTTCCTCTTGATTAATGGCCATCATTTCCCTGAACGCTCTGCTGTGAACTTTGTTGATGGAGTTCTTGCCCCTCATATGTCGTCACACGTCATGAAGAGACCAAGCCCTTGTCAATATTTCGGCATTCCCTGTTGCTGATGGCATTGTTTGGGATAAACTTTCATACGATATCCATGGCCCAACCGAAATTTTGAGCATTCCATAAGTTTTCTGCGTTTCCTTAGGACATGTGGTTTTGTTGGACATACACTCTGATGACTGGGATGTTCATGCCGCTCATTCATTGTTCTCTAATTTGAAATATTATGCTGCTTTTGGCACTGAAGATCTGTATTTGAATTCTGCAAATGATGCTGTTTTATTCTGTTATCAACATTATGGTCATCATTTTTTACTCAAGACCAACACTGAGTTATACACAGTGGGAACATTCCTCCACACCATTACAGGGGAGTTCAAAGACTCAGTAAATTTATATATTTTTTAGGTTACAATCTTTCAGACCAATAGTCCAATTTTTTTTTAACTAAAGAGGCCGTCCTAAACTAAGTGTATGTTGACGCATACTAAATTAGTTTACTCCATGTCCTTCAGGGAAGATTTGTCCGTAAAGGGTTATGAGCATTGGAAGAATACAACTGATTCAAAATCCATTTGGGGTATTAAAGATTGGCAAGTAAAAAGCGCTGAAGCATTGCATCGTGCTTGTCTGATACCGTCTCAAATGTTATTTTTAAATAACACGGTACAACAGACTACTTGTTTTGGTTTAGCCACGGCCAAAAATGTAAATATTCCCTCCATTCCATTATTGGCTACATATGATACATGACAAACACACACCAATTACACAATTGACGATTTGGCTGTCATGTTTCAAAATGGAACACTTAACTCTTCTAATATTGACCCCAAGGGATGGTTATAGTGTGGCCAACGAGCTCCAATGCATGCCAATTACATTTTCTGAATACTACAAAAGGTTTTACACAAAGCAGAAAAGCAGACCGATCCTCGTTTCCCACACTCTCATACACTTACCACATACGCTGTGGGTAAATTATGTCAGCAATGGTTGGAACATTCCACACGGTCGTCTGGGAAACAACACCTTTCTCTTCTGTCAGGTGACAAATTTAGCTGATTTTCTTTTAGGTCCAAAGTCCACTCGCACAAAACATTTTATTTATTCAGCTTATAATGAATTTTGGAAACTGTCGTAGATGGAAGCTGCGGTACGTCTCCGCCAAATTGACCAAGCAAATTTAGAAAAAGTCCTTGCGGTGGTATATAACAGCATTAATACACTGTCTTCCCATATATATACTTTGGATAATATTGTATCATCTGTCATTGACATTGTTCAACATGAGATGTCTGTTTTGTATCATGGTCAAAATCAGTTACATTCTGCAATGCAATTTGCTTGGACTTTGCAAACACTCAAAAATGGAAAAGTTCCATGGGATTATTTGAATGATTCTGCACTGTTTTTGCCGTTTAATTTGACTAATAAACCGAAATTAATGACCATGAAAGATGCAACATACACATTGGTACATATTGAACAGTTACCATTTTCTGTAGCAGAGACTGTGTGGTTAATACATGGGGTTATTTCACTGCCCATCTCACTTTTTCAGTTCACGGACTACATGAAACACTACCCGATTGGTAGATATGAACCCCTCGGCAATAATTATATTCACAAATTATGGACGATACCTTTCACTTATAGAGGTCAGCGCGCGGATAAGGAAGTTTTCCTTACTGGGTAGGACTGCAATTCCACAGTAGGACATTCCCTTGTCTGTAAACAAGTTAAACTGCAGGGAGCCTGTAAAGTTTCGGCACCTAATCTGACTTGTTTTTTAAAAGGTACTCCTGTCCCAGCTATTATTCCCGCACTAACTTTGCTTTCTAATGGCAGTTATCTTATTTTAAATAACCACGACTGCTGCGGCTTACAGGTAGGCGTCCCATATATAGTAACAGTTTCTCAACGAGTTACATGTTGCAGCAATGTCCTGTTTCCACCCCTGCATGGGACTGTAGATAGTTCTCTTTGGGCTTCCATTCCAACTTTAAAAACAGATTTCAACAAGCTAAGCAGACTCAAAGCGCTATTGTTTCAACAAGAAGTCGCTCTCACATCAGCTCGAGAGACCTTCGAATTACAGGTGGCGAGAACCGCAAATGAGATGCACTTGCTGCTAAACACGAATCTCCCACTCCATTTTGGATAATTAATACATCAAATATGTAATGCTTCTGATACAGAGGGCCTTGCCCACTTTTTTAAACTCGTGGGCTCCGGCCTGGTTTCTTCCTTTCAGACTAGTTTTGGAGTAATACCGGCCTTTACCCATTCTATTTTTTCCAGCGCCTTTGGGGGGGGTTTCCCCTGGTTCTCCTGTTGATTTGCGCGCGTACTGGTTCTCCTATTAGTGCTCCACAATGAATGTTCGATCTGTGGAGCTGCCAAACCCGGTCCAGTTGCAACTGTACCGTGATCAGATGTGGCAGCTTTTTGGTTATATGCCAGTGACGTCCTTTGCCATCGACTATTGGCTGGCCTTCCGTTATGCCTACTTCACCTGCGTGCAACCTGTGTTCCACTGCCTCCGGTGCCCTTTTCAATGGGCCCTGGATGTCTGCCTCTCCAATACCACACAAGCGCTACCCTGGATAACGATCTGTTATTGAGTCCGTTGAAGGCCCATGATCAGTAATGTGCCATGGGTAGGCGCCTGTTGTGCGATCCTCTGCTTGGACCAACGGCAGACTTGAGTGCCGGCGCCCGTGAGCTGCGCCTCATAGCTCAGAGTTTCATCGAAGTTGACGCAAGTTGCCCTGAGATGCTCCCAACAGCCTCTCGATATGAGGAACATGTGTGCTAGTTTGATCTACTCAACTGGATGGCATACCTTTTTACAATGGAAGGAACAGACAACATTCTGGAGTTGATGGCATTCCGCTTTTCCAACAACATTTATTTCTCCCGAGACTCATTTTAATTGAATGGGTTTTTGAGTGCCCAATTGGCAAAAAAAGATTTTTTTTGATTCTCTGAAAACTACAACTTTGCGATAACGATTTTTTTGGGGTGCTTCATGCCTGTCTCACTTGGACTCCAACTAAGACGCTTTGCCTCCGCTTATCTCGGATTGTTGTCTTCGCATATGGCTAACGCCCTGGCCAAGGGGAGGGTGTCACGTGGCCCATAGGGACATTGTCGTTTTCATTTAGTTAGCATGAGCACGTGGCAGCTTGTCTGCTGCTTTTGCGCACGTTACTACACGTCTTTATTTTTGCAATCTTTCAGTGACTGCTTTCACATGAGAACTCATTGCTGTGTTCACTCTCTGCATGTTCCTGGGATTTTGACTGAATATGTGCAAGGTCGAACAATGCCCCTTGTTATTTTGTTCTGGCCAGACCTTAGACAAAACATACCGATGCAGCTGTTTAGACAAATGTACTTGGATTTTATTAGAATACACGAATAGGTAGCACACACTTGGAGAGGGACCTTTCCAGAGGGAAGAGCGAGACAGCACCTATGATGTAGATCTATCATCTATAGGCTAAGGTATGGGGGGTCTGCTGACAAAGCCCAGAGATCTTCTATTATATAATAATACTTCTTCTTAGCAAGGGGAGGGAGATTAGGCACTATAGTCCTTTCCCCATTGTCTTTTTATGATGACATCTCCCTTTATGATATATGGACTAGCTGCTATGCGGACTATATTTGTACTATGCATTTTCCTGCTTGTTGTGGCACGTATACTGCATGTTAGGGCGTTAGTTAAAATAAATATTTTGAACTGTTGTGTCTCTGTCAGATCTTATTGTGGACAAGTACAACAGTGTGAGCGAAAGGGTTTGTTTTGTTACCTCGATTCCTGAGAGATCTGGGAGTGTTGTGTTCTGGGGTGTCTAAACATTTGTTTCTCCGGGAGTGAGTAGGAGAGCAAGTGAGACACTATAGCTAGTCGGTCCTGTGTTCGTGGGTACTAAGGTGGTAGAGCCAGTCCCTATACACCAAGGTCCCATATTCCTGCGCATAGTTCTGTGTTTGTGCAGAATCCCTGCAACAGTTTACCTTCATTTACTAAGTCCTGTGCCTTAGCCTTATGCTCATCTGGGAGATATTGAAGTAATTGCTCCATCTCATCCCAGTGTGCCCTGTCGTATCTAGCTAAAAGATCCTGCGTATTCGCAATGTGCCATTGGTTCGGACCTTGAGCAGCTATGCGCTTGCCAGAAGCGTCAATTTGCTTGGACTCTATCTGGCGGAGGAGTATCTCCTGATGTCTGAGAATTTGCCAGTTTGCGAGCATTAGACACTACTAGGGAATCTAATGGCAACTGGCCCCTGATAAATATAGTGTCTGTAGGGGAGGCTTTATATTTTGTGTCTACTTTAGGAGTTAAGATGCGTGCTCTGACTGGGTCTTTAAAAATCTTATCAGCGTGTCGCATCTTGCCTTTAAGCATGGGAAGTGTTTGTGATGACCTGTGTGTGGATGTTAAAGTTTCAAACAAAAAATCTTCTTCTAGTGATTTTTAGTGCAATGCCACCCCATGATATTGTGCAGCCCTGCCAATGAGTTCTTGATGGGATGCATTGTCGTCTGGAGGAGATGGTTTGGCTGAGTAAAGGTCTGGCTCATTATCACCTGGGGGTTCAATTGAATAATCTGTCCAAGGATCTGTTGGGAGATGTACATCCGCATCATCAGCATCGTCATCCATATGGTGGGATTGAGGGGATCCTGAGGTGTACTTTGCAAGGGATTCTCAGGTGGAGAAGGAGGTGGAGGAGGCGCTGGTGATGGTAGATGAAAAGGGCTTGTAGCCATAGATTTTTTCTTTAAAGGGATCTTGTAAAAAGTGTCCTCATCCTGAATGTTGCGAGAGGCGGCTTTGTGTGAATATGTCCATTCTCGGGATTAATATATAGCTTCTTTTGCTTAGGATCTGGTGTTAATGGAATAATGTCCACTTTCTGATCCAAAGGGGTCTCTTTCTGTTTCAGCGCCGAAGTTTACGGTGCCGGTGTCTTCGATGCCGGAGGAAGCTGGCCTTTCGGCGCGGAAGGTTTCGGCTCCGAAGGTTGCTTGGTTTTCAACACGGAGGATTTTGGCTCCGAGCTCGATTAATGTTTGGAACCGGAAGGCTTCGGTTCCGAGGAAGACTTTTGACAACTTGGTTCCGAGCTGGAAGGCTTGACTGGCTGTTTCAGAGCCGAGCCCGGAAATCGGAAACGTCGTCTCAGTGCCGACGTTGGCCAGAAAGCAGAGGTGGTGCCAAAGCCTTGTGTTTTTTTGGAGTTTGTGGGGGCAAGGGGTCTTCTGTACTCACGTCACCTTATGCCTGCAGCAGTTCTTCGGTGTCGAGGTCCATCTCGAGCTCCGATTCAGAGTCTTGTTCAGAGAATGCTTGCTCCTCCTATGCCGCTGATGCATCGATGTCTTCTTGGCCGGAATCTTGGCCGAAGATGTCCGGCGTATCTACGATGCATCTCTCGACGACGAGCCAGACGATCGCGAAGAGTTTTCTTTGATCGGAACAATCTGCAAGCGTCGCAGGTTTCTTCTGTGTGCTCGGGAGACAAGCACAAGTTGCACACTTCGTGTGAGTCAGTGCGCGGATACTTCGCGTGGTACCAAGGTCAAATTTAAACGGAGTCCGATCCAGCGACAGAGAGCTGACTCTGCGCGGTTAGGCCCTAAGGCTGTCCACAAAGCTTTCCGATCAAAAAGTCTACTCCGTTGTCGAAACGATACGCGGAGAAGTGGGAACGCGTACGGAAATAATACCGTCACGGGTAGAGAGGATTGCACGTCGAGGGGAACCCGAAGAACGGTTTTGAACCAGAGCGCAGCAATACATGACCGAACCAGATGGCGGAAAAAAACATTCTAACAATGGAGTCGATGCCCATGCGCACTTTCACCGAAAGGAGTCACCTTACCTCGTGAATGGAAAGACTTCTTCGAAGAAAAACTTGCAAACATCCAGAGCAAACACTAGATGGCAGGAGTATGCAAAGCATGTGTATCTACAGCACACATGCCTCGAACATAACGTTACATACTTCAGGAGGAAGGTCAAAAGCCATCAGCTGCTGCCGCTCAATCTCCAAGCATGGAGGAGCAGAGTTGACGGGTTCGGGTGGAGAACCCTCTCCTGCTGCTGTGACAGAAGATCCTCCCAAAGGGGCAGCCTGATCGGAGGATTGATGCTCATCTTCAGAAGCTCTGGATACCAGACTCTCCTCGCCCAGTCCGGAGCCACAAGGATGACTTGGGTCCGGTCCCTCCTAATCTTCTTCAGAACCCTGGGCAACAGTGGTATAGGCGGAAAGGCTTAAAGCAGGCCTGAGCTCCACTCGCAACCAAAGATATCGCAGAGCGATAGCCGCTTTGGAAACTCCAGCGCGCAGTATTGCTGACACTGCACGTTCTCTTCGTAGGCAAACAAATCTAACCAAGGTTCTCCCCACTGCTGAAAGAGACCTTGCGCCACCTCCGACTGGAGATGCCATTCGTGATCCGCTAGGCATCAACGGCTGAGTTAGTCTGCCCTGGCATTCAAAGAACCTGCCAGGTGTTGAACCACCAAGGTTATGCCCTGCTGTTCCAACCATGTCCAGTGACGCAGGACCTCTCGACAAAGGGTCCACGACCCCACCCGCCCTGCTTGTTGCAGTACCACATGCCGGTGGTGTTGTCCGTGCACACCTGCACTAACTCCCCCTTGACAGAGGGAAGAAATGCTTTCAATGCCAATCGAATTGCTTGAAGCTCCAACAAATTTATGTGGAGCCTCGACTCCGCCGGAGACCAGTGTCCCCTGATCTCCACCTGTCCCAGATGGCCGCCCCATCCTAGAAGTGACACATCTGCCGTTGACCCAATCGCGGTTCGTCAACCACCACTGCAGATCTCTCACAGTTCCTTCCGAGATCTCGACCATGTCGGTGAGACTTCCTCGATGCTGTGCCTACTGGAACTTCAGGACCCACTGCAGAACCCACATACGCCACCTGGCATGCTTTACCAACAGGATGCAGGAGGACATGAGGCCCAACAACCAAAAACCTGGATAGAGGCTGAAACATCGGAATCATAACCTGAATATCCTGGACTCGCTGCCTGGGAGGATAGGCAAGAAACTGCACTGTGTCCAGAACAGCTCTGATGAAAGGGAGCGTCTAAGGAGTCAGGTGTGACTTCGGTACGTTTATAGAGAACCCCAGCAAATGCAGGAGGTCCTCCGTAGTCTGAAGGTGGGAGACAACAGCCTGGGGTGAGGACGCCTTCAACAGCCAGTCATCGAGGTAGGGGAAGACTGAAACCCCTAACCTGCGCAGATGAGCTGGGACCACCACCATCACCTTGGTGAACATCCGACGGGCACTGGTAAGGCCGAAGGGGAGCATATTAAACTGAAAGTGCTCTAGGCCTACCTTGAACCGCAGGTAACGCCTGTGGCCTGGCAGGATGGTGATGAGAAAATACGCATCCTGCAGGTCCAAGAGCTACCATCCAGTCTTCTTGGTCTAGGGCAGACAAGACTTGAGCTAGAGTAAGCATCTTGTACTTCTCCTTGAGGAAGAGATTGACGGTCCGAAGATTTAAAATGGGCCACAACCCTTTGTTCTTCTTAGGAATCAGAAAGTAGCGGGAATAACAGCCACTGCCTACTTCTGAAACCGGGACCCTTTCTATAGCTCCCTTGGCCAAAAGAGCTGTAAGCTCCTCCTGGAGCAATTTCAAATAATCCTCAGTCAACCGTTCTCGATTTGGTAAAATGGGAGGAGGAAAAGAAAAGAAAGGTGGAGAATAGCCCTCCTGAATGATCTGCAAGACCCACTTGACCAATATCATGGATTTCCAGTGGGGGAGAGGATGATGGATTCTCCCGCCAACTGGAGTGGTGTTGTCTTGCAGAGTCAGACAGAGTGTTTGGAGGCTACAGCTGTCAGGGGGAGGGTGGCCGACTACTTCTGGCTTCCATTCCTAGGTCGGAATGAACCGCGTCCCCGCTCGGCTTGGGAAGCCTGCGCAGGACGGTGGCTGGGATAGGGCTGACACGGCTGGAAACCCCTTCCATTGCCATGAAAGGGGCAAAAGGAAGACTGGCCACGAGGAGAATAAGCGAGGCCCAAGGATCTGGCCAAGAGTCCTTGAACCTCACTAGGGCCAAATCTGCCTTTTCCCCAAAATGACTTGTTCCATCAAATTTGCCTGGACATCACCCTAGAAGCCAGTTGTCCTAAGCCAGGCATGGTGCCTCAAGGCCACTGTCGTGGAAATCCATCTGCCCAGCTAATCAGTCATATCAAGGCTGAATTTTGCTGCATCTCTCCCGTCCTTAACTGCTTGAGAGCGCACAGCCTGGGACTCCTCCGGGACTTGTGGCAGAGAAACGGCCCAATAAGCATGCAGTATTCACCAACCGCAATGCCAGGCTGGAGGAAGAAAACATCTTACCAAACGAATCCAGCCTCTTGGAGTCCCTATCCAGAGGTGCGGAAGGGAATGCGCCCTGGGATGAGGAGGACTGCACCACTAAACGTCGCGGGGTGAGGAGTTGGCTGAGGAACTTTGGGTTGCCTGGAGCTGGGCAATGGTGGCGTGCAATTGTCCTATTCACAGGAGCCCCAGTGCTAGGCTTGGACCACGTGCCTGGAAGGACATCAGTTAGTGCTTCATTAAAGGGCAAAAGGGGTTCGGAGGTGGAAACCCCAAGTTGAAGCACTTCAGTCAACAGATTACTCCTGACCTGCACGGAAGGCAGCGCTTTTAACCACCATGGCATAGGATACCCCCCGAGCATGCCAGTATCTGGAGAAGTGTCTAGTCCATTGGCTTCCCCAAGTTCCCCATACCAGTCCAACTGCTCTGCAGAGTCATCCTGGTCTTCCAAAGGGTCCATAGATCCCTCCCATTCCTCTCCCGAGCGTAACACATCCTCAAAGTTTTCAGGCGACAGCATAGAACCCCTGGGTTCAATTGGCGCCGGAAGAGGTGTTGCGCGACGTCATTCCGACTCCGTGTCGTCGGGGATAAGGATGGGGATGGCGGCGCCGGTGGCTACCGATTTCGGGTCATACGCCGGAGGAGGTTGTGATGGCACGACCGAATGTCTGAGCACGACTTTGAATCGGGGTCGCACTCGAGACACCAGAGACAGACGAGGTGGGGGTCGGCAATCAACATCATACGGTGGCAGGCACCACACGGCTTGAATCCAGTCTTCCTCAGCAACATCCTTCGCACACGAAGTTAGAAAAAATTCTGAATTCGACAAAGTCAAGAAAAGGCCTGTCAAAAAGTGACAGAGGGGTAAGCTCTTTCCAGATCGGCTCTTAACTGGTGCAGAAAGTAAAGAAATTACATCTGCACGCCTGGTTGGCGCCTATATAGGTACCACGAAGTCATAACCGACGACGTCACGAGGAACCAAATAGAGCCACCCGACGGCACACGCAAGGGGTATTGCTCAGCAAAAATTTCCAGATCCAGCCTGACGCCTGGGAAATTCAACGGTAAGGAATCTGCAGCTAGAAGTCTATAAGATATGATTTTTGCTAACATTTATTATCTGAATTCAAAGGGTAAAAGTCTATACAATGTGCTGGGATTGAGGTCGTTCCAGGGTTTTAACAGCAGTGTAATCACTGCTTCTCTTTGTTGGCGGCAGTGCACCCCCCCCCCACCCCTTCCCTCACCCCACACCCTACCCCCAAGCGAGTCGGCATACACCTCCAATAATCAGGGGCTAATACATGCTTATATGCATTATAAAATTCACCAGCGAAGCCATCAATCCCAAAGGATTTATTTCCAGCAAAACTTTCAATGTCCACCACTATCTCTTCAGACACAATGGGACTACTCAGGAAAGCCAGTGGCTGGCTTTTTAACCATATCATTGTGATTTCAGCTAGATATGCTTTTACAGGATGCACAGTTTCTGCTGCGCGAGCGGTGCATTTACTCACAGTAACTAAATTCTTAACAATATCTTACTTATTAGGATGTCTCCCTATTCTAGTTGATACTGAATTATGTGAGTTCGCTGTCTGGTACCCTTCAAGAACCAGGCAAGGGTTCTGCCTGTTAGCTCGCCTTCTCTGTATCTGCCCCTAGAGCGTTTCGGACAAGATAGGTTATCTGCTAGATCTCTATACTGCTGTAAGAACTTGTGTTGCCCTCAGATAAAAGTTTTGTGGCAGTTGTGCGATCCTATCCTTTAAGTTTGTTATATCTCGCTATAGTTGTGCCATCTCATATTGAATATCTCACAGCACACCAGACTGCTTGGCTATAACACCAATATAGATTTTAAAAGGCAGTTCTGGTATTAAGGGTGAAATATTGTATTATAGCTGCTTAGTTCACACCACAGAAAACCATGTCCAGCAATACTACGCTGGGGAACCTCCAACATGGGCGACAGTAGAGAGCATGGAAATGCCGTAGTCCGTTTAGTGAATGATCGGACAGTGAACAGGCAATATTGATCTATCATATCTTTCAGATCCCATATCAAGTTATTTGCATCTTGGAGCCCCGAGCTGTCCACCGATGCATCCAGAACTATACTTAGGCGCATGGGCTGGGAGTTTGTCATTACAAGCTCCACAGCTCCATCATGGCTTTACTGAAAGCTGGGAAGTTTGGTACCAAACTTCTCAGAATAGTAAACCCACACTGATGCCAGTGATGGATTTATTATAAAATGCACTCAGAGGGCATCTTAGAGATGCTCCCTGAAAAACTACATACTTCTAGTGTATTGGCTGACTGGTCCCCGCCACCCAGCCACCACCAGACAGGTTACTGACCTCATGGAGTGACAGCCTTTGTGCTCCGAGGTCAGAAACAAAGCCTGCTCTGGGGGGTGGTGCTTCACATCTCCCACTGGCAGGAACAGCAACACTTGGCAGTGAGCCTCAAAGGCTCTCACCTTGTGATGTGCTGATTTGCGCAGCTCCAACTAGTGGAGATGCCCCCCCCCCCCCGTCCAAGCCCCACTTTTGCCAGCAGGATAGGCGGGAATATTAGTAAGCAGAGTAGGAGTGTCCACCTTAACCTTGCACATCCCTAGGGTCGCCAGGAGTTGAGGGGAACCCCTCTCTTAGAAATTCTCCATCTTGAATTGGAGAATTAGGCCTAATAGGAACATGGATGTGAACCTCTCCCAGAAGGGAGGGGGCATCCAAAGGGTGTAGTCACCCTTTGGGACAGTAGCCATTGGCTACTGCCCCCAACCTCAGTAACGCCCTTAAATTCAGTATTTAAGCGTTCCCCTAAACTTTGTTCCTCAGATTCAACGACCTACGAAGAAGTACCGAAGAGCCGTGCCGCTGTGGAGAAGACTTGGCCCCAGCCCTACCGGCCTGTCTCCTCCTCCAGCGACCCTGCTCCAAGAAACCGGCGTGGCCCGCAGCCAGCAACCTTCAAGAACCCCAGGAACCTGTGCTGTCTTCAACAAAAACTCTGGTCTCCCGTGGACACTGGATTTGTCCAGCCAGAATCGAACTCAAGGACTCCAGATCCAGGCGGATCCGCAACACTTGCACCACTCTGCACCAGACGCCCATGGCCCGAATCCAGGTGGCCCACCGACCCAGTAAAGTCTGCCCGGCGATCGTTACCTGGGTTCCAGCGTTGGACGACCTTTCCTGACCTCCCCCTCGACACCTGTAGCCTCAACCTGAAGGGTCCCCACGACCGCATCTGGTGAAAGAAACCCAGTGCCTAAAGACATCCTTGCAACCGCAGCCCCCAGGACTAGGAGTGCTCAACCGACAGTGCCCCGGCATCCCCCGACTATCCAACTTACCTCTCAAGTCATGGGGATTCCTTCAGCCAACCTTTGGAACCGAGCTGGAAGCTGTTTTCCCCAACCGTGGATCTCCATTGGTTTCAACAGGGACCCGACGCCTCCTTTGCACTCTGCACCCGGCCGCCTCTGCGCCACTGGTGGTGCAGTCTCTGTGCTCTTCGTGGCCCTCCTGTGCTGATCTTAACCCCCAGGGTCTGTGTCTGTGTTACTTAACTGTATCCGATGCCTCTTCGAGGTGCCCCCAGCCTCCATAGGATAACATTGGGCCCAGTGACCTCTACACACGGCCGCCCCTGTGCTGCTGGTGGTGCAGTACCTACCTTGGTCTGACCCATGTCCAGTGTTGACCAAAACCCCTGGAGACTGAATCTCAAACCGCTTACTTACCTGTAAGTTACTGACCTGTCTTTTTCCCATAGGATTGCAGTGGTCTCTCACTGAATTGTACTAAGTGTGATCCTAAATACAAAGTATCTTTTTTCTGTACTGAATGTCATTTCATGCACATGTAAAGTATAGTTTGAAGCTATACAACCATATTGCCAGTAATTTGAAAGTATTGCATAAAACTCTACTTATCTGTAACTGAGTTCAACTTGGTTCCTAGAGATGTAAGTCCTATTTCTCTACAAACACTGGCCTGGAGTCAGTCATTGAGTGTGAGTACCTGCCTTGTATGAGTATGTATGTATGTACACCAAATGCATTCTCACTACCCTCTGATAAGCCGAACTGCTCAGCCCGGCTACCACTAAATTGAGAGTAAGGTATTATCTACTTTAACCTCTGCCATACCTTTCGGGACTCACTGGACTCTTTGCACACTATACCTCTTTTTGGCACAGTATACACAGAGCCAGTTTCCTACATATATCTTTTCCATGCCTGTCTAAATAGTATAGTATATGTTTCCCTTTATGTGGATTGCTGAGCCCTCGAATGTTCCATGTAAATTATGTAAGTTTCTTCCTGGCTTGTTGCCTCAAATGTCTGTGTTATCATCTGGACCATGAGGTAGATGGAAAGCAAAGTGAGCAAAATGAAGTGCAGCACACTGTATGCTGTGTAAACAAAACAAGAACAAACCCCTCAGTCGTAAACTGGCTCTGTATATGGTATACCACTAAGAGGTTATATCGTGCACAGAGTCCAGGGGTTCCCAAAAAGTGTGCAGGGCTCAATGTAAACCCAAAGTGCTCCATTTGTGGTAGGCTGGGGGAGAAGCATTAGGCCTAATACAGAGGAGTGCAAGACATCAGTTATGCAGACAGTGATTAATAAATGACATATGACTCAAAAAGGAGATCCACACCAATTTTAGAAAAAATAAGCTTGTAGGAAAGTGCCCCTTTTTGCATGGCTAGCCCCTACCTTTTTGCAAGATACCTGATGCCAACTTGACGGAGTGTGTGCTGGGATCCTACTAACCAGACCCCAGCACCCGTCTTCTTTCCCAAAACTGCACCCTTGTACCCACAATTGGGGCAACTCCAGGCCACAAGCAAGTCCCTTGTAAAAGGTATCCCAGGTACCAAGGGCCTTGTGACCAGAGAAGGCCTCCAAGGGTTGCAGCATGTATTGTGCCACCCTCAAACTCCTCACCAAACACCCCCAACCTGCCATTGCAGGCTGCATGTTTTGATGCAGACCAAACTGAAGTCGACATGGCACACATACCTGTGAGAAAGTGCCATCTTTCTTGCATGGTATGCCCCCACTTTTTGCTGAATTGCTGATGTACTTTGACTGAGTGTGCCCTGGGCTCCTGCCAATCAGGTGCCCAGGGCCTGTGTTCCTTCCCTAAAACTGCATTGTAGCCTAAACCCAATTGGCATCTCTGGCCACATGTCAGCCCCTGGTAAATGGTACCCTAGGTACCCAGGGCACTGTGACCAGAGAAGGCCTCTAAGGGCTGCAGCACTTATTGTGCCACCCTTAGAGGCCATGTACCCTGACACACACACACTGCCTTTGCAGGCTGAGTGTCTTGGTGCATAACAAAACAGAGTCGACATGGCACACATCCCTGTGTGCCATGCCCACAAACACACTGCCCTGGCATACCTCAGTCACCCCTCTAGCTGGGTGCACTATGCCAGTGGTGAGGGTACAGGTGCATGAGCCCTGTACCCCTACAGTACCCAGGTCCATTCCTGGGCACTGTAAGTGCAGTGCTGCCATTAACAGTATATGGTGCTGGGAGGTCGTCATCACGAACTCCACAGCACCATGATGGCTACACTGAAGACTGAGAAGTTTGGTACCAAACTTCTCAGCACATTAAACCCACACTGATGCCAGTGTGCGATTTAATGTCAGATGCACGACAGAGGGCAACTTAGAGTTGCCCCCTGAACCTAACCTACAATCCACGTCCTGTCTGAGAGGCTGCCCAGGCTGCCACCCAGCAGACATGTTGCTGGACCCCTGGGTAGAGAGCCATCCGCTCTCCCGGGTCTGCAACAATGCACGTCCTGGGCGAGGTGCTAGGTCTCCTCCCCCAGGATGGGCAGGGGGAAGCTTCCAAGGCATGCCGCCTTGGTGAGCCTCCCCAGACCACTTGCTGTACTCAGCAACTGGTCCCCACCGGTTCTAGCCCCCACTCTGGCGGGAAGACTGGCGGGAAACCACAAGTGAGGAAAGGGGGTGTGCCAGCCTCTGCCAACCCCACCCCTCAGGTGGGGGAGGCGAAGTGAAGCACATCTCCGGGCTCTCGCCATCTTGAAGATGGGGAGCCCTACCCAATCAGGACTAGGCTCCTGCCCCCTCCTACTGGAGAGTGGCAGGATAGGGGTGTACCCACCCCAGGGAAGGGACCCATTGGTCCCTGCCCTTTACCTACCTGTAACGCCCCTAAATCTAGTATTTAGGGGCACCCTGAACCTTCCTTCCTCAGATCCCGAATTCGAAACAAGCAAGAAGAACAAGAAGAAAGAAGACCTGCGTTGCAGCTGCTCACAAGAGGACGACAACAACTGACTTGGTCCCAGCCCTACAGTCCTGTCGACCCTCGAACCTGCTCCTGCTAAACCCCGGCGTCTCCAGTGGTCAGCAACCTCGAAAACCCCGGAGGACCTGACTGCCTTGTGACTCTAAAAGAACTAGGACTCCCACGAGCAGTGGTACTGCTCAAAAGCAAGTAACAAACCCCTGGTGCCAGCCAGGAACCGCGACTCCTGCACCCTCCGAGCCCGGCCTGTGCTTGAGTGGACAAAGACCACGAGGAAGTCCCCCCGGCGACTGTGACCCAGAATCCAGCACCCAAGGACCCTCCTCGACGCTCCGGACGACGCCTGCAGCCTCAGAACCAGGGACCCCTCCAACCGCGACCAGCAGAGTAAGATTTCCCGACGCGAAAAGACACCCCTGCACCCGGCGGCCTCCTGTGCCCAACTCCGGGGTGCCTACCTATCCTCCAAATACCCAACTTACCTCTCGAAGTGGTGGTCGCACCTGAAGAATCTCCGTCCTTGAGCTTGCAGCCTTTGTTCAACTTCCAGCTTCTCCATTGAAATACATTGAGCGCCCGACGGCTCAAAAGCACCCTGCACCCATCCGCCCGAGTGCCCCTGGGAGTGCAACACCTATCCTATTTTTCTTCCCCACTTGCCCTGGGTAAGTGACCAGGAGCCCAGCTCCCAAAGCCGCGTGGCCTGCCTGCCAGCAGCCACCAACCAAGGGTCCCCTGCCCGCCATAGGCTAACATTGGGCCTAACTCACTCTGCACCCGGCCGCCCCTGTGCCGCTGAGGGTGTACCAACTGTACCTACCTGACCCTGGGAGACCCCCGAGTCTATGCCCAGAACCTTAACTCTGCCAGTCGAGTACTTACCTGAAAACCGGTAACCTACATTTTCTCCATAGGGTAACATTGACTGGTTTACACTGAAATTTCTTCTAAGTGTCGAGTTTTGAAACTTTAAAATAATCACTAAAAATCGTCCGATCAACGAAAACGAAATTACTCACCTGTTATCAGGAGAGATCCCAGTGCTGGATCTTGGTGCCAGCACTGACCCTGAAAAGCAATTACAACTGTACTTACCGATAACTTGATTTTCCTCCATAGGATAACATTGCCTGGTTTTCTCCAGAAATTCTTCTGTCGATTTTTGAAACAAACAAATATTCCTTAAAAATCGCCTGTGTAACAAAAACGATTTCTTTCAACTGTTTACAGGAAATGCACTAGGGTTGAATCCAGGATCCAACCCCGAGTAAGAAAATCATACGTAAAGTAACTGAAACTGCTTTTACTTAAAAACTCCCATTGAGATCAATGTTATAATTGTGTTTGAATTGTGTTGCCTATTGCAAAAACTGTAGCTATTGCATTCAGTCTATTGTGTATTGAAAGTATATAACTAAAGCATCTCATTCTGAGAAAGTATTTTTATACCTACCTGTGGTTCAAACAATATATTTTTATATACAAAACAATTGGCCTAGAGTTCAGTTCTTGAGTGTGTGAGACCATTTGCTGACTGAGTGTGTACAACAAATGCTTTACACTGTCCTCTGATACTGCCTTACTGCTCGACCAAGCTACCACTTTAGAGAGTAAGGTTATATCTAACTTTAGCCTCTGCCAAACCTCTGGGGACTGTGGACTCTGTGCACACTGAACCTTACTTTGGTTCAGTATATACAGAGCCACTTTCTTACACATGGCCACCAACACTGCCTGTGGCATGGGTAAGTCACCCCTCTAGAAGACCTTACAGCCCTTAAGGCAGGGTCCACCATACCCAGGTGAGGGCATAGCTGCAAGAGTAATATGCCCCTACAGTGTCTGTGCCATTCACAGACATTGTAAGTACAGTGAAGCCATTTTGAATGCATGGTCTGGGAGTTTGTTAAACACGAACTCCACAACTCCATGATGGCTTTACCGAAGTCTGGGAAGTTTGGTAACAAACTTCCCGGGACATTAAACCCACACTGATGCCAGTGTGGGATTTAATGAAAAATGCACTCAGAGGGCATCTTAGAGATGCCCCTGAAAAACGACCGACCCTGGTGTGGTTCCTGACCGGCTCCCAGCCATCTGCCACTACCAGGCAGGTTTCTGGACCCCTGGGTAGAGGTCTGGAAACAAAGCACATCCTGGGCAGAGGTGTCATGCCTCCTCCCACAGGATGGGCTGAGTCCTCGAAGAGGACGCTTCAAAGGCCTACTGCCTTTGTAAGCTGGTCCCAGCCTTTTGGTGCAATCAGCAACTGGCTTCCACCGGATCAGACCTCCATTTTGGGCACGAGAACCGGTGGGAAAACCTAGCCAGTAAGAGGTGTGCCCACCTTTGCCAACCCCACCCCTCAGGTGGGGGAGGCTAAGCGAAGGCCACTTCTCACTTCCTGCCATTTTGGAAAAGGGGGGACCCCTCCAATCTGGAAGAGGCCTATGCCCCCCCCCCACTGGAGGGTGGCATACTAGGGGGTGTAGACACCGTGACCCGTGGCCCAAAACCCCAGCGAGGTCCCCCAGCGATCTTGACCCGAGTGCCAGCGTTGGATGACCTTCACAGATCTTCTCCTCAATGCCTGCAGCCTCATCCTGCAGGGGCCCCCCACCCCAACTGCGACCGGAACCAGTGAGAAGAATCCAACCCAAAGGGACTACCCTTCACCCACAGCTCCTGAGTCCTGAGGTGCCCGACTGACTGTGTCCTGGTGTGAGAAAGTGCCCTCTTTCTGCATGGTTGCCCCCACTTTTTGCTGAACTGCTGATGTACTTTGCCTGAGTGTGCCCTGGGCTCCTGCCAATCAGGTACTGTAGGAAGCTGGCTCTGTATATACTATACCAAAGTGAGGTACAGTGTGCCCAGAGTCCAGTGGATCCCCAAAGGTAGGCAGAGGTAAAGTTAGATAGCACCTCACTCTCTATTTGTGGTAGTGTGGTCGAGCAGTAAGGCAGTATCAGAGGACAGAGTTAAGCATTTGTTGTACACACTCAGTCAGCAAATGAATTCACACACTCAGACTGAACTTCAGACCAATTGTTTTTGTATAAAAATATTCTTTTAGTTATTTTATTTTCTAGAACCAAGCAAGCCTGGCACAGGTAAGTTTATAAATACTTTGCAGTAAATATACAGTTTGAAATGCAGTTGTAAATGTACTTTGAAATGGTTACAGTTTGAATTACTGGTAATGCAATACTGTGAAATGTTGTACATATACTTTGTATCGACTTTGCAATGCAAATTACAGGTAAGTTACTTTTATGTTACTTTTGAGATTACTTTTTCTACTCGGTGATATGCCTAGATATCACACTGAGACATTTCCTAGAGAAAAGGTAAGTAAAATCAGTTTTGCGCAATTGTTATTTTTCAGGTTGCCATACAAATCAACTCCACACTTATAACATTTTCCAGAGAAAAGCAGTCAATGGATTCCTATGGAGAGAAATGAAGTTAACGGTTACCAGGTAAGTAATCGGTCTTTAGAGTTGAGCTTCTGGGGTTAGAACAAGGGTTCCCCCAGGGTCAAGGATGCACTCGTTACACCCTCAGCGGCACTAGGGCGGCCGGGTGCAGGGTGCTGAGGCCCAATGTTATCCAATGGGGGATAGAGAGCCTCCGGTTGGTGGCTGCTGGCTAGCAGGCCACTCGGCTGTGGGAGCAAAGCTCCTGGAGTTTAGCTCAGGGCAAATGGGGAAACAAAGTAGCACCAACGGTGCACCCTCATCGGCACTAGGGCGGCCAGGTGCAGGGTGCTGTTTCGACGTCGGGCGGCCTGTTGGTTTCAATGGGGAACCTCCGGTTTGCAAAGGCACTGCAGGCTCAGGGACCAAGGTCTTCTGGGTGCGACCACCACTTCGAGAGGTAAGTTGGGAAGTTAGGGGTTGGCTAGGCACCGTCAGTTTGGGCACACAAGGCCGTGGGGCGTCGGGCGCAGTGGTGCCTTTTGGGGTCGGATCTTCTTACCAGCTCCTGGTCGCGGTTGGGGGGACCTTCTGGATTTAGGCTGCAGGCGTCGGATGGAGGCCTGAGGCAGGTCAGGGGTCGCCGGATCTCGGGTCAGGATCGCCGGGGTTGCCTCCTCGTGGTGTTTGCCCACTCAAGCTCGGGCCGTGGTCGGCGGGTGCAGAGTGGGGCGGATCCGCGGTGTCCGGCTGGAGCCAGAGGTTGCAGATGAACAAATCCGGTGTTCACGGGAGACAGAGTCTTTGTAGTTGAAGGCAGGCAGGTCCTCTGGGGTTTTCGAGGTTGCTGGCTGCAGGACACACCGGTATTTCGCAGGAGCAAGTTAGAGGGGGAGACAGGACGGTAGGGCTGGGGCCAAGTCAGTGGGCGTCTTCCTCTTGTTAGCTGCTGCACGGCTGTTCGGTCCTTCTTCATCTTGCAGGTTCTTGTCTGAGGAAGCAAGGTTCAAGGGTGCCCCTAAATACTAGATTTAGGGGCGTTACAGGTAGGAAAAAGGCAGGGACCAATGGTTCCCTTCCCTGGGGTGGGTACACCCCCATTATGCCACCCTCCAGTGGGAAGAGGGGCATGAGCCTGTCCCTGCTTGGCTAAGTCCCCCCATCTTCAAGATGGCGTGGACTGAGTTGTGCTTCACCTCGCCTCCCCCACCTGAGGGGTGGAGTTGGCAGAGGTGGGCACACCTCTCTTCCTCACTTGTTTTTCCCGCCGGTTCTCCCACACAAAGTGGGGGTCAGAACCAGTGGGGGTCAGAACCAGTGGGGACCAATTGCTGAGAGCAGCAAGTGGCCTGGGGAAGCTCACAAAGGCGGCAAGCCTTTGAAGCTTCCCTTTCGTGAACCCTGCCCATCCTGGTGGAGGAGGCTTGGCACCTCATCCCAGGATGTGCATTGTTTCTGGCCCCAGAGAGCAGCAGGCTCTCGACCCAGGGGTCCAGAAACATGTCTGGTGGTGGCAGCTGAAAGCATACAAAACTGGGAGTGGAAGGGTCCACGGGAAAGTTTAAAGACCTGCACAGACACTTTTCCCTTGGAAACTGTAAAACAAACTCAATTGTCTGTGGGTCTAAGGTGTTACTCGGTGCTCAACGGCATCCTACACCAATCAAACGTATCTAATCACGCCTAAGTGAAGCCCTAATGAGGGGAACCCTAATAAGGGGACGGAGTCCCATCACTCACCGAGGTGACATGCTTCATCATCTGGGATCTCCTCCCGGCTGTAACTCCTAGTACATCCGAGGGCTGCAACCCCCTCACTATGAAGTAGGAGCTCAGGGATGTTTTAAGGATCTCCTAGGATATACTAAAATCCAGCAGGTGATGAGCTAAAGTGTATTACTAGGTGATGGGCGCAGTGCTATGAAAAGAGTGAGAAAAATGTATTAAAACTGACTACCAGGAGAAAAAAGGGTTTAATATATATCTCTTGGTGTCAGGATTAAAAACAGTGCTAAGGCAGTATTGGAAAAAATAAACTGCAACTATCTAGTTAGAGGGTCGGTCTACATGTTTCCGCTATTGTGACCTAGAGAGTGTCTAGCCTTCCTCAGGACCTAAAAGTGTAAGCTACTGCGTTGTACGTGACAACAAAAATACAAACGTGGATGTAACTGAAAAAAGGAACAGATGCAACCTATCGCACCACTTGTTTCAGTTCAAGGAGCGTGGTGTAGTTAAACCCGTAGTGTGCGGGTAAAGAACCTCACCTCACCTGGCCACTGTTCAGGACGTGAGGCACCGCTCTATCCGTCGGTACCCCTGGCTTGACTAAGCCGTGGTCGGAGAACCCTCTAACTAGATAGTTGCAGTTTATTTTTTCCAATACTGCCTTAGCACTGTTTTTAATCCTGACACCAAGTGATATATAATAAACCCTTTTTTCTCCTGGTAGTCAGTTTTAATATACTTTTCTCACTCTTTTCATAGCACTGCGCGCATCACCTAGTAATACACTTTAGCTCATCACCTGCTGGATTTTAGTATATCCTAGGAGATCCTTAAAACATCCCTGAGCTCCTCCCTCAGTGAGGGGGTTGCAGCCCTCGGCTGTACTAGGAGTTACAGCCGGGAAGAGATCCCAGATGATGAAGCATGTCACCTCGGTGAGTGATGGGACTCCGTCCCCTTATTAGGGTTCCCCTCATTAGGGCTTCACTTAGGCGTGATTAGATACGTTTGATTGGTGCAGGATGCCGTTGAGCACCGAGTAACACCTTAGACCCACAGACAATTGAGTTTGTTTTGCAGCTGAAAACAGCCACTCAGCCTGGACACTAGTGGTAGGTTAGTTTTCAGGGGGCATCTCTAAGATGCCCTCTGTGTGCATTTTTCATTAAATCCCACACTGGCATCAGTGTGGGTTTAATGTGCTGAGACGTTTGATACCAAACTTCTCAGTTTACAGTGTAGCCATTATGATGCTGTGGAGTTCGTAATGACAAACTCCCAGCACCATATACTCTTAATGGCAGCACTGCACTTACAATGTCTAAGAATGGACTTAGTCACTGTAGGGGTACAGGGGTCATGCACCTGTACCCTCACCACTGGTATAGTGCACCCAGCTAGAGGGGTGACTGATCTATGCCAGGGCAGTGGGTTGTAGGCATGGCACACAGGGATGTGTGCCATGTCGACTCCTCACTTTGTTCTGCACCAAAACACGCAGCCTGCAAAGGCAGTGTGTGTGTGTAAGGGTACGGGACCTCGGAGGGTGGCACCTGTGGTACCATTTACCAGGGGCTGACCTGTGGCCAAAGATGCCAATTGGGTTTAGGCTCCAATGCAGTTTTAGGGAAAGAACATAGGCCCTGGGTACCTGATTAGCAGGAGCCCAGGGCACACTCAGTCAAAGCACATGAGCAATTCAGCAAAAAGTGGGGGAAACCATGCAGAAAGAGGGCACTTTCTCACAGGTACCCAAGGCCTATGTTCTAAAACTGCATTGAAGACCAAACCCAATTGGCACTCTCTGGTCACAGGTCAGCCCCTGCTAAACGGTACAACAGGTACCCAGGGCTCTGTGACCAGGGAAGGCCTCTAAGGGCTGCAGCACTTATTGTGCCACCCTTAGAGGCCCTGTATCTTTACACTCACACACTGCCTTTGCAGGCTGCATGTTTTGGTGCAGAACAAAGTGAAGAGTCGACATGGCACACATCCGTGTGCCATGCCTACAACCCACTGCCCTGGCATAGATCAGCCACCCTTCT
Organism: Calotriton arnoldi; assembly: GCA_963921515.1. Classification (NCBI taxonomy): domain Eukaryota; kingdom Metazoa; phylum Chordata; class Amphibia; order Caudata; family Salamandridae; genus Calotriton; species Calotriton arnoldi. The sequence goes on along the minus strand of CAWUFW010000555.1, from coordinate 1,255,075 downwards.
AGCTGGGTGCACTATACCAGTGGTGAGGGTACAGGTGCATGAGCCCTGTACTCCTACAGTGTCTAAGCCAATTCTTAAGACATTGTAAGTGCAGTACTGCCATTAAGAGTATATGGTGCTGGGAGTTTGTCATTACAAACTCCACAGCACCATAATGGCTTTACTGGAAACTGAGAAGTTTGGTATGAAACTTCTCAGCACATTAAAACCATACTGATGCCAGTGTGGGATTTAATGAAAAATGCTCACAGAGGGCATATTAGAGATGCCCTCTGAAAAATGACCTAACACTAGTGTCCACACTGAGTGGCTGCTCCCCAGCTGCACCACCTGACATGTTTCTGGACCCCTGGATCGAGAGCCTGCTGCTCTCGGGGACCTGAAACTATGCACATCCTGGGACGAGGTGCCAAGCCTCCTCCCCCAGGATGGGCAGGGTCCACGAAGGGGAAGCTTCAAAGCTTGCCGCCTTTGTGAGCTTCCCCAGGCCTTTTGCTGCTTCCAGCAACTGGTCCCCACCGGTTCTGACCCCCACTTTGGGCGGGAGAACCGGCGGGAAAACCAAGTGAGGAAGGGATGTGTGCCCACCTTTGCCAACCCCACCCCTCAGGTGGGGAGGCAAGGTGAAGCACAACTCTCAGTCCCCGCCATCTTGCAGATGGGGGGACCCAGCCAACCAGAGAGGCATATGCCCCCCTCCCACTGGAGGGTGGCATAGGGGGTGTACCCACCCCAAGAGAGGGACCCATTGGTCCCAACCTTTTACTTACCTGTAACGCCCCTAAATCTAGTATTTAGGGGCACCCCTGAACCTTGCCCCCTCAGACAAGCAACGACCAAGAAGAAAAGAAGAAGGACCGAACAGCCGTGCCGAAGCTAAGAAGGAGGACGCCCACTGACTTGGCCCCAGCCCTACCGGCCTGTCCCCACCTCGAACCTGCAGAAGCGAAACTCTGGTGTGTCCTGCAGCCAGCAACCTCAACAACCCCGAGGACCTGCCCTGTCTTCCAAAGAAAAGACTTTCTCTCACGTGAACACCGGATTTATTCACCCACTGACTCCAGCTCTGGCAAAATCCGTGAGTCTGCGCCACTCTTCACCCGTCGCCCACGGCCCGAGTTCGTATGGCCCAACACCACAAGGAGTTCTCCCGGGTGATTCTGACCCGAGATCTGGTGATCTCTGACCTGCCTCGAATCTCCCAGCGAAGCCTGCAGCCTCTTTCTGGAGGATCCCCCCGACCGCTACCGGAGCTGGTAAGAGAAACCCGACGCCTAAAGACACCCCTGCACCCGAAGCCCCACGGCCTTGGGTGGCCCAACCGACGGTGTCCCAGCATCCCCAGGCATCCCAACTTACCTCTCCAACCAGTGGTCATCTCCAGAAGATCTTCGTCCCTCAGCCTACAGTCTTTGTTGAAACCGGAGAATTGCCATTGAAAACAGGTCACCCGACTGCAAAACAGCACTCTGCACCCAGCCCCCCCTGCACCGCTGCGGGTGCACTTTTTGAGCTTAACAGGATCCCCCTTTGCCCTGAGCCTAACACCAGGAGCTTTGCTCCCACAACCCAGTGGCCTGCTTGTAAGCAGCCACCAACCGGAGGCCCCTATCCCCCATTGGATAACATTGGGCCTCAGCACTCTGCACCTGGCCGCCCTAGTGCCGCTGAGGGTGTGACGAGTGCATCCTTGACCATGGGGGGAACCCTGGTTCTAACCCCAGAATCTTAACCCCAAAGACCGATTACTTACATGGTAACGGTTAACTTCATTTCTCTCTATAGGAACCTATTGACTGTTTTTCTCAGAAAATTTTTCTAGGTGTGGAGTTGATTTGTATGGAAACCTAAAAAAGTACAATTGTGCAAAACTGATTTTATGTACCTTTTCTCTAGGAAATGTCCCAGTGTGATATCTAGACATATCACACTGATTAGAATAAGTAATCTAAGAAGTAGGGGAAAGGATGTAGCCTTACGGCTAGAGCGGTCGACCTCGGAGTTGGGGAACCGGGTTCGAGTCTCGGCAACGACGCTCAACATCCTGTGATTCTGGGCAAATCACGTAATCTCCCCGTGCCCAACATGTAACGAAACTGGTGCTCATGTAAAGCGCTCTGATACCCGATGTCTCAGGTCTAGTTCGCGCTATATAAAACTCTAAAAATAAAACTTTAAAAAAAAGTAATCTAAAAAGTAACTAAAAAGTAATCTGTACAGTAACTTCAATACCTTGGCTTGCCTGTATTTCAAACAACTGTATTTGAACTCGCATTCACTTGTAAACACTGCATAATATATTGCAAATCATTTATTTAACTTACCTCGGCTTGGCTCTAGAAATAAAACTAAACAATATTTTTATACAAACAAAATTGGTCTGAGTTCAGTCTTTGAGTGTGTGACATCATTTGCTGATTGAGTGCGTACAACAAATGCTTAACATTACCCTCTGATAAAGCCTTACTGCTCACCCACACTACCACAAATAGAGAGTAAGGTGCTATCTACTTTTACCTCTGCCTACCTTTGGGGTTCCACTGAAGAACAAGTTACTTACCTTCGGTAACGATATATCTGTAAGAGACATAGATTAGATTCCTTACCTTAGAATTACCCCCAGGCGTCAGACTGGATCCGGAGAATTTTTCATCAGCAGTACCCCTGCGTGTCGAAAGGTGGCGTCGGTCGGCTCTGTGTTCGTTGTTGGCGTCATGGTCGCTGGGATGACGTCGCGGCAGCTACTTAGACGCCGCCCTCGCGCGCTGACGTTAGTTCTTTACACGACATTCCAAGCCAGAAGCGCAGAGCCATGCAAGACACTGACCACTGGTGCACAAAACTAGGGCCCTAAAAGGGATTCCCTGACCCTAGAAGTCAGTTCGCAGAACGGGGAGGATGGGTGGGGCGGTAAGGAATCTATAACTAATCTATGTCTCTTACAGATATAGCGTTACCGAAGGTAAGTAACTTTTTCATCTGAAAGAGACTATTAGTTATAGATTCCTTACCTTAGAATAGATACCCCAACAATACCAACCCCGGAGGTGGGTCTGCGAACTAAGTTCACACCAGAAATTCCTGGAGAACAGAATGGCCAAAGAAGCCGTGTCTCCGGACTTGGCTGTCCAGGCAGTAGTGTTTAGTGAACGTGTGCAGAGATGCCCACGTAGCCGCCTGACAGATGTCATTGAGGGGGACTCCCCCGTCCCAAAGCAGTGGTCGCTGCCGTCGCCCTGGTGGAATGGGCGCGCAAGTCCCACTGGAGGCTCCTTCTTTGCCAAAGAGTAGCAAGCTTTAATGCATAAAACGACCCACCTAGAGATGGTCCGTTTGTGCACGGCCCGACCTTTTCTGGCGCCCACGTAGCCAACAAAGAGCTGCTCATCCACCCGGAATTGTTTGGTGCGATCCAAATAAAAGGAAAGCGCTCGTTTTGGCTCCAGACGGTGGAGCCTCTCCTCCTCCTTAGAAGGATGCGGAGGCGGAAAGAAGGTGGGCAAAGTGATGGTTTGACCAACGTGGAAAGAAGTAACCACCTTTGGAAGAAAGGAAGGTCTGGTTCTGAGGACGACCTTGTCCGGATGAACAGCCAGAAAAGCAGGCTTTGAAGAAAGCTTGCAGCTCACTCACCCTGCGAGCAGAGGTGATGGCAACCAGAAAGGGAGTCTTTAGAGTAAGGAGTCTGAGAGGACAGTTATGAAGCGGCTCAAAGGGAGCGCACATAAGGTAGGTAAGAACCAAGTTCAAGTCCCACTGAGGCATTGCGAAGGGAACAGGAGGAAAAAGATGAGTAATGCCCTTAAGGAAGCGATTTACAACAGGGGACTTGAAAAGAGAAGGGTGATCAGGAAGACTAAGAAAGGCTAAAATGGCTGAGCGATAACCCTTAAGTGCCCAGAACAGAGCCCTGCTGGGCCAAAGAAAGGAGGAACAAGAGAACCTCAGAAAGAGGGGCAGAAAGGGGATCCAAAGCCTTTGCTGCGAACCATGCCACAAATTTGCTCCATCTGCAGGCGTATACCGTCTTAGTGGAGGGATGCCTGGCTGCCAAGAGAACATCACAGACTTCGGGAGGAAGGTCAAAGGCTGTCAACTGTCGCCGCTCAATCTCCACGCAAGGAGGTGGAGGCTGGACAGGTTCGGGTGGAGGACCGTCCCCTGCTGCTGCGACAGAAGGTCCTCCCGAAGAGGAAGTCTGATCGGAGGATCGATGGCCATGTATAACAGCTCGGGATACCAGACTCTTCATGCCCAGTCCGGAGCCACAAGAATGACTTGGCCCGGGCATGCTTGATCTTCTTCAGCACTCTGGGCAGAAGTGGTATAGACGGAAAGGCTTATAGAAGACCGCAACTCCACTCGCGACGAAAAGCGTCGCCTAGCGAGTACCACCATGGAAATTACAATGCGCAGAATTGCTGACAATGCGCATTCTCTTCGGTGGCGAATAGATCTAACCAAGGCTCTCTCCACTGTTGAAAGAGCACGTCCAAGTGAAGACGCCATTCGTGATCCATCATGCACCTGCGGCGGAGTTCGTCCGCCCTGGTGTTCAGTGAACCTGCCAGGTGTTGAACTACCAGGGATATGCCCTGATGTTCCAGCCATGTCCAGAGACGGAGAGCCTCTTGACATAGGGTCCACGACCCCACCCCGCCCTATTTCTTGCAGTACCACATGGCGGTGGTGTTTTCCGTGAACGCCAGCACCACTCTTCCCTGGACAGAGGGAAGGAATGCCTTTAGGGAAAGACGGATCGCCCGAAGCTCCAGAAGGTTGATGTGGAGCCCGGACTCCACCAGAGACCAGAGGCCTCTGATCTCCGCCTCTCCCATGTGGCCACCCCATCCCAGAAGTGATGCATCCGTCACCATGTATACTCCGGTTCGGGAAAGGAGCGGGATCTGCCGTTGACCCAATCTTGGTTTGTTAGCCAACACTGCAACTTACATGCATGCCCTCCGAGATCTGAACGCAATCGGACAGATTCCCCTGATGCTGTGCCGACTGGAACTTCAGGTCCCATTGCAGAGCCCGCATATGCCACATGGCATGATCTACCAGCAGGACGCAGGAGGCCATGAGGCCCAGCAGCCTCAGGGTCATTCTGACCGAAACCCGGGACAAGGGCTGAAAGATCGGAATCAGAGCCCGAATATCCCTGACTCGCTGCTCGGAAGGATAAACCGAAACTGCGTTGTGTCCAGAACCGCTCGGATGAAAAGGAGCTTCTGAGAGGGAGTCAGGTGTGACTTCGGCACGTTGATGGTGAACCCCTGCGAATGCAGGAGGTCGGCCGTAGTCTGGAGGTGGGAGACAACTGCCTGGGGCGAGCCCGCCTTCAACAGCCAGTCGTCGATATAGGGGAAGACTGGAACCCCTGATCTGCGCAAATGAGCTGCGACCACCGCCATTACTTTCGTGAACACCCGAGGGGCGCTGGTAAGGCCAAAGGGGAGCACGGTAAACTGAAAGAGCTCGTGGCCCACCATAAACCGCAGGTAACACCGGTGGGCCGGCAAAACGGGGATGTGAAAATAAGCGTCCTGTAAGTCCGATGCTACCATCCAGTCTCCAGGGTCGTGGGCAGACAGGACCTGAGCTAGCGTCAACATTTCGAGCTTCTCCTTCCGGAGGCAGCGGTTGACGTTCCTGAGATCCAAGATAGGACGCAGGCCTTTGTCCTTCTTGGGCACCATAAAGTAGTGGGAATAGCAACCACAACCTACTTCTGGGGCAGGAACTCGGTCGATGGCTCCGTTGGCCAGGAGAGCCGTAATTTCCTGTTGGAGAAGGTCCAGATGATAGTCCGACATGCGATGATGCTGAGGTGGCATGGATGGAGGGGTAGTCTCGAAGGGGAGAGAGTAGCCCCTTCGGACTATCTGCAAAACCCACCTGTCCGACGTGATGGTGCGCCAGTGGGGGAGGTGATGGCGAATCCTGCCGCCCACTGGCGATTGGTGGCCCTGAAAGGTCGGACTAGGAGGGTTTGGAGGCTGCTGCAGAGAGGGATGTGGTGGACTGGTCCGCTCGCTGGCCCCCAGATCCAAGGCGGTGGTTTCCACGTCCCTGGCCGTAGCTCTGGGCGGGACATGACGGGGCACCCCTTCCGTAGCCACGAAAGGGGCAAAAAGCAGACTGCGCAGGACAGGTGGTGCAGAGGCCCTAAGGACTTGGCCGTAGCCCGAGAGTTCTTGAAGCGCTCTAGCGCGTTGTCTGCCTTGTCCCCGAACAGGCGACGGCCATCAAAGAGCATGTCCATAAGGGTAGCGTGGACATCCCCTGAAAAACCAGTCTACCTCAGCCAGGTGCAGCATCGAAGGGCTACCGACGTTGAAATCGTCCTGCCCGCGGTATCCAGCCCACATCTGATGGTGAACTTGGCTGCGTCTCTCCCCTCCGGGCACTGTGGCAGCACCTGCGTTACCGTATCTCACACGGAGTGGGTGTAACGGCCCAATAGACATGCAGTGTTCACCGACCGCAGTCCCAAGCTGGAGGAAGAAAACATCTTCCCAAGATGGTCCAGCTTCTTGGTTTCCCTATCAGGTGGTGCGTTAGGGAATGCGCCTTTGGACGTAGAGGATTGGACCACCAAGCTCTCAGGGGTGGGGTGTAGGGAGAGGAAAGTGGGGTCGCCCAGGGCCGGGCGGTGGCGTTGGGCGATCAACCTATCCACAGGAGCCCCTGTGTTGGGCCTAGACCAGGTGCCCAAAAGGATGTCTGTGAGGGCTTCATTAAACGACAGCAGGGGCTCCGAAGAGCTCGCTGCCGGTTGAAGCACCTGTCAGGAAGTTAGTCCTGACCGCCACTGTAGGTAGCTCGAGGTTGAGAGCCTCGCCCGCCCTACGCAACATCACTGCGTAAGAAGCTCCCTCCTCCGTAGCCACGGTAGGAGAACACAACATGCCAAGGTCTGGGGAAGTATCCAGTCCACTGGCATCCCCCAACTCCTCTCGCCAGTCCGGACCATATTCTAACTGGTCAGTTAAAGGGTCTCCAGACCCCTCCCAGTCCTCCTCACCCTCCTCTGGTTACCAATCTGGCCTAAAAGAACCAGGGTGGAACAAGGGCACAAACGTACCCGTCGGCGCCAAATCCGGCATCAGTCGGCGCCAGATCTGGCGTCGGTCGACTCCGGTCCGGCTCCGTGTCCACTTCAAGGTGGAGGCCGGGGTCGACGCCGGCTGGGGACACAACTGGCGTCGGCTGCGGACGTGGTGCCGGTGGAATCGCACCGGGGAAGGTGTGGTCAGGTCAACCGGCGCCGATCCGGATCCACGCCTGGATCCAAGGGGGCCCTGCGGTGCCGGGGCCGAAGCCGCCAGCGAAGGCCCAAGGCCCGCAGCCGAGTACACGGGGCCCGAAGGCGCGCTGGCAGAGTCGGGCTGCCCTAAGATGGCATGCATCGCCTCGTAGAAACTCCGAAGCTTGACAGGGGTCGCACTGGGTCCCAGGGAGGGAAACTGAAGAGCCGCTGGAGGGGCACTACCCGCATCCTTCGTCGCATCGGCCGACACATGGGGAGAAGTCGAAGAGCGACTATGCTTCTTCGACTTCTTCTTGTGCTTCGACTTACCTGAGGAGTGCGAAGACTTGGAAGAGGACTGGTGGTGGTGGCTCTGCGACCGGTCCCTTGACATCCCACGCGACTGGGACCTCGAGCGGCACGGAGCAGACTGCCGGGCCTCGAGAAGCTTTCGGGACCGCAAAGACTTCGGATTCATGGTCCGCCAGTCGGTACACGACTTGGAGTCGTGGTCGGGTTCCAGACAGACAGGCACACGCAGTGCGGATCCGTCACCGACATCAACCGTCGGCAGGAACCGCAAGCCTTGAAACCGGGCATCCCTGACGTGCACCAGGAGTCGAAGACTCAAAAACGACGTCGACAAAAGTCGGCAAAAAGTCAGTCAAACAGTGACTGGAGGTACCGCTTGTAGGAAGCTGGCTCTATATATACTATACCAAAGTGAGGTATAGTGTGCACAGAGTCCAGTGGAACCCCAAAGGTAGGCAGAGGTCAAGTTAGATAGCACCTCACTCTCTATTTGTGGTAGTGTGGTCGAGCAGTAAGGCAGTATCAGAGGACAGTGTTAAGCATTTGTTGTACACACGCAGTCAGCAAATTAATTCACACACTCAAAGACTGAACTTAAGACCAATTGTTTTTGTATGAAAATATTATTTTAGTTATTTTATTTTCTAGAACCAAGCAAGCCTGGCACAGGTAAGCAATACATACTTTACAGTACTAATGCAGTTTGTAAACAGTTTGAATTGAAATTGTATATGCACTTTGTTTTGACTTACAGTATGGTTTTAGAGAAATGCAATACTTTGTAAATACAGTACATAGACTTGAATGGGCTTTTCAGTAAAATTACAGGTAAGTTACTTTTGAGATTACTTTTTTTACTCAGAGTAGTATACCTGGATACTACTCTGGGACATTTCCTGCAAACAGGTAAGTAAAATCGTTTTTGTTAGTGCAATTTTTAAGAATTTCTTATGGTTTTCAAACTCCACACTTAGAAACTTTTCCAAGAAAACAGTTAATGTTATTCTATGGAGGAAAATAGTGTTATCGGTTTTGAGGCAAGTATTTGGTAGTGGGAGTTGAGGTTCTGGGGTTAGACTCAGGGGTTCCCCAGGGTCAAGGATGCACTCTAGTTACACCCTCAGCGGCACTAGGGCGGCCGGGTGCAGAGGGCTGAGGCCCAATGTTATCCAATGGGGGATAGGGGGCCTCCGGTTGGTAGCTGCTGGCAAGCAGGCCACTTGGTTGTGGGAGCAAAGCTCCTGGACTTTAGCTCAAGGCAAATGGGGAAACAAAGCAGCACCAAAGGTGCACCCTCAGCGGCACTAGGGCGGCCGGATGGAGGGTGCTGTTTCGACGTCAGGCGCCCTGTTGGTTTCAATGGGGAACCTCCGGTTTCCAAAGGCACTGCAGGCTTGGGGACGTAGGTCTTCTGGGTGCGACCACCACTTCGAGAGGTAAGTTGGGAAGTTAGGGGTTGGTTAGGCACCGTCGGTTTGGGCACCCAAGGCCGTGGGGCGTCGGGTGCAGGGTTGCCTTTTGGGGTCGGATCTTCTTACCAGCTCCTGGTCGCGGTTGGGGGGACCTTCCGGATTTAGGCTGCAGGCGTCAGCTGGAGGCTTGAGGCAGGTCAGGGGTCGCCGGATCTTGGGTCAGGATCGCCGGGGGGACCTCCTCGTGGTGTTTGCCCACTCAAGCCTGGGCCGTGGACGGCGGGTGCAGAGTGGGGCGGATTCGCGGTGTCCGGCCGGAGCCAGAGGTAGCAGATGAACAAATCCGGTGTTCACGGAGACAGTCTTTGTGCTTGAAGGAAGGTCCTCCGGGGTTTTCGAGGGGGAGACAGGCCGGTAGGGCTGGGGCCAAGTCAGTGGGCGCCTTCCTCTTGTTAGCTGCTGCACGGCTGTTCGGTCCTTCTTCTTCCTGTAGATTCTTCTTGTCTGAGGAAGCAAGGTTCAGGGGTGCCCTAAATACTAGACTTAGGGGCGTTACAGGTAGGTAAAAGGCAGGGACCAATGGGTCCCTTCCCTGGGGTGGGTACACCCCCTATTTTGCCACCCTCCAGTGGGAGGGGGGCATGAGCCTGTCCCTGGTTGGCTGAGTCCCCCCATCTGCAAGATGGCAGGGACTGGGAGTTGTGCTTCACCTCGCCTCCCCCACCTGAGGGGTGGAGTTGGTAGAGGTGGGCACGCCTCTCTTCCTCACTTGTTTTTCCTGCCGGTTCTCCCGCCCAAGGTGGGGGTCAGAACCAGTGGGGACCAGTTGCTGAAAGCAGCAAGTGGCCTGGGGAAGCTCACAAAGGCGGCGCCTTTGAAGCTTACCCTCCGTGAACCCTGCCCATCCTGGGGAAGGAGGCTTGGCACCTCATCCCAGGATGTGCATTGTTTCAGGCCCCAGAGAGCAGTAGGTTCTCGACCCAGGGGTCCAGAAACATGTCTGGTGGTGGCAGCTGAAAGCAGCCACTCAGCCTGGACACTAGTGGTGGGTTAGTTTTCAGGGGGCATCTCTAAGATGCCCTCTGTGTGCATTTTTCATTAAATCCCACACTGGCATCAATGTGGGTTTAATGTGCTGAGAAGTTCGATACCAAACTTCTCAGTTTTCAGTGTAGCCATTATGGTGCTGTGGAGTTCGTAATGACAAACTCCCAGCACCATATACTCTTAATGGCAGCACTGCACTTACAATGTCTAAGAATGGACTTAGACACTGTAGGGGTACAGGGCTCATGCACCTGTACCCTCAGCACTGGTATAGTGCACCCAGCTAGAGGGGTGACTTATCTATGCCAGGGCAGTGGGTTGTAGGCATGGCACACACAGATGTGTGCCATGTTGACTCTTCACTTTGCTCTGCACCAAAACATGCAGCCTGCAAAGGCAGTGTGTGTGTGTAAGGGTACAGGACCTCTAAGGGTGGCACAATAAGTGCTGCAGCCCTTAGAGTCCTTCTCTGGTCACAGTGCCCTGGGTACCTGTGGTACCATTTACCAGGGGCTGACCTGTGGCCAGAGATGCCAATTGGGTTTAGGCTTCAATGCAGTTTTAGGTAAAGAACATAGGCCCTGGGTACCTGATTAGCAGGAGCCCAGGGCACACTCAGTCAAAGCACATCAGCAATTCAGCAAAAAGTGGGGGCAACCATGCAGAAAAAGGGCACTTTCTCACACCGCTCTTTCCGGATCTGTGCTGGCTGGCGCAAAAAAAGAAAGAACTGACGTCCGCGCGCGAGGGCGGCGTCTAAGTAGCTGCTGCGACGTCACCCCGGCGACCACGACGCCAACAACGAACGCGGAGCTGACCGACTACACCTTTCGGCGCGCAGGGGTACTGCTGACGAAAAATTCTCCGAATCTAGTCTGACGCCTGGGGGTAATTCTAAGGTAAGGAATCTATAACTAATTGTCTCTTTCAGATCTCTGTACACACTATACCTCATTTTGGTATAGTATATACAAAGCCAGCTTCCTACACCTGGTGTCCACCAACTCTTCATCTTCATCCTCCAGTCATTGGTTCCCTTCATCCAGTCTTCTGGCTCTCGCCTGCAGTCCTTTCCCGCGACCGACGTCCTCCATTGAAAAGCATTGGGCTCCCGACGCCTCCTGAGCACCCTGCACCCGACCGCCCCTGCGCTGCTGGTGGTGTGGACTTGGTGCCAACCTGGGACCCCCTTTGCCCTTACCTTAACCCTACGAGCTTGGCTCCCGAGACACAGTGGCCTGCCCATGAGCAGCCCCCAACCGAGGTGCCCCCTAACCCCATTGGCTCACATTGACACCTGCACTCCGCACCCGGCTGCCCTAGTGCCGCTGTTGGTGCCCATTCAGGGCCAACCTGAACCTTGGGGAACCTTGTTCTACCCTCCAAAACCATTTACTTACCTGCAAACTTAACACTTTGTTTTCTCCATAGTACTGAATGGTGGGTTCTCTCTGAAAATTCTTCCTAAGTCTTCTACTGTACCAAAAGCAACTTAGTGCTTTCACCAGAGTTAACCTGTTTACCAATGTCCTGTGTGTTAGGAGTGTCTTTCATGCCAAACTAGAAAAGCAATCTCAAAGTAATCTAAAAGTACTCTAAATGTAATTTCAACTGTTTTTGAATAGCTTACGAATCGTTTTCTCAACTGCAAAAGAAAAGTAAATGTTCCTACCAAACCAGTATTTACTGTCTTTTGAAAAGTAACATTGCATCAAGAGTTTAAGTTACCTGCTACTAAGTCAATCTTGGTTCTAAAAATAAAACAACAAAAGAACAACTTTTTATACAAACAATTGGCCTGGATTCAGTCTTTGAGTGTGTGGCATCATTTCTTGCCCTAGTGTGTACAACAAATGCTTAACACTACCCTCTGAGAAGCCTGACTGCTCAACCACACTACCACAAAAGAGAGTAAGGTATTATCTACTTTGGCCTCTGCTATACCTCTGGGGATCCACTGTACTCTGTGCAGACTATACCTTACTTTGGTATAGTAAATCCAGAGCCAGCTTCCTACAAAGCTTCTTTCAGGTTTTATTTTAAGACCAAGATGTTTGCAAAAAGGTAAGTACGTTTTTCAGGAAAAATACTTTACACTGCAATTTTCAGGCTGTGCAATGTTCAACTCTGGAGGAAAAAGAGAATTCATTTTTGCAGGTAAGTACACAACTTGCAGATCCAGCCTTCGGGGTTTCAGGTCAACACCAGGCAAGGTTCAAATTGGTACCAAGAATGCATCACCAGCGGCACAGGGGGCGGCAGGGTGCAGGGGTCAAATTTGGGGTCAGGCGCCCAATGTTAACCAATCGAGACTGCGGGTGATTGACGATGCACTGCTCACAAGTGAGTAAAGCGGAGTCAAGGGTCGATCTCCTGGAGTTAAGGTAAGTACAAGGAGGGGAGGGGGCCGCAGGGCAACACCAAACTTACACCCTCAGCAGCTCAGGGGTGGCCGGGTGCTGAGTGCCAACACAGCTTCAGGTACCCAATGTAACTCAATGGGGGAGATCTGTTTTGGAACGAGGCTGCAGGTGATGTCCAGGAGGCTGCACAAAGAAACGCCACAGCTGCCCAGGTAAGTTCTGATGCTAGAGGACGTAGGGACACCTTTGGTCAAGCTGCCCAGTGGCTTCGGGTGCAGGGGCTCCCTTTGACATTGGGTACATCTTACCGGGCAGGTCGCGGTCAGGGGAGTCTTCGGATTCAGGCTGCAGGCGTCGAGGTAGAGTCCAGTAGGGGTCAGCCCACGGTGGACTCTGGCTCAGAAGCACTGGGGAACCTTTGCAGGATTGGTGGGCCAGTTGGATTCGGGCCATGGGAGTCTGGTGCACAGGTGGGTTCGGAGGTGGTTTCACAGTTCCTTAGGGCTGAGTTCCTTTTCTTTAAAGTTGGTTTCTTCTGGACAGGTCTGTTGTCCACAGGAGATCTTGATTGTTGTCCAAGGCTTTGGAGGTTGCTGGGCAGCAGAACAGGTCACCTTTTGGCGCATGATCGTCAAGGGCTGCAGACCGGGTTGTAGGGCTGGGGCCAAGTCAGTTGGTGTCTGCAGTCTTCTCTGCTGGTGCGATGCTGTAGTGTCTAGGTCGTCTTAGGTCAAGATTCTGATTTCAGGGTCTGAAGGTGCCACCTAAATACTAGTTTTAGGGGTGTGACAGGTAGGGACTAATGGGTCTCTTACCTCGGGTGACTACATCCACTATTATACCACCCTCCTGTGGGAGAGGGGCATAGCTGTAGTCCTGATTAGATAAGTCCCACCCCACTGAAAAATGTAGAGTTGGTGAAGGGGGCACATCTTATTCCTCACTAAGCCTGGCAATGCCTGACCCCAAGATGGCGGCCGACACGCTGCCGAGGTTCTTTCTAATTGAAGGGGATGCCGCATTAAAGTGCCTCTGCGGCATCTAGCTCCACAGTGCAGCATGAGGGATGTAAAGAAGGAGGGGATCGTAGCCTTCCCCATAGGCCAAACACTGATAGCGCTCAGCATTGGGCCACCGCTTTTGGGAGCGAGCCCCCTGAGGACTGATAATCTGTCTCTTCCACCTCTTCTCTCATGGGGCTAGCGGGAGGACGAGGCGGAGGGTGTTTCCCAATTACACCGGGACCGATGCCTTCGATTGAACTATGATGATGCCCCATGGGCAAAAACCGAATCTGTTTTTACTTACCGGTGAACCCGAGTACCATTGGCCGTTGCCCGGTGGAGCTGTCCTATGCAGCTATAGAGGAGTCTGGCTCTGGTTCACCCCCTAGGCCGTCACCTTCCAAGCCGGATATCGGACATTGTTTTTAACGGTGCTTCACGGTTTTGTCTGTCTTTCACTTTGACTGCTTGTTTCCCCTGAAGTCCCTCCCCCCTGATCTGCCTGACGCTATCTGCATTCCTTTCCCCTGTTTACCTTTCCCCCTCTACCTTCCATTCCACATAAGACGTTTTGTCTTTGCTATGCAACGCGAAAATAGCTTATGATATTGTGTAATCTCATGCTTTTCTACGGTCTGTTCTCACCGCGGAGTCCGAGCAACCTTGGCCGATGCCCGGTGGAGCTGTCCTATGCAGCTATAGAGGAGTTTGGCCCTGGTTCACCCCCTCTGCCGTCACCTACCCAGCCGGACATCTGACATAGTTTTCCTCGTCTCCCCGCTATGTTTCCCTCCCTCTACCTTTCTCCTATGTCTAAACTTGGAACCAGTAACTGAAGTAATTATGTAACCTGTAACTTGCTGATCCTCATGTAAAGCGCTCTGATACCTCCGGGTCTAGCCAGCGCTATATAAAACTTTGCAAATAAATACGTTTTCCCATCGGTTCTCCCACCAAAAGTAGGGGTTTGAACCAGGTGCTGCCATCTGCGGCCAGCAGCAGAGGCTGGGGTCGCCTTAGAAAGGCGGCAAGGCCTTTGAAGTTTCCCTCTCGAGTACAGTGCTAATCCTGGGGGAGGAGGTGTGACACCTCCGCACTGTATGCGATTAGTTTCTGGCCTCAGAGCAGGGGCTCTCGACCCAGGGGTACAGAAACATGTCTGGTGGTGGCAGGCAGTCTAAAGCCAGTCAGAGACCAAACCAGCGTTGGTAGGTTTTCAGGGGGCACCTCTAAGATGTCCCTCTGGGTACAAGTTTCAATAAATCCCACAATGGCATCAGTGTGGGTTTATTGGGAAGAGTTGTTTGGTACCAAACACTACTGGGTTCAGTAAAGCCATCAGGGTGCTGGGGAACTAGAATGTTCAGGTTTCCAGCCCATGTACTCTCTATGGCTTCACTGGCACCTAGTCTATTAACAATAGACTTAAATATTGTAGAAGCATATCTGCTCATGCAGATATGCCCACACCTGAGATATAGTGCAACCTGCCTTAGGGCTTGTAAGGCCTGCTAGAGGTGTGACTTACCCATACCTTAGGCAGTGCTGTTTTAACATGGCACACAGGCAGTGTGCCATGTAGACTTTGTCTGCACCAAGGCATGCAGGCTGCAGTCGCAGTTTGCATGGCCTTGGTGAGGGAACCCTCTTCAGTCCCAATGCCCTAGGTACCAGGGGTACAATTTACTAAGGACTTACAGGGGGTCTGAAGTTGTCAATCGTGGTACAGTTTTAGGGAAAGAACACTGGTATTGGGAACCTGGACTGCAGAGACCCAGTTCTCTACAGTCAAAGTTGCATCAAAAGCCAGGCAAAAAGTGTGTGTGTGTGTGTGTGTGTGTGTGTGTGTGTGTGTGTGTGTGTGTGTGTGTGTGTGTGTGTGTGTGTGTGTGTGTGTGTGTGTGTGTGTGTGTGTGTGTGTGTGTGTGTGTGTGTGTGTGTGTGTGTGTGTGTGTGTGTGTGTGGTACTGCAACAGAAGGAAAATGCTACTTACCACGGTATGCATCTGTTCTTGGCATGTAGAGCTGTAGAGTCACATGCTGTGCATAGCTCGCCATCTAGTGTTGGGTACGGATGTTTGCACTTTGTTTTTCTTCGAAGAAGTCTTTCCAGTCACGAGGTAGGTGACTCCTCCTTTCGATGATAGTGCGCATGGGCATCATCTTTAGATTGTTTTGCCGCAGAGGGTGATGATGGAGTTAGTAAGAATAGTAAATTGAGATGTCCATGTATATTGTATCTAAGTAAGATATTACTGCAACAGGTATAGGTACCCGGGGAGGCGGGTGGGCGCATGCGACTCTACAGCTCTACATGCCAAGAACAGATGCATACTGTGGTAAGTAGCATTTTCCGTTCGAGGCATGTGAGCTGTAGATCACATGCTGTGCATAAGACTATATAGCAGTTCTCTCCAAAAGCGGTGGCTAACCTGTAGCTGTTGCAGCTGTTTGAAATAGTGTACGTAAAACTGCTTGGCCCACCCTAGCTTGCTGTCTAGCTAAGACATCTACACAATAGTGTTTTGTAAATGTGTGTGGTGTAGACCATGTTGCAGCTTTGCAAATATCATCTATGGGCATATTTCCTAAAAATGCCATAGAGGCCCCTAGTTTGCAAGTGGAGTGCGCTCTAGGGGGGATTGTTAATGTGCGTTTTGCTTTAATATAGCATGTTTAAATGCACTTGACTATCCACCGTGAAATTTCTGATTTTGATATAGGATTGCCTTTATGTGGTGGAGCAAAAGCAACAAATAGTTGCTTGGTCTTACGGAAAGGTTTTGTCCTTTTAATGTAGTAGAGTAATGCCCTTTTCACATCTAAGGTGTGTAGAGCACGTTCTGCCACAGAATCTGGTTGAGGGAAGAACACAGGCAACTCAACAGATTGGTTGTTATGAAAGGCAGAAATGACTTTAGGTAGGAACATTGGGTTGGTCCGAAGAACCACTTTATTTTGGTGTATTTGTAAAAAGGGTTCTTCTATGGTTAGTGCCTGAAGCTCACCCACTCTACTCAGTGATGTGATAGCTATGAGGAAAGCTACCTTCCAAGGGAGAAATTGCAGTTCACATCTATGCAAAGGCTCAAAAGGTGGACCCATTAGTCTGGTAAGGACAATGTTCAGATTCCACACTGGTGCAGGTGGAAGTCTTGGAGGAATGATTCTTTTAAGTCCTTCCATAAATGCTTTAATAGCAGGCACTCTAAAAAGAGACAAATGTTGTCTATTCTGTAGATATGCAGCTATTGCAGCAAGATGTAAGCGTATGTTATGTTATGTTATTAGGGACTTATAAAGCGCACGGCTACTCGATAGAGTGTCCCGGCGCTACAGATTCTGGGTGGGGCTAACCGTGAGCACTATCTTGCATAAGTCACAATATTGCTGAAAAAGCCAGGTCTTCAATGACTTTCTAAAAGGGAGAAGATCCTGCATCTGCCTAAGTGCCAGGGGGAGACTATTCCAGAGTCGTGCTGCTTGCACCTGGAAAGAGCGGCCCCCAATGCGAGCATGGGAAGATTTAGGGATGCGAGCAAACTGAAGTGCAGCCGACCTCAGAGCACGACGCGGGGAATAGAATTGAAATCTCTTCCTGAGGTAGGGGGCCCCCATCCCATGAAGGGATTTAAATGTTAGAACCATGGCTTTAAACATAATCCTCTTGCGGATCGGTAGCCAGTGCATGGATTTCAAGTGGGCGGACATCCTAGTTCTGGGCCCTAGCAAAAAAATAGCCCTTGCCGCAGCATTCTGAACCACCTGTAATCGAGTCAGCATGTAGTCGGGGATTCCCAGGTAAAGGCTATTGACGTAGTCCAACCTGGATAGGACTACGTCAATGGATGTGTATGCTAAATTGCTACGCTGTAGATGGAATAGATAGCAAATGATGTTTTGTATTGAAGCATCAAGCGGGTTGATTTGATTGTTATTACAGTATATCACAAACCTCTTCCACTTTGCTGCATAGGACGCTCTTGTGGTAGGGCGCCTACCCTCTTTGTTGATATTCATGCAGTCTGGCGGAAGATTGAGGTAGCCAAACTCTAAGATTTCAGGTGCCAGATCGCAAGGTTGAGATGACTGGGATCTGGATGTCTTATGTCTCCATGGTTCTGAGTGAGGAGATTGGGAGTAAGATGTAGTTTTTGGTGAGGAACTACTGATAACTCCAACAGGGTTGTGAACCAAGGTTGAAGGGCCCATGTGGGAGCAACTAGGATTAGTGTCAGGGACTGCTGTCTGAGCTTCCGAACCACTAATGGAATGAGTGGGAGAGGCGGAAAAGCGTAGGCAAATATCTTTGACCAATTCATCCATAGTGCATTGCCTTTGGACAATGGGTGTGGATGCGAAGTTTGGGCATTTTGCGTTTAGGTGTGTGGCAAACAGATCTATCTCTGGGAAGCCCCACATTTGAAAGAATGGGAGGAGAACCTGAGGGTGGAGTTCCCATTCGTGGATTTGGTGTCGTTGACGACTGAGGAGATCTGCAATCTGGTTGTTTACTCCTGGAAGGTGTTCTGCAAGGAGATACATTTTGTGACTTATAGCCCATCTCCAGATGGTCTGAGCTAGTTGTGACAGCTGGAGAGTGTGTGTCCCCCCCTGCTTTTGTATGTAGTACATTGCTGTCATGTTGTCTGTACGAAGTAGGACAGCTTTGCCTACTAGATGAAGTTGAAAAGCTGAGCGCTAGAAAAATCGCTAGCAGCTCAAGATGGTTTATGTGGAGCTGCTTTTGTTGCAGAGTCCACATGCCCTGAATGGTATGTTTTTGGAGATGAGTTCCCCAGCCAGTGAGCGATGCATCTGTTAGTACTATCTGTGGAACCGGGTCGATGAAGGGCCGCCCTTTTAAAAGGTTTTGTGTATTCCACCACTGCAGAGAGCGATGGGTGCGGCCGTCCACCAACACTAGATCTGCTAACCGACTTTGAGCCTCGTTCCATTGACGTGCTAAGCATTCCTGAAGCCTTGCGTAAGGTACGATTAGGATGCAAGACGCCATCATTCCTAGTAACTACATGAACACTCGAGCTGGTAATGAGTGTTGGGGCCGAAACGGAGAGATTAGAGTCTACATGTTGCGGATTCTGGCTGTGTTGGGACACGCTAGAGCTTTTTGTGTGTTTATTGTGGCTCCTAGATACACTTGTATGTTGGATGGCTGTAGATGAGACTTGGTCAAGTTTACAGTGATCCCAAGTTCGTGGAGTAGTTGCACTGTTTTTTTAGTGTGGCGTAGGCAGCTTTGATGCGAGCTGGCTTTATGAGCCAGTCGTCTAGGTATGGGAAAACGTGAATGTGCTGTCTTCTTAGATGAGCTGCGACTACTGCCAAGCACTTTGTGAAAACCCTGGGTGCGGTAGTTACTCCGAATGGGAGGACCTTGAATTGATAATGTTGGCCCTCTAAGGCAAACCTGAAGTATTTGCGATGAGCAGAGTGTACGGGAATATGGAAATAGGCGTCCTTTAAGTACAGAGTGGATAGAAAGTCGCCTTGTTGAAGTAGTGGGAGCACTTGCTGGAGTGTGAAAGTGGTACGATTGAATGTATAGATTTAGTTGTCTGAGGTCTAGTATAGGCCTGAGAGAACCGTCTTTTTGGGAATTAAGAAGTACCGGGAGTATACCCCGGTCCCTTGGTATTGTAAGGGGACTGGCTCTATAGCATGTTTTTCCAACAGAGAGAGAACCTCCTGCCTGAGGGTGATATGTTCTTGTGACATTGTATGTGATCTTGAAAGAATATTTGGGGGAATGTCTGTAAGCTCTAGGCAGTAACCATATTGGATAATTTGTAGTACCCACTTGTCTGTGGTGATTGAATTCCAGATAGGTAGGAATTGAGAGAGACGTCCCCCGACAGGAGTGGAATGATCGGGGGGTAACGGAAGGAAGTCACTGTTTGTTTGCAGGGGAAGTGCGTGTGGAGTTACCTTTGCTTCTTCCCTTACCATTGTTTCCTCTAAAACCTCCTCTGAAATAACCTCTTGAAGAGGGGGATTGGTTATTGCCCTTGTAAGAGGAGGAGGGATTTTCAGTGGACACCGTTTTTGAACCACCCCTGTAAAAAGAGCAGCGAAAGGAGCCCCTAGTGGCAGGTAACTGCAAAGCTTCCATGGACTTTGCGACCTCAGTGTCTTTCTTCATCTTTCCCAGCGAGGTATCAACTGCTGGGCCAAAGAGATGTTCCTTATCAAACGGTTGATTGAGAATGGAGGTTTGCACCTCAGGCTTGAATCCTGAGCTTCTCAACCAAGCATGCCTGCGTAGTAATACACTAGTGTTTACTGCACGAGCTGCCTTGTCTGCTGCGTCTAGGGCACATCTGATGAAAGTATTGGTAATGAGTTTGCCTTCCTGGATAAGATCATTAGCCCTAGCCTTATGCTTGTCAGGGAGAAATTGCATGAGCTTTTCTAGCTCATCGTAATGAGCCCTATCGTATCGGGCCAACAAAGCTTGAGTATTACTAATTCGCCAATGATTCGCCGCTTGGGAAGCTACTCTTTTGCCCGAGGCATCAATTAGCTTGGATTCCTTGTCAGGAGGAGGGGCCTCACCTGTGGTTTGTGAGTTAGCTCTCTTGCGAGCGTTGGAAACCACAAGAGAGTCTAAGGGTAACTGACCTTTGATGTAAGTGGGGTCAATAGGTGCAGGTTTATACTTTTTCTCCACTCAATGTGTAATTAGTCTTGCCCTCACAGGATCTTTGAATATTTCATCTCCGTGCTTTAACATCCCTTTAAGCATTGGCAGTGTATGAGTGGCTTTTTGAGTGAAACTTAGGGTCTCAAACAGGAAGTCCTCTTCTAAAGGCTCCTTATGCAGCTCCACCGTGTGATATTGAGCAGCCCTGTTAAGTAGCTCAATATATCCAATGTTATCAGGTGGCGAAGGTCTGGACGGATATAGATCAGGGTCATTATCCGTGTTTGGCTCAGTGTGATAATCCTCCCAGAGGTCAATGTCCTGTGGCCTATCCTGATCCCCATCATCCTGTGGGTCAGGTGATAGTGGTGGTGGTGAATTTGTGGGTGTGATGAGTAAGTTGGGATCAGTGGGGGAAGGAGGTGGAATGTAAGGTGGAAAAGGGTTAGTACCCACACTTTTCCTTTTGAGAGGAATGTGGTAATCCTCTGGCTGGGCTACTTTCCATTTTTTTGGAAGGGTGGCATGGATATATCCCGTATCTGGGTTTATCACCAGCTTTTTCTGTTTCGGATCCGACGGAGGGGCATCGAGCCGAGGCTCTTTAGACGGAGTGTCCTTATACTTACTTGCCGGTTTCGGCGTCGAAGGTTTCGGTTCCGAACATTTTGGTGCCGAAGGTGGATTCTTCGGTACCGATGGGATTGTCACCGAGAGATGTTTCGGTTTGGGTTTCGGTGCCAAAGGTGTTGGATTGGCACCGATATGGGGCCGGCTCGAGCCCGAACGCAGAAGGCTTTTCTTTGTGTTTCTGTGCCGGGCCCTAGGGCGGGGCGTCTGAAACTTTTTGTCGGTGCCGACCTTGGCCCAAAGGCAGAGGTGGGACCGGAGCCTTTTTCTTTCTTGAGGGGGCAAGGGGGTATCTTTACTCAAGGTACGTTGACCAGGAGTAACCTGCTCCGCTTCTTCCATGTCGGAGTCGGCTTCGGACACGGAGATATGTTGTTGTTCTTCCTCGGCTCCTTGAGCGTGATGTTCTGTGTCGGAATCTTCACCGAGGATGTCCGGTGCGGAGCCGCTTTGATGTTGCATCTCGTGACGTCGAGTCCGACGGTCACGAAGCGCCTTCTTCGATCGAAACGATCGGCACGCGTCACAGTCTTTCTCATCGTGTTCTGGGGACAGGCAGAGGTCGCACACTTGGTGCAAGTCGGTGCGTGGAAATTTAGCACGACACCCGGGGCAGAGTTTCAAAGGAGTCCGTTCCATCGACTGCTAGCGCTGTCGGCACAAGTTTTCCGATCGAAGTTGTTTTGAGTTGAGAAGATACGCGAAGAATGTGAAACCGCGATCGATAACAATACCGTCGAGGGTAGTGGATTGCGCGTCGAAAGGGTCCGAGAAACGGTGCTGAACCGGAGCGCAGCAATACACATCCGAACCCGATGGCGGAAAAAAACAATCTAAAGATGGAGTGGCTGCCCATGCCACTATCATCGAAAGGAGGAGTGTTAGAAATGGGATTTTTGGTAGGCTAGGGCGTGGGCCAAAGCCAGGCAAAAACCACCACTCTAGTCAGGATAAGGGAGTTACACGTCTAAAATAACCCCTGCTCACCCCCTTGGTAGCTTGGCACGAGCAGCCAGGCTTATATTAGAGGCAGTGTGTAAAGCATTTGCACATAACCCACAGTAATATAGTGTACACACTACAAAAGGACACCACACCAGTTTAGAAAAATATCCAATATATTTATATAATTAAAACAAGACCAAAAACGATAAAAATCCACAATACAGTACTTAAAAATCTTCAGTTATCAAAATATGCTTTAAAAACAGTTCCTTGATGTCAATAGCTCCGTCCGGGGCTATCACGGCGTCGTGAGCAAACAAATCCAAACAGTTCTGGCTGACCGCGGCGTCGCGGACCAGCTACGGTGTCGGGAAGCCCCGCAAACAGTACCTTTTAGAAATGCAGGGCGTCGATGACCTCTCGTTGAGCTTCCGAAAACACGGCGTCCGCAGGCGTCGGTTCCGGAGGTCGGTACCAGGAGTCGTCGGGCCCTCAAAGTCACACGCGTTGCAAGTCGATCTGCTCTCTGATGGAGTCAGGAGCGCTGGCGTCGGCAGGCGTCGGGTACTGCGGTGCGAAGTGCGGTGCCCTCAGGTCGCGGTGCGAGCAGCGGCTCGGTGGCGGCGTCGGATGGCGTCGCCAGTGAGACCAGGGTCGCGGTGCGAGATGAAGGCGGTGCTCGTCACGGTGCTGGCAGGTCACGGTGCAAGCAGCGGCGTCGTCGTTGCTGAAGCGCTGTCGTCGGCTGATGAACTGGAGTCGATGGCGCCGGCGTCGGTAGGCCAAGACTGCGGTGCGGGATGAGGGCGGTGTGTCGTGTGACTTACGAGCGGTGCCCTCGAACCACGGTGCAAGCAGCGGCGTCGATTTTGGCGGGAAGCGGCGGCGTCAGGCAGGCCAAGGCGTCCTCGTGAAGCAAGGCGGTGCGGTGCCCACAGGTCGCGGTGCAAGCAATGGCTCGGTGGTGGCGTCAACAGGCGTCGTCGGTGAGACCAGGGTTGCGGTGTTGCCCTCTGCGGTGCCAAAGCTTTGGCGTGAAGCGAGGCGGTGCGGTGCCCACAGGTCGCGGTGCAAGCAGCGGCTCGGTGGCAGCGTCAACAGGCGTCGTCGGCGAGACCAGGGTTGCGTTGCGGCGGTGCCCTCTGCGGTGCCTTCGGGACACGGAGTCGGCTGCAGCGTCGTGGAGTTGCTTTTCTTCTGTTGCAGCACAAAACACACAGTCCCCAGTGCTGAGGGCAGAAGAACTTGAAGTCTTTGCTGTTCCTGAGACTTCTTGAACAGGGGGCAAGCTCTACCTCAAGCCCTTGGAGAAACTCACAAAAGTAGATTGCAGAAAGTCCAGTCCAGGCCTTTCACTGCCCAAGACAGAAGCAGCCACTGCAGGCCAACACAGCAAAGCACACAGCAAAGTGGTAGTTCCTCCTCACAGCTTTTCCGGCTCTTCTTCTTGGCAGTCTTCATCCAAAAGAGTTCTAAAGTTCAGGGGTATGGGACCCAGCATTTATGTCCAAAAATCCTTTGATCTCTTAGGCGGAGAGGGCCTGTGCCCGTCAGGACCAGTTCTGCCTTCTCTGGTGTGAATTCCTGGCAGGAGGTGGAGACGGCATTTGTCAGAGGCAGAGCAGGCCCTTTGAGGTGCAAGGAAATCTCCTCCCCCTTCCCCCATCGTAACCCAGGTCTCTTCAGCCCTTTCCTGACCTACCTAGACCATCTGGCGCCCCTCCTGCTCCCCCAGCCTTCTGTCATCCAAAACCCAGACAGGCAATCCACATTCCAGCAGAGGCACACGGGATGACTGAGCAAGAAAATACCCACTTTCTAAAAGTGGTATTTTCAAACACAGAATGTAAAAATCACCTTCACTAAAAGATGCATCTTTAGATTCTGAGTTCAGGCATACTAAATTCTATTTTCTTAGCGAATTCCCTGGGCCAGTTATGTTTATAAGATGTTATAAACAAACCTCCCATTCTATCCTATGGGGAACTGGTAGCCTTGCAATAGTGAAAAACGAAATTGGCTGTAATTCACTATCAGGACATGCCACACACACCAGGGCGTGTCCCACCTTTCACATACACTGCACCCTGCCCACAGGGGTACCTTGGGCCTACCTGAGGGGTGTCTGACATGTAAGAAAAGGGAAAGTTAGGGACCGGCCAGTGTGTGCACTGGCCAAGTCGACATGGCAGTTACAAACTGCGCGCAGACTTCTGCAATGGCAGGTCTGAGTTACCGTTTTCAGGGCTACTCACGGGGTTGGCACAACCAGTGCTGCAGGCCCCCGAGTAGCATTTGATACACCAGCCCTGGCACAGGCAGTGCACTTTACGAGGGGCTAACAGGTAAATCAAATATCCAATCATGGAAACACCCATCCATAACACAATTTACACAGAGAGCATATGCACTTTAGCACTGATTAGCAGTGGTAAAGTGCCCAGAGTCCTAAAACCAACACAAACAGGTCAGGGAAAAATAGGAGGAAAAAGCAAAACGTTTGGGGATAACCCTGCAAAAAGGGCCATTTCCAACAAGGCGTCACGTACCTCGTGACTGGAAAGACTTCTTCGAAGAAAAACAAAGTGCAAACATCCGGACCCAACACTAGATGGCGAGCTATGCACAGCATGTGATCTACAGCTCACATGCCTCGAACACCTATTTTCCCACAATCTCTCTCCAAAGTCATCTTACACTTAGTACCTGTAGAAAAGCCCCCTTTTTGACATGGTCACTCCCACTTTTTGCCTGGTAAATGATGTGATTTCGACTGAAAGTGCACTGGGTTCCTGCTAATCAGGTCCCCAGTGCCAGAGCTCTTTCTGGAAACTGTACAATTGTTCCCCCAATTGGCAAAACCTTTTTTTATTTGTTTTATTTATTTATGTATTTTCTAACATATGTGAAAAGAACAGGTACAGACAATGCCTCATATCATTTGAATAGACGCATTCAGGAATTGACAAACATGCAATTCAAGTATGTACTATGAGAGGGAACAAGCAGTAATGCGTAGAGCGGTATATGCTGTCAAAGGTAATACAATAGTTATAGCAACAACTTATAGATACCAGAGGCCATGTTTGCAACGGGTAGGTTAGTGGATTGCAGACTGTCACATCAGGACAAATCCGATTTAGTCCGGCAATACAGGTGTAGGCCGTGCAGCAGCCTCATCAGCAATAGGGTGAGACAGCAGGTATGTCGTAAGGGGGCCCCAGTTGTCCCGGGGGCGTGAAGGGGGAAGCAGCTCCGCAAAGGTATACATTTGTTCCTGCCAGAAAACCATATCCCGGAGCCACTCCTTAAATTTAGGCGCCCTGCCCCGTCCCCATCTGCACGCCACCCGCCTTTTAGCTAAAAGAAGGCTAAAGGAGATGCACTTTCGGTGTGGCGCCGTTAGTGTCTTAGTATAACCCAATAAGGCAAGGAGGGGGGGGGTGTTGTAGGCTCAGCAATGACATTTGATCCAGAGCCGCGAGAACCTGACCCCAATATTCCTGAACTGCAGCGCAGCTCCAGGCCAAATGGAGGAAGTCTGCGCCAGCGGAGCCACAACGGTCACACCTGTCGTTATCTCGTAATTTGTAGCGGTGAAGCCTGACCGGTGTATAATACGTGCGGTGAAGGAATTTATAGTGTAAGATTCGAAGGCGGCTGCTGGAAGTGCTGTGTTCCGTCTGCATACAGCAGTAAGTCCACTGCTCATCAGTGAGGAGAATACCCATCTCAGCCGACCACCTGTCTCGGGCCATGTTATGTGTAGGATCTTGAGCAGCCGAGAGGGTGTGATAGAGTGCAGAGACAAGGTGTGAAGCCCCATCGCTGCGCAGTGTGAGGCGCAATGCAGCAGACTCTAGTGGTTCATGAGGATAATCAGGTGTGTGCTCTTTAATGCCGTGACGGAGGCGAACATATAGAAAAAGTTCCATAGGGGAGGGTGGTTGCTTAGAGAAGAGTTGTTGCGATGTGCGGAATTGGCCGTTGAGGTAAAGATCCCCCAAGTCGTGAGTCCGTATTTAAGTCGAGTTTTTTGAACACCCCTTCCTGGAGGAGAGGCAATTTTGGGTGATATACTAGGGGAAGGAGGGGCGAGTAGAGCATAGAGGCCTGGGTGCGCTTAGCAATAGCCTGCCACGCCTTCACAGTGTTAATGACGGGTGATGGATCGTCAGTGCGCGGTGCTACGACAGTAAATATGGCGCCCTCCAGAGGTACAGGGTCGGACAGCCATTGTTCGGTAGCCACTGGTGCATGTACCGGGGAGGGTGGAACCAGAAATGGGCGTAATGGGCCTGTGCACAGTGGTAATAAAGTTCAAAGTTTGGAACATCAAACCCCCCCTGCGAGTATGGCCGGGTGAGAAGATCCCATTGTATTCTAGGTTGTTTGCCACCCCAGGTGAGGCGTATCAATTCAGTACGGAGAAGGGAGAAGAAGTGCCGACCCGGGTTGTACGGTACATTTAAGAATAAATAAAGGAGTTTGGGAAGTATAACCATTTTTATGAGGGAGATTCGTCCTGCGATGGAGAGTGGCAGTGCTATCCATCTTGTGACACTCGCTCTAATGCTCCCCAGGGCGCGTCCATAATTCAGGCGTAGCAGTTCTTCACGGTCCGCGCAGACCCGTATACCCAGATATTTTACATCCTCAGCACACCACTCAATAGGGAAGTCAGGGACAAATTTGGCCACGGACGGGGTAAGGGGGAAGAGCTGAGACTTTGACCAATTGATATGTACGCCGGAGAGCCCTCCAAACCGGACGAGCTCTCGGAGTAACGGGCTAAGATTGAGTTGGGGCTCCCTCACATACAGTGTAATATCATCCGCGTAAAGGGAAATGAGGATATGCTTGGATGGGCATCGGAGGGCTTTATCGTGGTGATGCTGTCGGAGTCTCGCCGCGAGTGGTTCAACCGCAAGGGCGAAAAGGAGGGGGGAGAGTGGACAGCCCTGGCGTGTGCCCCTGGTGATGGGAAAGGCAGGAGAAGAGTGTCCATTAATGAGGACTTTGGCTTCGGGGTTGGTATATAACAGCCGGACCCAGGAGAGGAATCCCACAGGCAGTCCCATGTTTTGGAGGATGACAAAGAGGTAGTCCCATTCAACCGAATCGAATGCCTTGGTAGCATCGAGGAAAACGGCCGCCATGGGTAACTTCGGATCCACCGACCCCAATATTGAAAAAAGGGTGCGTAAATTGTGTGATGTTGCCCTGCCAGGGATGAACCCCGCCTGATCGGGCAGGACTAACTTTTCCATGAGGAGTCTGAGACGATTAGCCAGGAGTTTGGTCAGTATTTTGGCATCTGTATTTATTAAGGAGAGGGGTCGATACGAACCACAGCAGTCCGCGGGCTTGCCCGGCTTTAAGAGAGAAGAGATCAGGGCCAGTCTCATGGATGGGGGAAGGTAGCCCAACTCCTGTGCTTCGTTGAAAACGTTCTTGAGGATAGGGAGCAGTTGAACAATCTAAGTTTTATAAAAGTCGATGGGGAGGCCATCCGACCCAGGGGCCTTCCCGGATTTCATTTGCATGATAGCTTCATGCACCTCATCGTTTTCAAAGGGCGCAGCCAGGAACTCCCTCTGGGAATCACCGAGCCGGCCAAGAGTTATATCCTGCAAATATGAGGCAAAGTCCGGAGATTCAGCTCTGCCGGAGCCATACAAGTCAGTATAAAAGTCGGTGAAGGTGCGAAGGATATCTCGGCCGTCCCTATGACGCGTACCGGAAGAATCTTTAATTTCAAGAATATAATTAGAGAAGCGCGGTAGACGGATGTCCTGCGCTAATGCCCTGCCCGGACGCCCACCCTCACCATATCGACGTGCAGTGTGGTATTTCCCACGGAATCTCGCCTCTGACTCTGCAGTGCGATTGTATTCGGAAAGTTTGTCCCGGAATGTTGCTAAGCGTTGCCCGGAGTTGTCTCCCCATAGGTCACTCTCCAATTGTTTAAGCTCGTCTTCAAGTGAGCGGAGCGTGCGGCGGAGATCTCGCAACACCACAAAGCTTTTGGCAATGCAGGAGCCTCGGATGGTGACTTTAAAGGCTTCCCATACTGTGCCCAGAGAAGAGACTGAGCCTACATTGGTGCGGAAGAATTCAGTAATTTCAGTGCCAATTTCAGCCTTGAAAACGGCATCCAGTAATGCTTCCGGCATAAGCCTCCACAATCTAGGAGAAGCAAGTAAATTAGGCGGGGCTAGTGTGATGAGCACCGGAGCGTGATCGGAGAAAGTCCGAGCAAGATGGGTTGCATGTGTGACCCATGAAACCGCCCCACGGGAGACCACCCAGTAGTCTAGGCGGGCCCAAGAGGCATGCAATGCAGTGTAATGAGTACCTTCCCGTCCACCCGGGTGAATATGCCGCCAAGCATCGATGAGTCCGTGGGCCTCAAAGATGCCCGCGAGAACCTCACGCTTCCGTGTATAATGTTGGGGTGAAGCATTAGATCTGTCAGCAGCAGGGTGGAAAGCAGTGTTAAAATCACCCCCCCAAATGATGTGGGTAGAGCCTACCTGGAGTATGCGCCCCCATAATGTGGTGTAAAAATCGGGATCATCAATGTTGGGCCCATAGCAGCACACTAGCGTCACCGATTGGGTACCCAGCGTGCCCCACAGTATGCAACTACGACCAAGTGAGTTCTGCTGTGTACCCCCCAGGAGAAAGGGAACTCCCCGTTTTATTAGTATTACCGTGCCTCTGGAATAAGTAGAGTAAGAGGAGAACACACGGACCGCCGCCCACCTGCTGGCGAAGGTGGGAGGACAAGCTGGGTCCAAGTGTGTCTCTTGTAATACCGCGATGTGGGCGTGGTGCCTGTCCAAATATGATAAAACCTGCCTCTGTTTCCGGGGATCCCGAAGGCCCCTAACATTCCACGTGATGAGGTTAAGTGTCAACGACCCAGTGTGTGTGGACATAGTACCTTATAGTGTCTGCATTATGTTGCGCTCTACTGAAGAAAGAGGAAGGTGCGTCTGTAAGTACAAGGCCTGTGGTTACCTGCGGACAAAACATTTCACCTGAAACATTAGAACAAAATTCCCTCATCCCCCCCCCACCCACAACAGCACCCCAAACGTGCCGGAATTGTTAATCCCACCCTTCCCAAAAAAAGACAATTGCAACCATACAATAAAATAAGAGTCATAAATGTAGTACAAGGGGAGCACCCGTGTGGGGAACGCCAGTGGGCAACTAGATCCTCCCTCTCCCCGTGGGAGTAAAGTCTGGCTCCTGGTGATGGTGGGAGGCTAGCTAAGAGGGAGGGGGAGGAGGTGCTTGGCATAGGCCGAGATAGGCGTTAATAGCACAGTAGGTACCATAGAAGTTACTATCTGCCCATTTATAGCAAAAGTGGCAACGCAAATATTACAGAGCTCATCTGAAGTGGAGTGGCAAAGCAGGGGGGGGGGGGTCAAGCCCCTCATGAACATGTGAAGTCGCATCCCCCAACATGAGGTCAAAGGAGCAAGACCATAACCAGACGTAAGCCCCCAAAAACAGCATGGGGACGAATCACAGCAGCTGCGCTGCCAGGCAAAGACCTGAAAGATCAAGGGTCGTGCATGTAGGCCCTCAGTCACAGTCTAAAGTCGGAGATTGAGAAAGGCGTTCCCGCGAATGATGGGAGGGAGAGGCTTTCCTGATGTTGCAAAGGAAGTCATCCACTTGTCGCTCGCTTGTGAAGAAGTGGTGCTTTCCATCATACATGACTCGTAGGCGGGCTGGGTACAGTAAGGCGTATTCAATTTGTAGCTTGCGCAATTTCTGTTTAGCAGGCAGCAACTTGCGGCGAGCCTCTTGCCATAGTAAAGTCAGGGTACAACGAGAAATTGGCCCCATCGAATTGCACAGGTTGTTTTTCCCTGGCCAGCTTTAATGAAGTGTCCCTATAGTTTAGGAGCCGGGCAATTATCAGACGGGGATTCGCTCCCGGGGGAGGTCTAGGGCCTAGGGAACGGTGTGCCCGCTCCACGATTAACTGAGTGGAGAAAGCGTCTCTACCAAAAGTTGTGCACAACAAGCGTTCAACAAAGTCCTCCATACGGCCAGTATTCGTGCTTTGGGAATTCCCGTGACGCGGATATTATTGCGACGACTTCGTGCCTCCAAATCTTCATTTTTGGCCGCAATAACCCTGAGCAGCTTGTCCATTTGAGCCACTTGCTGTGTTACCTTCGTCGTAGCATCCTCATTGTCAGAAATCCGTTGCTCAGCCTCCTTAATTTGTTCGCTATGTTTGTCCACTGTAAGCACGATGTAGTCCATGCGGGAATTCATGGAGTCCATTTTGTTGGAGAGCTCCGTGAGGCTACGCTGCATGGCCAGAAGGAGGGATTTTACTTCATCCGCCGGAGCAGGCTGGGGATTCGAAGTCTGCGCATCTGGATTCTGGTCTAATTCTTCGGTAGACGAGCGCGTGACTGCTTTTTCTGCGTCAAAGGGGAGCTTGGATTGCCTACCATCTATCTTCCCCATGGCGGAGGGTACCCTCTGGAAGACGAGGTAATGAAGAGTAGACACCTGGTATGCGGCGCCAGCCGCCGGGATGCAGCCGATGGGCTCGGGCAAGGGTCACCACCCACGGCAGGTTCGGGAAGGGCTTGCGCCGTTGAAGAGGCCCCCGATGAGGCACCGCCCGCGCTAATTCACGGCACCAGGACGCGCCGGTTTCAAGAGTCGGTGTTCGCAGGGAGGGCGAGGCAATGGAGGAGAGCAGTGGCAGGCGTCAGGGAGTGAGCAGTGCCTCCAGCCAGGATGTCCGGTACTTGTATGTGTCCGGCGTCTCCGCGATGCTGAGGTGGAAATCGCGGGTGTAAGAGGCCACTAAGGGCGGGATGCGCAGTTTTTGCCTATTCCCTGGAGGCGTCCAGCCGATGCGGGCCCCCGTGGGTGCGCTTCCGGGGGTAGGCGCAGGTCCCCCCCAGCCGCCGCAATTTGAATGGCGCGGGGAGCCCAGCAACCCCCCCTCCCCAGGGCCGTTGGCGGAGTCAGGCGCAGAGGGGCAGCAGCTGGCCACAGGCACCCCAGCACGTAGCTTCAGGAGAGCAGGGTCCCCATGCGCTGTCTCACCGTATGTCGAAGCAGAGCAGGTTGATGCAGGTACGGGGGGGGGGTGGAGGCCAGCCGCCGCGCTGCAGCCCAGGGACAGTCAGCCTCCCCTCCGCGCTGATATAGTGTGCAGGCACTGTAGTTCAGTCAGCTGCTCAGTCCGCCTGCAGTAGGGCTTTCACGCGCCGGTAGTGCTGTGGGCGGCAGCCACGGGAAGCACTCGCCACGGTGTGCGGCCCAGTGACCACGAGGAATCCCCGGCGCTCTCTCGGCACACAGGCCGCCAGCGAGGCTCCCCAGGACGTCCCCGCACCTCCGGGCAAATCAGCACCAGCTCAGCGCTTCGCCCCACGGGGGTCCCCGGCGGCGATGCAGGTACCGGAGCACTGCCACAGAACTCAGGAAGCTCGTCGGGCAATTGGAAATGCTATACTATGCCATTAGCGAAGGATAAATGATGATTTTTCCTGCCAAGCGACCAGAGCCTCACTGGTGTGCGGCCATCTTGGTTGTGCGCCACCTAGCGCCCCCAATTGGCAAAACCTTTAGCACCCTCTGTAAGTCCCTAGTAAGTGGTACCCTGGTACCTAGGGCCTCAGGTACTAAAGAGGGCCTGAGGGCCCCTAAGGGCAGCAGCATGAATTGTATCACTCTAAATGACTCCTCACCAAGCAAATGCAGAGCTGCTATCGCATGCTACGTGTCTTGGTGAAGACAAAAGTAGAAACACGACATGTCACACAACCCATGTGCGCCATGTAATATCTATAAGTCACCCCTACAGCAGGCCTGACAGCCCTACGGCAGGGTACTGAATATTACATATGAATGCATACCTGCATGGGCAGATATGCCCCTGTGCTGGTCAGTCCTATTACTGCCAGTACAAGTGACCAGGAAAGCCATTTTAAAACATGTGCTAGACACTGGTGAAAACAAGTTCTTCAGCTACATGATGGCTTCACTGAAAATAGGGGTGTTTGGTATCAAACATCTCGTACTGGTAAATCCAACACTGATGCCAGTGTTGGATTTACCAGGACATGCACCCAGATGGCACCTTAGAGGTGCCCCCTGAAAAACCTATGAGCCTCTGGTGGCCTTGCTGACTGGTTTCCTCCACCCGAGACGCTGTTCAGACCTCCTAAGGTTCGAGCCTTTGCATGCAGGAGACCCAGAACAAAAGCCTGCCCGCGAAGAGGGTGTAACTTCCTCTCTCACAGGATGACCTGCTTATTAGCCTCCTTGGGGCGAGCTTCAAAGAAGCTGCCTCATTTGGAATGCGAATCTGGCTCCCCTCACAGGAGAGGAAGCCGACCCCCCCCCGTCCAGAGTCCCCTTGGCACCTGGACAAGTGGCAAAATTGGCTAGTCAGGTAGGCGTGCCACCATCAAGCTAGTACCACACCTAAGGTGGGCTACTGTGATGTGGACACGATTTTTCATAAGTAGCCTTCTTTGTGACGGCATACTTAGGAATTCTGGGACAGGGTTATGTCCACTTACTATAGGAAGTGGTCATATAGGGGTGTAGTGGCCAGAAGGGTCAGTAGCCCATTGGCTACTACCCTACACACCCCTAAAGCCCCTAACATCAGTATTTAGGGGAGTCCCTGGAACTAGAGAAGCAGATCCTGACAACCTAAGAAGAGAGAGGACACCAAAGAGCAACAAAAGCAGAGAGGAGCAGGTGACCTGGTACCAACCCTGCCGGCCTGTCTGCATCCCTCGTCAAAAACTGCGCCAAAGTCAACTCGTCCTGCAGCTGTTGACTCCAGAAACTTGGGAGGACTGCCTGCCTTCAAAAAAGACTCAAGACCTCCTGTTCACAGCAGACCTGTTCTGAAGAAACTCCACAAGAGAAGACTGAGGCCTCCAGAACTGCAAAAACCCTACACCAGAAGCCACCACTGCACCCGTCATTTCTGGCCCGAGTTGAAGTAGGCCACCGGTGCCAACAAGGTACCCACGCCCCGTCAACCACAACTGCTCCAGTAAGGAAAAATCAGACATCTAAGGACACCCCTGCACCCGTCTCCCCGGGGCCTCGAATAAGAGGACCAAAGGTGTCCCCCCTTCCCCCAACATCACAAGGTCTGAGACCACTAGCTGAACTGCCCAACTGACTTCCTTGCCAGAACCTGCAGCCGTTCTTTACAGTGACCGATCCCCACTGAAACGCATTGGGCTCCTGGCACCAATTTGTACCCTGCACCCAGCTGCCCTTGTGCCGCTGGTGGTGAACTGTTGGTGCTACCTTGGACCTTGCCCACTACTCACCTTAACTCCTGGAGATTGGTCCTGTAAGTCGTTGTGCTGTACCCTGTTTGCAGAACTTGTTCTTCCTGCTATAGGATAACATTGCAGAACTCAGAAATTGCACTGTGTCCACTTTTTAAAGTGAAAAGAATTTAAATTTAAAAACGTACTTACCTGAATGATTTTTCTCTGATGCCAAATCATATATAAAGGTACTAGGTATTTTTATAAATTGGTGTGGATCTCCTTCTTGAGTCGTGTCTCATTTCTTAATCATTGTGTGTATTTGCAAATGTCTTGCACTCCTCTGTGTTAAGCCTAAGGCTGCTCAACCACACTACCCCCTAACAGAGCAATTTGGGATTGCATAGCAACCCCTGGACTCTTTACAAAGTATTTCAGATTTGATATATTACATAAAAAGCCAGCTTCCTACAGTACCCGAAATGTGCGTTATTCCCCCAAAACTATATCTAGCTGGTACAAAGGTGGTACACACCATATGGTATGACAACACTTCGTAAACCCTGCTCATCTTTTGGGGGGGGGGGAAAGAGGATGGATTACATATGTTCTACGTACTACATCTGCATATTTAATATGCGACAAACCTCTGCACAATTAGTGTCTTTATAGCTAGATATTGGCAGTTGTCAAAATGTGCACTGTTGTAAAACAGTTCTTGACCAAATCAATCATCTAGCATTAGTCAGTTCAAGGTTTCTAATTTCGTTGTGGGGTCTTGCTCCTCCGAGAAGCTTGACCGGTCTTTGTGTGGCGATCTCCTGGAGGGGACTTTTTTTTTTTATTTAAACAGGACAATGTGCCTTCTGGACTGGTGAATACGTAGAGCTTCCAGTCAAGTTCCTCCCTTAGTCTAGTAGGTTATATCATCCAATATTTTATTATGTTTTTGTCACACACTTTTTTTTTTTTTTTTTAAACATTCTTGAACTTGCATCTAGCATCTTGGACCACCCTTGAAGTTGGGTATAGCGTCAGGGATTAAAGATAATACGGAGCCCTGATAATGCAGTGGTCCCTGCTCTCTCCCAAGCCTCAGTATGGCATTCCGGTCATGAAAGTTGAGAAGTCTAGCTATGATGGGTCTGGGTGTGACCTCAGGTGTGGGACGGGGACCAAGAAATCTGTGGGCCTGCTCCACCAGGAACAATTGCATGAATCTGGTTTTGCCAAATAGGTCGGTGAGGAGTTTCTCCACAAAGGTGTCTAGTTTATCCATGTTGGTGGATTCTGGTACCACCACAAATCTAATATTACGACGCGATCACGCCTCCAATTCTTCATTTTTAGCAGTGGCAGCTGCCAGCAATTTTTCCCATTTTAGTCAAGCAATTTGTGTTGGCGTTTGTGTCATCAAGATCAGTTATGGGTCTCTGCTCTGTCTAGCAGAGTATTGCTACGGTCTAAATGTTTTAACAGTCGATCCAGCCTGAATGAGTTCATTTTAGAAAAAGACTGGAGACTGGCTCTCAGTATGGCAACCATCCCAACTCCAGTAGCATTAGGTACCATTAGGAGACCCTGACCTCCCCCATTGCCCCCTCCTTTGTTTCCAATGCAGAAATGGCATGGTGCATCCTTTTCTTAAGGGGCTTGAAGAGTAATTTACTCTATTTACTG
The DNA here is from genome assembly GCA_963921515.1 of Calotriton arnoldi. Lineage (NCBI taxonomy): Eukaryota > Metazoa > Chordata > Amphibia > Caudata > Salamandridae > Calotriton > Calotriton arnoldi. Next base: position 1,220,463 of record CAWUFW010000555.1, on the reverse strand, counting down.
TTTCCTTTACTCATATGGACCACCCTAGTCTCTAGAGACCCATATCCAATAGGCTCTTTATAATTATGGCTGCATGTGCAGTGGTTAACGATACAGTTTAATGAGTCCTGGAAGAGGGGACCAACAAACTGCAATATAGGTTGTTTCCAAGCAGCCGCTTGTATATAAAGCGGACACCTACTCACCAGTCGTTTTCTTTTGCGTCTGTTATGCAAGCCCATTGGGGGGGCCAAGGTCACACCTCGGACCACTGCCCGATACACTTATATTGACACTCACTGCTTCTCCTCTCTGCAACACAGACTCAATGGGCTTCCCGGTGTGGAGGCAGGGCACGGCTGCCATATTAAGGACAGCCCCTATGGAGGTATGTACATGCCCCTGCAAGGGTGCAGTTCTGTCACACAGCAAGTGGATGAAGGACCAGGTCTGGGTAAACAAGATATTTGTGACAACCTGTCTCAGCAGGTAGTCTACGGTACTGTCCTTAGGCTCGCCAGTGATCCCTATTACAAAAGGGACTCCAAGGCTCAGCATTCTCATAACTCCAACTGGTGAGCGCTCACCATGGGCAGATTTCACCCTTTCGGCCAGGGCACAAGTTGGGGGTACACACAGGTATACAGCATCCACGCATTATTTTCACAGGGTAGACGTCGTCCACCCTGCAAGAAGTGGGTCCCACTGAAATATGGTGAACTTGTCCCGGTGTAATTTTCAGACACCAGGACACATTCAGCAGATCCTGAACCCTGTCTGCTTTTGTTTCGAGCAGCAACGTGCAATAGGGGCTTTCATATTTCAGACTCCAGCTGGGCCCATAACAAAGGCCCAATTTAAGGGGCCATCAGGCCTCCTTTTGTTCCACTAGCCGGAGAGCTATCTGACCTAGATGCAAATGCAAGGGATGGAAAACAGACAGCTTGTGGTCATCACTTTTCTTGAGAGGCCCACTTTTTACATCGTTCAATCCCTGTATTTAAGAGATATGCATGCACTGTAAGAACAACAGATGTGTTAGTCTGTTCAAGCATTTACACAAATAATATTTTAAATGCCACTATTTCGATTTATATCTTTTATAGGGCTCCTCATCCCAATGCTGGATGTCCGAGAGCTTTACATCACACATACACTGACAAATCGTATAAATGTGTAAATCAATATACAAGATGTGTTATATAAGACTGAGCGGGTTATAAGGTGTAGGAGTCATGTCATTCATAGCTTGCTGTGCTATATTAGAAGGATTACAATTTATGAACTGCGAGTAACAAAAGGATCCCTGTGTTAAAAGCAGTAACTTACTTACCTAGCTACATAAAATACAAATCTGTCATCTGTATGTTAGAGGTGCTCTGCAGAAGACTAATTAACCCTCTACGCTTTGATTCTAAACTGGGACTAGAGAAAACACAGGTATCCCCAAGCAAATGTGTTACCCTCCAAAGTTACCTTACCATTATTGTTGTTCCCTGCAAATTACTGGGCACATAAAGATCTCTGCAGAAGGTGCCTTCACCCCATAACATTTTAAAATGCAGACTTTGCAACCAATTAAGCAGACTAGCTTTACTGCTACGTTTCTCCTTGCTGCCAACTTCTTTGTGGCAGAGTTTTTAACAAATAAATGTAAAAATTGAGGCCCATTTTGCATCAGGGTTGCATCACTTCTTTGGCACAACCGTGACAAAATCTCGTTCGTTATATCTCATAATGGGCTCAAATGTCCTCATCATAGACCAGCAAAACATGTATGTGAAGTGTTCAGATCTGATGTCACTTCGTGTAATGTGGCTTCCTGTGAGGTCATGGGTTTTGATGCCACTTCCTGTAATGTCACACACCATGAGTTTACTTGCATACTGAATAACTTAGTTAGTCCCCCCTACTTCACCTTTTTAGGACTTGTACTCTGCTTTAGGCCAATGTCCTGGTCCTGACGGCACATCAATTTCGGTCACTCCTGTATTGGCAGTTCAAAACACAATAAGTGCCCCATCTGCCGCAGGTTGCATGGGTTTGGAGTTTCATGCTAAGCAGTCAACCTGGCTGTCTATGTAGCCACGCCCCCTGGTTTTACAGAATTAATCCATCTAGACAAGAGCTTAGTGCAACAACGGATCTCCATCTAGGGTTTTTCTACAAACTACCACAATCTTATTACATTTCAGATAATCTACCATGTGCTTGATCGGTTTATCCTGTTTCTGTTATCATTCCGTCCCACTTATAAATCAATTCTCAGTGTTAGAGGACCTGAACAACTGCTAACAGTGCAGTAGAGGATAGTGTCATTTTCCCCTGGGCCTAGTCCTAACTTTTTAACACATACTATTCCAGCTACTGTAGTATTGGCAACAGGTCCATAACATTGCTAGCAGGGAACAAAGAGGGTCTATCTTCCAAATTGTTACACGAGAACTGGGCTACCATTATTAAGTGTTACAACATTATTCTTTTTCAAGAAATTCAGGTTACATCGGATTCATTTTGAAACGGCTTTTCTAATTATGTTGTCCCAGTCATCCCTTCCTCTTCAGGCAGGGCAAAGGGTGGCTTGCAAATTTGGGGAGGGCTTTCTCTAGACTAAAATACTGATGATCCCTTCTGATCGCAGTAAGGTTCAAATTATATTCATTACATGAAAAGGTGGCCCTCACCTACTGGTTGCTAATTTCTACAATGATACTTTATCTGCTAGAGATCTTGTCATTATTCACTCTGTTTAATAACGTTGATATTTTAGTATTTAAGAAGTGAAGTATGATTTGCTACATTTCAATAGTTATCAGAGGTCTTTTTAACATTAAACTTAACTCAGCAAAGAGGAAGTCACTTACCTCCAGTAAAGATCTTTCTGGTGGATACTGTAATCACAGATTTCTCCCCTTGTGAATATTCCCCACCCATCAGAGTGGATTTGGAAACTTTAAAGTAGTATTCCTGGGCGCTGGCAGGTGGTGTTGTGCGGCTAAGAGCCAACATCATTCCACTCCAGAAGTGACGAGTAAGCTGCATGTAAGTGCCACCCATGAGAGCTAACATCAGTAGCTTTCTAGGCTGTCTGCACCCCCAGTTAGAGCCCATAGGCAGAATGGCATTACAAGTGTACAGATCCGTAGATTGAGACCTTTATACATGGAGAGTCCAATTCACAGAATGGAGGTGGAAAGGTTGGTGAGAAATCTGCAATTAGAGAAACCACTAGAAAGATAATTACCAAAAGTAACTTATTCTTCTGATGGATACTTCTAACCACAGATTACTCCCCTTGTGAATAGATACCACAACCTTTTCTCCCAAGGTGGCGTGTCTGTTAACTGACTTAGACTAGATCAAAGTGCTGAAGAACTGAGTAGCAAAAACACCCCTTTGGACAGACCTCACTTTTGATTCAGTAGTGCTTAAAGAACACTTGTACTGACACTGACGTAGCCGCCGGACAAATGCCCAGTACACACTCCATGTAGCAGCTTTGGCCCTGGTAGAATGAACCTGCAAGCGTTCTGGGACCTACTTCACCAGTGCATAGCAGATCTTTATGCAGAGAACAATCAGAGATATGGTCTGTTTTTGCACTGCCTTGCCCTTCTTTCTTCCAGAAAACATCACCAAGAGCTGATAGTTCACTCAATGTTCTTTGGTGGAATATATCAGGTTAGTACGCATGTGTTTACAACACATGCCATTACAATGCGGTCATTACAACAACCGCGTTCTTACATCCCATACCTTTACAACGCAAGTCGGAACAATGACTTGCTGTAGGGGGAGCTAGATGTTCGAATAGTATAATTTACTATTCCAACTCCAGACTGTGCAACAGTAGGGAAGGTGTTGGATTTTAAATCCAACACCTTCTGCCCCCTAACGCAAGTCGTTGTTCCGACTTGCGTTGTAAAGGTATGCGATGTAACAACGCGGTCGTTGTAACGACCGCGTTGTAAAGGCATGTGTTGTCTCACATGCGTGGTAAACGCTGTTTACCTCTTTGGTGAGCTCCATATAAAAGCTTAGTGCCCTTTTAGGGTCCAAACAATGGAGTCTCAGCCTCCCTAGAGGGATGATGTAGAGCAAAGAACGCCGGAAGGGTGATAGCCTGCCCAACATGAAATGGAGTGACAACTTTCAGTAGAAAGTAAGATTGGCTTCTCAACAGCAACGTATCCACGAAAAAAAGTTCTGTAAGGTGGGCCGACAGACTGCACCTCGTTCACATGTCTAGCTGTTATGGCATTGAGAAGAACAGCCTTCAAATGTCAGAAGTCTCAAAGGGCAACTCTGAAGCGGCTCAGAAGGGGTGCACATCAAAACAGTGAGTTCTGGTCCCACTGGGTCCTCACAAAGGGCCTTGGTGGAAGCAAACGTTTCAGACCTTTTAAAAACCTCCTCACACCAGGTGATTTAAATAATGAAGGCTGATCTGGAAACCTCAAAAAAGCAGAAGGAGTAGATAAGGAGCCCATAACAGTACTCAAAGCAAGTACTTGCTGGAATAGGGAAAGAATTAACCGAACTTCTGACAATTTAGCTGAAAGTGGATCAATTTACTAGGTGCCACAACAATCCACAAATTTGTCCAGACTACTTCCATACACTGAATTTGTGGAAGTATGCCTCGCTGCCAAGATGATATCAACGACCACAGAGGGAAGGTCAAACGAGCACAACTGCCGATGCTCAATCTCTACGCATGGAGTTATAAATCATGCTGGCCTGGATGCGATACTCAGCCTCGCAGATGCAACAGAAGATCCTGCCAAATCAGCAGCTTCATCAAAGGAAAGAAGCTCATGTCCAGGAGTTTCAGGTACAACACTCTCCTGGCCCAAACCAGTGCTACTAGGATGACTTGGGCACAGTCATTCTTTACCTTCACAACTTGGGGCAGGAGAGGCAGCCTCAAGCACCACTCTAGATGTAAGGCACCTCAGAGAGCTGCCTTGGAAACTTCAATGCACAAAAGTGCGGACATTGCAAGCACTCAAAGGTGGTGAAAAGATCGAGCCATGTTTCTCCCCATTGCTGAAAGACGCCCTGTGCCACCGCCAGGTGCAATTGCCATTCGTGATCTGCTAAGTGACTCATTCACACTTGATTGTAAAGATCCTGCCAGGTGGTTTACAAAAGAGAAATTCCTTGAATGTACAACCACTTTCAGAGACGCAGAGCCTCCTGATACAGGGCCCAAGACCCCACCCTGCTTATTGCAGTTTCACTTGGCAGTAGTGTTGTCCGTGAGCATCTTTATCAGCCTTCCTCTGATGGCAGGAAGGCCTTCAATGCCAAGCGAATTGCCATCAACTCCAAAATCTGATGTGGATTTGAGTCACCACCTCTCCCAGATGGCCTCCTTAACCCAGTAGTGAAGCTTCATTAACCATCAGCAGCTCTGGGAGGGGTAAGTAGAGGGCTTGGCATTTACTCAACTGCGGTCCAGTAGCCACCGCTAAAGATCTTTTGCCACCTCCTTCGAAATCTGGATACAACTTGACAGATCTTCTTGATGTTGTGCCCACTGGAATTTGAGGTCCAGCTGCAGAGCCCCCACGTGGCAGCTAGTATGTTTGGCCAGTAGGATGCAGGGGGCCAACAATGCCAGGAGACTCAGTCATCAGCACTGAAATCCAGGACAGAGGCTGAAACGACAGGATCATAGCCAGAATATCTAGGACTCTGTAGGAAGCTGGGTTTCTGTTGCAGTAACCCCCCCCCACTACTTTTCGCCAGACTACTGATGCACTATGACGATGTGCCCTGGGTCCCTGCCAATCAGGTTCTCAGGGCCTGTGTTCTTTCCCAAAAACTGTACCTTGTACCCCCAATTGGCACCTCTCTGGCCACATGTCAGTCCCTTGTAAAAGGTACCATGGGTACCAAGGGCACTGTGGCCAGGGAAGGCCTCTAAGGGCTGCAGCACTTATTGTGCCACCCTTAAAGGCCCTGTAGCTTTACAAACACACACTGCCATTGCAGGCTGCGTGTTTTGGTGCATAACAAATTGAAGTCTCGACATGGCACACATCCCTGAGTGCCATGCCTACACCCCACTGCGCTGGCATAGGTCAGCCACCCCTCTAGCTGGGTGCACTATATCAGTGGTGAGAGTAGAGGTGCATGAGCCCTGTACCCCTACAGTGTCTAGGCTAATTCTTAGACATTGAAAGTGCAGTAATGCCATTAAGAGTATATGGTGCTGGGAGTTTGTCATTACGAACTCCATAGCACCATAATGGCTTTACTGAAAACTGGGAAGTTTGGTATCAAACTTCTCAGCACATTAAACCCACAATCATGCCAGTGTGGGATTTAATGAAAAATGCACTCAGAGGGCATCTTAGAGATGCCCCCTCCAAAACGACCAGCCTCTGGTGGGTTCCCTGACTGGTACACACCAGCCTGCCACCATGAGACATGTTTCTGGACCCCTAGGGTGGGAGCCTCCGCTCCCTGAGCCCAGAAACAAAGCCTTTCCTGGGCGACGTGTTCACACCTCCCCCAGGTCAGGAAGAGCCATCTGTGGCAGGTGAGCTTCAAAGGCCTTGCAGCCTTTGTAATACGAACCCCAGCCTCTCCTGCCATCAGGAGCAGGCCCCCTTCCTGTCTCCCCTCCTTTTCGGCGGAAAGACAGGCGGGAAAAGTTAGCCAGCCCAGAAGGTGTGCCCACCTCTGCCAACTCCACCCCTCAGGTGGGGGAGGCGAGGTGAAGCCCACTCTTCAGTGCCCGCCATCTTGCAGATGGCAGGCACTCCCCAATCAGGATTAGGGATTGTGCTCACTCCCCCATGTGGGGTGAGCACACCAAGGGTGTAGTCACCCTAAGGTCAGTAGCCCATTGGCTACTGACCTCGAGACCCTTAAAACGCCCCCTAAATACAGTATTTAGGGGACAGCCCTGAACCAAGAAGTTCGACAAGAAACTACAAGAAGAAAAGAAGAAGGACCGAACAGCCGTGCCGAAGCTAAGAAGAGGAGGACGCCCACTGACTTGGCCCCAGCCCTACCGGCCTGTCCCCACCTCGAACCTGCAGAAGCGAAACTCCGGTGTGTCCTGCAGCCAGCAGCCTCAAGAACCCCGAGGACCTGCCCTGCCTTCAAAAGAAAAGACTGTCTCCCGTGAACACTGGATTTGTTCACCAACAGAATCCAGGTCCGGAAAAGTCAGCGAGTCTGCACCACTCTGGACCCGACGCCCACGGTCTGAGTTAAAGTGGCCCAACAATACGAGGAGGTCTTCCCGGCGATCCTGACCCAAGATCCGGCGACCCCTGACCTGCCTCAAGCCTCCAGCCGACGCCTGCAGCGTCAAACCGGAAGGTCCCCCCCAACCGCGACCAGGAGCTGGTAAGAAGATCCGACCCTAAAAGGCACCCCTGCACCCGATGGCCCACAGCCTTGGGTGGCCCAACCGACGGTGCCTAACCAACCCCCAGCATCCCAACTTACCTCTCCAAGTGGTGGTCGCACCCAGAAGACCTTTGTCCCCAAGCCTGCAGTGTTTTTGCAAACCAGAGACTCCTATTGAAAGCTACAGGGCACCCGATGCCAAAACAGCACTCTGCACCCGGCTGCCCCAGTGCCGCTGAGGTTGCACCTTTTGTACTGGCTTGAACCCCCATTTGCCCTGAGCTTAAGTCCAGGAGCTTTGCTCCCACAACCTTGTGGCCTGCTCGTAAGCAGCCACCAACCGGAGGCCCCCTATCCCCTGTTGGATAACATTGGGGCTCAGCACTCTGCGCCCGGCCGCCCTAGTGCCGCTGACCGTGTAACATGAGTGCATCCTTGACCCTGGGGGACCCCTGAGTCTACTCCCAGAATACCAACTCCCACAACCGAATACTTACCTTTGAACCGATAACCCTATTTTCCTCCATAGGATAACAATGAATGTTTTTCTGTGAAAAGTTTCTAAGTGTGGAGTTGGGAAACTTCAAGAAATTCTTTAAAATTGTACTAACAAAAACACTTTTACACTTTGAGTGTGTGATATCATTTGCTGATTGAGTGTGTACAACAAATGCTTAACACTACCCTCTGATAAAGCCTTACTGCTCGCCCACACTACCACTAATAGAGAGTAAGGTGCTATGTACTTTTACCTCTGCCTACCTTTGGGGTTCCACTGGACAATGTGCACACTATACCTCACTTTGGTATAGTATATACAGAGTAAACAACAAGAGGCTTGACTAAATTTAAACGCCTATTACTAAAAACTCGACACTAGAGGGGTTACCCATATTTTTCATACTCCCTCACAAAAGCGATCCCTATCGCTAATCAAAGTGTCATGGCGTTCCAATTTATAACAGAAATGTCAATACAACATCATAGGACCACTCCCACCCAAACATAAAAAAGTGTGAGAGAGGAGAGAAAGCACCTCACGGTCGTAACACCAAGGGGGTTGCTGGTTGGTACTCACTAGCACACCCACTTATCATCGGTTACTTTCTTTCCCTACAAGTAAAGAAAAGTGTGTGTTCTATCGTGAAAATCTAGAAAATCTGAAGAAAAGGAAGAAGACAGTGAAACCTAAACGTGAATGAACTGTCAGTGCATAATGTCACTACAAGTGCCCACTGGACCCCGTGAGAATAAAGATATAATTCCCACCATTAAAAAGCGGTACAGCTTACTAGCTTGACGTGACTATTAAGCGCTGTAGGCTGTCCCAAATAAAAATGGTTTCAATCAAACCATATTCAATTTCCAAAAGCCAACATGTTTCGTTGCAAATAATTGGTGCAACTTCTTCAGGGCTGTAGGGGTTCCAAGTTATTACTTCGTGCGAGATTCACATCAAACCAGCTGGTTGCGAAGATTCCTCATACCTGCAACCATCTCAAAGTAGCACACGCGTCAGCTGATCGCGTGCCCACAGGGTGACTCCGTTCGGCTGTATGCCGGAGTTTACTACCTCCTACTCCCCCGCCCCACCACAGCACTCCCTCGAGGAGCCGCGACTGCCTGTGAATTAACAGGCAGATCTGAACATGGTTTTGACCAAGTGTAGGAAAGTGGGTTTCTGTTGCAGTAACCCCCCCACTTTTTGCCTGATAGCTGATGCACTTTTCCTTGGTGAGCCCTAGGTCCCTGCCAATCAGGTACCCAGGGCCTGTGTTCCTTCCCTAAAAACTGTACTAAAGCCTAAACCCAATTGGCATCTCTGGCCACAGGTAAGCCCCTGGTAAATGGTTCCCTAGGTACCCAGGGCACTGTGACCAGAGAAGGCCCCTAAGGGCTGCAGCACTTACTGTGCCACCCTTAGAGGCACTGTACCCCGACACACCCACCCTGCCTTTGCAGGCTGAGTGTCTTGGTGCAGAACTAAACAGAGAGTCGACATGGCACACATCCCTGTGTGCCATGCCCACAAACACACTGCCCTGGCATACCTCGGTCACCCCTCTAGCTGGGTGCACTATGCCAGTGGTGTGGGCACAGGTGCATGAGCCCTGTGCCCCTACAGTACACAGGGCCATTCCTGGGCACTGTAAGGGCAGTGATGCCATTAAGAGTATATGGTGCTGGGAGGTTGTCATTATGAACTCCCCAGCACCATAATGGCTACACTGAAGACTGAGAAGTTTGGTATCAAACTTCTCAGCACATTAAACCCACACTGATGCCAGTGTGGGATTTAATGTAAAATGCACGACAGAGGGCAACTTAGAGTTGCCCCCTGAACCTAACCTACAATCCACGTCCTGTCTGAGGGGCTGCCTAGGCTGCCACCCAGCAGACATGTTGCTGGACCCCTGGGTAGAGAGCCATCCGCTCTCCCGGGCCTGCAACAATGCACGTCCTGGCCGAGGTGCTAGGCCTCCTCCCCCAGGATGGGCAGGGGGAAGCTTCAAAGGCATTCCGCCTTTGTGAGCTTCCCCAGACCACTTGCTGTACTCAGCAACTGGTCCCCACTGGTTCCAGCCCCCACTCTGGCGGGAGGACTGGCGGGAAAACCAAGGGAGGAAAGGGAGTGTGCCAGCCTCTGCCAACCCCACCCCTCAGGTGGGGGAGGCGAGGTGAAGCACATCTCCGGGCTCTCGCCATCTTGAAGATGGGGAGCCCTACCCAATCAGGACTAGGCTCCTGCCCCCCTCCCACTGGAGAGTGGCAGGATAGGGGGTGTACCCACCCAAGGGAAGGGACCCATTGGTCCCTGCCCTTTACCTACCTGTAACGCCCCTAAATCTGGTATTTAGGGGCACCCTGAACCTTCCTTCCTTAGTTCCAGATTCCGAAACAAGAAAGAAGAACAAGAAACAAGAAGACCTGCCGTTCAGCTGCTAACAAGAGGAAGACACCAACTGATTTGGCCCCAGCCCTACCGGCCTGTCGACCCTCGAAACTGCTCAACCCCGGCGTCTCCAGTGGTCAGCAACCTCAAAAACCCCGGAGGACCTGACTGCCTTGTGACTCTAACTACCTGGGACTCCCACGAGCAGTGGTACTGCTCAAAAGCAAGTAACCTACCCCTGGTGCTAGCCAGGAACCGCGAATCCAGCGCACACTGCACCCGCCGAGCCTGGCCTGAGTGGACAAAGACCACGAGGACGTCCCCCCGGCGACTGTGACCCAGAACCCAGCACCCAAGGACCCTCCTCGACGATCCTGACGCCTTCAGCCTCGGAACCTGGGCCCCCTCCAACCGCGACAGCCGAGGGTAAGATTTCCAACGCCTAAAGACACCCCTGCACCCGACGCCCCACGGCCTCCTGTGCCCAACTCCTGGGTGCCTACCCTTCCTACAGCTTCCCAACTTACCTCTCGAAGTGGTGGTCGCACCTGAAGAATCTTCGTCCCCGAGCTTGCAGCCTTTGTTCGTTCTTGAGCTCCTCCATTGAATAACATTTAGCGCCCGACGGCTCAAAAGCACTCTGCACCCAGCCGCCCGAGTGCCCCTGGCAGTGCAACCTCTACTCTAATCTACTTCCCCATTTGCCCATAGCAAGTGACCAGGAGCCCAGCTCCCACAGCCGCGTGGCCTGCTTGCCAGCAGCCACCAACCAAAGCCCCCTGCCTTCCATAGGATAACATTGGGCCTACTCACTCTGCACCCGGCCGCCCCTGTGCCGCTGAGGGTGTAACAACTGTACCTACCTGACCCTGGCAGACCCCTGAGTCTATGCCCAGAACCTTAACTCTGCCAGTCGAGTACTTACCCAAAAACCGATAACTCACTTTTCTTCCATAGGGTAACATTGACTGGTTTCACTTGGAAATTCTTCTAAGTGTGGAGTTTTGAAACTTTAAAATATTCATCTAAAATCAGCCGAATCACGAAAACGAAAATACTCACCTGTTATCAGGAGAGATCCCAGTGCTGGATCTTGGTGCCCAGCACTGACCCTGAAAAGTAATTGTAACTGTACTTACCGGTAACTTGAATTTCCTTCCATAGGATAACATTGCCTGGTTTTTGCCGAAAAAGTTTCTAAGTGTCGATTTTGCAAACTTACAAATAGTCGTTAAAAATCACCTGTGTGACAAACGCATTCTTTCAATTGTTTACAGGAGATGCACCAGTGCTGGATCCAGGATCCAACACTGAGTAAGAAAAAGTAACGATAACACTACTTACCTGCTAAGTGAATTTCCCCCCATAGGATAACATTGGTGATTCTATGTGAAAAAGTTTCTAAGTGCCAACTTTTAAAATACAATAATATTCCTTAAAAATCACAACTGTAACCAAAATATTTTTACTCAACTGTTTACAGGAGATGACCCAGGACTGAATCTTGGATCCAGTCCTGTGGTAAGAAAAGTAATCCAAAAAGTAATCTATTGCATTTAACTAGAAATTCCCATTGAGCTCAGTGTTAAATGTTTGAAATTGTGTTGCCCATTGCATTCAAAAGTCTATTGCCTATTGAAAGTATTTATCTAAAGCATCTCATTATGAGAAAGTATATTCTGATACCTATTGTTGGTTCTAAAATAAAACAAGCATATATTTTTATATATAAACCATTGGCCTAGAGTTCAGTTCTTGAGTGTGTGAGACCATTTGCTGTCTGTGTGTGTACAACAAGTGCTTTACACTGTCCTCTGATACTGCCTTACTGCTCGACCAAGCTACCACTTTAGAGAGTAAGGTTATATCTAACTTTAGCCTCTGCCAAACCTCTGGGGACTATGGACTCTGTGCACACTGTACCTATTTGGGAACAGTATATACAGAGCCACTTTCTTACACCAAGTGCCTTAAAGAGTATCCTTAAGGGCCTCATTAAATGGTAAGAGGTTCTTTAGGAGTCTGATCTGGATTAAGTACTTGAGTTCGTTTCCATAGTAGAGAGCTGTAAGTCTAGAACTTCTGCCGCCCTTCAAATAACTGCTAAGGAGGCCCTTTCCTTCCTGGCAGGACAAACGAGAGACACTAGGCCATCTGGAGAAGCATCCTAGCCACTGGCATTTAAGTCCTTTATATCCATTTTCCTCATCATACTGTGGAACAGTTGTTCCCCTCATCTTTGTTGTCATTGTCTGGGTCCGTGCCAAAAAGACTGTGTAAAGTTTGGCCCTACAACATTGTACAGGCAAGTTATCTGAATCTGAAGGACTGCCAAGTGGATGCGTGCCAGCCGTGATCTCAGCTGAGGATTCTGCTTGGAGTCGGACAGCAGGATGAACTGTACATCCTCCTCCAGCATCAACACCAATGCAAAAGAAACCAGTGGTGTGGATGGAGGCAGGACAAAGCGGGCATTGGAGTTGGTACTAGATACTATATGAGGTTGAGGGGCACAAATGGCGCTGAGGGTGAACCCGCTGATGGTAGCCCAACTGGAGGTCCCCCAAGGATCTTTGGGACCTAAAGGCATGTATGGTCTCTGAAAAACTACTTGCTGCAACGTCGACGACATAACTGGAAATTCAGGGTGTTCTGGGACCAGACTCAATCTACTCTGAAGGAGAATGGGAGCAAGACTGCAAGGCAAGTTGGCGCCCTCATGCCTCCCGCGCTGTCATTGAAGGCCCTTGAATCTTGCTCCCAACCCACATACTAAGAGGAGACTTTGTTAGGGTCTGTCACAACATCAATTTACAACAGTCCCTATGCAGTTTAAACCCAGTCTTAAGGGGCAACATTTATCCTTGCACACTGGTTAGTTTTGGAGAAAGGTAATGGCCTGAAGACCAAGGAGAAGCTCCAGATCCTCGTTTGAAGGCACAGAAAGAAAATAATTATCATCAGCATGCATGGGTGGTGCTTATATGCGGCGCAGCTCTTCCATTCTGGAGCAGAACATGTAGGCAAGAAGCTGCACACCACCACCTGAGTACTACTTTAAATGTTTCAAGATCTAGGCTGATGCTTGTAGAATATTCACAAGGTGAGGAATCTGCAGTTAGAAGTATCCATTAGAAATATTTTTTTGTGAAGTGAAAATGAACATATCCCACACTCCAAGTCCAATTATGGGGGGCAAAGCACTTTTTAAATTGGCTGATCAATAAGAACTTAATAAACGTCCATGACCTATTCCCATAACATATCTACTCCTACATTCACAGGAACAGGCTTGCTCCATAGTAGATTATATCTTCATATGTCATGAACTAAAAGAAACTATAGTGCATCAATATATTTGGAGTTGGAGTTTAGCGACCACAAAACAGTATTTAGAACTGTTTTAATCTTCAAAGCACTAGTACACTAATATTTCATGGGATGAATCCCTCAAAGATAGGGAATTAATACTTAAGAGCACTGTTTATGCCTGCTGACAATAGGTATTTAAAAATCTGAGGAATGTTTAACTAGTAACCCAAGTTCAGATTGCATGTATAGTGCTTTTCATTTTTAAGTGTTAATAATTTGATTATATGAAATGGGCATTTTAAGCACCCATAAATGTTAAATGGTTTGATTCTGCATGGTCATCTGCCATTTTTTTATTACATCGAGCTCTGAAGGACAAGTTACTTACCTTCGGTAACGCCTTATCTGGTAGAGACAGGAACTAGCTGCAGGTTTCTTCGAACCCTCCCCAGGTGCCAGACTGGATCCAGAATTATTTTTCAGCAGTACTTCGCCGTATTGGTAGAGGGCGTTGAACGACTACGTAGCGACGTCTTCTCTGAATGTGACTTCAACGGAGTCCATGTAAGCCCTCCTCCGACGTGCCTACATTAGTTTCTTTTGTGACTATTTTCGCGACAACACGGAGCCACTTCGAGAAACAGCCTCTGGAAACAGTGTGCCAAAAGGGGAAAACCATGAAGCAATAATTACAGATTGAAGAAACTCTAGTAGTATGCCAAGAGGGGATCTTGGAGACAACAGGGCACTCAGTTCACAGAGCGGGGAGGATGGGTAGGTTGATAAGGAATCTGCGGGTAGATCCTGTTTCTACCAGATAAGGCGTTACCAAACGTAAGCAACTTGTCCATGTGATAGAGACATCTAGCCGCAGATTCCTCATCTTAGAAAAGGATACCCAAGCATTACTATCCTTGGAGGAGGGGCTGCGAACTGGCCTTACCGAAGATCCACAAATAGGAGAAGCTGGTCCAAAGATAGAAAGGGACCAGACCATCTGAAAATGATAAGTGAAGCAGATGCTCACCGAAAGGACCTCCAAGAAGGGCTATGAAACGTCCGTAGGGAGTAGAAATGTAAAAGACTAAGAAACACGGTTTAGAACCATGAGGTGGGGGGGTCGGGGGCCAAGTATATCCATTCCTCCGAAGGCAACCCATGTCCGCCGCCAGTGAGCGGCAGGACGAGAAGTGGAGGAATGAGCGATACTCCAAGAACAGAAGTAACCAAGGAAAGACAGAGAATACATCCTACCATCGTTAAAGAAGGTTACAACAACTAAGGGGGAAGTTGAAAAACAAAGCTGGGAAACCACAACACAATGTTGCATAAAAGGTGGACGTGGAAGACATCGCCCACTACAGGAAAATAAGGGCAACCGTCCAAGAAACAACACCACCGACTGAGGAAAGATGCCAGCAGGCATTAGCAGGAGAAGCAAACGATAAGCAGCATGTGGAAAGTCAACCATGAAAGAGAAGAAGAATAAGACCACCACCAGGGGAAACGAAGGGCAACAAATAGTTGATTATGACAATCACACAGTATCCAATGTATGGAAGCAGGGGAAATGGGTAAGAAACCTGACCAATGCTTCATGGAAACTTAGGAAAAGACAGAATATGCCCCAAGAAAAAGTAATGAAATACCCCCATCAAAGAAGGAGGGGGTAAAGTGGAACCCCTCCCATAGAAAAAAGGGGGGGATGCCACGAAGGCAGGAGCGGAGGAAGAGAGAGGAAAGAAAGGGACACCCAGCCTCCTGTAAGAGAAGGATACCAGACAAGGATTTAGAAACCAAGGGGACTGGCGTCCCAGGTGAAGAGAATTGTAAGAACAGCAGACACAACAGCTACCCCACAGTGCAATGGCAGATAGGTAAAAAGAAAAATGACAGGAGGCAACAGCAGCGTCGGTCAAGTAGGTAGATAGCACACCCAAAGAGAAAAAAAACAAACAAGAACACCAGACTGCTGAAGATAAACAGCATCAGGAGTACAATATGAGAAAAGGGCACACACAAGAAAGCAGTGCCCAGGCACAAATCGAAATAATACGACAATAATATGCCGATACCATTAAAAAGAATTAATAAAAATATGGCGATACCATAAAGGCATTAGAGAGGTGGAGTCGTGGAACACAGGCCCGAAACAAGAGGAACACACTATGAGTAGGAAAAAATTAATGTGTACCACAGAGTAAAACAGAACAAAGAGAAGGTCCACTCGGAAGAATGTCTAAGGCAGAAAAAGTTAACCAGGCCAAGAGTGTGCCTGCCTGTGGTACCAGTGTCACCCATATGGAGGGGGCAGAGAAAAGATGGAATTGAGTTCCTATAAGGGATACTAAGTGCATAGACAGCTTATTAAAAGTCTCTAAGGTATACAAAAGAAGGTCCCCAAAAACGGAGAACATGGCTACAGTTCATCCGCACAACAGTACTGAAAACCCATCAGAGTGTAAATATTCGGGTAGGAAAAATCGAGCGGCAAAAAAAAGCTGTAAGAACAGACTCCCACAAGACCACAAAGCAAGCTGTGTTCCAGATGGCTGGAAACGGAACCTGTCACTGACAGCATAATTGAGAACAAAAGTACCTGCAGAAAGCAGGAACACCAAACCCGCTGTAACCCTAGAAGGGACTGAGTACTCCGCCCTATGAAGGCAGACAAGAGTCAAAACAAGAGGAAACAAAGTGTCCCCAAGAACACTAGTACAACAAAAAGTAAAGACTCCGCACCACCATGACTATCTCTGAACCGGCATAAGGCAGAATCGACATGCGCACCAAAAAGGGAGGCGCCATTAAAAGGCGTGTCAATTAAAGTAGTCTGCAGAGCCTCTGAAAACCTGGAAGTATGCAACCATGCACTTTGACGTAGAGCTATGGAAAAGGCCATAGCCTGACCCACAGAATCAGTGGTATCCATACCACAGCGGATGCTAAGAGTGGCAGCTTGTTGCCCATTACGTACGAGGGGAACAAAAGCATTCCAGGGTTCCTCCGGAAGGGAGGGCAAGAGGTGTTCCACTGAGTCCTACAAGGTGCAGGAGAAGCAGGTGATGACAAGTAGTGTTCACAGAGCGTAGGCAGCGCTAGAAGAAGAGAAAAATGCCTATTTCCTGGCCTCCCTCTCTGGAGGGACAGGAGGGAGAAAATCAATATTTTGAGTTGCCAAAGCAGCCTGAACCATAAACCTTCTAGTAGAGGGATGTCTAAGGAGACAGGAGGGATCCTCCGGGGCCAGGCGATGCCTGTGAGAAATAGGACGATCCACAGGGAGCCCCGTTTCAGGTTTAGCCCTGGCACCCAGAAAGATATCGAAGACAGTCACTATAAGGAAGTACAGGCTCAACGTTAGACTGGTCGGGGTGTGGAACATCATTTAAAGGGTCTGTTGACAATTCCACAGCAGGAAGTTGTAAATCCAGTACGACCGAAACTTGATTGAGCATGTCCACCAGAGTTGAACTCGTCTGCGTAGCAAAACCAGGAGGAGACAGAAGGCGGGAGAAAATTCTAAGTCACTGGCGTCACCCAAGTAAAGTAACCAGCTAGACTGCACAGGGGGTGGAACTGTGTCCGAAATGAGAGGGGGACAACCCACACTGTCTGTTATATTTCCACAACCATGGTTCTCAGAAGGAAAAACCAGAGGAAGGGAGTCTGAGACTGTCGGCTCCATCGGCGCAGCATCCAACGCCATAACCGAAGCTGGTCGATGTCGAGTAGGAGACGCCTTGACGTCGGAATGAGTCAATCAGCGTGAACGGCACCACTATGGGAGCCGGCAGACAAGAGACCGACATCAGAGTCGACAGACCAGAAGCAAGAGCCAAAGGTAGGCGCCTTAACAGGTTGTGCACCGGTGTCAACGTGTCAGACACAGGAGGCCGACCTGAAGCAGAGGGAGAACCAGCCGGAAGGGTCACAGGCACGGCCTCACGCAATTCTGTGGGGCCCGTGAGAGCACCAGAGGGAGATGACTATCGAAGAACAGAATGAAGTTTGAGAATATCGTCTCATCTGGGTCAAAAACTCCCTGGCCCTAGGATAAGAGGGGAGACGTGGGACAGACCCACGCCCGACACTTCAACAGAAGAGTGGGGACCAGCTGTAGGAGACAAAGACTGGCGCCCATGGTGCCCATGGGAACAGCTCCTAGCGCGGATGCGCAGTCGGCCCATAGAGCACGTAGGGGATCGAGGACGAGGAGAAGACTGATGACTGACATCCACGAAAAAAGGAGCTTCATACAATGATCACTGTGCGCTTTAGGTCGGAGCTGGCGACAGTAGTCTCGCACTTCCGAATCATGGTGCTCACCCAGGCACCACATGCAAACCGAAAGAGGGTTCGTGGCCGACATTTGTCATCATGACTCACAAGGCTTGAACTCAGACGACATTGAAGGGTAGAAAAATGGCACACTGCTCCAATGAAAAAACTTCAAGTAGGCCGAAAAACAGCCAGAACTGCAGTGCAGATTTGCGTTAACACCGAAAAGGAGGAACTGACATCGCATCGGGGAGGGCTTATATGGACTCCGTTGACGTCACATTTTGAGTCTCCTCTACCAACACGCAGAGGTACTGCTGACAAAATTTCTGGAACCAGTCTGGCGCCTGGGGAGGATTCTAAGATAAGGAATCTGCGGCTAGATGTCTCCGTCGGATACTTATTCCTTCTCCTACGGCAGATGAATCTGGGGCTATGTTGCCATGGAGGAGGTACAAGTGGCTGAGAACAACTTCTTGAAACATCTTTTATGCGTGCCCCAGGGAACCTCAAACTTAGTGGTTCATGAAGAGCTGGGTGTGTCCTATCTTTCCGATCTGTTGACCCTTCACCCCCCTAATATTGTGGTTGAAGCTTTGGCTGAATCAAGGATCAACCTTAAATAAACTGATCCTGAAGGAATGTATGGCTCTTGTCTACGCCCATCATATTCCGTGGCTTAATTACATAAAGAGTTGCCTTGGGAGGCTGGGAAGAGCTGACCTATTCTCCAACCCAGATTCAGTGAGTAAGAAAGGGCTGGGTAACGGAGACCTTTTTTTTTAAGTCGGAGGACAATAGATCTGGAAGAAAGTGCGAGTTGAGGAAACCTAGTGTCCGCAGATTTGTTATCTTGAAAACTGTGCAAGCGACCGAGCCATATCTCCTAGGGCCCCTGTAAGAAGCTGGCTCTGTATATACTATACCAAAGTGAGGTATAGTGTGCAAAGAGTCCAGTGGAACCCCAAAGGTAGGCAGAGGTAAAGTTAGATAGCACCTCACTCTCTATTTGTGGTAGTGTGGTCGAGCAGTAAGGCAGTATTAGAGGACAGTGTTAAGCATTTGTTGTACACACTCAGTCAGCAAATTAATTCACACACTCAAAGACTGAACTTCAGACCAATTGTTTTTGTATAAAACATTCTTTTAGTTATTTTATTTTCTAAAACCAAGCAAGCCTGGCACAGGTAAGCAAATACTTTACAGTAGTAATGCAGTTTGTAAACAGTTTGAATTGTAGTTGTATATGCACTTTGTTTTGACTTACAGTATGGTTGCAGAGAAACGCAATATTTTGTAAATACAGTACATAGACTTTAATGGGCTTTTCAATAAAATACCAGGTAAGTTACTTTTTAGATTACTTTTCTTACTCAGAGTAGTATACCTGGATACTACTCTGGGACATTTCCTACAAACAGGTAAGTAAAATCGTTTTGGTTAAATAGTACAATTTTAAAGACTTTCTTTAGGTTTTCAACCTGCACACTTAGAAACTTTTCCAAGAAAAACAGTCAATGTTATCCTATGGAGGAAAATAGTGTTATCGGTTTTGAGGTAAGTATTTGGTAGTGGGAGTTTAGGTTCTGGGGGTAGACTCAGGGGTCCCCCAGGGTCAAGGATGCACTCTTGTTACACCCTCAGTGGCACTAGGATGGCCGGGTGCAGACTGCTGTGGTGGAGTGGAGAGGTGTGGTGCAGCGGCCAGGGCAGCTGACTTCGGAGCACAGGGTTCACGGTTCGATCCCCGGCTCCGGCGGCAGCTCAGCTCAGCACCATGTGACTCTGGGCAATAGCTCACTTAATTTCCACGACGGCCCCCAGCGCCTTGAGACCCGTAAGGGTGAGTAGCTGCGCTATATAAAAACGGACTTACTAGTGCTGAGGCCCAATGTTATCCAATGGGGTATAGGGGGTCTACGGTTGGTGGCTGCTGACTAGCAGGCCACTAGGTTGTGGGAGCCAAGCTCCTGGTGTTAGGCTCAGGGCAAAGGGGGATCCGGTTTAGCACACAAAGTGCACCTGCAGCGGCACAGGGGCGGCTGATGGCAGGGTGCTGTTTTGGTGTTGGGTGCCCTGTTTTCAATGGGGATTTTCGGTTTGGTTTTCAGCTGCAGGCTCGGTCCAGGAAGACTTCCAGGAGGAACCAACAGCTGGGCAAGTAAGTTGGACGGCTCGGGGACGGTGGAGCACCTCCGGTTCTCTTCTCCAGGGCGCCTGGATGCAAGGTTGTCTTTTGAAGTCGGATTTCACCTTACCGGGCCACTAGCGGTTGGGGGGTCTCTCCGTGCAGAGGCTGCAGGCGACATCGGGGAGTCCTGGAGGGGTCAACCCACGGTGGACTCGGACTCTGAAGCGCTGGGGGGCCTCGCTGGGACCAGTGGGCCACTCGAACTCAGGCCGTAGGCGACGGGTGCAGTGGTGGTTCCAGACATCGGGTTTCTTTTTCCTCAGCAGGCTCGGAGTCTTTCTTTGGTGTTTCTTCTGAACAGAGCTGCTGTTCACAGGAGATCCGGTCTTTGTTGAAGGCAGTGAGTCCTCCCAGGGGTTCTGGAGGTCCATGGATGCAGGACAAGACCATTTTTGGCGCAGGATCTCTGGAAATGCAGACGGGCCGGTAGGGCTGGGGCCAAGTCAGTTGTTCTCTGCAGTCTCCTCTGCTGGGCGTCTTCTTTCGTCCTTTTTCTACTTGGGTTCCGGGAATCTGAGTTCTTGGTTCAGGGCTGACCCCTAAATACTGTATTTAGGGGCGTTTTAGGGGTCTCGAGGTCAGTAGCCAATGGGCTACTGACCTTAGGGTGACTACACCCTTGGTGTGCTCACCCCACATGGGGGAGTGAGCACAATCCCTAATCCGGATTGGGGAGTGCCTGCCATCTGCAAGATGGTAGGCACTGAAGAGTGGGCTTCACCTCGCCTCCCCCACCTGAGGGGTGGAGTTGGCAGAGGTGGGCACACCTGGGCTGGCTAGTTTTTCCCGCCTGTCTTCCCGCCGAAAAGGAGGGGAGACAGGAAGGGGGCCTGCTCCTGATAGCAGGAGAGGCTGGGTGTCGCATTACAAAGGCTGCCAAGCCTTTGAAGCTACCCTGCCACAGAGGTAAACACCTCCGCCCAGGAAAGGCTTTGTTTCTGGGCTCAGGGAGCGAAGGCTCCCACCCTAGGGGGTCCAGAAACATGTCTCGTGGTGGCAGGCTGGTGTGTACCAGTCAGGGAACCCACCAGAGGTTGGTAGTTTTTCAGGGGGCATCTCTAAGATGCCCTCTGTGTGCATTTTTCATTAAATCCCACACTGGCATCAGTGTGGGTTTAATGTGCTGAGAAGTTTGATACCAAACTTCTCAGTTTTCAGTGTAGCCATTATGGTGCTGTGGAGTTCGTAATGACAAGCTCCCAGCACCATATACTCTTAATGGCAGTACTGCACTTACAATGTCTAAGAATTGGCTTAGACACTGTAGGGGTACAGGGCTCATGCACCTGTACCCTCACCACTGGTATAGGGCAACCACCTAGAGGGGTGACTGATCTATGCCAGGGCAGTGGGTTGTAGGCATGGCACACAGGGATGTGTGCAATGTCGACTCTTCACTTTGTTCTGCACCAAAACACGCAGCCTGCAAATGCAGTGTGTGTGTAAAGGTACAGGGCCTCTAAGG
This sequence comes from Calotriton arnoldi, assembly GCA_963921515.1. Lineage (NCBI taxonomy): Eukaryota > Metazoa > Chordata > Amphibia > Caudata > Salamandridae > Calotriton > Calotriton arnoldi. The sequence goes on along the minus strand of CAWUFW010000555.1, from coordinate 1,198,971 downwards.
GTAGTACAATAAGTGCTGCAGCCCTTAGAGGTCTTCCCTGGTCAATACATTTTTCTCTTTTAAAGACTATGTTGACCTTGACACTAATCAAGCCAAAACCTATGTCAGGATTTGTCGACCTAAAATCACAAAGTCAGGACCATTAACCATCAAGGACAGAAAGACCATGAAGACTACTACATTTTCCTTTCTCAATCTATTTTTTGATAATTCTTGTAGTTGGGTCCTTTTTGTGTTGAAGAGGAAAAACTCATTTTCACCATCATTAGGTGCAGTTTTTAGTTTTGCTCAAAAAATAGGAAATAAACCTCTTAAGCACACTGCAAAAATACATAAGGATTATGCTACTTACCCAGTAAAAATCTGTTCTTGGCATGTAGAGCTGTAGATTCACATGCTTTGCATACTACTGCCATCTAGTGTGGGGTCCGGATGTTTGCAAGTTGTTTTTCTTCGAAGAAGTCTTTCCTAGTCACTAGGTAAGGTGACTCCTTTCGGTGATAGTGCGCATGGGCATCGACTCAATTGTAAGATTGTTTTCCACAAGAGGGTGAGAATGGAGTAAGTGTAGTACAGAGATGTCCATGCGTATGTAATGTAAATAATGAAAACTGCAACAGCTACAGGTGCCCGGGGAGGTGGGAGGGAGCATGTGAATCTACAGCTCTACATGCCAAGAAGAGATGCTTACTGGGTAAGTAGCATAATCCGTTCAAAGCATGTGTGGTGTAAATACACATGCTTTGCATAGACTATATAGCAGTATTCTTCCAAAGCGGTGGCTAACCAGTAGATGTTGCAGCTGTTTGAAAAAGTGTTTTTAGCACTGCTCGTCCTACATTGGCTTGTTGACGTGCTAACACATCCACACAGTAGTGTTTAGTAAAGGTGTGTGGTGTGGACCATGTTGCTCCTTTACAAATGTCAGCTATAGGGATGTTACCTAAAAAGGCCATAGACGCTCCTATTTTACGAGTGGAATGCGCTCTAGGAGGTATATATAAAGTTTGTTTAGCTTAAGTGAAGCAGGTTTGAATGCACTTAACAATCCATCTTGCAATATCGGATTTAGAAATGGGATTGCCTTTATGAGGTGTAGCAAATGCAACAAAATTGTTTTGCAAAAATCCTTTGTTCTTTCAAAGTAGTACAATCGTGCTCTTCTGACATCAAGATTAAGAAGAGCTCGTTCTGCTACCGAATCAGGTTGAGGAAAGAACACAGCCAACTCAACTGATTGGTTGATATGGAAAGCAGAAACTACTTTGGGAAGGAACTTTGGGTTGGTACGAAGAAATACCCTGTCTCTATGAAGTTGAAAGAAGGATTGTTCTAAAGTTAAAGCTTGTAGCTCACCAACTCTCGATGAAGTGATTGCAATGAGGAAGGCCACTTTCCATGAAAGAAACTGTAGGGGACAGTTGTGTAATGGCTCAAAAGGTTGACTCGTGAGCTGTCTAAGCACAATGTTCAGATTCCAAATTGGTGCTGGAGGTACCATGGATGGTATTATTCTCTTAAGGCCCTCCATAAAGGCTTTAATTACTGGAATTTTGAACAAAGATAGATGTCTGTTTTGCAAATATGCAGCAATTGCTGCAAGATGCAAACGAATGGAAGTGTAGGCTAAACCAGCACGCTGTAAATGCAGAAGGTAAATGATATTTGGAGTAGATGCATATAGTGGATCAATATTGTTATTAGTACAATATATTTAAAAAAATCAATTTCGTTGCATAGCATGCTCTGGTACTAGGCTTTCTTGCTTCCTTAAGAATGGTCATACATTCTGGTGGCAAGTTGAGATAGCCAAACTTCAGGAGCCAAATTACTAGGTTGAGCTCCTTGGGATTTGGGTGTCTGACTTCTCCATGGTTCTGCGTGAGAAGACTGGAATGGAGATGTAGCTTTTGATGTGGAACTACTGACAGTTCTAAAAGTTTCGTGACCCCGAGCCCAAGTGGGAGCCACTAGAATCAGAGTGAAGGATGCTTGCCTGAGCTTCCGAACCAGAAATGGAGGGAGAGGCGGAAAAGCGTAGGCAAATATCCCTCACCAGTTCATACATAGTGCATTGCCTTTGGATAGAGGGTGTGGAAACCTGGAGGCGAAGTTTGGGCATTTTGAGTAGTCTACTGTGCCGAACAGATCTATTTGTGGGAATCCCCATTGTTGAAAGTATGGAAGGAGAACCTGGGGGTGGAGTTCCCATTCGTGAATTTGCTGCCGCCTTCTGCTTAGGAGGTCGGCAATCTGATGCTCCACTCCTGGGAGTTGCTCTGGCAGAAGATGGACTCTGATGAATTGCCCCAACGCAAAATTGTCTGAGAGGCGCGTGACAGTTGCAGAGAATGTGTCCACCCACCCACCCCCCGTTTTTGTACGTAGTACATTGCTGTCATGTTGTCGGTGCGGACTAGGACAACTTTCCATATGAGGGGAAACTGAAAAGCTTTCAGTGCTAGATATAGAGCTGGAGGCTCTAGATAATTGATGTGCAGAGCTTTGTACTTGTTGTTCCATAGACCATGAATTGTCAATTTGTGAAGATGGGCACCCCAACATGTGAGGGATGCGTCTGCTGTTAGCATGATCTGTGGAACAGGGTCGATGAAGGGCTGCCCATTTGACAAGTTTGGTGTGTTCCACCACTGCAGAGAGCGATGGGTGCGGCTGTCTACCAACACTAGATCTGTTAATTGACCCAGAGACTGATTCCACTGACGTGCTAAGCACTCTTGTGGAGGATGCATGTGCAACAATGCATGCGGCACTATCGCGATGCACGATATCATCCCTAGCAGTTGCATGAACGTTCTGACTGCCAAGTATTGGTTGGCCTGAAACTGTATTATCAGAGATTGAATATTTTCAATTCTGGCTGCATTGGGAGAGGCTAGAGCTGTGCAAGTGTTTAGAGTCGCTCCCAGATAAGACTGCATTTGTGAAGGCTGAAGGTGAGACTTTGGAGCATTGACCGTGAAACTCAATTGGTAGAGTAGATCTAACGTAGTTTGAGTGTGGTGTAGACACTTTTGGTGTGTGCTGGCTTGGATGAGACAATCGTCCAGATATGGAAAGACATGAATCTGTTGTCTTCTCAGATGTGCCGCTACTACTGCCAGACATTTTGTGAATACTTTGGGAGCAGTAGTTACTCCGAAGTGGAGTACCTCGAATTAATAGTGTTTTCCTGCTATCACAAATCTAAGGTATTTGCGATGAGCTGGGTGAACCGGAATATGAAAGTATGCGTCTTAAGTCTAGTGTGGACATAAAATCGCCTTGTTGTAACAGTGGAAGACTTGTTGAAGTGTGACCATGTGAAAATGCTCTGAAAGTATGTACAGATTTAATGTCCTTGGATCCAAGATTGGTCTTAAGGAGCCGTCCTTTTTGGGGATTAGAAAGTACAGAGACTACACCCCTGAACCTTGGTACTGTAATGGAACTGGTTCTATAGCTCCTTTTGTTAAAAGGGCTTGTACCTCTTGTTTGAGGAGCTACAGATGCTCTGATGACAGTTTGGGAGTGCAAGGTGGAATGTTGGGAGGATTTCTGGTGAGCTCCAGGCAATAACCATGTCGGATAATGTTTAACACCCATTTGTCTGATGTTATTGATAGCCAAATGGGGAGAAATTGTTGAAGCCTTCCCCCGACAGGTGTTAGATGATCGGGGGAAGCGTAGGCAAGTCACTGCTTATTGGGGAAAGGGTAGTAATGGAGTGGCGTGCCCTTACCCCCTACCTTTAAAATTGTTTCCTCTGTACCCTCTTCTAAAGAAGCCTCTACCGTTGCGTGCTGGATTTGTACGAGGAAGTGTTCTGGTCTGAGGATGTAATTTTAGACCCTGCTCAATAAAATGAGCGACGAAAGGAGTCTCTGTTTGAAGGAGTTTGAAGTGCTCCCATGCATTTCGCCACGTCTGTGTCGTTTTTACGTCTCGGCTCTAGACTGTGCGCATGCGCTGTCTGGAACCGAGACGTGATCTATCTACTATGGTGTGTTTCTTCACGCCCCTCAATGCCCCTCGCTTTTAATCGGTGCTTTTGTATGTCCTTTAAACTTCGTGCTTTTTGGGTGGTCAAACTGTCCCAATTGTCCCACCTTTGTTGTTTTTGTTTCTGCTCATGGCAACTGGCCCTTTCACATGTTTTTTTTTCTTCTGTGTTCATTTATGTCGTTTTCGATGGACTCTTTTGTTAGTTTGGCTTGCCACGGGATTTTGCAAAGACGTGTTTTAGAGGTGGTGAATCAGCTGCGTTCAAGCATATGTTTTTTTTTTTGCATGTTTTAAAGCAAATGCGCTTCTTCTAACGGTACGTGCTTTGTTGAAAGTTTTCCCATATGGTCCATGTTGTTAATCGCTTTTTAAAATTTCTATTTACAATCCACACAAATTAGGTCATTGAGGGAATTCGTGCCTGCGCAACTGCCATCTTTTTAAAGCAATTAACATGGATCATATAGGGAAACTTTTAACAAAGCACGCATTGTGTATAATGTGCCAGTGCACGAGTACTCTGCCCTTTTGTTTGTTCGCAATGCTGCACATGTTCACTTTTGAAGGTAGCATAAGTGCTAAATTGCTTGTGACCCGTCACACCTATTCCTGGATTCGGATTGGACAAAACCAAATCACATACTGTAAAGTCTGCTTTTTATTAGGCATAGACTGCGAAATCCAAGCTTTAGAATAAATGCAGGCTATGAAGCCCAGACTGCCTGGTTTGTAATTGGCTCTCAGCCCGACCCTGTGCACCATTCTGTTCTATGTTGAGATGTTCCTGCTACAATAAAAATTATCTGTAAAGTGTGCAGCTGCTCCTTGAAGCCAGATCTGCACTAGATCAAATATTTAGAACGCATGCTTAATGTTATAAGTCAGCATTATTGGCACATAAAGAAGGGGCTTTGATTTCAGGGCATGATCCTGTGTCTTTTATTGCTTGCTAAGTCGGTTTACTGGTTATTTAGAACACCGTGTTGCTGCAAATAAAGTTGCTAATGCGATTGAGGTGGGGCCGAAGCAGTCTGCTTAAAGAGGACTATAGCATCTCTGTGGTCGTATTTTGGGGAAACATCCTTTACCACGCAACCATTACATCGTGGTATGGTTACATCGTGGTTTTGACAACGCAAGTCGTTACATCGACTTGCACTGGAGGGCGCTCTAGACTAAGGAATAGTGTGAATTACTATTCCAACACCTTCCCTACTGTACGTAGACTGGAGTTGGAATAGTAATTCACACTATTCCTAAGTCCAGCGCCCTGCAACGCAAGTCGATGTAACAACTTGCGTTGTCAATACCGCCATGTAACATACCGCGTTGTGATGGTACGCGTTGTACCATCATACATTCGTACACCTGCAGGCATGGTGCAAATGGTAATTACAGAGAAGTTTCAATTTTACGTTTTTTTTTAACGTTCTGTATTCGATTATCTCCAAAGATAAAAACAGCATTTCATTTGCAATTTTTTGCGCACACGCTGTTCAGGTTTTGTTTATTGGCATTTGCATACTTACATGTCATATTTGGAAACATAAGCATTGTAAATGTAATCATATGATTGTATATAGCAGTGTTCAAAACCCTGATGGCCTCACTGTGCTTTACAGCCTGTAATTATAAACAAAGACACGACCGCCATAGTAAAAGGTAAGATTCACCTAAAGAGTCTAAGACACAAGTTGAGCAGTTATTGTGGTGTTGAAAAGAAGGGCACGTGTTGCTTTACTTCGCTCGACTTCTTGTTCTTGCAGTAAACTCTCGGCAACCAATAAGGAGGCTGATGCCTGGGTAAAGATGGGGCAAGGAGCTCAACTGTGTGATGCCGGAGGTCAAATGATCCGGGATGTAACTTTCGCTACCCCGGACGTTCTGTGCCAAAGTTGCTTCATCTGCCAATACTGGACGCGCTTGGAAATAGGTCAAAGACCAGTTTGGTTGTAAACACTATCTATAAAGACTTCCTGGCCGCACGCCAGCACTCTTCCCTGGTGACCCCCGTTATCTGACTGCACAGACATGGCATGCTGCATATGGGTGGCATACCTGGGCCTGGTATCAGCAGGGAGTGCCCGGGGGAACACTCCCGATGAGATCACCTTGGGGCAGTGGGCCTCGGGGACTGGGGAAAAGCTCTTCATCTGCCCTGAATGCGGTGGGCAGTTTCTATCTGGCTTGTGACGTGTACTCCATCCATGCCTAGTGTGGACACAACTGCAGTAGGGGTCAGGGGCATCAGCACCACAGCAACCCGCTACCACCTGTCTCCAAACATGGCATTCCTTCATTTTAAAGATGCCAAATGTGCCCCAGGTCACACCTGTTGTCCCCGCTCACCACAGAAGTCAAGGGCTCGGCACTCCGGTGGGTTATTCACTTAACTACTGGAAATTTTTCATCATCCTCCTCTCTGGTGCAATTTTATTTTTGCCAAACAGTTGCAATCCAAACCTTAAGTCGAATTGAGGAGAAGCAGGACTATAGCTCCCAGAAAGCATTGCGTTGTTAAATGAATTGCCAGGACAAGGATAGCACCCCATAGTGATGTGGGGCCATCTCGTAAACATACTGAAAGTTGCTCCTGCTTGGAGTTCTGCTCCAGGTAACATTGTGGAAGTAAGCAGATATCTTAGGCTACTGCAGCATTCCCTACTTAGAGCTATCTGCATAGTGTCGCTCTGGTTCATTCACTCCTTCACCCCATGCCCTGACCCTTTTCTTGAATGGTCCATCCCCAGTTCAGCTCTGCTGGCCTCACCCTCTGTGTCATCATTGTGCCACATGGTTCGCCAAGCACAGCTTTGCACCGACCGGTCAACCCCATCTTTCAAAGAAGTCATGGTCATTTGAGGATGGGACTTTTTTAGGCTGTGCTCTGGGAGGGCCAGCACTTCAACAAGGTAGGTACAGAACCAGTTGTACAGCACCACCTAGTGGTGGTGCCAAATATTACAAGTGGCTTATAAACGTTATTTTGTTTGGTATTTGAGGAGCGCTTCCGAGGTAAAATAGCGTTTTAGATGGAGCACTGAATGTCCCCACACCTTTCCTGGCGTAGGTTTTTGCCACTTCAAAGCCATCTCATTGGAGTTGCTGGTGTCTGAGACACTACCTCCTGCAGTGTCACTCATGCAGGCTTTGCTTTTTGTCGCCACAACACGATTGGCTGCACATTGGGGCTTCTGAAGCTGGAATCTCTATTCACAGTGGCGTAGCTAGACATTGTGCCGACCGTGGCGGTTTGCAGTCCGGTGGGCCGCATTTAAGAGCGGGGAGTGCTTGTGATTCCGCGACGGCCGCCCGCAAGGCAGCACGTATGAGCGGGGGGAGGCCGCTGACGCCCCCAAAACTCGTGCCACCGGCATCGGACCCCCCCATCTCCTAAATCAGGCTGTGTGTGAGGAGATACCTGTGGTGTTGTATGTAATGGATCTGAGCCTGGCAGTATTGGTAAAGGTGAAGATGGTGGAGAGGATGGCAAAGCAGGATGGATAGGGCTTGTAGCAATGTCCTTTTTCTTCTTAAGGGGGATATTGTATCCAGTGTCCTCCGAACTGACTTTACTTTTAGAAGGAGTTTCGGCTAATATATGTCAAGTGTCTATATTGATGTAAAGCTTTTTCTGCTTTGTATCAAATTTGTCATTCATAATGTCCAAAATTGGTTCTGAGGAATCAGAACTATCCTCTTTAGATTTCGGCGGCAAAAGTTTCGGTGCCCAACTGGACTTGTCCTTTTTGTCCTTAGAAGCGGAAGGTTTCAACCTATGTTTGGAAACGGAGGATTTCGGCTCTGAACTGGATTTGTCTTTCGGAGCAGAATGTTTCGGGTCCGAAGACCATCTATCTCGGCTCGATCCCAAACCGGAAGGCTTGACCGCTTGTTTCGGTGTCGGCCCGAGCGTCAAACGCCATCTCGGTGCCGACCAAGGCCCGAAGGCAGAGGTGGAGCCGAAGCCTTTTGTTTGGTAAGGGATAGTTGTTGGGGTAGGGGGGTTTTGGTACTCACGACACCCTGTCCCGCTGGAATGTCTTCTGACTCCAACTCGATCTCGAGGTCGGAATCTGATTCTGAGACTGAGAAGGCCTCTTCTTCTGCAGCTGCTGCTTCCTCCTGTTCGGATTCTTCTCCGAAGATATCCTGAGCCTGTTGAGTGCCTTGGCGCTGCATTTCTCGATGTCGAGCCAGACGATCAGGAAGAGTCTTTTTCGACCTGAACGAACGACTGGCCTCGCAGTCTTCTTCCTTGTGCTCCGGTGATAGGCACAAGTTACAGACCTGGTGCAGATCGGTGCGAGGGTACTTGGAGTGGCACCGAGGACCGGATTAAAACGGAGTCCGTTCCAACTGCAGAGCGGTGGATCGATGCTGTTAGGCCCACAGACCGTCCACGTTGTTTTCGACCGAAGAGGAGACTTTCCCGATCGAATTGATACGCCGAGAGAGGGAAACGCGTACGATAATACTGTCGAGGGTACAGTAGACTGCACACCGAGGGGAACCCGAAGGACGGTTTTGAACCGGAGCGCAGCAATACACATCCGAACCCGATGGTGGAAAGAAACAATCTAACAATGGAGTTGATGCCCATGCGCACTATCACCGAAAGGAGAAGTCACCTTACCTAGTGACTAGGAAAGACTTCTTTGAAGAAAAACAACTTGCAAACATCCGGGACCCAACACTAGATGGCAGGAGTATGCAAAGCATGTGTATCTACAGCACACTTGCATCGAATATGTATATCTTCCGCTAACGTGTTATGGTGCTGGTATTTTGAGATATGTTAACAAATGCCCTATTCAAATTAAGGAAAACTGTCTGCAGGAGACTACTAATCCTTCGGCAGAACAGTCCACATTTTTGCACCCACAAAGAGTTAAAATTAGAATACTTAGAGGACATTGTCAAGTAAGATCCTTTGCTGTTATGATTATCTATCTGCTCCAATCCTGCAACTGAATTTAACAATTAATGAATGTTATAAATTGGATGACTGTGTGAAGATTCTGTGGCTGAGATTTTAAAGAATTATGTGCCATAACTGGTAGGCCAAATTTGTAGAGGGATACTGCAAGTGTTGTTAAACGGATAAATCTTGAGCGAAGATGTTTTATCCAAGAACAGACATATGGAAAGAGAAAACATTGAGCTTTAAAAGCCAACTGATAGATACCACCTCATGTAAAGAAATAGCTTTCCAATGGAGCCTTATTTGATCTTGGTAACATTCTTGGGAATAATTTATTGTGCCGATTTAGATTGTTATTGTTCATCACCAACTCTCGCTCCATTAGGGCTTTTTTTAAACCAGTACATCAATATTATCTTGTTCCTCTGATAAAGCACCATGGCTTTTCAAAGTGCAGAGTGCCTCTGTTGTTTCTACAAATGTTATCATAATCCCAGGTCTGTTTTGGTGTGAGATGTTTTTTAAACCTTCTGTTAAATTTTGAGATTATTTACCCTTAACACTGGATGTATTATGTTTTACAACATTTATAGAGTATATTTTATGGTTTATTTTTTCAACAAAATAAAGATTACTTTTGTTTTTTTTAGTGGACAGTGCTAAAGGATAGTTAGGCAAAATAAACCAGTTAATGTACGACTGAATTGCTGAAAAAGAAAATTAGGATTTTGGAAATGCCAAGTTAAAGTGCAGATCTCCAACCATTGAGATGATGTTGCGGGACCTGAAGAGAGCTGTGCATAAACAAATGCCCTCAAACAATCAAGCTTAAGCAGTTTTCTACAGAGGAGTCAGCTAACATTTCTGACATGAGATGTGAGACTAATAAACCTACAAGAAATGTTTACTTCAAGTTGTTACTGATAAAGGGAGTTCCGTACAACTGATTAAACAGAGAGGACTTCTTCAAACAAAGCTATTCAAATGTTTAAAGGAGAAACCCACTGGGATGTGCGTGTTTGTCAAGATCTTTGGAGGAAAAACAGAAACTGGGCTACCCAGAAGTGTAGAAGGGCAGAATTATACAGCTTCACCAACCTACACAGAGGACTCTCATTCTAACACTTGTGGACCTATTTACTTTTTGAAGTCCTCACAAAGACCTAACCCTAAAGACAACCATTACATCCTGGATTCAGCCTCTGCTGCTTTTCTATTATGATCTAGAGAGACTAAAGTAAAGTATCCAAATTTAATTACATGATTTTCAAATTGAGTGGATTGTACGATGCATGTGACATCCCTACAACAATAGGTACTTCAGATTGGTAAGAGGAGCATCCCCTAATATAGTGTGACTGGTCTTGAGGTATTCATTTGCTCAGCTTGATAAAAGGGGAAACCTGTTCACTGGAGTCGCACTAAGTCCACTGAGGGAAGCCCACGTGAGAGAAAAATTAAAGAAAGTGGAACAGCTTTACAAAATCATTAAGACTTCTGTCAATAGGTTGTAGATGGTAAAGCATCATATAGACTATTTTATTGTCTATATTGTACTGTCCTACTGTATCTGACCCACTATCATCTATCAACTTCAATACCCAAGAAATACCAAGGACCACAAAATTCCAAGCTGGCATGCACCAGTAGTAGTAGCCCTTGGATACAGTCATAAATAGTACTCATAATGGACACTGCTTAGTACAAACTTGATTATTCAGGATGGCAAGTAAATACCCCCAAATGCATAGCAAATGGAGATTGTGTACTTCTATAATGTTTGTTATCAATGACAAATATAGAAAGATTCCACACAATGCTGACCTGGTGGTTGGGGATGTAGGAAGCTGGCTCTGTAAATACTATACCAAAGTGAGCTATAGTGTGCACAGAGTCCAGTGGAACCCCAAAGGTAGGCAGAGATAAAGTTAAATAGCACCTCACTCTCCATTTGTGGTAGTGTGGTCGAGCAGTAGGGCAGTATCAGAGGTAACTGGGTAAGTTCTCCCAATCAAGTATTGCTCAGGGGAAACCAGTGTGTCTCTCACCATAGTGACACGGGCACCTGTATCCCTCAGGGCTTCTATCCTAGTTCCATTAATCCAAGGGTATTGCAAGTATTTTAAGTTGGGTGGCCACACAGCTACAGTGGCAAACTCAACTTCCCCTTCTGAAAATGGAACTGCTTCAGTATGCAACCCGATTTACTCTTGCAACACTGTTGATCCCATCTGGAGACTTGCCACCCCAGGAGTAGCTGTAGTAGGACTAGGGGCCTTCTTGTTTGGGCAAGCAGCATCTACAGTTAAGTGTCCCAACTTCTTACAGTTGTTACACCAGGCCTTTAAAGGATCAAAGTTCTTTCCCCTGTACCTATTATTGGACTGGGAAGAGTTTTGGGACCCACACCCCCCTGTGCAGGTTTTTGGGGCCCTTTAGAAGACTCGGGCTTTTTATCTTGGGGATTCTCACCACCTTTCCCCTGGGGAGGTTTTGTAACCCCTTTCTTTTGGTCACCCCCAGTGGTTGTTTTTGTCACCCTTGTCTTGACCCAGTGGTCTGCCTTCTTTCCCAATTCTTGGGGAGAAATTACACCTAGGTCTACCAAATGCTGATGTAACTTTTCATTAGTGCAATTACTTAAAATATGTTCTTTCATAAACAGATTGTAAAGTCCATTGAAATCATGCACATTGTGTCCAGTTAACCAACCATCTAGTGTTTTAACTGAGTAGTCTACTAAGTCAATCCAGGATTGGTTTTGGGAGCCCCCCTGTTCCTCAGTTGAGTCCAAATCCCTCAGAGTTCTCTTCATGAGGTCATAAGACCCAGCATCTGCCCCTGTAAGGGTCAGGAGTCTGTCTCTGCAGATACCAGAGAACAGTTCCCAAAGGAGTGCCCCCCAGGTGTGACTTCTTCACTTTTCTCATTTCACAAGCCCTCTCAAAGGCCGTGAATCATTTTGTGATATCATCGCTCTCTTCATATTTAGGAACAATCCCATTGGGGATTTTAGGATCATAAGATTGCTCTTTATCCTTATTAAGTAAATTGCTGCCACCATTGATGGGTGCTAGGCCCATCTCTGCTCTCTATCTAGAGCCAGCAACCTGGTCTCTAGATCCAGTCTTTTGGTCAGCCTTACTAAAGGGCTGTCCTCCTCATTGAGGCTGTCCTCAATGTCCTCAGTGGTACCTGATCCACCTGTGTGGGCTCTAGGTACTGAGAGGTTGATTCTTGGAGTCAAGGGTACTTGGACCCTTTTCTCCCTAGGAAGTGGAGGGGGTTGATCTATCAGGTCATCCCCTTCCTCTCCTTCATTTGATTGGTCTTCACCATTTTCAGATGGGTGGTCCTTCGCATACCCAGCCAACAGCTCCTGGAGCTTTTGTTTGGTGGGATGGGGACCCATGGCTATGTTTTTAAGTTTACATAGGGACCTTACTTCCTTGAAAGGCAAGTGAAGGTAAGGGGTGAGGTCGAGCTCCTCAACCAAGTCCTCTATGTCATTGTGGTTATTTTCACTAACAGCTGGGTTCTTGTTTTGAGACATAGTTAAAAAAAAAAAAAAAAAGATTCTAACCCTAGCTAAAGTGACTTTTTATTTTTCTAAAATTCTAAAGGGACTTAGCCAAGGCCCTAACAAGACTTTTAGTAATTTTGCAAAAAAATTGCCAATTAGAAAAATCAGAATTCTAAAGACAATTTAAGAGTTCTGTCGTGTGATCAGGTGGTAACCAAGTAGTCCAACAAATGCAAAGTTGTATATCCCACCGCTGATCCACCAATGTAGGAAGCTGGCTCTGTATATACTATACCAAAGTGAGGTATAGTGTGCACAGAGTCCAGTGGAACCCCAAAGGCAGGCAGAGGTAAAGTTAGATAGCACCTCACTCTCTATTTGTGGTAGTGTGGTCGAGCAGTAAGGCAGATTCAGAGGACAGTGCTAAGCATTTGCTGTACACACTCAGTCAGCAAATGAATTCACACACTCAGACTGAACTTCAGACCAATTGTTTTTGTATGAAAATATTTTTAGTTATTTTATTTTCTAGAACCAAGCAAGCCTGGCACAGGTAAGCAATAAATACTTTACAGTAGTAATGCAGTTTGTAAACAGTTTGAATTGAAATTATATATGCACTTTATTTTGACTTACAGTATGGTTTCAGAAAAATGCAATATTTTGTAAATACAGTACATAGACTTGAATGGGCTTTTCTGTAAAATTACAGGTAAGTTACTTTTGAGATTACTTTTCTTACCCAGAGTAGTATACCTGGATACTACTCTGGGACATTTCCTGCAAACAGGTAAGTAAAATCGTTTTGGTTAGTTAGTGCAATTTTAAAGAATTTCTTAAGGTTTTCAAACGCCACACTTAGAAACAGTCAATGTTATCCTATGGAGGGAAATAGTGTTATCGGTTTTGAGGTAAGTATTTGGTAGTGGGAGTTGAGGTTCTGGGGGTAGACTCAGGGGTCCCCAAGGGTCAAGGATGCACTCTTGTTACACCCTCAGCGGCACTAGGGCAGCCGGGTGCAGAGTGCTGAGGCCCAATGTTATCCAAAGGGGGGTAGGGGGTCTACAGTTGGTGGCTGCTGGCAAGTAGGCCACTTGGTTGTGGGAGCAAAGCTCCTGGACTTTAGCTCAGGGCAAATGGGGAAACAAAGTAGCACCAAAGGTGCACCCTCAGCAGCACTAGGGCGGCCGGGTGCAGGGTGCTGTTTCGACGTCAGGCGCCCTGTTGTTTTCAATAGGGAACCTCCAGTTTGCAAAGGCACTGCAGGCTTGGGGACGAAGGTCTTCAGGGTGGGACCACCACTTCGATAGGTAATTTGGGAAGTTAGGGGTTGGTTAGGCACCGTCGGTTTGGGCACCCAAGGCCGTGGGGCGTCGGGTGCAGGGGTGCCTTTTGGGGTCGGATCTTCTTACCAGCTCCTGGTCGCGGTTGGGGGATCTTCTGGATTTAGGCTGCAGACGTCGGCTGTAGGCTTGAGGCAGGTCAGGGGTCGCCGGATCTTGGGTCAGGATCGCCAGGGTGACCTGCTCGTGGTGTTTGCCCACTCGAGCTCGGGCAGTGGACGGCGGGTGCAGAGTGGGGCGGATTCGCGGTGTCCGGCCGGAGCCAGAGGTTGCAGATGAACAATTCCGGTGTTCACGGGAGACAAAGTCTTTGTGGTTGAAGGCAGGCAGGTCCCCTGGGGTTTTCAAGGTTGCTGGTTCCAGGACACACCGGGATTTCGCAGGAGCAGGTTCGAGGTGGAGACAGGCCAGTAGGGCTGGGACCAAGTCAGTGGGCGTCTTCCTCTTGTTAGCTGCTGCACGGCTGTTCGGTCCTTCTCCTTGTAGTTTCTTCTCGTCTGCGGAAGCAAGGTTCAGGGGTGCCCCTAAATACTAGATTTAGGGGCGTTACAGGTAGGTAAAAGGCAGGGACCAATGGGACCCTTCCCTGGGGTGGGTACACCCCCAATTATGCCACCCTCCAGTGGGAGGGGGGCATGAGCCTGTCCCTGGTTGGCTGAGTCCCCCCATCTGCAAGATGGCGGGGGATGAGATTTGTGCTTCACCTCGCCTCCCCCACATGAGGGGTGGAGTTGGCAGAGGTGGGCACACCTCTCTTCCTCACTTGTTTTTCCCGCCGGTTCTCCCGCCCAAAGTGGGGGTCAGAACCAGTGGGGACCAGTTGCTGAAAGCAGCAACTGGCCTGGGGAAGCTCACAAAGGCGGCAAGCCTTTGAAGCTTCCCCTTCGTGAACCCTGCCCATCCTGGGGGAGGAGGCTTGGCACCTCGTCCCAGAATGTGCATTGTTTTAGGCCCCAGAGAGCAGCAGGCTCTCGACACAGGGGTACAGAAACATGTCTGGTGGTGGCAGCTGAAAGCAACCACTCAGCCTGGACACTAGTGGTGGGTTAGTTTTCAGGGGGCATCTCTAAGATGCCCTCTGTGTGCATTTTTCATTAAATCCCACACTGGCATCAGCGTGGGTTTAATGTGCTGAGAAGTTCGACACCAAACTTCTCAGTTTTCAGTGTAGCCATTATGGTGCTGTGAAGTTCGTAATGACAAACTCCCAGTACCATATACTCTTAATGGCAGCACTGCACTTACAATGTCTAAGAATGGCCTTAGACACTGTACCAGTGGTGAGGGTACAGGTGCATGAGCCCTGTACCCTCACCACTGGTATAGTGCACCCAGCAAGAGGGGTGACTGATCTATGCCAGGGCAGTGGGTTGTAGGCATGGCACACAGAGATGTGTGCCATGTCGACTCTTCACTTTGTTCTGCACCAAAACACGCAGCCTGCAAAGGCAGTGTGTGTAAGGGTACAGGACCTCTAAGGGTGGCACAATAAGTGCTGCAGCCCGTAAGAGGCCTTCTCTGGTCACAGTGCCCCGGGTACCTGTGGTACCATTTACCAGCGGCTGACCTGTGGCCAGAGATGCCAATAGGGTTCAGGCTTCAATGCAGTTTTAGGGAAAGGACATAGGCCCTGGGTACCTGATTAGCAGGAGCCCAGGGCACACTAAGCCAAAGCACATCAGCAATTCAGCAAAAAGTGGGGGCAACCATGCAGAAAGAGGGCACTTTCTCACACTGACAAACTCCTTCACCTTCTGAGTCATCTGGGGCCAGTAAAATTGGCTTACTAGCCTTTCCCAGGTTTTGGTTTGGCCCAGATGCCCAGCAAGAGGGATGTCATGAGCTAAAGTTAGGAGGAACTCCCCGTACTTCTGAGGCACTACCACTCTCCTAGTGACAACAGGTTTGGGGTCTCTGGCCTCAGTGTACAGTAGTCCCTCTTCCCAATAAACTCTGTGGGTACCGCTGACATCTCCCTTTTCCTGTGCAGCAGCTTGCTGCCTCAGGCTTTCAAGAGTTGGACAGTCCTGCTTTCCAAGGCACAGCTCTTCCCTAGAGGGCCCCCCTGGGCCTAAGAGTTCAACCTGGTAAGGGTCAAGCTCCATGGGCTCAGTTCCCTCTGGGGTGTCCAAGTCCTCTCCCTGAGGAGAGGGGTCCTGATCCTTTTGCTGTACAGAAGCTGGTTCCCCAGTCTTCTTACCTTTCCTCTTGGAAGGTTGGGCCATACTTTCAGGCTCCAACACTTCTTTTTCACCCTGTTTTCTGCTCTGTGCTCTCGTTTTTACACACACCAACTCAGGGATATCCAGCATTGCTGCATGGGTTTTCAGTTCAACCTCAGCCCATACTGAGGTTTTCAGGTCATTGCCAAGCAGACATGCAGCTGGTAGCTTTGGAGAGACCACTACTTGTTTCAGGCCAGTAGCCCACCCCAGTCTAATGTCACCATAGCCATTGCATGGTTAGTGGTAACACATCAGCAATTCAGCAAAAAGTGGGAGCAACCATGCAGAAAGAGGGCACTTTGTCACAGGGGAATATTCAAAAACATGTAAAACCTACAAATATTCCATTATGTCAATTGAAAATGCTGCCCTTTTCAACTTCATGCTATAAATTCAGAGGGCAGCACTTACGTTTGAGTTAGTTAACTCTCTGCAAATTTAAAAGTTTGCATCTTTGCTTTGTCTCTACAGTTCACAAGAAATGGCAGGGAATATGAAAGGTTTTTGGGAAAAATGAATTAACAGTAAAACAAGGACTTAGAAATAAAAGGCAGACAGTTATAGCCTATTCCTGGGTTTGGATAAAAAAACCAGACTGGAACGCTGCAGGCACTCACCCGGATAAGTTTTGCAACATGAGTTTTCCCACTGCCTGGTAAACCTCGCATAATGATGACAATCTAAAAAAGAAGACAAACAAATAATTTACCATCAGATTTATTCAACCTGAAGTTTAGATTTAGATAATTTTAGGGGTCTGTAAAATATATATTCCAAATGCAAATATCAGATAAGGTGACATTTTGCATATTGAGCAGCTGTGAAAATTGTCAACTTTGACGGCAAGAAATTGTTCCTGAAATTACTGTGCCACAGTTCTTGTATAAAAGGAACAATTCTCACCTGCAACAATAGTTTTCCACCAAGGATATCCTTCCGATATACGTAAACTAAAACAATGACACAAATAATTCCCGTCCACAAGATTGCATCTGGGAAAATGACGATAAAAAAAAAAAAACATTTCAATTAAAAGAGCAATTTACTTAGCTGTAGGGCCTCCATTCTTACAAAGTAACTAACTTTTTAGATTCATAACCTATTTTACTATTTCCAAACATCATGTAGGGCATTCACCAGTAAAATAAACAGGCAACTTGTCTTTAGCAGCTTAGTTCAAATTCATCCACAACTCCTGACTTCAGTGTTCAAATTCTGAACATGTCACTTGCAACATGAAGCACTCAAAGAAACGAGCTGAAAAGCTGTTCTTACAGTTAAGCATCTTGAAGTACTTCTAGATTCAGTTATACTTTTTTCTATGACCTAGCTTTTGGGCCTAATTATTTGCAAACTTTTTCTATTGGAGATCAACCTAGGTGGAGTGCACATCACTTCCTATGACAGATCATAAGCTGAATATATGCCAATAACACAACATCCATTTTAGTATTTTGTTTCTTTTTTTGCACAACTCCCCTCCTTCAACATGGAAGGATAAGGGTTACATGTGAATCAAGAAAAGCTTTGAGAGTAAAATGTATTCATAAGGCAAATTATTGATTTCTTTTGAATCATAAAGCTCTTCTAGCTTCACATGCTGTGCATACATTTAGTGGTATGACTTCCCTTTGGAGGGGTGAGTGAAGAGGGAGTGGTGCTAAACCAATGTCTTAGAACGGACTGACCTACTACTGCATCTTTACTTGTTTCACAGTGGTGTCATGTTTTGATGTCCATGTTGCTGCCCAGCATGTGTTTTGTGAAGATACATTAGGCTAAAGAGCTAATGAGAAGGCTCTTTTTGGTATCATGTTTAAGAGAGGCTTTATGCAATGGAAGGCTTCATTAGTCTTGCAAATACTAGATTTAAATTCCATTGTGGCCTTGAAAAAGCACGTGGAGGATATAAACTAATTGGTTTAGGACATAAAAATCCCCCCCACCAACAATTGCATTGTGTCTCTCTAAGAATTGAAATCTTGATTACATCATGCATAAAGTGTGGACGTGGACATTTTCGGCGTTACTAAAATGGGTGCCATGTTACAAATTGTGAATTTATCTAGGATTGCAGGAACTTGAGGTATCCGTGAAAAAAACTTAAGCAAACATCCCACACCAGCTTAACAGTGCATTCCCCTCCAACAAGAGAGTATTGACATGATGGAGAGTTCTGGTTCCGGTTTCTAGGGTTGCAAACAGATCTAGATGTGGCGTTCCACAACGCACAAAAGCATTTCTACAAAGGACTTGTTTAATACCCATTCAAGTGGTGTGGCTGTTTGTATGCTTAATCTTTCTGAGTAAAGGTTTATTACTCCTGCTAAATGGTTATAACTGAGATGTTTCTTGCAACTTCACATTTCCAAATCTCTTGTACAAGTGTCGAAAGTGTCCTAAGTGTCCTTGTCATTGTTCCACCAATTTAGATCTATGCTGACCTTACTTACTACTAAGGCTAGATCCTCCAATTCTCCTTGCATCCGAGACAGCTGTTTTTTTAACCAAACCTGTAATGGTGTGCTATACAATCTTACATTTGCAATCAAATACATAAAGCCAACATGACCAATAACATCTGGACAGTTCTCACTGTCACACTGAGACATCAGGAAAGGATAAATTTTTCTGCAATACCTGAACCCTTCTTATTGATGGTAAGGCAGTCACATTCACGGTGCCTAATGCTGCCTTCAAGGATGTTTTCTGTAGTAAAGAGGAGGATTTCTTCGAACTGACAGTGAAGCCCAATTGACACAGCTGATTTGCCACTGCTTGTTAGTTCAATTATCATTTTTGAAGCATGCTTTCCTTTATCAGCCAATTGCCCATGTAAGGATACATATGAATGGCTTGCCAACACCTTTGATGCTGACTTTCTGCCGAACTGTAACACTTTGAACCGGTAATGTATCCCCATCATAAAATTTTTGTTGTGCTGGATGCATTGGCGCTCTGAAGTAGCGCGCCAGACTTACTGTCACCATGTAATTGTTTCTCTCCAAAAATGGCTTGACCCCTTGGAGAGTTGTGATTCGAAAGTTTTGATGAATTTGATCATGAACTGGAGGTCCGATATTGATCATATTATTAACTGTTTTATAAAATAAGACGGTACTCTGAATATACTCCCTTATTTCCTGTAGAGGATTTTTTTTAATTCCATCCTCGGTGTTTCTCATGGCTTCCAGTGATTGGTGTGTTTTCAGTCAAATTTTCTCTCTACTCTGCCCAATTCTTCTAGGATTCTTCAGAGCTCCTCCGGTGTTCTTCCAGACCCAACAGTGCGGAAAAATAGAATCCAAGGATGGTGACCACACACAGGAACTTCAGGGGCGCCATCTAAAGTCACAGGTGATGAACTTACCACCAAATGGTAGCCGACGACGCCCACGCAAAAAAAAAAAAAGACCAGAGCCTATTCCGGACCCAACCACTAGATGGCAAAATAAATGTACAGCACTTTTATTCAGAAAAGGATTCATGCTGCAAAACAATTCTTGCTACAAATTCATCCTCTTTAGAGGCACCCATCTCCTATATCGACTGAGCATTTTTCCAACACTGACCAATGGGCAATTACACCTTGTCTCTATGGATAAAAGTCTTGGTTTTGAAAATGTATCAGGTGTAACAATCCTCGGGGATGGTCCCTCAGGAGGCAAAACATACAAACTGGATGTTCATCAAGGGTGAACTTCCTATATCGGCTGGGGGTAGAGCTAAAAGACCATGCTCAAAACACAAAATGGCATTGAGGATCTCAGGGACTCCAACTTTACCAAATATTCTCTGACTCAATCAATCAATCAGGGAATTGTAAGCGCGCTACTCACCCGTGAGGGTCTCAAGGCGCTGGGGGGGGGCGCAGATCTGTTTAGCAGAAGAGCCAGGTCTTGAGGGTCTTCCTGAAGGTGTTCAGGGAGGGGGCACGTCTGATGTCTGCCGGTAGCTCGTTCCAGGTCTTGGCTGCAATGTGAGAGAAGGATCTTCCGCCTACTCTGGCTCTGTGGATGCGCGGGGTTTCGGCCAGTGCGAGGTTGGAAGATCGGAGGTTTCTTTTGGGTACGTGGAAGTTGATTCGGTCGTTGAGGTATTTGGGTCCGTTGTTGTGTACTCATTTGTAGGCGTGAGGATTTTGAAAGTGACTCTTTTCTCCACAGGGAGCCAGTGGAGACTTCGTAGGTGTTGGCTGATGTGTTCGTGTCGGGGGATGCCGAGGACGAGTCTGGCGGCGGTGTTCTGTATTGTCTGGAGTTTGCGGAGTAGGGACTTGTTGATGCCGGCATAGAGTGCGTTTCCATAGTCCAATCTGCTGGTGATGAGTGCGTGGGTGACCGTCTTTTTTGACTCAGGGGGGATCCACTTGAAGGTCTTGCGGAGGATGCGGAGGGTGTTGAAGCAGCTGGAGGTGACGGCGTTGACCTGTCGGTTCATGGTGAGTGATGAGTCGAGTACGATGCCGAGGTTCTTGGCGTGGTCTGAGGGGGTAGGTGGGCTTCCGAGGGCGGTCGGCCACCAGGTGCTGTCCCATGCAGAAGGGGTGGTACCGAGGACGAGGACTTCTGTCTTCTCGGCGTTGAGCTTCAGGCAGCTGTTGGTCATCCAGACTGCGACGTCTTGCATTCCTTTCTGGAAGTTGAGTTTGGCAGTGGTGGGGTCTTTGGTGAGGGAGAGGATGTGCTGGCTGTCGTCGGCGTAGGATACGATGTTGAGGCCGTGTTGTCGGACGATGGCTGCGAGGGGGGCCATGTAGATGTTGAATAACTGTATCCTCGACCTGCCGCCCGCATCTGCTCCCCTTGTTGCAATTTTACTAGGGGTTCCCTCATCTTCAAGATTCTAAGGAAACCTCCCTGGACCTCATACATAAAGGTACCCACTGGTGTAGCCAGAATGTGGTAAATGGCCAGAATATAGCTTCTGACAATTATGGCAAGAAGAGTGGGATGGATTGGCCATCGGAATAAAAAAAGTGTATTGGGGGATTGTATAGTTGTAAATTTTAAGCATTCCGCGCAGGCCAAGTTACTAGTGGGCTGTGTTTACAAGAACAGTTCTACCTCCACAGTCAGAATTGCTCCCTTACAATTTTTTTTATCCTCCTAAGCAGCCGCTGGTCACTTCTCAATGGCTGTTACCTTCAAACCCAGCCAGGGCCGGATACATAAGAAGCATAGATACAAACCTACCCATGAGTAACCGCTTTCAACCCCTAGCCAAGCTTCAGGGCCTGGATGAAAATGACTAAAGATGGAGGAAGAAAAGACCCAGGGCAACAAATCTCCACCCAAGGCTCCCAATATCGTAACCCCACCAGCCCCTACGCCCTGCCAATCGGAATGTTAAATCTCCTGGTTCCCCTGTCACATTAACCTCTACAGTTACCCAACACGTCAAGGTCCTTTCCTGGAATATTGCGGGACTTAGATCCAAAAGGGGCAATATGCTTTGGGAAAATTTCTTTTTAACGCACCATATTATTGTCATACAACAAACGTGGGAGGCTAATGATTGTTTTTGTTTAGATGGTTTCATTTCATTCTGCAAACACGCTACACTTCAAATATGGGAAGAGCTAGAGGAGGTCTGCTTTTAATGTTTTCACTAAAACTTGCTTGTAAATCTAGATTGATTGAATGCCGATCATCCCACGTGCTAGCAGTAGAGCTGTCTTTTAAGAACCTCCCTACCATACTAGTGGTTAATTTCTACAACTCCTTTACCAAAAGCCACGAGCTAGAACACCTCCTAGCTCTAGATGAACTCCTGGAATGTTATGAGGAAGCTAAATCAGGCCATTACGACCTGATAATCTTAGGGGAATTTAACATCCATCAGTGCTTTTCTGTGTTTTAACGTTGGAGCAGGGGGACTTTCTTCAATCACTTAACCATTTTGAGCACACACCATCAGGCACACTCTTAGGTTTACTTTCAACATATAATCTACACTGCCTACAGCAAACAAACACATTGGCTCCGGTCCCCACCCACGTAGGCAATGGAAGCCCCAGTATCATTGATTACATATTGCTGTCTGCGCCACTAGTCGTGGTTGTAGAGCACTTTAGCGGTTCCTAGTCCGGCCTTAGTGATCATAATCCCCTTACACTCGTGTTATCCCTCGCCACCATCTCAACAGGGGAGATAACCACCTGCGTTACACATAAAAGCATTAGTACCAAAGATCAAGCTCGCAGGCTGAAGTGGGAAAGGATCGTCCCGGAAAGGTTTCTGGATAATCTATATGCTGTTTGTGCCACAGAGGTCCAAGTATGCATGGACCCCACTACGCATGGTAGAGTCACCTTAGAGGCCTTTGAAAAAATCACTAAGCAGATATCATCCAACCTAACTGTCGTTAGCAGAGCAAGCTGCCCCAAGGCTAAGAGCTGGTTTGATGGGACCTGCTCCGCGACCCATAGCAAACTTTTGCAGGCCCTTAAGCCTAACCCAAGGGATGAGGTGCTGGTCAAGTGCAGAAGAAAGGCATACAAACTTGCTGTGCAGGAGAGGAAGAAGACGATACGAGAGCAGGCCTGGGAGGCTCTAGGGCAAGCAAGTGTCCTGGCAGATAGCTCCAAATTTGGGTTGGTTGTTAATAGCCCCTTTTTTTCGGATATGTCAAATTCCAACATAGACTGCATAATCCCGGCTGACCAGTGGGTACAGCACTTTGGACATATTTTTAGTGGCACTAACAGAGGAGAATCTGAGGCTCATACGGAGGGTGGGCCACCCAGTGTACCTCTCCACTTCAGCATAGACTAAGTCCATAAGGCAATCACCTCTACATCTGGAGGTAAGGCTCCCGGCCCCGATGGGGTACCGGCAGATCTTTACAAGGCTGATCCCAAGGTTTGGGCCAAGATTTTAACTCATGTTTTTAATGCAGCGTGCTCATGTGGTTTCCCACTTTCATAGGCAATGGCAGTCATTATCCCCATTTTTAAAAAAGGAGCAAGGGATGATCCGGCATGCTACAGACTGATTTCGCTTTTAGATTCTGCTGCTAAAATTATGGGCAAAGTGATACTGGAACTTATAACGGCATGGCTCGATCATTTTAATGTTATTTCTGATTTACAGTACGGTTTTAGGCAGGGAAAAGGGACTTTGGATCAATGTCTTAATTTACATCTAGTAATCGGGAAATATACCCTTGCCAAGAGGGGAATTTTACACCTGGCTTTTATGGATCTGACTCAAGCCTTTGATTGTGTAAACAGGTCCAAGTTATGGCTGATTTTAAGTAACATGGGTCTCGATGCGGAGCTGGTGGCCTTTTTACGTACTGCCCACGAAAACACCTTAGCCGCAGTTAGATACAATAGGGATGGCGGTCTGACGGATACCTGGGCTGTGAAGAGAGGGGTCCGACAGGGTTGCATTTTGGCCCCCCTGCGGTTCACGCTGTTGTAGGAAGCTGGCTCTGTATATACTATACCAAAGTGAGGTATAATGTGCACAGAGTCCAGTGGATCCCCAAAGGTAGGCAGAGGTAAAGTTAGATAGCACCTCACTCTCTATTTATGGTAGTGTGGTCGAGCAGTAAGGCAGTATCAGAGGACAGTGTTAAGCATTTGTTGTACACACTCAGTCAGCAAATGAATTCACACACTCAAAGACAACTTCAGACCAATTGGTTTTGTATAAAAATATTCTTTTAGATATTTTATTTTTTAGAACCAAGCAAGCCTGGCACAGGTAAGTTGATAAATACTTTGCAGTAAATATACAGTTTGAAATGTAAATGTACTTTGAAGTGGTTACAGTTTGAATTACTGGTAATGCAATACTGTGGAATACTGTACATATACTTTGTATCGATCTTGCAATGAAAATTACAGGTAAGTTACTTTTACGTTACTTTTGAGATTACTTTTTAGATTACTTTTTCTACTCAGTGTGATATGCCTAGATATCACACAGGGACATTTCCTAGAGAAAAGGTAAGTAAAATCAGTTTTGCACAATTGTTATTTTTCAGGTTTCCATACAAATCGACTCCACACTTAGAACATTTTTCAGAGAAAAACAGCCAATGAATTCCTATGGAGAGAAATGAAGTTAACAGTTACCAGGTAAGTAATCTATCTTTGGAGTTGAGCTTCTGGGGTTAGAACAAGGGTTCCCCCAGGGTCAAGGATGCACTCTCGTTACACCCTCAGCAGCACTAGGGTGGCTGGGTGCAGAGTGCTGAGGTCCAATGTTATCCAAAGGGGGATAGGGGGCCTTCGGTTGGTGGCTGCTGGCTAGCAGGCCACTCGGCTGTGGGAGCAAAGCTCCTGGACTTTCGCTCAGGGCAAATGGGGAAACAAAGTAGCACCAAAGGTGCACCCTCAGCGGCATTAGGGTGGCCGGGTGCAGGGTGCTGTTTCGACGTCGGGCTCCCTGTTGGTTTCAATGGGGAACCTCCGGTTTGCAAAGGCACTGCAGGCTCGGGGACGAAGGTCTTCTGGGTGCGACCACCAATTCGAGAGGTAAGTTGGGAAGTTAGGGGTTGGTGAGGCACCGTCGATTTGGGCACACAAGGCCGTGGGGCGTCGGGTGCAGGGGTGTCTTTTGGGGTCGTATTTTCGTACCAGCTCCTGGTCGCGGTTGGGGGGACCTTCTGGATTTAGGCTGCAGGCGTCAGCTGGAGGCTTGAGGCAGGTCAGGGGTCGCCGGATCTCGGGTCAGGATCGCAGGGGGTGACCTCCTCGTGGTGTTTGCCCACTCGAGCTCGGGCCGTGGTCAAAGGGTGCAGAGGGGGGCACATCCGTGGTGTCCGGCCGGAGCCAGGGGTTGCAGATGAACAAATCCGGTGTTCACGGGAGACAGTCTTAGTAGTTGAAGGCAGGCAGGTCCTCCGGGGTTTTCAAGGTTGCTGGCTGCAGGACACACTGGGATTTCGCAGGAGCAGGTTCGAGGGGGAGACAGGCCGGAAGGGCTGGGGCCAAGTCAGTGGGCGTCTTCGTCTTGTTAGCTGCTGCACGGCTGTTCGGTCCTTCTTCTTGTTGCAGGGTCCTGTCTGAGGAAGCAAGGTTCAGGGTGCCCCTAAATACTAGATTTAGGGGTGCTACAGGTAGGTAAAAGGCAGGGACCAATGGGTCCCTTCCCTGGGGTGGGTACACCCATTATGCCACCTGTGAGAAGTTGGCCTGGCATATGCTGTCCACTAATTATAGTGGGCACCTTGCACCAGTCCAAATCGACTCTTATGGTAGGTAGGTTAAAGACAACCTTATTGAAAGCTATCCTAGTGGTAGCTATGGAGAGCAGCCTTCAGGCTAAGTCTTGAAGGAATGTAAAGCAGCTTGTTTTACCAGTCTATAATCTCTTGAGTGACCAAATGAAAGAGCCCCACACCAGGTATATATTCAAAATATATGTATTTATTACTAAACACACCCCTCTAGTCTCTTTATGAGGCTAGAGTTCGAAGTACATAGGTTATAAGATCTTAAGTCACAGTAATGGCACAAATACACGTTTGGGCCCTAGGGGCGTACCAAACCATATACCAATAAAGTGGTATGCGAACCACGACTGAACTAGACACTAGGCCTAGAGCCTCTAGAAGTGCTTGGACCACAAGGAACCACCCAAGGTAGTGACACAGGGGACCCACGGGAGACGCGTGCAGTGTAAATACACAACCGCAATACGCCGTTAACTTCTATGGAGAAAGTCGGGATCGGGAAAATAGAGGAAAGGGACACTTAAAAGAGGACTAGGACAAAACCCTTTGAGATCTAGGACTTTGAAGAGTCTCTACCCACGGGAGCACCGGAGTACTCGTGTTACCTCACCCCGGGAAGCCGGGTGCATAGGTGCCTTTCGGGGTCGGGTTTCGTCGTCGTTTCTTATGGCGATCTGCTGCAAAGTGCTGCTGGCGACCAGGAGAAAAGTGTCCGGGTGGATCCAAGAGTGGATCGGAGTTCTGAAGAACCTGAAAGCAGAGGGGACAGAGTCTGGGTCACTAGCCAGTGACCAGGGAAGCGATGGACAGATGCCCACCGATGTCGAGTGCTTCAGGTTCGTTGACGGTCGTCTTGACTCTTCAGCCACGAGGTCCGGGAGGCGTTGTCGGCGACCAGGAGCAGGATTCGGGCTGTTGCTCGATGTCTGTCGAGTGCAGAGGTGTCGGCGACCAGATTGGACCCAACAAGCC
This sequence comes from Calotriton arnoldi, assembly GCA_963921515.1. NCBI lineage: Eukaryota > Metazoa > Chordata > Amphibia > Caudata > Salamandridae > Calotriton > Calotriton arnoldi. The sequence continues at coordinate 1,172,790 of CAWUFW010000555.1, read as the reverse complement.
TTGGCAACGGCAAGTCTCGAGTAAGATGTAGATCGTCGATGATGCAGACCAGCAAGGTCTGGGGAACTCACCCAGCGAGGGTAAGTGAGGGCAGGCCTGGAGCAACCAGACTGCCAAGTAAAGAAAAGATTGGCCTTCGTTAGGGGCTACTAGCCAACGGGCTAGCGACCGCGAAGGAGCCTCGTGACGCCGCACGTGGAGCTGGCTTACAGGACACTCGTGGAGTGGGGGCCAGTGATCTTCGGTGCAGGTGGTGCTGGAGGCTAGGGCTACTCGGAGCCCAAAGCACGACTTCTTGGGAGACCCAGAAGATGGTGCACTTGCAAGTGTGCTCGGTGTCCAGGGGTCACGGTCTCAAGTCACCCACGATAGCCACGGGCCTCAGCTTTGCTGGGGACTCAGGGTAGCCTCGGGAAGTCTGAGAATCCACCTCTGGTGATGCGATGACTTCGGCGTCCGACGGGAGCTTCAGTGATGCGAACCGGACAGATGCTTCTTTGGTGCCTGCCAAGCAGGGAGTCACTCCTTGACCCCAAGGGAGATTCTTCAGTCCTCTAATCGTGAGTAGAGCGTCGAAGGTCCAGGATTCAGTTTCAGAGTTTCGTCCAGGTATAATCTAAAGTCCTAAGGACTGGGTTCCTACCTTTATTCTAAAAATAGGGGATGGACTACTCTGTGGCCCCACCTATGGGTGGGTCAGGGCAGAGGGGTGGCTACACCCCTTTCCCTTTGTCCAGTTCGCGCCAAAGCAGGGGCTGCAAGCCCCTGATCCGGTTTGAACTGGGGTATGCACAGGGACACCAAATGTGCCCCCAGTGCAGGACTTCAAAGCACCCGAAAGTGCTCCCGCCCAGCCCCAATACACATTGTCCTGTCTGGGGAGGTGGTCACACCTCCCTGGGACAGGAAACCTATTGTCCAGGCCTCCCCTGCCGGAGTTTCGTCCAGCAGCAGGAGGCCAGACTCGTGTCTGTGGCAGCAGCATCCATTTTGTGATGCCAGGGCTCTGGAAAGAAGTTACCGGACTCGTCAGAGTTAACATGCCTTTCCCTCTAGAAGGGTGGAATGCTACCCCCGCCGCCAGGATTGGCGGGGGGTAGTATTCCAAGATGTTTGACACCAAACACGACATGTTTAGGTGCAGCCATTCCATAGTTAGCATTTTACCACGAGGATATAATGCGTTTAAGAGTATATGGTCAGGCTGCACTACAAACAGCATCAGAGATGGTCTCCGAACGCTGCAGAGGGGCCCTGCTCATGCAGGGGCACCCTCTCACATAGGAACCATGCACTCTGCCTTTAGGATTGATAAGGCCTGCCTTAGGAGTGACTTATAGGTTTATATGTGTGTATGCATTTAGTGATATAGGTAACCTATACCACAGTAAGGGGTGCATGCACCACCTTACCCAGGCTGCAGTAGCAGACCTGTGGTGTCAGTTTGGATGGCCTTCCAGGGGTGGCATAATACATGCTGCAGCCCCTGGCAGGCCTCTGAGGTACCTATGCCCTTGGTACATAGTATACCATATACTAGGGACTTACAAGGGCACTCCAGATCCCAATCAGTGATGTGCCTAAGGCACATGGAGACCCTCTTTAAAGAGGAAACAGCTAGGCTGGGGTTCTGAATAGCAGGGCCCCAGCCAGACTAATGTCGAAAACCAGTGAAGCATCAGCAAAAAGTGGGGGTACCCATGTGAAGCAGATCCTACTCTCCTACACCACCCTCCAGTGGGAGGCGGGCATGAGCCTGTCCCTGGTTGGCTGAGTCCCCCCCATCTTCAAGATGGCGTGGACTGAGAGCTGTGCTTCACCTCGCCTCCCCCACCTGAGGGGTGGAGTTGGCAGAGGTGGGCACACCTCTCTTCCTCACTTGTTTTTCCCGCCGGTTCTCCCGCCCAAAGTGGGGGTCAGAACCAGTTGCTGAGAGCAGCAAGTGGACTGGTGAAGCTCACAAAGGCGGCAAGCCTTTGAAGCTTCCCCTTCATGGACCCTGCCCATCCTGGGGGAGGAGGCTTGGCACATCCTCCCAGGATGTGCATGGTTTCAGACCCCCGAGAGCAGCAGGCTCTCGACCCAGGGGTCCAGAAACATGTCTGGTGGTGGCAGCTGGCGAGCAGCCACTCAGTCTGGACACTAGTGTTAGGTCATTTTTCAGGTGGCATCTCTAAGATGCCCTCTGTGTGCATTTTTCATTAAATCCCACACTGGCATCAGTGTGGGTTTAATGTGCTGAGAAGTTTGATACCAAACATCCCAGTTTTCAGTAAAGCCATTATGGTGCTGTGGAGTTCGTATTGACAAACTCCCAGTACCATATACTCTTAATGGCATTACTGCACTTACAATGCCAAAGAATTGGCTTAGACACTGTAGGGGTACAGGGCTCATGCTCTGGCATAGTGCACCCAGATAAAGGGGTAGCTGACCTATGCCAGGGCGGTGGGTTGTAGGCATCGCACACAGGGATGTGTGCCATGTCGACTTCACTTTGTTCTGCACCAAAACACGCAGCCTGCAAAGGCAGTGTGTGGGTGTAAAGGTACAGGGCCTCTAAGGGTGGCACAATAAGTGCTGCAGCCCTTAGACCCCTTCCCTGGCCACAGTGCCCTTAGTACCTGTGGTACCATTTACAAGAGACTGACCTTTGGCCAAAGAGTGCCAATTGGGTTTTGTTTTCAATGCAGTTTAGGGAAAGAACATGGGCCCTGGATACCTGTTTGGCAGGAACCCAGGGCACACTCAGTCAAAGCACATCATCAGCAGTTTAGCAGATAGTGGGGGCAACCATGCAAAAAGAGGGCACTTTCTTACACAACCCTCCCCCATCCCCCCCCCTCCCCAAACGAAAGAGGATGAAAGTAACATTTCCCTAGAGTCTTCATTTTCTCAGTGGAAGAAACTGGAAAAGTCCATCTGCATTGGCATGGGCAGTCCCAGGTCTGTGTTCCACTACAAAGTCCATTCCCTGTAGGAAGATGGACCACCTCAACAGTTTAGGATTTTCCCCTTTCATCTGCATTAGCCATTTGAGAGGTCTGTGGTCAGTTTGAACTAGGAAGTGTGTACCAAACAAGTATGGTCTCAGCTTCTACAGGGACCAAACCACAGCAAAGGCCTCCCTCTCAATGGCACTCCAATGCTGCTCCCTGGGGAGAAGCCTTCTGCTTATAAAAGCAACAGGTTGGTCTTGGCCTTCATCATTGGTCTGGGATAGGACCGCTCCTATCCCTAGCTCCGAGGCATCAGTCTGCACTATGAACTGCTTGGTATAGTCTGGAGCTTTGAGAATTGGTGCTGAGCACATCGCCTCTTTCAGGGTGTCAAAAGCCTTTTGACAGTTAACTGTCCAGTTTACCTTTTTGGGCATCTTCTTGGAGGTAAGTTCTGTGAGGGGAGTCACAATGGAGCCATATCCCTTCACAAACCTCCTGTAGTACCCAGTCAAGCCAAGGAATGCCCTGACTTGTGTCTGGGTTGTTGGAGCTGTCCACTCAACGATGGCCTGGATCTTGGCCTGTAAGGGTTGCACTTGGCCTCCACCAACAAGGTGGCCCCAGTATACCACAGTTCCCTGCCATATCTGGCATTTGGATGCCTTGATAGTTAGGCCTGTAGTTGCAGGGCTTTTAAAACACTCCCTAAGGTGGATCAGACGATCCTGCCAGGTGGAGCTAAAGACAGCAATATCATCTAGATATGCTGCACTAAAGGACTCCAATCCAGCAAGGACTTGATTCACCAACCTTTGGAAGGTGGCAGGAGCATTTTTTAAACCAAAAGGCATAACAGTAAACTTATAATTCCCATCAGGTGTGGAGAATGCGGTCTTTTCTTTTGCTCCTGGTGCCATGCCAATCTGCCAGTACCCTGCAGTTAAGTCAAAGGTACTTAGAAATTTGGCTGCACCTAATTTGTCTATCAACTCATCAGCTCTTGGGATAGGGTGAGCATCTCTCTTGGTGACAGAGTTGAGCCCTCTATAGTCCACACAGAACCTAATTTCTCTCTTTCCACCCGGTGGATGAGGTTTGGGGACTATAACCACTGGGCTGGCTGAGGGGCTCTCAGAGGGTTCAATAACCCCTAACTCCAGCATCTTGCTGACTTCAGCTCTGATGCTTTCCTTGACTTGATCAGACTGTCGATAGATTTTGTTCTTGACAGCTACACTGTCAACAGTGTTCACATCCTGGGTACACCAGTTTGTCTCACATGAGGGTCAAGGAAAAGAGCTTAGCATACTGTTGCAAGACTTGCTTGCAATTAGCCTGCTGTTGGGCAGAGAGTGTGTCTGAGTAGACAACTCCATCCACTGACCCATCTTTGGGGCGTAGTAAAGGTGGTCAAGAAGAGGTTCACTCTCTGTCTCCTGATCCTAATCAGTCACCATCAGTCTGGTGATGTCAGCCCTGTCATGGAAAAGCTTCAGGCGGTTCACATGGATCACCCTTTTGGGTGTCCTGCTTGTGCCCAGGTCAACCAAGTAGGTGACCTCACTTTTCTTCTCTAAGATGGTGTAAGGGCCACTCCATTTGTCCTGGAGAGCCCTTGGTGCCACTGGCTCCAAAACCCACACCTTTTGCCCTGGTTGAAATTCTACCAATGCAGCTTTTTGGTCATACCAGTGCCTCTGGAGCTCCTGGCTGGCCTCAAGATTTGTGGAAGCTTTTTCCATGTACTCTGCCTTTCTGGACCTTAGGCCTAGTACACAGTCCACAATGTCTTGTTTGGGTTCTTGGACAGGCTTCTCCCAACCCGCTTTTACAAGGCAGAGTGGTCCCCTGACAGGATGGCCAAACAGAAGTTCAAAGGGGGAAAACCCTAATCCCTTCTGAGGCACCTCTCTGTAGGCGAAAAGCAAGCATGGTGATGGGACATCCCATCTCCTTTTGAGCTTTTCAGGGAGCCCCATAATCATGCCTTTCAATGTTATGTTAAACCTCTCAACAAGACCATTGGTTTGTGGGTGATAATCGGGTGTAGTAAACGTGTACTTCACTCCACACTCTTTCCACATGTGTTTTAGGTAAGCAGACATGAAGTTTGACCCTATGTCTGAATCCACCTCCTTAGGACACCCTATCCTGGTGAAGACACCAATGAGGGCCTTGGCTACTGCAGGAGCTGTAGTAGTCCTAAGGGGAATTGCCTCAGGATACCTAGTGGCATGATCACTACCACTTAGCATAAATGTGTTTCCTGATGCTGTGGGAGGTTCAAGTGGACCCACTATGTCCACACCTACCCTTTCAAAGGGAAACCCAACCAATGACAGTGGGATTAAGGGGGCCTTTGGGTGTCCACCTGTTTTGCCACTGGCTTGACCGGTGACACAGTAGCTGACAAAATCCTTTACTTTGAGACATCTGGGGCCAGTAAAAGTGGCTAACTAGCCTTTCCCTGGTTTTGGTTTGGCCCAGATACCCTGGTTTTGGTTTGGCCCAGATATCCAGCTAGGGGGCTGTCATGAGCTAAAGTTAGTAAGAACTCCCTGTACTTCTGAGGCACTACCACTCTCCTAGAGGCTCCAGGGTTGGGGTCTCTGGCCTCAGTGTACAGTAGTCCCTCCTCCCAATAGACTCTGTGGGTACCACTGACGTCCCCCTTTTCCTGTGCAGCAGCTTGCTGCCTCGGGCTTTCAAGAGTTGGACAGTCCTGCTGTCCGAGGCACAGCTCTTCCCTAGAGGGTCGCCCTGGGCCTAAGAGTTCAACCTGATAAGGGTCAAACTCCATAGGCTCAGTTCCCTCTGGGGTGTCCAAGTCCTCTCCCTGAGGAGAGGGGTCCTGATCCTTTTGCTGTACAGAAGCTGGTTTCCCAGTCTTCTTACCTTTTCTCTTGGAAGGTTGAGCCATTCTTTCAGGCTCCAACACTTTTTTCACCCTGCTTTCGGCTTAAAAGCTTCTTTCCCTTGATCTAGCACACTTGGTAACAAGGGGAGAAATTGGTTTCTAGATTGTGTAGACAGGAGAGTCTCTAAGAAAAAGCATGATTGGGGTTTTTCCTCCTCAAGTTGAACTCCGTATGTATCTGCTGCCTAATTACCTGATTAAACACCCGAATGTTGTCAGGTGTTGAGGGCCTCGAAGGATGTGTGTCAACAGCCTCTTCTGGGGAATCTGTTTTGAACTCCTGCTATTGTGTTTCTTGATATTCTGAAGACTCCGAACCTATGCAAGTTTGTTCGTCATCCTCTTTGTAGAAGATTTCCTCCTTCTGAGGCTCAGGAGTTAGGGGCGGCTTTGTCTTCAACGCTTTTTTCCCCTTGCTCTATTATAGTCGAGCTCTTAGTAGGTATTCGAAATTGCTTTACACTTTAGTCGAAGTCCTTTTTTCCTCTGTAAAATACTAGCCATTTCGGCCTAGAGCCTTCTTCCCTTCCTATCTATTTCGGACGCTTGTGTTTCGGCATCAAGAGTTTGTCTTTCTCTTCGTTGTCAAAGTCTCTTTTCTAGACAGTGCCGAAGGCGAACCGTCTCTCAGATTTTGACCACTCCTGTTTGGACATCGATGAGTCTTTTCCTCGACTGTGCTTAGACGTCTTGGATTTCTCAGGGGTCTTTCCCACTGCAGAGTCCTTTTCGAAGGATCCAAGGGTATTTTTGTCTAGGGTGCGACTGCAGTAATCGAGTGGTTGGAAGCCAAGGCTCCCTTCAAGATCTTAGAGTCGGTCTTTCGGGACTTGCCTAATTTTTAGATGACAATGGTTCTCTTATCTCTCAAGACCGCTTTCCCCCTTGTGTTTCGAATTCCACGACCTGGATGTCTCTCGGTCTATCCTTCAGGTCCTTCTGCGACGTTCTCCTCCTCGTCACTTGAAAGGCCCAGTTCTCGTAGGGACGGTGCTGTATGATAGCCCTGCATGTTGTAGTTGACTCTTCTCTGCCTCTCTCTCACCATCAGAGTCTTTGGGGTAAACGCTGAGCAAGCGTTGCAGTCTTCACTTCGGTATCTACCAGCAGGCAGAGGTTGCAGACCAGATGTTGGGTCCTTCTGGGCGAACTTGTGATGGCAATTTTTGCATAACTTGAACAATGTCTTTTCCATCACCACGCACAGGGGGCCCCCCTGTTCGCCCATTCTCCGTAGTCGTCTGAGAGGTACTCACTTTCTACACTGGAACTTCTCCGGTACTTCTGATGTACGGTTGAATTTGATATAATTTTTTCGAGAATGTTTTCTCCAAAGTGTTGGAGCTCTTTCCACATAGATCCAGAACCAGCGGCGGAAAAAAAAAGAATCTATAGATGGTGACCAAAGGTGGGAGCATCTGGAGGAAGCACGACGACGTCACAAGGGGATACCAAATGGAGGTTCGTCAACGCCCACCAACAAAAAACTAAAATAGAAGGACAAATGTTTTTTACAACAATTCCGGACCCAACCACTAGATGGCGAAATAATGCACAGCATGTAAATCCAGAAAAGATTCACGCTGCAAAACTAGTACTACAGGTAAATGTATTCCAGCGGATCCTCATCAGTAGTCATAAGCATGGAAGACAAAACCAAGCTCATCCCACAAAACAGGTGGACAAAAAAGTAACCTAGTATTAACCATCACACAAACAGATCTCTCAGGGAAGCTTGCTATACTTGGACTTCCTCTTTGGAGTCCGAATCCAGATAAAATTGTATTGTGAAAGTATGCTCAAGTTAATTGGGATAAATTTAGAGCTCGCTTGAGGGCAAGAAAGCAAAGATAAAATTCCAAAATTAAACACATTAAAATAACAATTATTTAAAAAATCTACTAAATATTTTCAAGATTATAACAGTTTCCTTCAGGAGTAATATTATAAAGTTCATGAATTCATCAGATCTTGTTCTACGTAAAATATTATGGGTTTAAGAAATGTCTCCGGAGTTCTGCGAGGGCATAAAGCAAATCTTGAATTCCTCTAAGACAATGAGATTTATATGAATCACTTGTCTTGATTACACATTTGCCTGTATAGGCTTTAAGAGGTAATTTGTCTAATCTCAGCAGCAATATTAATCTTCTAATGCTGATCAAGATATAGAGAGAAGTACGATTGAGCCGGATTAAACAACATTTTATTGATAGATTTGCACAATTTAAAGTTACCAGTGTTCAATATCATACCATTTGCGCAATTGTTTGACCATAGGTACTTGATAGCCATCAAATTATAAAATGTAATCAGTAAACCTGCTTGGGACAGTGCCTTACTGCCCATTTGTTTGACATGCTGATTATTCTTTAGACGTTGCAAGAAAGTTCTACCGAGATAAGTGTAAGTCTTCACCACCTCCAATTTATCCTCACCTATGAGCCAAGCAAACTGTTTACAAAATTTTCTATCCTTAAACGTTATCACCTTCTTTTTGGAAATGTTTAAGAAAACGTTTTTCAGCATACTCTTGCAACACTTTTACATTTCGTTGCAGGTTGATCGAGGTTAAGTAATAAATAACTACATCATTCGCATACATCAGCAGATGCAATAAACTGGGGGTGGCAGTCCAATCTTGGAGGAAACTTTAAACTTGACAAAAACTGTAGATCATGAAGGAGAAAGGAGAAAAAACGAGCCTATATACAACCTTCTTTTGAGCTGTAACTAGCTTTTAGCTTAGGTTTTAGGCTTTTGTTTCTTCACATCAGTTCTCTGCACCATGCTAAAGTGTGCAATTCAATTGTTAATCTTAGTAAATTTGGTGGACAGCCTAGCATCAAATGTTTTTCCCATATGCCGGTGAAAAATCTACAAAAGTATAGATTATCTGAGATTTAAAAACCCAAATTATCAACTAAAGTATGTACAATGGCAATATTGTCAATTACAGAGCTTTTGGGTCAAAAACGCAATAGTTCTTGAGGAACAATGACTTTCTCATTTGCCCAATCTTGCAAATGTTCAAGAATACTTCTTACATAGATCTTTCCTGTTGAGTTAAGAAGAGCAATTTGTCTATAGTTACAGGGGATTGTGTGTCACCCTTTCTTAAACAATGGTACCACAACACTCCCTTGTCCAAGAACTTAGAATTTGTCCTGTTTTATAGCAGAACGACAGAGGAGCTAAAAACGTGCCCTATGCGTCTGAAGTCTTTTGCAGTACTAGCACCGGAATTTGATCTGGATCCATGGCTACCAAGTATCTAGCACTTTTTGTAAAACTTGGTATTTGTTCCCACGTTGGGGGAGCGAATCTTTCACAGATCTGATTTAGGGGAAGAGAGGTATTGGTAGCTGTTTCTTCCACCCATTTGAATGTGTTTACTACATATAACTTAGTGATGTAATCAATCCAGGCCAATGGTTGGATAGATACAACAGAGGTGAACTTCTTAGTCTTGCCTCTTAATGAGACTATTCTCCAATAATACCATATGTTTTTCTCCAAGGTGGCTTGATGTAGGTCACGCTAATTCTGATCATCTTTAATTTTTTGACCAATGTCATTTGTTTTATCCTGAGATCCTGTATTTATTTTTTTCTGGATTATACAATACTGCAGAAATTGTTTTCACATCAGCTTATTTATCTCTACTGACAATTTTGCATCTGTGGCGTCATTTGCAGTATTTAACTCTTATTTCGGTTTCTGTTGTACACGCTATCTCCTCTATTTTTGATATACAGCTCTCATGCTCTGTTATCACAACACCCTTAGCCACCTTTGTCAGGTCCAAACTTATTATCGCCTTCCTATTAAAATAATTTAAATTGGTAGTACTTCAATGCAATCGTCCAAATTTTTGGTCAACCTCAATCTGACCATGCCCAACCTCCAGAGACCATTCAGAAACCTGTTGCAGCAAAATAGAGTGTGATTTGAAGACTTGCATTTTCCCTGCATTTAAAATGTAACAGTACAACCTCTGAAACTAAACAGAATAAATAAATTACAATGATATAATCTAGTATTAAAGAACCTGTAATCCTCTTCTAGTAGCTCGGGCAGGAATATCAGGCTTAATTAACTCTTCCAATATTTATAACTCCACCAATAATTTGTAAGAACTTGCAAAATTGCATGCCACGTTTGTAAACTTTACATTTTTTGGGGAACAAGGATTCAGGTACATACCATGCTTCTTCTAACTCAGCATTCTTGAGGGAGCTCAATGTAGTATTCAATATTTGTGTTAATTTCACCTACAACTAATATTTGCATATTTTTTCCTTTGACAATTTTTTTAATAAACTAAAAAATACAGAGTAATTAATTTTTCGGCTGACCCGGAGTAATGTTGATGTGGGGGGGGGGGGGGGGGGAAATCAAGAGGAATCTGGTTTCACCAAATTATTTCCATGCACTGTATATTATTGCTGGACAAAGATATAATCTCAATCCCAATTATAGTCTATTGATAAGAGCATGGCTAATGCATCTTTTGCGAAACCTTTATTTGAACTAAATGCAGGACTACTTATCATGTAATATGTATAAAGGGTTTGTTTTAATGAATATCTCCTGCAGGCATACAATAGATGCTCTTAAGCCTACAAGTTTATTTATTTAATGCTCATGTAAAAATGAATCAGTATGTGGGGTTAAAAGCACACGAGTCCATAGATGGTAACCATGCCGTGATCCGTATTCCCTGCTCCGTATAGACTTCACAGTATGAACCGTTTATTCTAAAAGCTCTTTGAAGAAGGAGCCATCTATGGACTCGTTTGCTTTTATATACATTCAATACTATGAACCTTGTGCTTTCTTGATTTGAGATTTTACAAAATAAATGCCCATTTCTGTTCTGATGCTTATCACGTTTGGATACCTAAATACTTTTATAGAAACCACATACTGATTCTTCAGCCATATATTTAAGAGCCCTGACGAAGTTCCCTCTGGCACCGGGAACGAAACGCATTGGCTGTGTGCCAGTTTTTATGATTAACTCAAAAAAAGAAATTTTGGATAATATTGGCCTGATTTATTGACTTCACATCGAGTGCACCTTCCTTATTCATGAACATTTTTCCATTATCTGCATCCATGGACGGCGGGTGCTGGAAGTGGTTGCACCATCTCTAAATATATTATATATGTGGATTTGATGTGCTTAACCTTGGTCAGCCGTTTGTTCTTTTGCTGTTTATTAATGCTCATGTAAGCCTGCTAAATTCCATTAAAGCCTTTTTGTTAAAAAGAACTTGGAAACCTTGTACAGCCTATTTTAATTCAACATTCCACCACCAAAATGATTCATAATTAAACACTTGATGGCTCGATGATGGGACCTTGCATACTTATCCAAAATATGACGCAACAAATTTGTGAACATAGTTTTACTATACTGTGGTGTCAGCTGACAGTCAATCAAGACCTACATTAGTAGAAACAACTCGGAAGTAAATAGAGGTATTTGGCTTCAAATGTTCAAAACGGACAATACTCTGTCACAAATTTGCAATGCTCCAGGAGGAATAATGAATACTTGTCACTGGTCTTGAATTCCCCACCACAAGCTCTCCACTCTGCTCCAAACACTTTACGAGGCAGGAAGCCACAGACCAGCCAGCCACTCGACCTGGCTCCCCGAGGAAAAAGCAGTGAAGGCAGAGGCAACCCCCGCTGCAGCAAGGCCAGAGAAAAAAGGGACCCTGCCGGGACGGGGCAACAGAACAATTCAGGATCTAAATAATTAGTATCTGCCAGAAACCAATCGCAGTAGTTCTTCGTCTCAATCTTCTGACATCACTCGGTCAGGACTTCAAACACAAAAGCAAAGCGTCCACAAACATTTAAGGCGTCCAAATTCCTGTTTCCAGCAGTTGAGCTTTCTGCTTCCAGAGGACAGGCACAAGTATGGCTTTGAGTCAAAGGGCAGTGTCGTGCTCTTTGGAATTTCCTGACTCAAATCACACACAGTCACAGCATGGATCTCCACGTGTCGGCCTTGCATATCACAGATATATGCACATTCCTTAATAGTCACTGTTGTGGATTTTCCTGTTGTGGAATGTGTCTTAGGCTTACAAGGAAGAAATTTGTTTGGCATAAGGTAAGATAGTAAGATGCACGATAGTATCCATCTAGAAATGGTTTGTTATGTTGTGGGTAAATCTTTCCTTACAGAACCATAATCTAGAAATAGACAATCAGATGGCCTTATTGGGTGTCTTATCTGGAAAGGAAATTCAATACCCCTCTCATATCCAGCGTAGGAAGAAGTCTTTCAGCTGGTAGTGAACAATTTGAAAAGAAAGTTGGTAAAGACATTGTCATGTGGATATGAAAGTGAGACCACTTTTGGAAGAAAATTGAGATGGGTTCTCATGACTACTCTTCTTATGGAAGGCAGAGCAAGGCTCCTGAGAACATAGGGCCTGAATCGCGCTCACTTTAGGGGCCAATGTGTGGCTACCAGGAAGACAGCCTTCCTGGTAATAAGTTGCAATAAACCGTTATGAATGAGCTCAAAGGGAGGTTACAATAACTTTGAAAGTACCATATGGAAAATATTACTTACCCAGGAAGCATCTGTTCTTGGCATGTAGAGCTGTAGATTCACATGCTTTGCATACTCCTGCCATCTAGTGTTGGGTCCGGATGTTTGTGAGTTGTTTTATTTCAAAGAAGACTTCCCAGTCACGAGGTAAGGTGACTCCTACTTTCGGTGATCGTGTGCATGGGAATCGCCTCCATTGTTAGATTGTTTTCCCACAGAGGGTGAGAATGGAGTAAGAGTAGAATAAAGATGTCCATGCGTATGTATATGTGTAAGAAACTGCAACAGGTACAGGTACCCGGGGAGGCGGGTGGGCGCATGTGAATCTACACCTCTACATGCCAAGAACAGATGCTGGGTAAGTAACATTTTCCGTTCAAGGCATGTGAGCTATAGATCACATGCTTTGCATAGAGTATAAAGCAGTATTCTCCCAAAGCGGTGGCTAACCTGTAGCTGTTGTAGTTGTCTGAAAGAGTGTTCTAAGTACTGCCTGGCCTACATTAGCTTGCTGTCTCGCTAACATATCTACACAATAGTGCTTGGTGAATGTGTGCGGTGTAGACCATGTTGCAGCTTTACAGATGTCAGCTACGTGGATGTTTCCTAAGAAAGTCATAGTAGCCCATAGTTTGCGTGTAGAATGCGCTCTAGGGGGTATTGGTAAAGTTCTTTTCGCTTTAGCATAACATGTTTGAATACAATTGACAATCCACCGGGCAATACCCGATTTAAATATAGGATTGCCTTTGTGTGATGGAGTAAAAGCCACAAAGAGTTGTTTTGTTTTACAAAATGGTTTTGTTCTTTCTATGTAATATAATAACGCTCTTCTAACAACTAAAGTGTGTAGAGCTCGTCCTGCTACTGAACCTGGTTGAGGAAAGAACACGGGTAACTCAACAGATTGATTGACTGGAAAGGCAGATACTACTTTAGGTAGGAATTTAGGGTTAGTGCAAAGAACCACTGTCATTGCGGAGTTGGAAAAATGGTTCCTCTATGGTTAGTGCCTGAAGTTCACTGACTCTCCTCAGTGATGTAATAGCAATGAGGAAAGCAACTTTTCATGTGAGAAATTGCAGTTCTTATCTATGCAATGGCTCGAAAGGTGGACCCATTTGCCTGGTAAGGACAATGTTAAGATTCCACACTGGAGCAGGTGGAAGTCTTGGTGGAATAACTCTTTTGAATCCTTCCATAAAAGCTTTGATAACAGGTACTCTAAAAAGGGACAGATGCTGTCTATTTTGAAGGTATGCAGCTATTGCAGCGAGATGTAAACAAATGGATGTGTAAGCCAATCCTGACTGCTGCAAATGTAGTAAATAAATTATATTTTGAATGGAAGCATCTAAGGGGTTGATATGGTTATTACAATATATAACAAACCGCTTCCATTTAGCTGCGTAGCAAGCCCTTGTAGTAGGCCTTCTAGCCTCTTTAATGTTGTTCATACAGTCTGGTGGAAGGTTCAGATAACCAAACTCTATGATTTCAGGAGCCAGGTAGCTAGGTTGAGTTCTTTGGGATCCGGGTGTCTTATGTCTCCATGGCTCTGTGTGAGGAGACTGGGTGTGAGATGTAGTTTTTGATGAGGAACTACTGAGAGCTCCAACAGGGTAGTGAACCAAGGTTGACGGGCCCATGTGGGAGCTACTAAGATCAGTGTGAGGGATGTTTGTCTGAGCTTCCGAATCACTAGTGGAATGGGTGGGAGAGGCGGAAAAGCGTAGGCAAATAACGCTGACCAATTCATCCATAGTGCATTGCCTTTGGACAATGGGTGCAGATACCTGGAGGCGAAGTTTAAGCATTTTGCGTTTGTGTGTGGCGAACAGATCTATCTGTGGAAACCCCACATATGAAAGAATGGGAGGAGAACTTGAGGGTGAAGTTCCCATTCATGAATCTGTTGTCTCCGCCTGCAGAGAAGGTCTGCGATTTGATTGTTTACACCTGGAAGGTGTTCTGCCAGGAGATAAATATTGTGACGTATGGCCCACTTCCAAATGACTTGAGCAAGGTGTGACAGTTAGGGAGAGAGTGTCCCTCCCTGTTTCTGTATGTAATACATGGCTGTCATGTTGTCGGTGCGGACTAGGACAGCTTTGCCTGCAAGATGAGTCTGGAAGGCTTTGAGCACTAAAAACACTGCTGGCAGCTCTAGATGATTTGAGTGAAGTTGATTTTGCTTCTGGGTCCACAAACCTCGAACTGTGTGAGTTTGGAGATGAGCTCCCCAACCAGTGAGCGATGCGTCTGCTGTTAGCACTGTCTGTGGAACGGGGTCGAAGAAGGGCCGCCCTTTGGATAAGTTTTGTGGATTCCACCACTGCAGAGAGCAATAGGTGCGGCCGTCTACCAACACTAGATCTGTTAATTGACCCCGAGACGGATTCCACTGACGTACTAAGCATTCTTGAAGGACACGCATATGAAGTCTTGCATGGGGAACTATGATGATGCAAGACGCCATCATTCCTAGCAGCTGCATGTATACTCGAGCTGGTAGTGATTGGTTGGGCTGAAACTGGGAGATTAGAGCCTGAATATTGCAGATCCTGGCTGCATTGGGACAGGCTAGAGCTTTTTGAGTATCCAGAGTGGCTCCCAAATACGTTTGTATGTTGGAGGGTTGGAGATTGGACTTTAACACATTTACAGCGAACCCAAGCTTTTGCAGCAATTGCAGTGTTATTTGAGTGTCTAGGAGACACCTTGGGTAAGAACTGGCTTTGATGAGCCAGTCGTCCAAGTACTGGAAGACATGAATATGCTATATTCGCAGGTGAGCAGCGAATACTGCTAGGCATTTGGTGAATACTCTGGGAGCAGTGGTGACTCTGAATGGAAGCACTTTGAACTGGTAGTGTTGTCCCGCTACCACAAACCTGAGATATTTGCGATGAGCGGGATGTATTAGAATATGGAAGTATATGTCCTTTAAGTCTAGAGTAGACAAAGTCGCCTTGCTGTAGGAGTACTTGTTGAAGAGTGACCATATGAAAGTGATCTGAGTGAATATATTGATTGAGTTCTCTGAGGTCTAATATAGGCCTGAGAGAGCAGTCCTTTTGGGTATGAGAAAGTATTGGGAGTACACACCAGAGCCTTGATATTTTGCAAAAGAGACTGAACCTCTTGTTTTAGGAGGTGTAGATGCTCTGGTGACATTTTGTGTGAACGTGGAGGGATGTTTGGGGGATTGTCTGGTGGAGAGGGCTTTGTAGGGTATAGGTCTGGATCATTATCAGCGTTTGGATCAGTGATATAATCAGCCCATAGATCAGGACTATCATCATCTACTCTGTCCCCATCACCCTGGTTGTCAGATGTTTGTGGTGGTGAATTTGTGGGTGTTAACAAATTCGGGTTTGGTGGGGAAGGAGTGAGAGGAGGAAGAGAAAGGTTAGTGCCAACGTTTTTCCTCTTAAGAGGAATGTGGTAAATGTCCTGTTTCCGGTTTGCGTTTTGATGGCAATTTGGCGTGGATATGTCCAGTTTTGGGATTGTTCACCAGTTCTTTCTGTTTCGGGTTCCGGGTTTGAAGGCGGGCCGTCGAAACGAGGCTCCTTTGATGGAGTAGGAGCTGTTCTATCTTTTGGTGCCAATATTTTTGTAGCCGAGGTTTTCGGCCCCGAAGTCTTCGGATCCGAAGATGGTTTCGGTGCCTTAGGAGATGGTTCCGAAACGTTTCGGTTTCGAAGCAGATTGTTTCAGCTCGGTGCCTGAATGCGGCTGACTCAATCCCGAGCCGGAAGGCTTTGACATTTGTTTCAGTGCCGGGCCCGAAAGCGGGCCGTTCTAAACGTGTTCTCGGTGCCGACTTTGGCCCGAAGGCAGAGGAGGGACCGGGGCCTTTTTCTTGGGCAGAGGTGAAGTTGGGGCAGGGGAGGATCAGTACTCACGGTACGCTGACCCTGAGGAAGCTCCTCGTCCGAGACTGCTTCTGACATGGAAATCAGCTCCTCTTCTTCCTCGGCTCCTTGCGCGTCGTCGTCTGGTTCGGAGTCTTCTACAAAGAGATCCGGAATGGAGCCGCTGTGTTGTTGCATTTCGTGGCGTCGAGCCCGACGGTCGCGGAGCGTTTTCTTGGATCGGAAGGATTTGCACGCGTGGCAGTCCTGTTCGTTGTGCTCCAGGGAGAGGCACAAGTTACAGACTGTAAGAAACTGGCTCTATATATACTACACCAAAATGAGGTATAGTGTGTATAGAGTCCAAGTGACCCCAGAGGTAGGAAGAGGTTAAAGTTAGATAGAACCTTACTCTCGATTTGTGGTAGCTTGGTCGAGCAGTAAGGCAGTATCAGAGGACAGTGTTAAGCATTTGATGTACACACTCAGTCAGCAAATGAATTCACACACTCAAGAACTGAACTCTAGGCCAATTGTTTTTGTATAAAAATATACTGTTTTATTTTAGAACCAAGCAAGCCTGGCACAGGTAAGCATAAAATACTTTGCAATATTAAGTTGCTGAATATAGAACAGTTTGAAAATGCAATAGAAATTGTACTTTGTTTGAGTTACAGGGGATGCAATCGGTTGCAACACTTAGCAAATACAGTACATTGAAATGAATAGGCTTTTTCAGTAAATTACAGGTAAGTTACTTTTTACGTTACTTTTCTAACTCAGTGCTGGATACCTAGATTCAGCACTGGGACATTTCCTGCAAACAGGTAAGTAAATACGTTTTGGTTATTCGTGCGATTTTTAAAGAATATTTTCAGATTTCAAAACTCCACACTTGGAAACTTTTTGGAGCAGTACATTGAAATGAATAGGCTTTTCCAGTAAATTGCAGGCAAGTTACTTTTCACGTTACTTTTCTAACTCAGTGCTGGATACCTAGATTCAACACTGGGACATTTCCTGCAAACAGGTAAGTAAACACGTTTTGGTTATTTGTGCGATTTTTAAAGATTATTTTTAGATTTCAAAACTCCACACTTAGAAACTTTTTGGAGAAAAAGTGTCAATGTTATCCTATGGAGGAAAAACAGGTTATCGGTTTGTAGGTAAGTAATCGTCTGTGGGAGTTAAGGTTCTGGGGTTAAACTCGGGGGTCCCCCAGGGTCAGTGATGCACTGTTCTTGCACCCTCAGCGGCACTAGGGCGGCTGGGTGCAGAGTGTTGAGGCCCAATGTTATCCTATGGAGGATAGGGGGTCTCCGGTTGGTGGCTGCTGGCAAGCAGGCCACTGGGTTGTGGGAGCAAAGCTCCTAGGGTTTAGGTCAGGGCAAATGGGGAACCAAATTAGCACCAAAGGTGCACCCCTCAGCGGCACTAGGGCGGCCGGGTGCAGGGTGCTGTTTTGAGGTCGGGTGCCCTGTTGTTTTCAATGGAGCGCCTTCGGTTAGAAGAAACACTGCAGGCTCGGGGACGAGGATCTTCTGGGTGCGACCACCACTTCGAGGGGTAAGTTGGAATGTCTTGGGTTGGTTAGGCACCGTTGGTTTGGGCACACAAGGCCGTGGGGCGTCGGGTGGAGGGGTGCCTTGGGACGTCAGAAAGTCTTACGCGCTCTGGTCGCGATAGAGGGGATCCTCTGGATTGAGGCTGCAGGCGCCGACTGGAGGCTTGATGCAGGTCAGGAGTCGCAGGATCTCGGGTCAGGATCGCAGGGGTGACCTCCTCGTGGTGTTTTTCCGCTTGGGCCGGGTTCGGCGGGTGCAGAGTGGGCTGGATTCGCGGTATCCGGCCGGAGCCAGAAGCTGCAATTTGAACAAGTCCGGTGTCCACAGGAGAAGCAGGCTTGGAAGTGAAGGCAGGCAGGTCCTACGGGGTTTTTAAGGTTGCTGGCTGCAGGACACACCGGGATTTCGCAGGAGCAGGTTCGAGGGGAGACAGGCCTGCAGGGCTGGGGCCAAGTCAGTGGGCGTCGTCCTCTTGTTAGCTCTGCACGGCTCTTCGACCTTCTTTTCTTCTTGTTTCTTGTCTGGATCTGAGGAAGCAAGGTTCAGGGTGCCCCCTAAATACTAGATATAGGGGCGTTACAGGTAGGTAAAGGGCAGGGACCAATGGGTCCCTTCCCTGGGGTGGGTACACCCCCTATCGTGCCACCCTCCAGTGGGAGGGGGGCAGGAGCCTGTCCCTGGTTGGCTAGGTCTCCCCATCCTCAAGATGGTGGGGACTCAGTTGTGCTTCACCTCGCCTCCCCCACCTGAGGGGTGGAGTTGGCAGAGGTGGGCACACCTCTTTCACTCACTTGTTTTTCCTGCCGGTTTTCACGCCCAAAGTGGGGGGTAGAACCAGTGGGGACCAGTTGCTGAAAGCAGCAAATGGTCTGGGGAGGCTCACAAGGCGGCATGCCTTTGAAGCTTCCCCTTCGTGAACCCTGTCCATCCTGGGGAGGAGGCTTGGCACCTCGTCCCAGGATGTGCATTGTTTCAGGCCCCCGAGAGGAGCAGGCTCTCGACCCAGGGGTCCAGAAACATGTCTGTTGGTGGCAGCCTAAGCAGCCACTCAGTCAGGTCACTAGAAGTTGGTCGAGTTTCAGGGGGCATCTCTAAGATGCCCTCTGTTGTGCATTTTACATTAAATCCCACACTGGCATCAGTGTGGGTTTAATGTGCTGAGAAGTTTGATACCAAACTTCACAGTCTTCAGTGTAGCCATTATGGTGTTGTGGAGTTCGTAATGACAAACTCCCAGCATCTTATACTCTTAATGGCAGCACTGCACTTACAGTGCCCAGGAAAGGACTTGGGCACTGTAGGGGTACAGGGCTCATGCACCTTACCCTCACCACTGGCATAGGGCACCCAGCTAGAGGGGTGACTGATGTATGCCAGGGCAGTGGTTTGTGGGCATGGCACACAGGGATGTGTGCCATGTCGACTCTTCACTTTGTTCTGCACCAAGACACGCAGCCTGCAAAGGCAGTGAGTGAGTGTCAGGGTACAGGGCCTCTAAGGGTGGCACAATAAGTGCTGCAGCCTTTAGAGTCCTTCTCTGGTCACAGTGCCCTGGGTACCTGTGGTACCATTTACCAGGGGCTGACATGTGGCCAGAGATGCCAATTGGGTTTAGGCTTCACTGCAGTTTTAGGGAAGGAACATAGGCCATGGGCACCTGATTAGCAGGAGCCCAGGGCACACTCAGTCAAAGAACATCAGCAATTCAGCAAAAAGTGGGGGCATACCATGCAAGAAAGAGGGCACTTTCTCACACAGACTTCGTGCGAGTCGGTGCGCAGGTACTTGGCGTGGCACGGAGGACAGAATTCAAATGGAGCCCGTTCCATCGACTGCGAGGTGGCTTGACGTGGATAGGCCTTCCACGAAGTTTCCGATCAAAAGAGTTTTTTCTGAACCGATATGATACGCAGAGAATGGGAAACGCGATTGAATAATAATACCGTCGAGGGTAAGTGGATTGCGCACCGAGGGGAACCTGAGAAACGGTGTTGAACCGGAGCACAGAAGTCCCGTCCGAACCCGGTAGCGGAAAAAAAACAATCCGGAGTCGATGCCCATGTGCACTATAACCGAAAGGAGGAGTCACCTTACCTCATGACTGGGAAGACTTCTTCAAAGAAAAACAACTCGCAAACATCCGTACCCAACACTAGATGGCAGGAGTATGCAAAGCATGTGATCTACAGCTCACATGTCTCGAACATTCTGTTCCAGAGGAGAAGGGGAACTAATGGAAGGAAACACTTTAATAATACTCTAAGAAATCTTTACTCACAGGCCTTCTAACGAGACGTTTATTAAGGAGATTTCCTATGGGCAGTCATTGCCACAGGGTGTACTTTAAGGGATGAAAATTGTAGTCCTGACCTTGCTGGCTGAAAATAATATAGAATCGCAACTTCTTCCTGGCGTCTGAAGGTGTCATGGTTGTTCTGACAACACCAGATGCAGAATCCCTTCCACTTCAAGGCATAAGATATTCTGGTGTAAAGGTACTTCGCCTCCCGCAGAATGCCCACGCAATCTTGCAGAAAGTTCAAATGTCCATAACGTAAGGATTCACGAGTCCGTCTGCTAAGTTTAATGATAGGTTAGGACCTGGCCCACAAATTTGTACCAGAAATCTGGTCTGCACACCAAGCTCCCAAGTAGTCTCTCAGATAGATGTAATCGGTCCGTAAAGCACCACTGCCTTTCTGGCATTATCAGATCATCCTGGCCTTGGATTGCTACTGGTTGATCAAAACAATGGATCACTGGAAGGGGAGGAACTGCATAAAAATGTCTGAGCTATCTGTGAGAAAGTGCCATCTTTCTTACATGGTATGCCCCCACTTTTTGCTGAATGGCTGATGTACTTTGACTGAGTGTGCCCTGGGCTCCTGCCAACCAGGTACCCAGGGCCTGTGTTCCTTCCCTAAAATTGCATTGATACCTACACCCAATTGACATCCCTGGCCACAGGTCAGCCCCTGGTAAATGGTACCATGGGTACCCAGGGCACTGTGACCAGGGAAGGCCCCTAAGGGCTGCAGCACTTGTTGTGCCACCCTTAGGGACCCTGCACCTTACACACACACACTGCCTTTGCAGGCTGCGTGTCTTGGTGCAGAACAAAAGTGAAGAGTCGACATGGCTCACATCCCTGTGTGCCATGCCTACAAGCCACTGCCCTGGCCTAGGTCAGCCACCCCTCTAGCTGGGTGCACTATGCCAGTGGTGAGGGCATAGAGGCATGAGCCCTGTGCCTCTACAGTGCCCAAGTCCATTCTTGGGCATTGTAAGTGCAGTGCTGCCATTAAGAGTATATGGTGCTGGGAGTCTGTCATTACGAACTCCACAGCACCATAATGGCCCCACTGAAGACTAAGAAGTTTGGTATCAAACTTTCAGCACATTAAACCCCCACTGATGCCAGTGTGGGATTTAATGTAAACGCACTCCAGAGGGCATCTTAGAGATGCCCCCTGAAACCAACCCGACCTCCAGTGTCCGGACTGAGTGGCTGCCCAGGCTGCCACCACCAGACATGTTTCTGGACCCCTGGGTCGAGAGCCTCTGCTCTCAGGGGCCTGAAACAATGCACATCCCGGGACGAGGTGCCAAAGCCTCCTCCCCAGGATGGGCAGGGGAGCTTCAAAGGCCTGCCGCCTTTGGAGTTTCCCCAGACCATTTGCTGCTTCCAGCAAACTGGTCCCCACTGGTTCTACCCCCACTCCTGGCGGGAGAACCGGCGGGAAAACCAGAAGCAGGAAATGGGCTGTGCCCACCTCTGCCAACTCCACCCCTAAGGTGGGGAGGCGAGGTGAAGCACAAACTCGAGTCCCCGCCATCTTGAGGATGGGGGACCTGGCCAACCAGGGACAGGCTCCTGTCCCCCTCCCACTGGAGAGGAACAGAATAGGGGTGTACCCACCCCAGGGAAGGGACCCATTGGTCCCTGCCCTTACCTACCTGTAACCACCCCTAAATTTAGTATTTAGGGGCTCCCTGAACCTTCCTTCCGCAGTTCCCAAATCCGAAAACAAGAAGAGAAGACGAAGCAAGAAGACCAGCCGTGCAGCTGCTAAAAAGGAGGCGACAACAACTGACTTGGCCCCAGCCCTACCGGCCTGTCGACCTCTGAACCTGCTCCTGCGGAATCCCGGCCTCAGCAACCTCACAAACCCCGGAGGACCTGACTTCTGTGCTACAGCCTTCGACCCAGGGACTCCCACGAGCAGTGGTACTGCTCAAAAGAAAACCTACCAAAGACCCGGCCCTGGCACGGAGCCGCGAAACCTGCACACTCTGCACCCGCCGAGTCCAGCCTGTGCCTGAGTGACCAAAGACCTCGAGGACGACCCCCGGCGATTCTGACCTGGAATCCAGTGGCCAAGGACCCTCCTCGACGACCCAGACGACGCCTGCAGCCTCAGGACAAGGGACCCCTCCAACCGCGACCAGCAGGGGGTAAGATTTCCCGACCTCAAAAGACACCCCTGCACCCGGCGCCCACGGCCCCCTGTGCCCAACTCCTGGGTGTCTACCTATCCTCCAAGACCCCAACTTACCTCCTGAAGTGTTGGTCGTCCCTGAAGAATCACCGTCCCCGAGCCTGCAGCCTTTCTTCACCTTTCACGACCTCTATTGTTTAACATTGAGCGCCCGACGGCTCAAAGCACCCTGCACCCAGCCGCCCGAGTGCCCCTGGAAGTGCAACCTCTATCCTAACCTACTTCCCTACTTGCCCTGAGCAAGTGACCAGGAGCCCAGCTCCCACAGTCGCGTGGCCTGCTTGCCAGCAGCCACCAACCCGGGCCCCCGCCTGCCATAGGATAACATTGGGCCTTCTCACTCTGCACCCGGCCGCCCCTGTGCCGCTGAGGGTGTAAAAACTGTACTTACCTGATCCTGGGGGACCCCTGAGTCTTACCCAGAACCTTAACCCTGCCAGTCAAGTACTTACCCGAAATCCGATAACTCACTTTTCTTCCATAGGGTTCCATTGACTGATTTTCTGCGAAATTTCTTCTAAGTGTGGAGTTCTGAAACTTTAGAATATTCACCAAAAATCAACCGAGTCACGAAAACGAAAATACTCACCTAGTATTAGGAGGGGCCTCAGTGCTGGACCCGAGTGCCCAACACTGGCCCTAAAAAGTAATCGCAACGTTACTTACCGTTAACTCACTTTTCCTTCATAGGGATCCATTGACTGGTTTTCTGTGAAATTTCTTCTAAGTGTCGATTTCTGTATTTTACAAATATTCTTTAAAAATCGAACAAACTACAAAAACGTAATTACTTACCTGTTTTAAGTAATGTCCCAGTGCTGAACCTAGGAGTCCAGCACTGGATTACAAAAGTAACGTAAACATACTTTGCTTGCACACTGTATTTCCTTTCATAGGATAACATTGGTAATTTTATCCAGAAAAGTTTCTAAGTGTCAGCTTTTGAAATATAGTAATATTCTTCAAAAATCACTACAATAACCAAAACGCTTTTTCTTACCTGTTTACAGGAAGTGTCCCAGGACTGAATCCAGGATCCAGTCCTGTGGTTAGAAAAGTGCTCTGCAAAGTAATCAATTGTAATTAAGCATAATTTTCCATTGAGCTCAATGTTGCATTGAATTTGACCCTGTGTTGCCTCTTGCACCAACTGTGATTACCACTATCTAAAAAGTCTATTGCCTATCTGTAAGGTGAATAACCAAAGCATCTCATACTGAGAAAGTATATTTTGACCCTATTGTTGGTTCTAAAATAAAACAAGCATATATTTTTTTATATACAAACCATTGGCCTAGAGTTCAGTTCTTGAGTGTGTGGCTTCATTTGCTGACTGAGTGTGTACAACAAATGCTTTACACTGTCCTCTGATACTGCCTTACTGCTCGACCAAGCTACCACTTTGGAGAGTAAGGTTATATCTAACTTTAGCCTCTGTCAACCCTCTGGGGACTGTGGACTCTGTACACCCTGAACCTTACTTGGGTACAGTATATACAGAGCCACTTTCCTACATTGGTGGATCAGCGGTGGGATACAAACTTGCATTTGTTGGACTACTTGGTTACCATCTGATCACACGACAGAACTCTTAAATTGCCTTTAGAATTCTGATTTTTTTAATTGGCATTTTTTTTTTACCAAATTACTAAAAGTCTTGTTAGGGCCTTGCTTAAGTCCCTGTAGCATCTTAGAAAATAAAAAGTCACTATAGCCAAGGTTAGAGGGGTTAGAATTTTTTTTAAAAAATGTCTCAAGACAAGAACCCAGCTACTAGTGAAGATAATAATGACATACAGGAACTGGTTGAGGAGCTCGACCTCACCCCTTATCTTCATTTGTCTTTCAAAGAGATAAGGTCCTTATGCAAACTTAAAGATATACCAATGGGCCAGCATCCAACCAAACAAGGGCTCCAGGAGCTCCTGGCTGAGTATGCTAAAGCCCACCCCTCTGAGCATGGTGATGACCCAACAGAGGAGGAAAGGAATGAGGAGGATGGGGATGGTAACCCACCTCCATCACTTCCTAGGGAAGATAGGGTCCCTGCACCCTTAACTCCAAGAATAGACCTCTGGGGACCTAGGGGCCACCTAGGTGGTCCTGGTCCCAGAGAGGACACTGAGGATACCCTCAGTGAGGAGGACAACTTGTTAGCCAGGTTGGCCAAACGACTGGACCTAGAGACCAGACTCCTGGCTCTAGAGAAGGAAAGACAGGAGATGGGTTTAGCACCCATCAATGGTGGCAGCAATACTAAAAATAAGGATAGGGAGGAAACTTCTGAACCTAAAATCCCCAAAGGGATTGTCCCTAAGTTTGAGGAAGGTGATGACATCACTAAATGGTTCACAGCCTTTGAGAGGGCTTGTGAAATAAGAAGAGTAAAGAAACCTCTGTGGGGGCACTCCTGTGGGAACTGTTCTCTGGTAACTGCAGAGACAGGCTTCTGACCCTCTCTGGGCCAGATGCAGGGTCCTATGACCTCATGAAGAGTACTCTGATTGAGGGATTTGGGCTCACTACTGAGGAGTATAGAATTAGATTCAGGGGGCTCACAAAACCCAGACCCAGTCCTGGATTGACTTCGTGGACTACTCAGTAAAGACACTGGATGGCTGGTTAGCTGGACATAATGTGCATGATTTTTCTGGACTTTACAATTTGTTTATGAAGGAACACATACTAAGTAATTGCACAAATGAAAAGTTGCATCAGCATTTGGTAGACCTAGGTCTAATTTCTCCCCAAGAATTGGGAAAGAAGGCAGACCACTGGGTCAAGACTAGGTGACAAGGACAACCACTGGGGGTGACCAAAAGAAGGTGGTCACCAAACCCCCCAGGGGAAAGGTGGTGAGAATCCCCAAGATAAAAAGTCTGAGTCTTCCAAAGGGCCCCAAAACCTGTTCAGGGGGTGGGTCCCAAACTACTCCCTATGTGCCTCAACCCTATAGGGGAAGAACTTTGATCCCTTGAAGGCCTGGTGTAATAACTGTAAGAAGTCAGGACACCTCACTGTAGACAAAACTTGCCCCCACAACAAAGCCCCTAAGGCACCCAGTACAGCTACTCCTGGGGCAGCAAGTTTACAGATGGGATCAGAAGTGTACCCTGAGCAAATCTGGGAACCCACTGAGGCAAGTCTGGTCTCCCTAGGGGAAGTGGAATTTGCCACTGTAGCTGTGTGGCCACCCAACTTAAAGAAGTATTTGCAATACCCCTGGGTGAATGGAACTAGAGTAGAGGCTCTGAGGGATACAGGTGCCAGTGTCACTATGGTGAGGGACACACTGGTTTCCCTGAGCAATACTTGATTGGGAAAACTTACCCAGTCACCAATGCTGACAGTGTCACCACTAGTCATCCCATGGCCATGGTGACATTAGGCTGGGGGGTTACTGGCCTGAAGCAGGTAGTGGTCTCTCCGAGGTTACCAGCTGCATGTCTGCTAGGAAATGATCTGGAAACCTCAGCCTGGGCAGAGGTGGAGCTAAAGGCCCATGCAGCCATGCTGGGCATCCCTGAATTGGTGTGTGTAAAAACAAGAGCACAGAGCAAAAGGCAGGGTGAAGAAATAGTGTTGGAGCCTGAAATGATGGCCCAGCCTACCAAGAGAAAAGGAAAGAAGACTGGCGGACCAGCTTCTACACAGTCACAAGAGCAGGACCCCTCTCCTCAGGGAGAGAACCTGGAAGCCCCAGAGGGAACTGAGCCCCTAGAGCTTGACCCTTACCAGGTTGAACTCTTGGGCCCAGGGGGACCCTCTAGGGAAGAGCTGTGCCAGGGACAGCAAGACTGTCCCACTCTTGAAAGCCTGAGGCAGCAAGCTGTTTCAGAAGCCAAGGGAGATGTCAGTGGTACCCACAGAGTCTATTGGGAAGAGGGATTACTGTACACTGAGGCAAAAGACCCCAACCCTGGAACCACCAGGAGAGTGGTAGTGCCCCAGAAGTACAGGGAGTTCCTCCTAACTTTGGCTCATGACATCCCCTAGCTGGACATCTGGGCCAAACCAAAACTTGGGAAAGGCTAGTTAGCCACTTTTACTGGCCCCAGATGCACCAAAAGGTGAAGGAGTTTGTCAGCTCCTGTGTTACCTGTCAAGCCAGTGGCAAGACAGGTGGCCATCCAAAGGCCCCCTGATACCACTACCTGTGGTGGGGGTTCCCTTTGAAAGGGTAGGTGTGGACATAGTGGGTCCACTGGAACCTCCCACAGCCTCAGGGAACAAATTCATACTGGTGGTAGTGGATCATGCCACTAGGTATCCTGAGGCTATTCCCCTTAGGACTACTACAGCTCCTGCAGTAGCCAAAGCCCTCATTGGTGTCTTCACCAGGGTAGGGTTTCCTAAGGAGGTGGTTTCAGACAGAGGTTCCAACTTCATGTCTGCTTACCTGACCCACATGTGGAAGGAGTGTGGGGTGCAGTACAAGTTTACTACACCCTACCACCCACAAACCAATGGCCTTGTTGAGAGGTTCAACAAGACATTGAAAGGCATGATCATGGGGCTCCCTGAAAAACTCAAAAGGAGATGGGATGTCCTACTACCATGCCTGCTTTTCGCTTACAGAGAAGTGCCACAGAAGGGGGTAGGTTTCTCACCCTTTGAACTTCTGTTTGGCCATCCTGTGAGGGGACCACTCTGTCTTGTAAAGGAGGGCTGGGAGAGACCTCTCCAAGAACCCAAACAAGATATAGTGGACTATGTGCTTGGCCTAAGGTCCAGAATGGCTGAGTACATGGAAAAGGCATCCAAG
The DNA here is from genome assembly GCA_963921515.1 of Calotriton arnoldi. Taxonomy (NCBI): domain Eukaryota; kingdom Metazoa; phylum Chordata; class Amphibia; order Caudata; family Salamandridae; genus Calotriton; species Calotriton arnoldi. Next base: position 1,145,665 of record CAWUFW010000555.1, on the reverse strand, counting down.
AACCTTGAGGCCAGCCAGGAGCTTCAGAAGCACTGGTATGACCAAAAGCTGCACTGGTTGAATTCCAACCTGGGCAACAGGTATGGGTTTTGGAGCCAGTGGCACCAAGGGCCCTCCAGGACAGATGGAGTGGCCCTTACCCTATCCTAGAGAAAAGAGTGAGGTCACCTACCTGGTTGACCTGGGCACCAGCAGGACACCCAAAAGGGTTATCCATGTGAACCGCCTAAAACTCTACAATGACAGGGCTGACATCACCATGCTGATGGTGACAGATGAGGAACAGGAAGCTGAGAGTGAACCTCTCCCTGATCTCCTCTCCCACAGCCCAAAAGATGGGTCAGTAGATGGAGTTGTCTTTTCAGACACCCTCACTGCCCAACAGCAGACTGACTGCAAGCAAGTCTTGCAGCAGTATGCTGGGCTCTTTTCCTTGACCCCTGGTCTGACAAACTGGTGTACCCATGATGTGGACACTGGTGACAGTGCACCTGTCAAAAACAAGATCTATCGTCAGTCAGACCAAGTTAAGGAAAGCATCAGAGCTGAAGTCAGCAAGATGCTGGAGCTAGGGGTTATTGAGCCCTCTGAGAGCCCCTGGGCTAGCCCAGTGGTTCTGGTCCCCAAACCTCATCAAAAGGGTGAAAAGAGAGAGATGAGGTTTTGTGTGGACTATAGGGGTCTCAACTCTGTCACCAAGACAGATGCACACCCTATCCCAAGAGCTGATGAACTGATAGACAGATTGGGTGCAGCCAAATACCTGAGTACCTTTGACTTAACTGCAGGGTACTGGCAGATTGGCATGGCCCCAGGAGCCAAACAGAAAACAGCATTCTCCACACCTGATGGGCATTTTCAGTTCACTGTTATGCCCTTTGGTTTAAAGAATGCCCCTGCCACCTTCCAGAGGTTGGTGAATCAAGTCCTTGCTGGGTTGGAGTCCTTTAGTGCAGCTTATCTTGATGATATTGCTGTCTTCAGTTCCACCTGGCAGGATCACCTGGTCCACCTTGGGAAGGTTTTAAAGGCCCTGCAAACTGCAGGCCTAACTATCAAGGCATCCAAATGCCAGATAGGGCAGGGCACTGTGGTGTACTTGGGCCACCTGGTTGGTGGAGGCCAGGTACAACCCTTACAGCCCAAGATCCAGGCTATCCTGGACTGGGTAGCTCCAACAACTCAGACCCAAGTCAGGGCATTCCTTGGCTTGACTGGGTACTACAGGAGGTTTGTGAAGGGATATGGGTCCATTGTGACTCCCCTCACAGAACTCACCTCCAAGAAGATGCCAAAGAAAGTAAACTGGACAGTTTGTTGCCAAAAGGCTTTTGACACTCTGAAAGAAGCAATGTGCTCAGCACCAATTCTAAAAGCACCAGATTATGCCAAGCAGTTCATTGTGCAGACTGATGCCTTCTGAGCTAGGGATAGGAGCGGTCCTATCCCAGACCAATGATGAAGGCCAAGACCAACCTGTTGCTTTTATAAGCAGAAGGCTTCTCCCCAGGGAGCAGCGTTGGAGTGCCATTGAGAGGGAGGCCTTTGCTGTGGTCTGGTCCCTGAAGAAGCTGAGGCCCTACCTGTTTGGAACTCACTTCCTAGTTCAAACTGACCACAGACCTCTCAGGTGGCTAATGCAAATGAAAGGAGAAAACCCAAAACTGTTGAGGTGGTCCATCTCCCTACAGGGAATGGACTTTGAAGTGGAACACAGACCTGGCACTGCCCATGCCAATGCAGATGGCCTTTCCAGGTTCTTCCACTTAGACAATGAAGACTCCATAGGGCAAGGTTAGTCTCATCATCTTTCGTTTGGGGGAGTTGTGTGAGAAAGTGCCATCTTTCTTACATGGTATGCCCCCACTTTTGCTGAATGGCTGATGTACTTTGACTGAGTGTGCCCTGGGCTCCTGCCAACCAGGTACCCAGGGCCTGTGTTCCTTCCCTAAAATTGCATTGATACCTACACCCAATTGACATCCCTGGCCACAGGTCAGCCCCTGGTAAATGGTACCATGGGTACCCAGGGCACTGTGACCAGGGAAGGCCCCTAAGGGCTGCAGCACTTGTTGTGCCACCCTTAGGGACCCTGCACCTTTACACACACACACTGCCTTTGCAGGCTGCGTGTCTTGGTGCAGAACAAAAGTGAAGAGTCGACATGGCTCACATCCCTGTGTGCCATGCCTACAAGCCACTGCCCTGGCCTAGGTCAGCCACCCCTCTAGCTGGGTGCACTATGCCAGTGGTGAGGGCATAGAGGCATGAGCCCTGTGCTCCTACAGTGCCCAAGTCCATTCTTGGGCATTGTAAGTGCAGTGCTGCCATTAAGAGTATATGGTGCTGGGAGTCTGTCATTACGAACTCCACAGCACCATAATGGCCCCACTGAAGACTAAGAAGTTTGGTATCAAACTTCTCAGCACATTAAACCCCCACTGATGCCAGTGTGGGATTTAATGTAAAACGCACTCCAGAGGGCATCTTAGAGATGCCCCTGAAACCAACCCGACCTCCAGTGTCCGGACTGAGTGGCTGCCCAGGCTGCCACCACCAGACATGTTTCTGGACCCCTGGGTCGAGAGCCTCTGCTCTCAGGGGCCTGAAACAATGCACATCCCGGGACGAGGTGCCAAAGCCTCCTCCCCCAGGATGGGCAGGGGAGCTTCAAAGGCCTGCCGCCTTTGGAGTTTCCCCAGACCATTTGCTGCTTCCAGCAAACTGGTCCCCACTGGTTCTACCCCCACTCCTGGCGGGAGAACCGGCGGGAAAACCAGAAGCAGGAAATGGTTGTGCCCACCTCTGCCAACTCCACCCCTAAGGTGGGGGAGGCGAGGTGAAGCACAAACTCGAGTCCCCGCCATCTTGAGGATGGGGGACCTGGCCAACCAGGGACAGGCTCCTGTCCCCCTCCCACTGGAGAGGAACAGAATAGGGGTGTACCCACCCCAGGAAGGGACCCATTGGTCCCTGCCCTTACCTACCTGTAACCACCCCTAAATTTAGTATTTAGGGGCTCCCTGAACCTTCCTTCCGCAGTTCCCAAATCCGAAAACAAGAAGAGAAGACGAAGCAAGAAGACCAGCCTGTGCAGCTGCTAAAAAGGAGGCGACAACAACTGACTTGGCCCCAGCCCTACCGGCCTGTCGACCTCTGAACCTGCTCCTGCGGAATCCCGGCCTCAGCAACCTCACAAACCCCGGAGGACCTGACTTCTGTGCTACAGCCTTCGACCCAGGGACTCCCACGAGCAGTGGTACTGCTCAAAAGAAAACCTACCAAAGACCCGGCCCTGGCACGGAGCCGCGAAACCTGCACACTCTGCACCCGCCGAGTCCAGCCTGTGCCTGAGTGACCAAAGACCTCGAGGACGACCCCCGGCGATTCTGACCTGGAATCCAGTGGCCAAGGACCCTCCTCGACGACCCAGACGACGCCTGCAGCCTCAGGACAAGGGACCCCTCCAACCGCGACCAGCAGGGGGTAAGATTTCCCGACCTCAAAAGACACCCCTGCACCCGGCGCCCCACGGCCCCCTGTGCCCAACTCCTGGGTGTCTACCTATCCTCCAAGACCCCAACTTACCTCCTGAAGTGTTGGTCGTCCCTGAAGAATCACCGTCCCCGAGCCTGCAGCCTTTCTTCACCTTTCACGACCTCTATTGTTTAACATTGAGCGCCCGACGGCTCAAAGCACCCTGCACCCAGCCGCCCGAGTGCCCCTGGAAGTGCAACCTCTATCCTAACCTACTTCCCTACTTGCCCTGAGCAAGTGACCAGGAGCCCAGCTCCCACAGTCGCGTGGCCTGCTTGCCAGCAGCCACCAACCCGGGCCCCCCGCCTGCCATAGGATAACATTGGGCCTTCTCACTCTGCACCCGGCCGCCCCTGTGCCGCTGAGGGTGTAAAAACTGTACTTACCTGATCCTGGGGGACCCCTGAGTCTTACCCAGAACCTTAACCCTGCCAGTCAAGTACTTACCCGAAATCCGATAACTCACTTTTCTTCCATAGGGTTCCATTGACTGATTTTCTGCGAAATTTCTTCTAAGTGTGGAGTTCTGAAACTTTAGAATATTCACCAAAAATCAACCGAGTCACGAAAACGAAAATACTCACCTAGTATTAGGAGGGGCCTCAGTGCTGGACCCGAGTGCTCAACACTGGCCCTAAAAAGTAATCGCAACGTTACTTACCGTTAACTCACTTTTCCTTCATAGGGATCCATTGACTGGTTTTCTGTGAAATTTCTTCTAAGTGTCGATTTCTGTATTTTACAAATATTCTTTAAAAATCGAACAAACTACAAAAACGTAATTACTTACCTGTTTTAAGTAATGTCCCAGTGCTGAACCTAGGAGTCCAGCACTGGATTACAAAAGTAACGTAAACATACTTTGCTTGCACACTGTATTTCCTTTCATAGGATAACATTGGTAATTTTATCCAGAAAAGTTTCTAAGTGTCAGCTTTTGAAATATAGTAATATTCTTCAAAAATCACTACAATAACCAAAACGCTTTTTCTTACCTGTTTACAGGAAGTGTCCCAGGACTGAATCCAGGATCCAGTCCTGTGGTTAGAAAAGTGCTCTGCAAAGTAATCAATTGTAATTAAGCATAATTTTCCATTGAGCTCAATGTTGCATTGAATTTGACCCTGTGTTGCCTCTTGCACCAACTGTGATTACCACTATCTAAAAAGTCTATTGCCTATCTGTAAGGTGAATAACCAAAGCATCTCATACTGAGAAAGTATATTTTGACCCTATTGTTGGTTCTAAAATAAAACAAGCATATATTTTTTTATATACAAACCATTGGCCTAGAGTTCAGTTCTTGAGTGTGTGGCTTCATTTGCTGACTGAGTGTGTACAACAAATGCTTTACACTGTCCTCTGATACTGCCTTACTGCTCGACCAAGCTACCACTTTGGAGAGTAAGGTTATATCTAACTTTAGCCTCTGTCAACCCTCTGGGGGACTGTGGACTCTGTACACCCTGAACCTTACTTGGGTACAGTATATACAGAGCCACTTTCCTACACTATCTATTGTGGTAAGCTGACTTTCTATATAGTGTATTAAAATAAGATACACTATGCAGGAAGTCCAGGCGACCCTTACTGGTTTGGAGGGGCATGCTCCACTTTGTGGAAGTGAGGTCGAGCAGCTTTAGGCTTATCAGAGGGGAGTGTTATACGCACAAGTTACTACTTGTGTAACGATATATCTGTAAGAGACATTAGTTAGTGATAGATTCCTTACCTTAGAATATCCCCAGGCGTCAGACTGGATCCGGAAAGTTTTTCGTTAGCAGTACCCCTGCGCGTCAGTAGTTGGCGTCATGCGGTTCCGCGTCCGTCGCTGGCGTCGTAAGCGCCGAGATGACGTCACGGAAACTACTTAGGCACCACCCATGCGCGCTGACGTCAGTTCTGTACACGACTTTCCACGCCAGGAACGCAGAGCCATGCAAGAAACTGACCATTGGTGCCATGAAACTAGGGCCCTGAAAGGGATGACCCTAACCCTAGAATCAGTTCGCAGAACGGGGAGGATGGGTGGGGGCGGTAAGGAATCTATCACTAACTAATGTCTCTTACAAATATATTATTACACAAGTAACTTGTGCATCTGAAAGAGACACGTTAGTGATAGATTTCTTACCTTAGAATAGATACCCCAGCAATACCAACCCCGGTGGTGGGTCTGCGAATAGATTACACCAGAAAGTCACGGAGAACAGAACGGCCAAAGAAGCCGTCTCTCCGAACTTGGTTGTCAAGGCAGTAATGCTTGGTAAACGTGTGCAGCGAGGCCCACATAGCTGCCTGACAAATATCCTGCAAGGGAACGCCGCGTCCCAAGGCAGTAGTGGCTGCCGTCGCCCTGGTAGAATGGGCACGCAGCCCCACAGGAGGCTCCTTCTTAGCCAAGGAGTAACATGCTTTGATGCACAAAACGACCCACCGAGAGATGGTGCGTTTGTGCACGGCCCGACCTCTTTTGGCGCCCACGTAGCCAACAAAGAGCTGGTCATCCACCCGGAACTGTTGTGTGCGCGTCAGATAGAACGAGAGCGCACGTTTTGGGTCCAGACGATGGAGCCTCACTTCCTCTTTTGAAGGATGCGGAGGCGGAAAGAAGGTGGGCAAAGTGATGGGCTGCCCGATGTGGAAGGGCGTGACAACCTTTGGCAAGAAAGAAGGACGGGTCCTTAAAACCACCTTGTCCGGATGAACAGAAAGGAAAGGAGGTTTAGAAGAAAGAGCCTTGAGCTCACTCACTCTTCTGGCAGAGGTGATAGCTACCAGGAAAGCCGTCTTGAGAGTAAGAAGACGTAAAGGACAGTTATGAAGGGGCTCGAAGGGAGCGCACATCAGATAGGTCAAGACAAGATTTAAGTCCCATTGAGGCATTATGAAAGGCACGGGGGGAAACGTGTGTGTAATGCCTTTGAGGAAATGGCTAACAACCGGGGACTTAAAGAGAGAAGGCTGATCTGGAAGCCGAAGAAAGGCGGAGATAGCCGAAAGATAACCTTTGACAGTGCCCAGATCAGAGCCCTGCTGGGCCAAAGATAGGAGGAACAGAAGGACCTCAGAAAGAGGGGCAGAGAGGGGATCCACAGACTTAGCTGTGCACCATGCCACAAATTTGTTCCACCTACAGGCGTATACCGATTTAGTGGAGGGACGCCTGGCTGCCAGAATGACATCACAGACTTCAGGAGGCAAGTCAAATGGAATCAGCTGTCGCCGCTCAATCTCCACGCATGGAGGTGGAGGCTGGCCAGGTTCGGGTGTAGGACCGTCCCCTGCTGCTGCGACAGAAGATCCTCCCGAAGAGGCAGTCGGATCGGGGGATCGATCGCCATGTTGAGTAGCTCGGGATACCAGTATCTTCGTGCCCAATCCAAAGCCACAAGGATGACTTGGGCCCGGTCGCGCCGAATCTTCTTCAGCACTCTGGGCAGAAGTGGTATAGGCGGAAAGGCGTACAACAGACCGCAGCTCCACTCGCGACGAAAAGTGTCGCCGAGCGAGTGCCACCTTGGAAAATCCAACGCGCAGAACTGATGACATTGCGCGTTCTCTTCGGTGGCGAATAGATCTAACCAAGGCTCTCCCCACTGCAGAAAGAGACCTTGCGACACGTCCAAGTTCAGACGCCATTCGTGATCCATCAAGCACCGGCGGCTGAGTTCGTCCGCCCTGGCGTTCAGAGAACCTGCCAGGTGTTGAACCACCAAGGTAATGCCTTGACGTTCCAGCCAAGTCCAGAGGCGCAGAGCCTCCTGACAGAGGATCCACGACCCCACCCCGCCCTGCTTGTTGCAATACCACATGGCGGTGGTGTTGTCCGTGAACACCTGCACTACCCTTCCCTGGACAGAGGGAAGGAATGCCTTCAGTGTAAGCCGGATCGCCCGAAGCTCCAAAAGATTGATATGGAGCCGGGACTCCGCCGGAGACCAGAGGCCTCTGATCTCCGCCTCTCCCAAGTGGCCACCCCATCCCAGGAGGGACGCATCCGTCACCACTGTGTGCTCCGGTTGGGAAAGGGAGAGGGATATGCCATTGACCCAATCGCGATTCGTGAGCCACCACTGCAAGTGTCGTGCAGTGCCCTCCGAGATCTGGACATGATCGGACAGGTTGCCCTGATGCTGTGCCCACTGGAACTTCAGGTCCCGCATATGCCATCTGGCATGTTGCACCAGCAGGATGCAGGAGGCCATCAGGCCCAGGAGCCGGAGAGTCATCCTGACTGAAACCCAGGATAGAGGCGGAAAGATCGGAATCATAGCCTGAATATCCCGGACTCGCTGCTCGGGAGGATAAACCCGAAACAGCGTTGAATCCGGAACCGCTCCGATGAAGGGGAGCTTCTGAGAGGGACTCAGGTGCGACTTTGGCACGTTGATGGAGAACCCCAGCAAATGCAGGAGGTCGGCCGTAGTCTGAAAGTGGGTGACGACTGCCTGGGGCGAGCCCGCCTTCAACAACCAGTCGTCGAGGTACAACCAGTCGTCGAGGTAGGGGAAGACTGACACCCCTGACCTGCGCAGATGAGCTGCGACCACCGTTATCACCTTCGTGAACACCCGGGGGGCGCTGGTAAGGCCGAAGGGGAGCACGGCAAACTGAAAATGCTCCTGGCCTACCGTGAACCGCAGGTAACGCCGGTGGGCCGGCAGGACGGGGATGTGAAAATAGGCATCCTGCAAGTCCAACGCTACCATCCAGTCTCCAAGGTCGAGGGCAGCCATGACCTGGGCCAGAGTCAACATCTTGAACTTTTCCTTCCGGAGGAAGCGATTGACGTTCCTGAGGTCCAAGATGGGGCGCAAGCCCCCCTTGTCCTTTTTGGGGACCAGAAAGTAGTGGGAATAACAACCACTCCCTACTTCTGGCCCAGGAACACACTCGATGGCCCCCGTGGCCAAGAGGGCCGCGACTTCCTGCAGGAGAAGTGCCAAGTGGTCCCCCGACATGCGGTGGAACTGAGGTGGCATGGCTGGAGGGGTGGACTGGAAGGGAAGGGCGTAACCCTTGCGGATGATTTTGCAACACCCACTTGTCCGAAGTGATAGCGTGCCAGTGGGAGAGATGAAGGCGGACCCTGCCACCCACTGGCTCGGATTAGGAAGGTTTGGAGGCCGAAGCGGCGGGGCGGAGGTGGACTGACCCCCATGCTGATTCCCAGATCCGCCCCTGCGGAAACCGTGACCGCGGCCGCGCTGAGGCTGGTTCTGCACCGGCTTGATGAAAGAACGTGCCTGGGCGCCCCTCCCGTTGCCACAAAAGGAACGAAACCCAGGAGTGGCTGGGCTTTTCGTGGAAAGACCCAAGGACTTGGCGGTGGCCCGCGAGTCCTTAAAACGCTCCAGCGCACTGTCGGCCCTATCGCCAAACAGGCGAGTGCCATCAAAGGGCATGCCCATGAGTGAGTTTTGGACATCTGGTGAGAACCCGGTAGATCTGAGCCAGGCGTGGCGACGAAGCGCCACAGTCGTAGAAATCGCTCTACCTAAGGAGTCCGCGGTGTCTAAACCACACCGAATGGCGAACTTAGCCGCATCTTTAACTTCTGCAATGGCTTGGGACAATACAGCTTGGGTCTCCTCAGGACACTGAGGTAACACCTGCGCAACTGTGTCCCACACCGCGTGGGAATAGCGGCCCAATAGGCAGGCGGTATTCACTGACCGCAGCCCCAAGCTGGCCGAAGAGAACAAACGTTTTCCGAACTGTTCCAGCTTCTTAGAGTCCTTATCCGGCGGAGCCGTGGGAAAGGCACTCTGCGACGTCGAAGCTTGGATGACCAGACTCTCAGGCGTAGGATGAGTGGTCAAAAAAGCGGGGTCACCCGGCGCCGGGCGATGACGCATGGCTACATTCTTATCCACAGGGGCCCCAGTAGATGGCCGCGACCAAGTGCCCAGCAAGACGTCGGTAAGGGCGTCATTAAACGGGAGCAGGGGCTCCGACGAGGTGGTCGCTGTCTGGAGCACCTCAGTAAGGAGGTTAGTTTTGAGGGCCACCATAGGGAGATCAAGGTTGAGGACCTCAGCTGCCCGACAGAGCACCATCGTGTAGGAGGCGCCCTCCTCCATAGTAGGCGGGGGAGAGGCAAACCCCGGGTCAGAAGAGACGCGAGGTCGACGGCGTCCTCCAAGTTGTCCGCCCAGTCCTGCTCGGAGTCACACTGACGGGCGAGAGGGTTCTCGGACCCCTCCCAGTCGTCCTCCCCCTCCGCCGCCGGTGGCACCGACCGCGGCGGCGGGGCAGGAGGCGGAGAGGGAACATACGGCGTCGGGAACGGCGTCGGAAACTGCGCCGAGAACGGCGCTGGTCGGGGCCGAACCGGCGCCGTGTCCCAATGCGGATCCCAGGCAGGAACAAAATGGTCCTGGAACCTGGGTAATGGCGGGACGAAAGGCACCCACTGCGGCGCCGGAGGCGGCGCTGGTGCCGGAGCCGGCAGCGTTGGACCTTGTGGCGCCGAAGCTGGATCCGCCGGCGGTCCAACAGGATCCAGACACGGGACCGCGGGGCCCGAAGACGCGCCGGCGGGAGCCCGAGGCCTAAAAAGGCGGTCCATGGTAGCAAGAAATTCTTGCACCTGTGCGGGAGTCGCCGACGGACCTGGGTAAGGCGGATAGGCCGCGGGACTCTCGAGCTCCAAAGGAGCCGCAGGGGCAAGGCCCGGTCCCCTCATCCGCATCCGAGGACCGGCGGGGGACGTCGGAGAGCGAACACGCTTCTTCGACTTCTTTTTGTGTCGTCTCTTACCCGAATCCGAGGGTGAAGACCTGGAGGCCGAGGAACGATGGCTGTGGCCCCGCGAGCGTTCCCTGGAACGGCCTTTGGACCGGGAACGGCGCGGGGACGAGTGCCAGACCTCCAGCAGTTTCCGGCGCCGCACCCGCAAGGCCTTCGGGGCCATGGCCCGACAATCCGGACAAGACCGAGAGTCGTGGTCAGTCTCCAGGCAGTAGAGGCAGACATCGTGGGGGTCCGCCACCGACATGTTGCGACGGCAGGCCCCACAAGACTTGAATCCAGGCATCCCTACGTGCACCAGGAAACCAACTGGAAAAAGGGAGACAAAAGTCTCAAAAGAGATAGTCAAAAAGTGACTAGGGTACGTGCTCTAACCGGATCTGCGCTTTCTGGCGCGGAAAAAGAAAGAACTGACGTCAGCGCGCATGGGTGGCGCCTAAGTAGTCTCCGTGACGTCATCTTGGCGCTTACGACGCCAGCGACGGACGCGGAGCCGCACGACGCCACCTACAGGCGCACAGGCGTACTGCTAGCAAAACTTTCCGGATCCAGCCTGACGCCTGGGGATATTCTAAGGTAAGGAATCTATCACTAACGTGTCTCTTTCAGATACTGTCCTCTGATTCTGCCTTACTGCTCGACCACACTACCACAAATAGAGTGAGGTGCTATCTAACTTTACCTCTACCTACCTTTGGGGTTCCACTGGACTCTGTGCGCACACCACCTCGCTTTGGTATAGTATATACAGAGCCAGCTTCCTACAGAAGTAGAGACTGAACCTCTTGTTTGAGGAGGTATAGATGGTCTGGTGATAGTTTGTGGGGCTTTGGTGGAATATTTGGAGGCGTGTTGATATATTCCAGGCAGTAACCAAAACGGATAATTTGGAGTACCCAATTGTCTGTTGTTATTGATTGCCAGATTGGTAAAAAATCTGACAGTCTTCCCCCGACAGGTGTTGAGTGGTCGGGGGGCAGTGAAGGTAAGTCACTGCTTTGTGTTGACGGGGGAGTTGCGTGTGTTTGAACCCCGGCCCCTGCCCTTACCGTTGTTACCCCTGTAACCTCCCCTGAAATAACCCCTAGATGGAGAGGGTTGGTTATTGCCCTTATAGGTGGAGGTGGCTTCTGATGAGGTATTTTTAGAACCTCCTCGGTAAAAAGAGCGTCGAAAGGAAGCACGACCCTGTGTGGACTGAAGGGCTCCCATAGATTTGGCTACTTCAGTATCTTTCTTCATTTTCTCAAGTGAAGAATCTACCACTGGGCCAAATAGATGTTCCTTATCGAATGGGGTATTTAAAATGGAGGTTTGAACCTCAGGTTTAAAACCAGATATATGGAGCCAGGCATGCCTTCTTAAAAGGACACTAGTATTTATAGCTCTAGCAGCAGTGTCTGCCGCATCTAGAGAGCATCTTATTTGATTGTTAGCAATATGTTGCCCTTCATGAACCAGATCTTGTGCTTTTGATTTGTGTTCCGGGGGTAAATATTGGATCAGTTGTTCCATTTCATCCCAGTGCGCACGGTCATATCGCGCTAACAGTGCCTGAGTGTTGGAGACGCACCAGAAATTGGCTGCTTGAGAAGCTACCCTTTTCCCAGAAGCGTCAATAAGTTTTGATTCCTTATCAGGAGGTGGAGCCTCTCCTGTTGTCTGGGAGTTGGCTCTTTTTCTTGCATTGGACACAACCAGGGAGTCTAGTGGCAATTGTCCCCTTATATATACTGGGTCCGATGGTGCTGGCTTGTACTTTTTGTCCACTCTAGGCGTAAGAATATGAGCTCTGACTTGGTCATTAAAAATGTCATCTATATGCCCGACCATCCCTTTAAGCATGGGTAGTGTATGTGATGACTTCTGTGTGGTACTGAGGGTTTTAAAGAGGAAATCCTCTTCTAATGACTCCTCATGTAGCTGCACCCCATGGTACTTAGCAGCTCTACCCAGTAACTCAATGTAGCCTACACTATCATCTGGTGGAGAGAGTTTGGTAGGGTACAGGTCGGGATCATTGCCCGTGGGCGAATTGGTGTTATAATCGTCCCATGGGTCTTGTAATGGCTGATCATCATCCCTATCCTGATCATCATCCTGGTTGTCAGGTGTATGTGGTGGTGAATGTTCAGGTAAAATTGGTTGAAGCTGAGGGGAAGGTGGTGATGAAGGAAGAATAGATGGAGGAAGAGGAGGAGGGGAAGGGTTAGTTCCAACAGATCTCTTTAAAGGGATGTGATATTCTTCTTCTGCATCAGTCTTTCTTTTCAGAGTCACTTTACTGGTCTGTCTGTGGATGGATATACAAAAGCTTTAGTTTCGGATCCGGTTTTTCAATTGGGGCATCAAAACTGGGCTTTGTAGTTGTTTTCTGCACTTCTGTCTGTTTCGGCGCCAAAATTTTCGGTACCGGAGTCGAAACCGTTGATGTCTTCGGAACTGATGATTTTTTTGGGGCCGAATGGTGGGGGTCGGTGCCGGACTTGTGTTTCGACCCCGAAGGTCTGGGCTCCGAACTCTGTTTGGAGGGAGTCTTTTCGGAGCCGGAAGGCTTTTTGGTAGGCTTCGGTGCCGAGCCAGAGGGCGGGGCGTCAGACGCGTGATCTCGGTGCCGACCGGGGCCCGAGGGCGCGGGTTGGACCGGATCCTTCTTTTTAATTGAAATTGTGTCTTGGGATGAGGGGGGAGGTGTACTCATGGCACGTTGACCATGTAGGATGTCCTCCTCTTGGTCAGATTCGAATTCCGAGATGGCGACCGGCTCCTGCTCCTCCTCTATTCCCATGGCCTCGTCGGCCTCTTCGTCCGACTGTAGACCGAAGATGTCCGGAATGGAGCTTGTGTGCTGGCTCTGCATGTCGCGACCTCGAGCCCGGCAGTCGCAAAGTGTTTTCTTGGAGCAAAAAGCCTGGCACACGTCGCAGTCTTGTTCTCTGTGTTCGGGGGACAAACACAGATTACACACTTTGTGTGAGTCGGTGCGCGGGTATTTCGCATGGCATCGAGGGTAGAATTTGAAGGGAGTTCGTTCCATCGACTGCAGGTCGACCAGACGCAGATAGGCCCGAAGGCCTTCCACGAACTTTCCTTTCGAAAGATTATTTTAAGTAATTACGATAGAAAGGGAGACGAGAACTAAAAATACCGTCGAGAGTGAGTATCTTGCGCACCGAGGGAAACCGAAGGAACGGTGTCGAACCGGAGCACGATAGACATCCGAACCTGATGGCGGAAGAAAACAATCTAACAATGGAGTCGATGCCCATGCGCACTATCACCGAATGGAGGAGTCACCTACCTCGTGACTGGAAAGACTTCTTCGAAGAAAAATAAAGTGCAAACATCCTGACCCAACACTGGATGGCGATCTATGCACAGCATATGATCTACAGCTCATATGCCTCGAACATAGTGTTATCGGTTAGCAGGTAAGTACTTTGTTGTGAGAGTTGGTATGCTGGGGTTAGACTCAGGGGTCGCCCAGGGTAAGGATGCACTCTTGTTACACCCTCAGCGGCACTAGGGCGGCCAGGTGCAGAGTGCTGAGGCCCGATGTTATCCAATGGGGGATAGGGGGCCTCCGGTTGGTGGCTGCTGACGAGCAGGCCACAAGGTTGTGGGATCCAAGGTCCTGGTGTTAGGCTCAGGGCAAAGGGGGATCCGGTTTAGCGCACACAGTGCACCCCTGCGGCGCAGGGGCGGCTGGGTGCAGTTTTGGCGTCGGGTGCCCTGTTTTTCACAGGGATTTTCAGTTTTGTTTTTTAGCTGCAGGCTCAGTCCAGCAAGACTTCCGGGAGGAACCAACAGCTGAGCAGGTAACTTGGAGGGCTAGGGGACATGGGTGCACCTTGGGTTCTTTTCTCCAGGGCGCAGGCCGGCTGGATGCAGGGGTGTCTTTTGAGGTCGGACTTCACCTTACCGGGCCACTCGCGGTTGGGGGGGAGGGGGGGGGGGATTGGGGGGGTCTCTGTGCAGAGGCTGCAGGCGACGTCGGGGAGTCCTGGAGGGTTCAACCAACAGTGGACTGACTCTGGAGCGCTGCAGGACTTTGCTGGGACCGGTAGGCCACTCTAACTCGGGCCAAAGGAGACGGGTGCAGTGGTGGTTCCAGGCGTCCGGTTTCTTTGTCCTCAGCAGGCTGAGAGTCTGTCTTGGGAGTTTTCTTTTGAACAGGGCTGCTGTTCACAGGAGATCCGGTCTTTGTTGAAGGCAGTCAGTCCTCCCAGGGTTCTGGAGGTCGCTGGCTGCAGGACAAGGCAACTTTTGGCGCAGGATCTCTGGAATCTGCAGACAGGCCGGTAGGGCTGGGGCCAAGTCAGTTGTTCTCTGCAGTCTCCTCTGCTGGGCGTCTTCTTTCGTCCTTTTCCTTCTTAGGTTGCAGGAATTTGAGTCCTTGGTTCAGGGCTGCCCCCTAAATACTGTATTTAGGGGGCGTTTTAGGGGTCCCGAGGTCAGTAGCCAATGGGCTACTGACCTTAGGGTGACTACACCCTTGGTGTGCCCACCCCACGTGGGGGGTGAGCACAATCCCTAATCCTGATTGGGGAGTGCCTGCCATCTGCAAGGTGGCGGGCACTGAAGAGTGGGCTTCACCTCACCTCCCCCACCTGAGGGGTGGAGTTGCCAGAGGTGGGCACACCTTCTGGGCTGGCTAACTTTTCCCGCCTGTCTTTCCGCCGAAAAGGAGGGGAGACAGGAAGGGGGCCTGCTCCTGACCGCAGGAGAGGCTGGGAGTCGCATTACAAAGGCTGCCAGTCCTTTGAAGCTCCCCTGCCACAGATGGCTCTTCCTGGCCTGGGGGAGGTGTGAACACCTCCGCCCAGGAAAGGCTTTGTTTCTGGGCTCAGGGAGCAAAGGCTCCCACCCTAGGGGTCCAGAAACATGTCTCGTGGTGGCAGGCTGGAGTGTACCAGTCAGGGAACCCACCAGAGGCTGGTTGTTTTTCAGGGGGCATCTCTAAGATGCCCTCTGAGTGCATTTTGTATTAAATCCCACACTGGCATCAGTGTGGGTTTAATGTGCCGAGAAGTTTGATACCAAACTTCTCAGTTTTCAGTGTAGCCATTATGGTGCTGTGGAGTTTGTAATGACAACCTCCCAGCACCATATACTCTTAATGGCAGCACTGCACTTACAATGTTTAAGAATGGACTTAGGCACTGTAGGGGTACAGGGCTCATGCACCTGTACCCTCACCACTGGTATAGGGAACCCAGCTAGAGGGGTGACTGATCTATGCCAGGGCAGTGGGTTGTAGGCATGGCACTCAGGGATGGGTGCCATGTCGACTCTTCACTTTGTTTTGCACCAAAACACGCAGCCTGCAATGGCAGTGTGTAAAGGTACAGGGCCTCTAAGCGTGGCACAATAAGTGCTGCAGCCCTTGGAGGTCTTCCCTGGTCACAGTGCCCTGGGTACCTGTGGTACCATTTACCAGGGGCTGACCTGTGGCCAGAGATGCCAATTGGGTTTGGGTACAGTTTTGGAGGAAAGAACACAGGCCCTGGGAACCTGATTGGCAGGGACCGAGGGCACATCACATCAAAGTGCATCAGTAGTCTGGCAAAAAGTGGTGGGGTTACTGCAACAGAAACCCAGCTTCTCACAATCCCAGAATGGATACTGGTGTACCCTTATGAGTCCCTAGTATATGGTACTGAGGTACCCAGGGCATAGGTACACCAGGGTGTCCCCCCATGGGCTGAAGCATGTATTATGCCACCCATGGGAGACCACTAAAATTCTCACTCCAGGCCTGCCATTGCAGCCTGTGTAGGCTGGTGCTAGCAGCCCTGAGCCTACCACCAGGAGCTTTGCTCCCACAACCTTGTGGCCTGCTCTTGAGCAGCCACCAACTGGAGGCCCCTATCCCCCATTGGATAACACTGGGCCTCAGCACTCTGCCCCCGGCCGCCCTAGTGCCTCCGAGGGTACTTTGAGAGTGCATCCTTGACCCTGGGAGAACCCTGGTTCTTACCCCAGAATACCAACTCCCACAAGTAACTACTTACCAGTAAACTGATAATTCAATTTCCTTCCATAGGATTGCATTGACAGCTTTTCTTGAAAATTGTTCTGTGTGGAGTTGGTTTGTATGGAACATTCAAAAACTGTTTGAACTAAAAGTGAATTACTTACCTTTTGTCTAGGAAATGTCCCAGTGTGTTATCTAGGCATATCACACTGATTAGCAAAAGTAATCTCAAAAGAAACATACATAGTAATCTGAAAAGTAACTTTAAAGTAATTTCGAAACAGTGACTTACCTGTAATTCATTCAACTGCATTTGAACCTGCATTCAATTGTAAAACATTGCATAAGATTTTGCAAAGCATTTATTTCACTAACCTGCACCAGGCTTGGTTCTAAGAAATAAAATAACTTAATATTTTTGATACAAACAAATTGGTCTGAGTTCAGTCTTTGAGTGTGTGACAATTTGCTGCCTGAGTGTGTACAACAAATGCTTAACACTACCCTCTCAAAGCCTTACTGCTCGCCCACACTACCACAAATAGAGTGTAAGGTTCTATCTACTTTTACCTCTGCCTACCTTTGGGGTTCCACTAGACTCTGTGCACACTATACCTCATTTTGGAATAGTATATAGAGCCAGCTTCCTACAATGTGTCTCTAGGGGACACTCGAGTCCCAAAGACCTAGGTACCAGGGTACCATTTACTCAGGACTTACAGGGGGGATCTGAAGGGCCAATCCTGGTACAGTTTAAGGGAACGAGCTCTGGCACAGGGGAGCTGGTTGGCAGGGACCCTATACACTTTCAATCGAAACCACATTTTCCAGGCAAAAAGTGGGGGGCTAACTATGTCAAAAGAGGCACTTTCCCACAGACCCCTTGCCATTGATCTGTAAATCCTGTAGGTGGGCTCCCCATCCTTCCATGGAAGCGTCCGATGTCTTCACCACCTTTGGTATTGCAGGGAGCAAGGAGAGACCCTGATACATGTCTTTGACCATCCATCAGGACATCGCTAAGGTCATTTAAGTGGTTATCGAAATGATGGCGGCAACTGGGGATTAACAGGATGCAGGATTTATATGTCCTTAAAGAAATGCACCGTTTTGAAGACAGTAATTGCATTTTCTGTAGGCGTGAAATCCTTTCTTCAGTAGGAAAGGCCCTTGAAAGCATTGTATCCCGGATTGCTCCTAGAAACACTAGCGACCTGGAAGGGATGAGAGATGATTTTTCCATGTTGAGCTGGAGACCTGGGAATTGATAAAGTTGTAGACAGGCTTCTGTGCATTTTTAGGACACCTGGGAGGATAAAGCTTTGACTAACCAATCGTCCAGGTAGGGGAATATCGCCACTAGCGCCAAGCACTTGGTGAAGACCCTGGGTGCTGACGTCAACCCGAAGAGAAGCACCTTGAATTGATAATGGCACCTTGCCACCTCGAACTTCAGAAATCTTCGGGGCTTAGGATGTGAAAATATGCATCCAGAAGATTGAGGGAGCACAGAATCTCCCGCATCCATGAGTAGCAAAATTTCCTGGAGAGATCGCATCCTAAAGGGTTGATTTTTGATGAACTTGTTCAATATCCTGAGGTCCATTATTTGCCTCCACTTTCCAGTCTTCTTCTTTATCAGAAAGAAATGGGATTGGAAACCCAGACTGCGCTGATCGTGTGGTTCCTCTTCGATTGCTTTTTTTGGAAATGGATAATCCAATTTTTTCTGAGAACTAGAAGATGACGATGTGATGTCTTCCGTGAAGGGAAATTTGGAGGCTGTTGAACAAATTCCAGTGTGTGACCGTGCTGGAATAAATCGAATACCAATTTGTCCGAAGATATGGTGTTTCCATTGCTTGAAGAATATGATTAGGCGGGACCCAACTGACGTGGGACAGAGGTGACAGGAACCTGTGATCCCTCATGGTCATGCTGAAACCTCCCTCCTGCTGATGGATGTTGGCGCCCCAACCCTCTAGAATAAGAGGGCATTGTGTTTGGTTGGTAAGCATGAGCCGAATATTGTGATCGAAACCCCTGCTGTGAATAGAGTCGAAAAAGCTGCTGCATTTACGGTCGAGAGATATTGGTCTCTACCTCTGCCCCGAAAGGACAGATACCTCCCTCTGCTGCAAGCTTACCAGCAATTTAGCCATCTCAGTATCTGATTTGATCGACTGTAGTGATTCGACAACGTGTTTCCCAAAAAGGTATTCCCTGTCGAACAGCATATCCACTACTTTGGCTTGTACTTCTGAATGTGGTCACCTTAAGCCAGCCTTGGCTTCTCAACACCGCCACTCTAGCCATCAGCCTGAAAGCAATGAACGAAACATCTATTGCTACATCGATAATCACAGAAGAGCCTTTTCACCTTCCGACATGAAGTCCTTGCCTCTTTCTTCTTGTCCTCAGGGAGATATTCCAACAGAGACGAAATGTCGGGCCACACCTGTCGGTCATATCGCCCCAGGATAGCCATGGCGTTGCAGGCTCTGTTAGAAGTAGTCGCCAGCACAGAGAACCTCTTTCCTATATTGTCCAGCCAGTGTCCTTTGTCCGGCGGGGTCGCACATGGCGAGGAAGGATCCTTCACTCTTCTCTGAGTGAACCGAATCAGGTCGAGGATGACAAATGAGGCATGTTGGGGAACTTTCAGGAGCTTTGTATTTTTTGTCTAGCTGTGGAACAACGGCTGGAATGGAGGCTGATGTCTTCATTATTTTGAGGCCTTCCTACCATAAATAATTCACGATAAGGATAGCATGAGTGGTGTGTTGCGTTCAAGACTTAAAATCAAAAAGGAAGCACCCCGTAAGCTTATCTGGCATAGGGAGGTTGAAGCGAATCGAAGCCCTCTCAAGGAGGTTGTGAAACCTGCTGATATCTGCAGGCGGTGAATCGGCTACTGGCGGAGTAGGAGAGGGTGGCATAGGTGTGACAATCATCCCATTCATCATGAGCATCAGGATCTATTTGGAGTTCACCCTCTTCCAATTGTTGGTTGTCGCTGTCCTGTAAGTTATCCGGGATTGATAATGGGGGCGGAATGTTTTTATCCTTTGGCAGCATAGGCGTGCTTTGTGGTGCAGCTATGGCAATAAGAACTTCCTGCCTAGGTGGAGGCCTCGGAGCGGAGTTGGCATCAGGGAAGCGTTTGTAGTAATAATTTAGCATCAAATTTAATTCTGCGACTGAAAAAATTGGAACACTGATGGTAGGTTCTTCGCGATGGTGCTCATACTCCTGGTCCTCGTAAGGGTAATGTTCCTGGAAGGTACCCAAGTGCTGAGCAGAGGGATGACCTATCAGAGAAGGAGTAGTCGCCCTCAAGGTAAGCTGACGGATCATCCACCGCCTCATCTTCCTCTGACTCCTGACATTTGACTCTCAGTTGCGAGAGGCTGTATGCAGGGCCGTATGGACCTTCATACTCCGATTCATGGAAATCCAGTAGGCGAGTTGGAGGCAGATTTTGGAAAAATCCTGAAGCAGAGATTGAGTGGCTTTTGATGGAATAAGTGCAACATCTTTTCCCTCGTCGACAGGATCTCCGAAGTAGTCTACGGCAACGCCGATTGCACGAAGCTGACTCTGTATATACTATGCCAAAGTAAGGTATGGTGTGCAACGTGTCTAGTGGATCCCCAGAGGTATAGTAGAGGCTAAAGTAGATAATACCTCACTCACTTTTGTGGTAGTGTGGTTGAGCAGTCAGGCTCATCAGAGGGTAGTGTTAAGCATTTGCTGTACACACTCAGGCTAGTAATGTCACACACTCAAAGACTGAATCCAGACCAATTGTTTGTATAAAAAGTTGTTACTTTGTTATTTTTATTACTAGTAAATCCGTATTTGTAAAGCGCGAACTACTCACCCTTACGGGTCTCAAGGCGCTGGGGGCCGTCGTGGAAATTAAGTGAGCTATTGCCCAGAGTCGCATGGTGCTGAGCTGTCGCCGGAGATCGAACCGTGAGCCCTGTGCTCCGGAGTCAGCTGCCCTGGCCGCTGCACCACACCTCTCTAGTGATACTTTCAATACAGTGATACGTTTCAAGATATAGTGTGTATTGGTTTTGTAGGAGCATACACGTTACTTTGGAGTAGAGAAAATGGGTTGTACACTTTAGAATACTTGCAATTACTTAAGATTACTTTTTTAGTTACTTTCTACTTTTGCACAAAAACTAGTCACACAGTTTGGGCATTGTAGTACATTAGCAAGCAGGTTAACTCATTTGAAGATTCTAAGTTAGTTACTTTGTTGCAGTACAAGACATGATCAACATTTTGAACAATTTTCAGAGAAAAACCCACCATGCAATCCTATGGAGGAAAAAGCAGTGTTAAGTTTACAGGTAAGTAAACTGCTTTGGTAACTGAGTTTTGGAGGGTAGAACCAAGGTTCCCCAAGGTTCAGTTCAGCACTCAAGGTGAACCACCAGCAGCACTAGGGCGGAAGGGTGTGAGAAAGTGCCATCTTTCTTACATGGTATGCCCCCAATTTTTGCTGAATGGCTGATGTACTTTGACTGAGTGTGCCCTGGGCTCCTGCCAACCAGGTACCCAGGGCCTGTGTTCCTTCCCTAAAATTGCATTGATACCTACACCCAATTGACATCCCTGGCCACAGGTCAGCCCCTGGTAAATGGTACCATGGGTACCCAGGGCACTGTGACCAGGGAAGGCCCCTAAGGGCTGCAGCACTTGTTGTGCCACCCTTAGGGACCCTGCACCTTCACACACACACTGCCTTTGCAGGCTGCGTGTCTTGGTGCAGAACAAAAGTGAAGAGTCGACATGGCTCACATCCCTGTGTGCCATGCCTACAAGCCACTGCCCTGGCCTAGGTCAGCCACCCCTCTAGCTGGGTGCACTATGCCAGTGGTGAGGGCATAGAGGCATGAGCCCTGTGCCTCTACAGTGCCCAAGTCCATTCTTGGGCATTGTAAGTGCAGTGCTGCCATTAAGAGTATATGGTGCTGGGAGTCTGTCATTACGAACTCCACAGCACCATAATGGCCCCACTGAAGACTAAGAAGTTTGGTATCAAACTTCTCAGCACATTAAACCCCCACTGATGCCAGTGTGGGATTTAATGTAAACGCACTCCAGAGGGCATCTTAGAGATGCCCCCTGAAACCAACCCGACCTCCAGTGTCCGGACTGAGTGGCTGCCCAGGCTGCCACCACCAGACATGTTTCTGGACCCCTGGGTCGAGAGCCTCTGCTCTCAGGGGTCTGAAACAATGCGCATCCTGGGGCGAGGTGCCAAAGCCTCCTCCCCCAGGATGGGCAGGGGGAGCTTCAAAGGCCTGCCGCCTTTGGAGCTTCCCAGACCATTTGCTGCTTCCAGCAAACTGGTCCCCACTGGTTCTACCCCCACTCCTGGCGGGAGAACCGGCGGGAAAACCAGAGGCAGGAAATGGGTTGTGCCCACCTCTGCCAACTCCACCCCTAAGGTGGGGGAGGCGAGGTGAAGCACAAACTCGAGTCCCCGCCATCTTGAGGATGGGGGGACCTGGCCAACCAGGGACAGGCTCCTGCCCCCTCCCACTGGAGAGGAACAGAATAGGGTGTACCCACCCCAGGGAAGGGACCCATTGGTCCCTGCCCTTACCTACCTGTAACCACCCCTAAATTTAGTATTTAGGGGCTCCCTGAACCTTCCTTCCTCAGTTCCCAAATCCGAAAACAAGAAGAGAAGACGAAGCAAGAAGACCAGCCGTGCAGCTGCTAAAAAGGAGGCGACAACAACTGACTTGGCCCCAGCCCTACCGGCCTGTCGACCTCTGAACCTGCTCCTGCGGAATCCCGGCCTCAGCAACCTCACAAACCCCGGAGGACCTGACTTCTGTGCTACAGCCTTCGACCCAGGGACTCCCACGAGCAGTGGTACTGCTCCAAAGAAAACCTACCAAAGACCCGGCCCTGGCACGGAGCCGCGAAACCTGCACACTCTGCACCCGCCGAGTCCAGCCTGTGCCTGAGTGACCAAAGACCTCGTGGACGTCCCCCCGGCGATTCTGACCTGGAATCCAGTGGCCAAGGACCCTCCTCGACGACCCAGACGACGCCTGCAGCCTCAGGACAAGGGACCCCTCCAACCGCGACCAGCAGGGGGTAAGATTTCCCGACCTCAAAAGACACCCCCTGCACCCGGCGCCCCACGGCCCCCTGTGCCCAACTCCTGGGTGTCTACCTATCCTCCAAGACCCCAACTTACCTCCTGAAGTGTTGGTCGTCCCTGAAGAATCACCGTCCCCGAGCCTGCAGCCTTTCTTCACCTTTCACAACCTCCATTGGTTAACATTGAGCGCCCGACGGCTCAAAGCACCCTGCACCCAGCCGCCCGAGTGCCCCTGGAAGTGCAACCTCTATCCTAACCTACTTCCCCACTTGCCCTGAGTAAGTGACCAGGAGCCCTGCTCCCACAGTCGCGTGGCCTGCTTGCCAGCAGCCACCAACTCCGGGCCCCCCGCCTGCCTTAGGATAACATTGGGCCTACTCACTCTGCACCCGGCCGCCCCTGTGCCGCTGAGGGTGTAACAACTGTACTTACCTGATCCTGGGGGACCCCTGAGTCTATACCCAGAACCTTAACCCTGCCAGTCAAGTACTTACCCGAAATCCGATAACTCACTTTTCTTCCATAGGGTTCCATTGACTGGTTTTCTGCGAAATTTCTTCTAAGTGTGGAGTTCTGAAACTTTAGAATATTCACCAAAAATCAACCGAGTCACGAAAACGAAAATACTCACCTAGTATTAGAAGGGGCCTCAGTGCTGGACCCGAGTGCCCAACACTGGCCCTAAAAAGTAATCGCAACGTTACTTACCGCTAACTCACTTTTCTTCCATAGGGATCCATTGACTGGTTTTCTGTGAAATTTCTTCTAAGTGTCGATTTCTGTATTTTACAAATATTCTTTAAAAATCGTACAAACTACAAAAACGTAATTACTTACCTGTTTTAAGTAAATGTCCCAGTGCTGAACCTAGGAGTCCAGCACTGGATTACAAAAGTAACGTAAACATACTTTACTTGCACACAGTATTTCCTTCCATAGGATAACATTGGTAATTTTACCCAGAAAAGTTTCTAAGTGTCAGCTTTTGAAATACAGTAATATTCTTCAAAAATCACTACAATAACCAAAACGCTTTTTCTTACCTGTTTACAGGAAGTGTCCCAGGACTGAATCCAGGATCCAGTCCTGTGGTTAGAAAAGTGCTCTGCAAAGTAATCAATTGTAATTAAGCATAATTTTCCATTGAGCTCAATGTTACATTGTATTTGACCCTGTGTTGCCTCTGGCACCAACTGTGATTACCACTATCTAAAAAGTCTATTGCCGATCTGTAAGTTGAATAACCAAAGCATCTCATACTGAGAAAGTATATTTTGATCCTATTGTTGGTTCTAAAATAAAACAAGCATATATTTTTTTATATACAACCCATTGGCCTAGAGTTCAGTTCTTGAGTGTGTGGCTTCATTTGCTGACTGAGTGTGTACAACAAATGCTTTACACTGTCCTCTGATACTGCCTTACTGCTCGACCAAGCTACCACTTTGGAGAGTAAGGTTATATCTAACTTTAGCCTCTGTCAACCCTCTGGGGACTGTGGACTCTGTACACCCTGAACCTTACTTGGGTACAGTATATACAGAGCCACTTTCCTACAAAGGGTGCAGAGTGTAAGGGTGCCAAGGTTAGCCGATGGGGCCAAGGAGCACTTTGGTTGGTAGCTGCTCACGGGAGGGCCACTCAGTTTTGGGAGACAAGCACCTAGGGTTAAGGTGAGGGCACCAGCTGCACAGGGGCGGCTGGGTGCAGGGTGCTTAGAAGTGTCAGGAACCCAATGCAATCCTATGAGGCCTGTCGTCTTTGGATTTCAGCTGCCGTCTCGGTTCAGTAAGTCATCCGGGAGGAACCAACAGCTGGGCAGGTAAGTAGAGATGTCCCTCAATGTCATGACACTTTGGGATCAGGTCACTAGAACGCAGGGTCAGAGACTGCAGGGGTGCCTTTCGACGTCTGGAATCTGC
This sequence comes from Calotriton arnoldi, assembly GCA_963921515.1. NCBI lineage: Eukaryota > Metazoa > Chordata > Amphibia > Caudata > Salamandridae > Calotriton > Calotriton arnoldi. The sequence goes on along the minus strand of CAWUFW010000555.1, from coordinate 1,121,337 downwards.
TTCCCGGTCTGGTAGCAGTGGAGGGGGGTCCTCATGAAGAGGCTGCAGACCCTTGGAGGTGACACCCCTCGATGGTTTGGAGATCAGAACTGCTGCGGGACCACTTCAGGACAGATAGACCCCCGGGACACGGGTCATGGACAAACGGGTGCAGAGGTAAGTCCTGGAGCAGGGTTTCTTTTCCGTAGACAGGGCCACTGTCCTCTGGAGTCTCAAGTCTTTATTGAGGTTGGGGGGGGGGGGGGAGATCAGTCCTCACCAAATCTGGAGGGTGCTGATCCTTTTTGGAGCAGTCCTTTTCTTCAGAGCTACAGGCAGGCCGGTAGGGCTGGGGCCAAATCAATTGGGCCTGGAGACTTCACTGCTACAACGTCTTCGGGATCCCAATCTTTTTAGGTAGTCATAACTAACTTCTGGGTTCAGGGCTGCCCTCTAAATATTGTATTTAGGGGCGTTTTAGAGATCTCGAGGTAGTAGCCAATGGGCTACCGTCCTTAGGGTGACTGCACTCTTAGTGTGCTTACACCACATGCGGGAGTGGGCACAATCCCTGATCCTGATTGGGGGGTGCTTGCCAACTGTAGGATGGCAGGCACTGAATTGTGGGCTTCACCTTGCCTCCCCCACCTGAGGGGTGGGGTTGGCAGAGGTGGGCACACCTTCTGGGCTGTCCTGATTCTTCCCGCCTGTCTGTCAAAAAAGGGGTGAGAGGAAGGGGTCAGGAAAGGCTGGGGGTTGCGTTGCAAAGCGGCATGGCCTTTGAAGCTCCCCTGCCACAGATGGCTCTTCCTGACCTGGGGGGAGGTGTGAACACCTCCGCCCAAGAAAGCCTTTGTTTCTGGGCCCAGGGAATGCAGGCCCCCACCCCCAGGGGTCCAGAAACTTGTCTTGTGGTGGCAGGCTGGTGGTTTGGTTCTAGAAGGACCTGATTGCAGGGAATATTAAATCTGACAGGTTTATTATTCTGAGATGCTTGATACCAAACATACCAGGATTCAGTAAAGCCATTAGGGTGCTAGGAAACTCGTAATGGCCAGTTTCCAGACCATATACTCAGGATGCCTTTACTGGGTACTTATAATATCTAAGAATGGCCTTCGATATTTTAGGGACCCGTCTTCTCAGGCAGATAGGTCCTCACATGAGGTGTAGGGCACCTTGCCTTAAGGCTGACTTACCTAGGCCTCATGCTGGGCAGGCCTGGCACACAGGGATGTGTGCATTGTTGACTTCACTTTTAGCTGCACCACAACACAGGCTGCAGTGGCAGAAGTGCATGTTTGTGGTGAGAGGTCTCTGAGGGTGGCATAATACATGCTGCAGCCCTCAGAGGCTTTCCCTGGCTAAAATGCCCTTGGTACCATAGGTACCCTTACAAGGTACTTACTGGTAGGCCAGAGTTGTGCCAATTGAGGAAAAAATGGTACAGGTTAGGGAAGGAACACAGGACCTAGTTGGAAGGGACCCAGGGCACACTCGGTCAAATTGCATCAGGTTTCTGGCAAAACCGTTAGGGGGCAACCCATGCAGAAAGGGCACTTTCCTACACCAATGATGCAGTGTGAGTAGGAATCTTCGTAGACTGAGCAGCTGCGAGTGCCGCCGTCGACAGCGAGGTTGTAGACAAGGAAATCTTAGTTGGGGACTGCTTCAACGCTGCCAACGATGGTACTGATCATGGAGAGATAGAGGCTGTAGACGTCGAGTGCTTCGTCCATGGACAGTTTAAAAAAAATTTTTTTTTTTTTTTAAGGACTCCTTGAAGGGAGTGTGAGGCACAGATGGTGGCGCTGAACCAGATCTTTGATGAGAGAAGGGCCAGGCAGGTCCTTTTTTTGCTCTTTATTCCCACAGATGCTTTTCTGTTTTGAGATCAAGATTTTGTGGTGTCTGTGTGAAGAGAACAGTTCTCCCTCTTTCCAGAGGAGGTATGAGGTTTCTCCTCACATTCAGAGTCTGAGTCCTGGGCAGCCTTCTTTTTCTGTAGCCACAGAAGCAATCTACCCTCCCGATCCTTGAGGGTTTTTGCTGAAAAAGTATGGCAGTACTTGCATTCTCTTGGCTCATGATCCAGATAAAGGCAATGCAGGAATTCTTTATGTGGATCCTAAGAGAAAAGTCTGGATTTACCACAAGACGTGCAGGGCATAAAAAAAGCCCTTTTTTAACCCCAATGAAGTTTGATGCTAATGCTTTAACACAGCTTGTATTACTGTTACCGTGGGACTCCCACCATGACGACGGGGAAGATTCAAGCATGTCAATCTATAAAAGATACCATACTGGAACAATAAGTCTCATACTGGCGATAATCTTACAGGCGGCCACAATCAAAGATAGTTGGAGAATAATTCCTCATAAAACAGCGACGTGAAGTAAGAGACCATGATAGAGAGTCTCCATTCACAAGATTAAGACCTTCTGACAATGTCTAAAATGCATGGAAAGTGATCTTGTTCTTCAACAAGATGCTCTAGACAGTGATCATTGCCTATTTCTAGGGACGCTTTTGCCTTTCAAGTTTTACTGGAGCAGACACCGGTATCAGCTGTGGATGTGTTGGAGACAGCCATAGAGATGCCAAAGGCACAGGAGTAGTAGGAGTGTCCAGGGAGAAGCACAAAGAATTAGAGCTCTTTGGCGAAGGCATCCAAGACGTAATTACCTCAGGAGTGGCGTCGCCTGACGAAGAATATGTTAACAGTAACCCAAATCAGAGGAGTTGGGTATTTTTCTTTTCTTCAATTCTCAAAGCCAGTCCAATGATTATGGCAACTACTTCTGAGGGGAAGGTTTCTGTGAATGTTGCACCATAGTGTGACTGAGTCAATGGAGAATATGATCTAGACTTCAAACAGGGCTTATAGGGCAGTTGTGTTGTGGGTGTTTACATCAAGAGAGAACTTTACATCTGCCATATGGACTCTTGACGTCTTCAATGGCTTATCCGTTGACGGCTAATAAGTGGGAACACTGCCAGTCTACGTTGTCATGCTTCTCAACATCAAGCAGAAGCAGCGACTCTTCCTCTGTTGTCCTCTCTCTGGATCTGCATCTAGGGGAGTCCTAGGGACCTTCTCGTCTGCCCCCGGATGTGCCAGCAGCTGCTTCCTGCAGGCCATACAGCCTGATCTTTTGTCTGATTTTCAGAGTTCTCCTGGAGAACATCTGGCAGTAGGAGCAGCCTTCAGGGTGATGGTTTTCTGGTAGACATATAATAAATCCATGAGGGTATGACTATGCCATCTTTACCCACAAGAAGTTCACTTCACAAATAGTGATGACATTGTGACAGAAAAAATGGATATTTGTAGTCAGAAAAAAACCTAAATGCACTCCCAGTCTTAAAAGTATGTTTTGTGAACAAAAAAGGATCAGGTTTGGAAAGATTTAAAATGAGTAATAAAGCGAAAAGGCACCACTCAGTGCCCCAGGATCCTGTTCACAGCACCAGATAAAAGAACTGACCTAACTGCCACAATACGCACTTTTTCACTTAACCACGAATAAGCAGTGGCAAAGTCAGCAAATGTGACGCTTAGAACCTTTTTCAGGAAAAACTACAGGTATGTATCAATACTGTTACTTAGAGTTACTTAGGGTGACCAACTCTGGCAGGGAGCCAGTCAGGGGGATCAGCAAGGTCCACAGAAACACTTGCCTGGAAGGAAGGAGCAGTGCTCAGTCAGTTCCAGACTCTTATGTCTTTGCTGCAGGTTCCTCTGAAGTTTTCATGATGCACGGGATACAGAATGCTGAAGATGCTCAAGGATATGGAACATGCAATGCAGTCGACAAGGATCTTCCTGCAGCTACTCCTCGGTCCACGGGTTTGATGAAGCGGTCCTGGACACAGGGGTCGACGTCCCTCTTAGTACTCTACGTCCTAGCAGAAGTCCAGTCGCCTGGTATTGCGGTTACAGCGTAATACTTCCTTTGGATGATAACTCGCATTCTGGATGACCAAGATGCACTCCAATGACTCTCCCGGGTTTAGAGAACTCTGGTGCAACTTCAAGTGTTGGGTACTGTTCTTGCTGCACGAAAACGAGAAATGGCGACTTGAAAACGTGAGCTACCAACTCGTCCCAGCAGGCTTGTCCGGACAGGAGTTAAGTCAATTGACCCTTGAAGACTCTTGCTTCAGCTGGGCTTTGGAGACGACTACTCCAGGAGCGCCCGTGAGGGCCTCTAGGCGCTGGGGGAGTGGGGGGGAGGAGTGCAGCTCCGGATTAGTCGAAAAGCCAGGTCTTGAGGTTCTTCCTGAAGGTGTCCAGGGTAGGGGAGCGTCTGATGTTAAGTGGGAGCTCGTACCAGGTCTTGGCTGCGATGTAGGAGAAGGCTCTTCCACCTGCTGTTTCTGTGGATGCGTGGGGTCTCTGCCAGGGCAAGGTCGCTGGAGCGGAGGTTCCTTTAGGGTATGTGGAAGGAGACTCTCTCGTTGAGGTATTTGGGTCCGATGTTGTGGAGGGATTTGTAGGCGTGGGTGAGTAGTTTGAAGGTTACTCTCTTCTCGACGGGGAGCCAGCGGAGGTCTCGTAGGTGTTGGGTCATGTGTTCGTGCCGTGGGGTCCTGAGGATGAGTCTGGCTGCGGAGTTCTGGATGGTTTGGAGCTTGTGTAGGAGAGTTCTGTTGATTCCGGTTGCCGTAGTCCAGTCTGCTGGTTATGAGTGCGTGGGTGACGGTCTTTCGGCATTCGGGGGGTATCCATTTGAACGTCTTGCGGAGGCAGTTGAAACTGGTGGAAGCGACAGTTGATCTGGCGGATCATGGTAAGGGAGGAGTCGAGGATGATGCCGAGGTTCCCTGCGTGGTCTGTCGGGGTGGGTGGGCTCCCGAGGGCGGAGGGCCACCAGGTGTTGGCCCAGGTGGAGGGTCCGAGGATGAGGACTTCAGTCTTGTCCGAGTTGAGCTTCAGGCAGCTATTTTTCATCCAGGCTGTGACGTCCTTCATTCCTTCCTGGAAGCAGAGTCTGGTGTCTTCGGGGTTATTCGTGAGGGAGAGGATGAGCTGGGTATCGTCGGCGTATGATACTATGCTGAGCCCATGCTGTCTGACGATGGCGGCGAGGGGGGCCATGTAGATGTTGAACAGCGTGGAGCGGAGCGATGATCCTTGGGGTACCCCGCAGATGATCTCTGTGGGCTCTGAGAGGAAGGGAGGGAGTCTGATCCTCTGGGTTCTGCCGGAGAGAAAGGATTGGACCAAGTTGAGGGCGGTTCCTCGTATCCCAGCGTCGTGAAGTCTGGTTGCGAGAGTGCGGTGTGAGACGGTGTAGAAGGCTGCGGAGAGGTCTAGTAGGATGAGGCCCGCGGTGTGGCCCCGATCGAGTAGCATGCGGATGTCATCCGTGGCGGCGAGGAGGGCGGTCTCGGTGCTGTGGTTGCTGCGGAATCCGGACTGGGAGGAGTCTAGAATGGAGTTCTCTTCGATGAAGGCGGTCAGCTGAGCGTTTACGAGTCTCTCGGTGACCTTGGCTGCGAAGGGGAGGAGCGAGATGGGCCAGTAGTTTTTCAGGTCCGTCGGGTCGGCTGTGGGTTTCTTGAGGAGGGGTTTGACCTCTGCCCGCTTCCAGTCATCTGGGAAGATGCCGGCTTTGAAGGAGGCATTGATGGTCGGTCCTAGCTCGGGTGCAATGGCGGCGTGTAGGAAAGTGACTATATATACTGCACCAAAGTAAGGTACAGGGTGTATAGGGTCCACAGTTCCCCAATGGTAAGGCAGAGGCTAAAGTTAGATATAACCTTACTCTCTAAAGTGGTAGCTTGGTCGAGCAGTAAGGCAGTATCAGAGGACAGTGTAAAGCATTTGTTGTACATACTCAGTCAGCAAATGAAGCCACACACTCAAGAACTGAACTCTAGGCCAATGGTTTGTATATAAAAATATAGGCTTGTTTTATTTTAGAACCAACAATAGGAATCAAAATATACTTTCTCAGAATGAAATGCTTTGTTTAAACACTTTTCAAATAGGCAATAGTCTTTTTGATGACAGTAGTCACAGTTGTTGCAAGAGGCAACACAGTTTCAAACACAATGCAACATTGAGCTCAATGGAAAGTTTTGGTTAAATGCAATTAATTACTTTGTGGATTACTTTTCTAACCACAGGACTGGATCTTGGATTCAGTCCCGGGACATCTCCTGTAAACAGTTAAGTAAAAGCGTTTTGGTTATAGTAGTGATTTTTGAGGAATATTATGGTATTTCAAAAGTTGACACTTAGAAACTTTTCTGGGTAAAATTACCAATGTTATCCTATGGAAGGAAATACAGTTTGCAAGCAAAGTATGTTTACGTTACTTTTGTAATCCAGTGCTGGAGTCTCAGGTTCAGCACTGGGATATCTATCTAAAAACAGGCAAGTAATTAAGTTTGTATCGTTGGCACGATTTTTAAAGAATATTTGTAAGATTCAGAAATCGACACTTAGAAACTTTTTCAACAAAAACCAGGCAATGATATCCTATGGAAGGAATTTGAAATTACGGGTAAGTACGGTTAAAATTACTTTTCAGGGTCAGTACTGGTCTGAAAGATGCAGTGCTGAGGTCTCTCCTGATAGCAGTTGAGTAAATCGGAATTAGTTACTGTTGTGATTTTTAAGCAATATTTTGGTATTTCAAAAGTGGACACTTAGAAGAAATTTCACAGAAAACCAGTCAATGGATCCCTATGGAAGAAAATTGAGTTAGCGGTAAGTAACGTTGTGATTACTTTTCAGGGTCAGTGCTGGGCACCAAGATCCAGCACTGGGATCTCTCCTAATAGCAGGTGAGTATTTCTGTTTTCGTTACTCGGTTGATTTTAGGTGAATATTTTAAAGTTGGGAAACTCCACACTTAGAAGAATTTCCGAGTGAAACCAGTCAATGTTACCCTATGGAAGAAAAGTGGGTTATCGGCTTTTGGGTAAGTACTCGACTGGCAGAGTTAAGGTTCTGGGCATAGACTCAGGGGTCCCCAGGGTCAGGTAAGTACAGTTGTTACACCCTCAGCGGCACAGGGGCGGCCGGGTGCAGAGTGAGTAGGCCCAATGTTATCCTATGGACGGCAGGGGGCTTTGGTTGGTGGCTGCTGGCTAGCAGGCCACTCGGCTGTGGGAGCAAAGCTCCTGGTCACTTGCTCAGGGCAAGTGGGGAAGTCGAACAGGGTAGTTGGTGCACCCTCAGCGGGCACTGGGGCGGCCAGGTGCAGTGGGCTTTTGGGCCGTCGGGCGACCAATGGTTTTTAATGGTAAACCTGCGTGACGAACAAAGACTGCAAACTCGGGGACGGTGATTCTTCAGGTGCGACCACCACTTCGAGAGGTAAGTTGGGAAGCTGTGGGAAGGGTAGGCACCCCGGAGTTGGGCACAGGAGGCCGTGGGGCGTCGGGTGCAGGGGTGTCTTTAGGCGTCGGAAATCTTACCCTCAGCTGGTCGCGGTTGGAGGGGTCCCTGCTTCTGAGGCTGCAGGCGTCGTCAGGAGCGTCGAGGAGGGCCCTTGGGTGCTGGATTCTGGGTCACAGTCGCCGGGGGGACGTCCTCTTGGTATTTGCCCACTCAGGCACAGGCCGGGCTCGGCGGGTGCAGAGGGTGCAGGATTCGCGGTTCCCGGTTGGCACCAGGGGTTGGTTGCTTGCTTTGAGCAGTACCACTGCTCTTGGGAGTCCCAGGGGGTTGGAGTCACTAGGCAGTCAGGTCCCCCTGGGTTTGTGAGGGTGCTGACCACTGGAGACGCCGGGGTTTAGCAGGAGTCGGTTCGAGGGTCGACAGGCCGGTAGGGCTGGGGCCAAATCAGTTGGTGTCTTCCTCTTGTGAGCAGCTGCACGCAGGTCTTCTTGTTTCTTGTTCTTCTTTCTTGTTTTTGGAATCTGGAACTGAGGAAGGAAGGTTCAGGGAGCCCCTAAATACTGAATTTAGGGGTGGTTACAGGTAGGTAAGGGCAGGGACCAATGGGTCCCGTCCCTGGGGTGGGTAAACCCCTATTCTGCCACTCTCCAGTGGGAGGGGGCAGGAGCCTGTCCCTGGTTGGCTGGGTCCCCCATCCTCAAGATGGCGGGGACTCGAGTTTGTGCTTCACCTCGCCTCCCCCACCTTAGGGGTGGAGTTGGCAGAGGTGGGCACAACCCATTTCCTGCCTCTGGTTTTCCCGCCGGTTCTCCCGCCAGAAGTGGGGGTAGAACCAGTGGGGACCAGTTTGCTGGGAGCAGCAAATGGTCTGGGGAAGCTCAAAAGGTGGCAGGCCTTTGAAGCTTCCCCTGCCCATCCTGGGGGAGGAGGCTTTGGCACCTCGCCCCAGGATGTGCATTGTTTCAGGCCCCTGAGAGCAGAGGCTCTCGACCCAGGGGTCCAGAAACATGTCTGGTGGTGGCAGCCTGGGCAGCCACTCAGTCCGGACACTGGAGGTCGGGTTGGTTTCAGGGGGCATCTCTAAGATGCCCTCTGGAGTGTGTTTTACATTAAATCCCACACTGGCATCAGTGTGGGTTTAATCGTGCTGAGAAGTTTGATACCAAACTTCTTAGTTTTCAGTGGGGCCATTATAGTGCTGTGGAGTTCGTAATGACAGACTCCCAGCACCATATACTCTTAATGGCAGCACTGCACTTACAATGCCCAAGAATGGACTTGGGCACTGTAGGGGCACAGGGCTCATGCCTCTATGCCCTCACCAGTGCACCCAGCTAGAGGGGTGGCTGACCTAGGCCAGGGCAGTGGTTTGTAGGCATGGCACACAGGGATGTGTGCCATGTCGACTCTTCACTTTTGTTCTGCACCAAGACACGCAGCCTGCAAAGGCAGTGTGTGTGTGTAAAGGTACAGGGTCCCTAAGGGTGGCACAACAAGTGCTGCAGCCCTTAGGGGCCTTCCCTGGTCACAGTGCCCTGGGTACCCATGGTACCATTTACCAGGGGCTGACCTGTGGCCAGGGATGCAAATTGGGTGTAGGCATCAATGCAGTTTTAGGGAAGGAACACAGGCCCTGGGTACCTGGTTGGCAGGAGCCCAGGGCACACTCAGTCAAAGCACATCAGCAATTCAGCAAAAAGTGGGGGCATACCATGCAAGAAAGATGGCACTTTCTCACACGGCGGCCCTGTGGTAGATGTGCGGTGGGCAGGGGTCCATGGGGGCTCCTGAGTGGGTGTTCTTCATGGTCGCGGTGGTCTGTTCAACGGTGGCTGGATGCCAAGTTGTGATGGTTGGCTCGTTGTCGGTGGAGGGGAGGGGGATGGTGTCCGGTGTCTGTTCGCTGAAGTTGTCGTAGAGGGCCTTGACTTTCAGATGGAAGTAGGAGCTGAGCTTGTTTCAGAATTCCTGGGACGGTATGACGTCCGTGGCTTCGCTGGGGGGTTTGGTGAGTTGCTGTACAACGTTGAAAAGTTCTTTAGCGTTGGTTGCGTTGGTGTGGATTTTGTTCTTAATGAAGGTCCTCTTGGTGACTCTTATGTGCTGGTGGTATTCCTTCAGTGTGGTCCTGTAGTTGTTCAGGTCTTCCGTGGTTTTCCGGTTTTCTCGAGGCATCTGCGGGAGCGCCTGGCTTCTTGGAGTTCTGTGGTGAACCAGGCGGCCTTCAGGGGGCGTTGTTTGATGGGGTGGCGAAGGGGTGCGAGCTTGTCGGCGCAGCTGGAGATCCAGCGGTGGAGTTATTTGGCTGCGGAGTTGGCGTTGGTCGTGGCGCAGGGGGAGGGGGGGGGTCTAGGAGGAGGGTTGTGTTGAGGTGTTCCTCTGTGATCTTGCTCCAGTTCCTTCGCGGCGGGCGCAGGGCGGGTTTGGGTGCGGTGGTGGTGTTCAAGGTGAAGTGTACGCAGTGGTGGTCTGTCCAGAGGGGCTGCATGGTGTGGCTGAAGTGGATGTTTGACCCTCCTGCGAATATGGGGTCGAGGGTGTGTCCTGCCCTGTGAGTGGGGGTGGTGACGAGCTGCTTCAGTCCGAGGTTGGAGAGGTTGTCAAGGAGGGTGATGGAGTCATGGTCGCTGTGATTGTCGAGGTGGAAGTTCAGGTCTCCGAGTAGGATGTAGTCCGTAGAGGTGATGGCGTGGGGTGCAACGAGGTCGGCAATGGTGGTTGCGTACTGGGTGCGGGGTCCGGGGGTTCTGTAGTCGAGGGTGCCGCGTAGCGTGGTCCTGGGGCTGGTCTGGATCTGGAAGTGGAGGTGTCCTGTGTTGGAGTGGGGGTCGCTCGTGCTGAAGGTGGAGAGTCGGAGGAAGGTCTTGTGCGCGATGGCGAGTCCTCCTCCTGGGCCGTGGGGGCGGTCCTTTCTCTGGAACTTGTATCCGTCGGGGATGGCGGTGGCGATGGCGGTGGCGATGTCGGGGCCGGAGGCAGCGTTGGTCCAGGTTTCAGTGAAGAAGGCGACGTCGGGCGAGAGGGTGTCGATCAGGTCCCAGGTCTCTACGGCGTGTCTGTGTAGGGAGAGAACGTTGAGGAGGATGCATGTCAGGGCTTCGGTGGTGCGGGCTTCCGGTGAGATTACGGCGGTCGTGGGGGCGCTGTTGGTGGTGAAGGATCATCGGCAGTGTCTGTAGGAGAACTGTCCATGGGTGGTAATTGGTGAGGATCTTTGACAGTCGTTGTGTCTTCCGGGGTTGAGTGCGTGGAGGGCGGTGGAGTTGTATCGACGGGGTTTCGGAGATCCAGGGTCCCTGGCGCTGGCCGCGGTCGGGGACGGGCGCAGACGGGCTTGCCTTAGGCGCGCCAGCGGCGCGACCGTGCAGCGGCCGCCATTAATAAGGGGAGGTGGGAGGGACGATCAGCTGGGAGGCGGGAAACGGGCGAGAACAGGGGGGAGGGGCCGCGGGGCAGCAGTGGCAGGAGTGGGGAGCGGGAGAAGGACGAACGGGCGCAGAGATGAAAAATAAAAATACAATGCCACAAATTCAGTACAGTTGGCTAAGAAAATGCCAGAAAAGTGAAAATACAATGCCACAAATACAGAATAGTACAATTGCCAGAAAGCAACAATACAAATTACCAGGTGACGAGCAGTTATGCGCAAGAAGGCAGGAGGCTGCGACGAGCGACACACTGGCCTACAGCGGCCGCGAACACCTCGCAGGAGGGGCCGGAGGGCTCAGCGGCAGGGAAGGTAGAGTGGAGCTGCTGGGGAGAGAGCAGGCCAGGGACGGAAGGTCAGTGGTCTTACTCGCACTCCCCCGCAGGGGCCGCCATTAAGAAGGGGAGGTGGGAGGGACGATCAGCTGGGAGGCGGGAAACGGGCGGGAACAGGGGGAAGGGGCCGCGGGGCAGCAGCGGCGGGAGTGGGGAGCGGGAGAAGGACGAACGGGCGCAGAGATGAAAAATAAAAATACAATGCCACAAATACAGTACAGTTAGCAACAACAATGCCAGAAAAGTGAATACACAATGCCACAAATACATTACAATTGCCAGAATACAACAATACAAATTACCAGGTGACGAGCAGTTATGCGCAAGAAGGAAGGAGGCAGCGACGAGCGACACACTGGCCTACAGCGGCCACGAACACCTCGCAGGAGGGGCCTGAGGGCTCAGCGGCAGGGAAGGTAGAGCGGAGCTGCTGGGGAGAGAGCAGGCTAGGGACCGAAGGTCAGTCCACAACAGTACAACCTCTCTTTGCCGGTTACAGGGCACAGCAGGGCAGTCATTCTTCCAGTCCAGACTAGATCTGCATTCTGGGTTTCCTATTTATGCTCCGAAACAAATTCCTTCAGGGTAGGTTGCGGTTGGTAGCCATTGGGCTGCCAGATTTCCTCCGTCCTGATCACTACCTGTGAAGTGTGGTATCTAGCTATCCCAAGATGCACCGTTCTGCCCACTTTCAACATAGGCAGAACACCCTCATGGTGTCCAGAGCTCCCTAGTCCAATTCAGAGGCTACATCCCCAGGAACACAGGTTGGACAACTGGCTTCCCCTTCCCTGTCCCCAGTGCCAGCCTGTGTACCTCAACAATAGAGCAGCCCTGCTCCCAACTGTTTCCCATTTGCCCTTCAAAGGCAGCTTCTCCTTTGAAGCTCGTCTTTTGGGCCAACACCCATGTGGCTTACTGTGGGACGGAGGTAGCACTTCTCTCCCGAGCAGGCCCCTATTGTCTCCTGTCCCGGAAGTCGTTAGCACATCTCCCCAGGAGGACAGAAAGCTGTCTGACGGACAGAAAGCAGTCTGACGGGCAGACCCGGCGCACGAAAATAAACGAGCACTGGAAACTTTGGGTAACTAAAGTGGCAACTTCTAAAGTTTCACTTTGCCCACCAGTGACAATGAATTCAATGTAATCATTAAATCAGATTTGATGCACTGATTCTTTTGATACCTTACAGTACAAACGTTATTAGTCCCACTCAGACATTAGCAGGGCTGAGATTTAAGCCTGTAACTACTTGAAAATGAGACTACTATCCTTTCCACAGATTTTTTACTCTTGTAACATGAAAAAGTACATCTCCACTTTTTAAACATACAGCACCCTGCTTAGGGACGCGTAGGCCAACCTTAGGGGTAACTTACGTATATTAAAAAGGGAAGTTTGTACTTTGCCATTACTTTAAACTGCAAGGTCGAGTTAGCAGTTTTAAACTGCCTTCCGGTCTGCAGTGGCAGGATAGGAACCATGTTCTACCTGGTCGCGCTCGTGGTGGCACAACTAGTGCTGCAGTCCAAGAGTGACACCTCAACTTATAGGCCCCTAGCCACCACCGACAATATGTAGTATGGACTCACAAGTTGAGCTATGGCAATTGGGTGGCAAGCTAATTAAACACACCATTTTAAGGGTCAGAGCACATGCATTGAGTTCTGCTTAGGGCATTTCAGATCCATTACACCAGAACAGATTAGTCAACAAAATGGGGGGGGGAGTGGCAGTAAACCTACAAGACGCCGTTTCCTTAAATATCACCAGAATGTTTTGTCTAGGATACGTAGTTTCTGAGAAATGAGCCCCTAAAGTTTATAAACACAATTTGGGGTAATTTGGGGCAAGGAACTATCAAAAAACCTGCAGGGGCGTGGCCAAGATGGCGGTGTGAGCGGACGCGTTTTCCCTGAGCTCCGCTCCCACTGGGCCCACAGCATTAACTACGGCACAACCGAAGCTCTAATCCCCCATCGGAAGCTTCCTGGTGGTTGAGCACCGGGGACAGAGGGCTGCGGTCTACCTCACTCGCCCCTAACCGCTTGAACGACCCCGGCTGGACTGCGGCTCCGGCGCCGAGGACTGGGAGAGACCGGCCCTCCGTTGGAGGCGGCGGCGCTGCATCGCTCTTCCTGGCGGCCCCTCGGTGGGTGCCTCACTGCCAGCATCACCTGGAGGCCTCGGGGCGAGCTTCGGCGCTTACGCTCTGCCCCCGTCGCCGGCGGAGACGTGCTCTGGGCCTGAGGCGTGGCCGTGCCGGCCTGGGAAACCACGCAAGCCCGGGGACACGCTGGGCCTCCAGTTTCAACCCCCGCAGGTGAGGAGAGGGCGCCAGGGGGCCGCGAGCAGTGGGGTGCCTTGATTCCCTGCAGCACCGGAGTGGAGGACTGCTGATCGCCCCGGTGTAGGGAGTTGGGAAACGCCGGGCCTACTGCACGGCCTGCCGGAGGGCCTTGTGGGCGCATTGGACCCTCGCTGCCTCTGCTGGCGGACCACTGGGGGAGCCTTAATCTAGCAATGCCGCAGGGCTGTGGGTGATCCCCCGCTGCTCTTGAGACTTTACCTGACGACCACTGGCGGGCGACTGTGCAGGTTCGAAACCGGGCCTGCATCACGGCCTGTGTCGGCCGGGAAACCCACACGCCCCCTCGGGCCCACTGAGAGCGCTGGTACCGGCCCCTCGAGGTGTACAGGACCTGCTCCGATGCCCAGCAGCGCTCGTTGAGTGCCCCCGGCGATAGTTGTTGTTCCCCGCCCCGGATCCCGGGCCAGACAGGGCCTCTGATATGCCTGACTTTTGGTGACGGCCTATTCGGGGCCTGCACAGTTGGGCCAAGCCCAGGAGCGGGAGAGGTTGCGGAGGGAGCTGCGCAGACGCCGTGATACAGCACTACAAGGGGGCGAGTTGGTGCCCCCCCCACCCCCGACGGTGTGAACGCTGTGGCTGTGGGAGAGGCCGCTTGGACGTACATGAGCCAGAGGAGCCACATCGGGCCTACTCCCACGCGTCTCCTGTTTGGACTCGCTTGATTGCCCCACGATGGCCGCAGCCAAGAGTAAGAAGGACAGATCCGTTCGAGACCTTCTCCTGAAGTCAGCGGGGGATGCCTTGGGCTCCGACGCGACGCCCGCAGGGGAAAGCCCAGACAACGCAGTCACTAGGGAATTTCTGGAGTCCCTATTTGCCTCACAGAGGGAAGACATTCTGGCCATCAAAACAGACTTGCAAGCAGACGTCCGGGAGGTCAGGAGAGATGTGGACGCGGTGGGGGAACGCGTTGCCGCCCTTTAAGATTCCGCGATTGCGAGAGATGAGGAGATCGCAGCGCTCCAACAAGAAGTCCTGAGGCTGCGGGATCAACAGTTGGATCTCCAAACTCACTCAGAGAACCTGGAGAACAGGTCACGGAGAAACAATATCCGCGTCCGGGCGGTCCCAACAGGGGCAGAAGGGGAAGACTTTGTGGGCTATGTGCAGGACCTCTTTCGCATGGTTTTGAGCAACCCAGCGGAATCCTCAGTCAAGATAGACCGCTGCCATCAAGTAGGTCCCCTCGTCAACCGAACCGCCCTCCTGCAGACATCCTGATACACGTCCACAATTACACTGTGAAAGAGGAGATTCTCAAAGCGACCCGAGCTAGTCGACCTCTACACTTCAGGGAACATACCCCACAGCTTTTGCAGGACTCTCCAGAAACGAAGAGACTTCCGTCCCATCACTGATCATCTTTGCGCGCAGAATGTTTCTTATGCCTGGGGCCACCCCTTTCGCCTCATATTCCGTCTCGACGGGAAGCTGCATCAGATCCCTTCCCTGTCCGAAGCTTGCAGAGTGTTGAAGCTATCTCCCGAGGATCTGCCCTCTCCTTCAAATGCCGCTGAACAGGGCACACGGAGGCCGCATGGGCGCGGGCCCCGGGGTGGCCGAAATCTGGAACGCCTTCGCCCTGACACGGCTACCATTATCAAGGAACGGTCTGCTGTCCTCCGGACTCTGACAGGCGCAGAAGGGGGCTCGTTGGACGCTAATGACAGAGCAATGTGCCTTCGGGGCTATACCGTCTCTTGTGGGTTTGGTGGGGGCGGAGGGGGTGTTTTGTTCCCTGCCGGAGATGTCCCTCATTCCCTTGGCAGCTCCCTTTGAGTACTGCCCAGCTTTCAAGTTGGACTTTGTGTTGTTTTATTGTTATGGGGTTTGTTCTTTTGATTATTGGGTGGGGTGGGTCCTCCTTCCGGTGAACTTTTTATCCAATGTTCCTGTGACAGGGTTTGTCTACCTACACATACATATTCAGTCCCTAATGAGCTTTACTCCCCACGGCTGGTCGTTGCTTCGTAACCATGGCGCCTGGTGGCGGTCCAGGTAGTCTTAATGCCAAAGGCCTTAATAACCCCGTTAAAAGTTTAGCTGTGCTATCCTTGCTTGAAAATACACAAGGGGAAGTGTGCCTACTTCAAGAAACTCACCTTCAGTGATACGCACCGCATGCAACACAGTTTCCGGTGCAATTTTGGTCTTCGGGGAAAAATAAGAAGGGGGGAGTGGCCATCATGCTTTCCAAATGCTTTAGGGGTTCGGTGGTGGGAACAGTGGCGGAGATCAAGGGACGCCTCCTCGCGCTGCGATTAAGCATAGGGTCTACCACTATTACATTAGCTTCCCTCTACT
This sequence comes from Calotriton arnoldi, assembly GCA_963921515.1. NCBI lineage: Eukaryota > Metazoa > Chordata > Amphibia > Caudata > Salamandridae > Calotriton > Calotriton arnoldi. The sequence goes on along the minus strand of CAWUFW010000555.1, from coordinate 1,105,560 downwards.
CCCCCAATGAACACCAAGAGAAGTTCCTGTTGAATGCCATGGCCGAGGTGCTGCGTACACCTGACTCCCTGGTGGTTGTTGGGGGGGACTGGAGTTTGCTTATGGACGCAGAGGTGGATCGTTCGTGCCCAAGAACGGGCGGTGCAGGAGCCATATCGGGGAATGGGAGGGCATGGCTTCAGGATTGCGGAGTTAGAGATGCATGGCGCTGCTTGCACCCCGATGAAAGGGATTACTCCTATTTCGCCGCCCACAAGACGTACGCCCGCCTGGACCACTTCCTTGTAACTCAGGCAGCGTGGGCCTGGACTCAGGCTTCTACCATTGAGGCCCGCTCTCTTTCGGACCATGCTCACATCACTCTAACATTGCGCCTCCCGCCCGCGCAATTGTCCTCATTGCATTGGCGCTTATGGGACTCTCTTTTGCGGTCCCCGCAAGTGGTGGAGGATCTTCGACTTACACTGACGGACTATCTAGCGCTCAACGACGATGGCACCACGCCATTGGCCTCCGTCTGGGAGGCGCTTAAGTTAGTTGCGAGAGGGGCTCTCATCGCTAAGGCGGCCTTTGATAATAAAACTAGGCGAGACAAGCGACACAACCTCGAAGGACGGGTGAAGGAACTCAAGGCCATTCATAAGCGCACAGGTGCGCCTCGGATTTGGCGCCAGTTGCAGAAGGAACAGCTTCAACTGAAACAACTGGACCTTGACAAAGCCGAATACGCGGTGCTACGGCTGAAACATAAGTACTATGTCGGCTCTGACAGGGGTGGTTGCATGCTGGCGCATTGCCTCCGTAGTCAGCAACAGGCCCAAGCGGTAAAGGCGATCCGGGAGGCACGGGGAACGGAGGTAACAGATGACTCTGGGATTGCTGCGGTCTTTAGGGCCTTCTACGCGGAACTCTATTCCGCCGACTCCTTGGGCCTCGCAGACCCTCTTGAATACCTCCGCGGTGCGGCAGTTACCCCCCTCCCAGCCTTTGAGGGGGATGGGCTGGAGGGCCCCATTCGAATTGAAGAGTTGGTCTCTGCTATTGCCCGACAAACTTATGAAAGCACATGGCCCGGATGGGTTTAGTGCCCTTTTATATAAGACTTACTGCGCGGAATTGGCACCATTGCTTACCCGACTTTTCAACTCATTCACGGACAGAGGCACCCTCACGACTTCTATGCTCCAGGCGACGATCTCTGTTATCCCCAAACCAGGGAAAGACCCGGTATTCTGTAGCTCATACCGGCCGATCTCCCTACTAAATATAGACGCAAAGTTATTCTCGAGCGTCCTGGCCCACAGACTAAATCCTCTCATGCCCGGCCTGGTCGACCCGGACCAGTCAGGCTTTATCCCGAGTAGGCAGTGTGGGGACAATACCAAACGGATTCGCCATTTAATTGATATGGTGCACAGGTCAAAGGATGAGGCTCTTCTGCTGGCAGTTGATGCCGAGAAAGCTTTCGACCGGGTGCACTGGCCATACTTGTTCTCCACGTTGGAGCGCTGCGGCATAGGACCAAAGTTTCATAGATGGGTAGCTAGCATTTATACCGCCCCTACTGCGCGGGTCAGGGTCAATGGTGTACTCTCTGGAGACTTTGTGGTGGAGAGAGGCACCAGACAAGGTTGTCCCCTCTCCCCACTGCTCTTCGCCTTATACATGGAGCCCTTTGCTCAACGGCTTCGGGGTAATCCACAGGCGCAGGGTGTCCCATTCGGAGCTGATCGTCATCTTATCAGCCTTTACGCCGACGATGTCATCTTCTCGATGGCTCACCCCCTAACCTCCATGCCAGCCATCGTAGCAGACCTACAGGCCTTCAGTCGGGTCTCTGGGTTTAAAATAAATATGCAGAAATCGCAGGTGCTGAATATCACTGCGTAGCTCACCACCGTGGAAACTTTACAGGCCCAATTTGACTTTGACTGGGTGACAGAGGGCATCAAATATTTGGGGTTGGTCCTGCATAATAGCCTGGGTAAGACTGCAGAATCGAACTACTCTACCCTACTCTCACGCGTCCGGAAAGATCTTGCCCAATGGCCCCTGTCATGGTTCGGTAGACTGGCCGCAATAAAAATGAATGTCCTACCTCGGGCCCTGTATCTTTTCCAGACCCTTCCTCCACTCACCCCCGCCGAATGCGTTCTCACAGCTCCAAAAGGAGATGGAACGTTTCATTTGGGGCCCGATTTCGCCCGACTGCAGAAAACTTTGCTACAGCGCCTTCAGAAAGATGGCGGTTTGGCCTTGCCCAATCTCACCCGCTACTACCAGGCCTCGCTGCTGCGCTACCTCGTGGAATGGAACCGTCCCATGACGGAAAAGCACTGGGTGTTTATGGACCAGACAGTGGCTGGTCGGCACATCTGGAGGGAGGTCTGGTTGCCTAGATCGGCGCGCTCATGGGGACTCTACTCGTCGCCAGTCACCCGCCCCACCATGTTAGCCTGGAATAAGGTGGTTAAACGTGCAAACCTTACTAGTTTTCCCTCTCCCATGTCCCCAATTTTCTCCAACCCGGATTTCCCTTCCGGGATAGGCAAAGGCGTGGGTGCGCGCTGGGTGTAGGGCGGATGTAAGCGTTTGGGTCAGCTGTTCGACTTGAGGGGCCATATTCCTTTTAAGGAGCTTCGAGAGGATTATGACCTTGCGGGCTCGGACCTTTTCTTTCACACACAACTGCTGCATTGGACGTCTAGCTCCCTTGTGCGTCCCCTGGTCAGCAGACCGATGCTACCATTTGATAAGTGGCTTCTTCTGAAAAAGGACGACCGCAGGCTCATCTCCGAGTTATACACCTTCCTCACACCAGAAGTGAAAGGGGTTCGCACTGCGGGACAGAGGCGGTGGGAGGCAGAAATAGGCCGTACCCTGTCAGACAAAGAGTGGGGGGACATCTTTTATAGAGCACATCATTTTGCACACTCTATGGGCCACACAGAGACCGCATTTAAAATTGTATCCTACTGGTACTATACTCCGGCTCGGTTAACCAAGTGGAGTTCTCAGAATGACGAACTCTGCTGGCGTGGTTGTGGAAGTCCGGGAACTCTCCTTCACTTGCTATGGAACTGCCCCAAGCTTATAAGATACTGGGACAAAATCCTTGATGAGATTGACAGGGCCTTTGGTACTACTATCCCGAGACTCCCCAGCTACACTATCTTATGACTCCCCAACGCTTTGACCTTTCCACTGCGCTCAATCAAAGGCAAGCAGATCGCCTTAGCTTCGAGAGCCACGCATCGGGTTATATTGGCGGGCTGGAAGACCGACAGGATCCCAGAGCATTCCCAATGCCTACTCCAATTGTGGTCCCTCTTGGGTATGGAGCGCTTGTCCATGGCTTCGCTCAGGGGCGAATCTGAATACCCTAAGGTCTGGGCTCCTTTCATCACTATCTTATCTTCGGAGTTCCGGGAACTAACATGCCCTGCTTACCTACGGCTTCTGAAGCGGATTCCGGAGAGGAAGGAGGGAGGTTAGAGGGTGCGACCTCTACTGTACTCGCTTTTTCCCCCGGGGAGTGGTACTCTATATATAGGACCACTTGTGTAGGTCTGAGACACTGGGTGGCTCACCGAGTAGGCGGAGGGGAGGGGGTGGGGGAGGGCTTGGGTTTTATATGTTTTGAACTTTGGGTTGTTTTTCCTTTTTCCTTGTTTTCGTATATTAAACGCAGACTCTCAAGCCACAAACATGCCACAGTGGGCCCTTGTCGCACTGTCGTATGAACACGGGTGGTGTTCTAAACATTACTCATGTTCTATTCCTATACTAACACGTTTACTTCTTATTCTAGGATGTTGAACGCGGCCGGCCCATGATGGGTTGTAGGCGTCATGCTGTGTTATTTACCTATTCAGTTGATTCATGACTCATACGCTCTGCTCTCTATTCTGCTCATAAAATCGCCTGCCCTATGGGTTGTAGGCAATGACGCACTGTATTTTTTTTGCCATTTGTTCTGCCAATAAAACTGATTTAATTCTAAAAAGAACCTGCAGAGGCTAATGCACAAGTTACTAACTTGTGTAACGATATATCTGTAAGAGACAGTAGTTAGTGATAGATTCCTTACCTTAGAATATCCCCAGGCGTCAGGCTGGATCCGGAAAGTTTTGCGTAGCAGTACCCTTGCGCGTCGGTAGGCGGCGTCGTGCGGCTCCGCGTCCGTCGTCGGCGTCGTGATCGCCGGGATGACGTCGCGGGCAGTACTTAGACGCCGCCCCTGCGCGCTGACGTCAGTTCTGTACACGACTTTCCGCGCCAGGAACGCAGAGCCATGCAAGAAGCTGACACAGGTGTCTGAAAAATACTAGGGCCCTGAAAGGGATGTCCTTAACCCTAGAAATCAGTTCGCAGAACGGGGAGGATGGGTGGGCGGTAAGGAATCTATCACTAACTACTGTCTCTTACAGATATATCGTTACACAAGTTAGTAACTTGTGCATCTGAAAGAGACACGTTAGTGATAGATTCCTTACCTTAGAATAGATACCCCAGCAATACCAACCCCGGTGGTGGGTCTGCGAACAAAGATCAGACAAGGAAGTCCTGGAGGACAGAACGGCCAAAGAAGCCGTCCCTCCGGACCTGACTGTCAAGGCAGTAATGCTTAGTAAACGTGTGCAGCGAGGCCCACGTAGCTGCCTGACAGATAACCGGCAGCGGAACACCGCGGCCCAAGGCCGTGGTAGCAGCCGTTGCCCTGGTGGAATGGGCACGCAGCCCAACAGGAGGCTCCTTCTTAGCCAAAGAATAGCAGGTCTTGATGCACAAGGTAACCCAGCGGGAGATGGTCCTCTTGTGCACCGCCCGACCTTTTGGCGCCCACGTAGCCAACAAAGAGCTGGTCATCCACCCGGAAGTGTTTCGTGCGGTCGATATAGAAGGAGAGCGCACGTTTTGGGTCCAGACGGTGGAGCCTCTCTTCCTCTCTGGAAGGATGCGGAGGCGGAAAGAAGGTGGGCAAAGTGATGGTCTGCCCAATGTGGAAAGCAGTAACCACCTTTGGCAAGAAGGACGGACGCGTCCGAAGAACAACCTTGTCTGGATGAACAGACAGAAAGGGAGGTTTGCAAGAAAGAGCCTGGAGCTCACTCACCCGCCGAGCGGAGGTGATGGCCACCAGAAAGGCTGCCTTTAGAGTCAGAAGACGAAGAGGACAGTTATGCAGAGGCTCAAAGGGAGCGCACATTAAAAGGTAAGAACCAAGTTCAAGTCCCACTGAGGCATTACAAACGGAACAGGAGGGAAGAGGTGAGTAATGCCTTTTAAGAACCTGTTAACAACAGGGGACTTGAAAAGGGAGGGCTGATCAGGGAGCCTGAGGAAGGCCGAGATAGCACAAAGATAACCCTTGATGGTACCCAGGGCAGAACCCTGTTGGGCCAGAGAGAGAAGGAACAGAAGGACCTCAGAAAGAGGGGCAGAAAGGGGATCCACAGCCTTTGCTGTGCACCATGCCACAAATTTGTTCCACCTGCAGGCGTATACCACCTTAGTGGAGGGACGCCTGGCTGCCAGAATCACATCACAAACTTCGGGAGGCAAGTCGAAAGGAATCAACTGCCGCCGCTCAATCTCCACGCAAGCAGGTGTAGACTGGACAGGTTCGGGTGGAGGACCGTCCCCTGCTGCTGCGACAGAAGATCCTCCCGAAGAGGCAGACGGATCGGGGGATCTATGCTCATATTGAGTAGCTCGGGATACCAAACTCTTCGAGCCCAGTCCGGAGCCACAAGAATGACTTGGGCCCGGTCGTGCCGAATCTTCTTCAACACTCTGGGTAGAAGTGGTATAGGCGGAAAGGCGTACAACAGACCGCAACTCCACTCGCGACGAAAAGCGTCGCCGAGCGAGTGCCGCCTTGGAAATTCCAACGCGCAGAACTGATGACATTGCGCGTTCTCTTCGGTGGCGAATAGATCTAACCAAGGCTCTCCCCACTGTAGAAAGAGTCCTTGCGCCACTTCCGAGTGAAGACGCCATTCGTGATCCATCATGCACCTGCGGCTGAGTTCGTCCGCCCTGGCGTTCAGAGAACCTGCCAGGTGTTGAACCATCAGGAACATGCCCTGATGTTCCAGCCATGTCCAGAGGCGCAGAGCCTCCTGACAAAGGGTCCAAGACCCCACCCCGCCCTGTTTGTTGCAGTACCACATGGCGGTGGTGTTGTCTGTGAACACCTGCACTACCTTCCCTTTGACAGAGGGAAGGAATGCCTTGAGTGCAAGCCGGATCGCCCGGAGCTCCAGAAGGTTGATATGGAGCCGGGACTCCGCCGGAGACCAGAGGCCTCTGATCTCCGCTCTCTCCCATGTGACCGCCCCATCCCAGAAGGGACGCGTCCGTCACAACTGTATGCTCTGGCTGGGGAAGGGAGAGGGATCTGCCCATGACCCATTGCCGGTTCGAGAGCCACCACTGCAACTGTTTTGCAGTCCCCTCCGAGATCTGGACGTGATCGGACAGGTTGCCCTGGTGCTGCGCCCACTGGAACTTCAGGTCCCACTGCAGAGCCCGCATATGCCATCTGGCATGATTGACCAGCAGGATGCAGGAGGCCATGAGGCCCAGCAGCCTCAGGGTCATCCGTACCGAAACCCAGGATAAAGGCCGAAAGATCGGAATCATAGCCTGAATATCCCGGACTCGCCGTTCGGGAGGATAGGCCCGAAACTGCGTCGTGTCCAGAACTGCTCCGATGAAAAGGAGCTGTGGAGAAGGAATTAGATGCGACTTCGGCACATTGATGGAGAACCCCAGCGAGTGCAGGAGTTCGGCCGTAGTCTGGAGGTGGGAGACGACTGCCTGGGACGAGCCCGCCTTCAGCAGCCAGTCGTCGAGGTAGGGGAAGACTGAAACCCCTGCCCGGCGCAGATGAGCTGCGACCACCGCCATCACTTTCGTGAACACCCGAGGGGCACTGGTAAGGCCAAAGGGGAGCACGGTGAACTGAAAATGCTCGGGGCCTACCGTGAACCGAAGGTAACGCCGGTGGGCCGGCAGGACGGGGATGTGGAAATACGCGTCCTGCAAGTCCAACGCTACCAACCAGTCTCCAGGGTCGAGGGCAGTCAAGACCTGAGCTAGGGTGAGCATCTTGAACTTCTCCTTCCGGAGGAAGCGATTGACGTTCCGGAGGTCCAAGATAGGACGCATGTCCTCCTTGTCCTTTTGGGCACCAGAAAGTAGTGGGAGTAGCAACCACGCCCTACTTCTGGGGTCGGAACATGCTCGATGGCCCTCTTGGTCAAGAGGGCCGTGACTTCCTTCTGTAGAAGCACCAAGTGATCCCCTGACATGCGGTGGAATTGAGGTGGCATGGCTGGGGGTGGTCTCGAAGGGGAGGGAGTAGCCCCTTCGGACAATGTCCAAGACCCACCTGTCCGAGGTGATGGTGCGCCAGTGGGGAAGGTGATGGCGGACCCTGCCCCTACTGGCGTGCCGTGCACCTGAAAGGAGGGACTAGGAGGGCTTGGAGGCCGCGGACGGGTTGGAGGTGGTGGCCTGACCCGCACGCTGGTTGCCCGATCCGCCACGGCGGAATCCACGTCCTCGGCCACGCGAAGACGCCTGCTGCGCGGGCCGGTGGCTGGGCTGCTGACGTGAAGGGCGCCCCTACCGTGGCCACGATAGAGGCGAAAAGCAGAAGGCAGCGGAGGGCGTGTAGCAGAAAGGCCCAGGGACTTGGCAGTAGCCCGTGAGTCCTCAAAGCGCTCCAACGCATGGTCTGCTTTGGACCCAAAAAGACCGACTCCATCAAAGGGCATGTCCATGAGAGTATTCTGGACATCCCCTGAAAAACCAGTGGTTCTCAGCCAGGCGTGGCGTCGGAGCGCCACCGTCGTTGCAATCGACCTGCCCAGCGAGTCGGCGGTGTCAAGGCCACAACGGATAGTGTATTTGGCCGCATCCCTTCCTTCCGCAATGGCGCGGGAAAGCAGTGCCTGGACCTCCTCAGGGCACTGGGGCAAAACATCCGCCACCGAATCCCACAGAGAGTGGGTATATCGGCCCAAAAGACAAGCGGTGTTAACGGACCGCAAGCCAGCACTGGAGGAAGAAAAACCTTTCTTCCCAAACTGATCCAGGCGTTTGGATTCCCTATCCGGAGGAGCGGTAGGGAAGGCGGTTTGGGAAGCGGAGGCTTGGACAACCAAGCTCTCAGGAGTGGGGTGGACAGAAAGAAACAGGGGTCGCCCGGAGCGGGGCGATGGCGTCGTGACACGTTCCGATCCACAGGAGCCCCTGTGTTGGGCTTGGACCAGGCGCCCAAAAGAACGTCCGTGAGGGCGTCGTTAAACGGCAGCACAGTCTCCGCAGAGGAGGCTGCCGGCTGAAGCACCTCTGTCAAGATGTTAGGCTTGACCGTCAAAGTAGGGAGCTGGAGACGTAAGGCCCCAGCAGCCCTACGCAACACCGTACTAAAATTGGCCCCCTCCTCCGTAGCCACGGGAGGAGACAGCATGCCAGTGTCAGGAGAAGTATCCAGACCACTGGCCTCCCTAGACTCTCTGTCCAGTCCTCATCATACTGACAGTTGCGTGTCAGAGGGTCATCAGACCCCTCCCAGTCCTCCTGGTCCTCCTCTGGTTCAAAATAAGGAGGAGGAGGGACATTTGGGACCCAAGGTCCCATCGGCGCCGGAGCCGGCGGCCGAGCGACGTCGCTCCGGGTCCATGTCCGGAGCCGGAAGGAACTGGGGGACGACGCCGCCCGGAGCCCAGGGCGGCGTCGAGAACGGCACCGGAGACATCGGCGCCGGCGGAGGTGTCGTGAGGTCGACCGGGCGTCGATGGGTGTTGTGGAGCCGGGATCGAGGCCGGGGCCGAGCCGGAGCCGGGATCGAGGCTGGAGGCCCGGGCGACGCCGGAGCCGCCGGCGACGCCGGAGCAACCCCATCAGGGCCCGCGGGGCCCGAAGGCGCACCGGAGGGGCCTGAAGGCCCGAAGAGGCGGGCCATGGCCGACAGGAACTCCTGTACCTTGGCCGGATCCGCCCCCGAACCCGGGAAGGGCGGGTATGACGGGGGCGACTCCACAGGCAAGTCCGGGGCCGCGGGGACGGTGCCGGGAGGGGCCTCAGCCGAGTCGCGAGACCGGCGAGGCGAAGTCCGAGAGCGACGATGCTTCTTGGACTTCTTGTGCTTAGACTTACCGGACGAAGAAGACTTCGACGCCGACGACCGGTGTGCACTCCGCGAGCGACCCCTGGACCTCTCACGCGACCGGGGCCTCCGTGGAGCCGAATGCCGGGCCTCGAGAGCTTTCGAGACCGCTCTCGCAAAGCTTTCGGGTTGAGGGCCTGGCATTCGGGACAAGACTCGGTGTCGTGGCCTCGGCCGAGGCAGAAGAGACACTCCCAATGCGGGTCGGTGACGGACATCATCCGCGCACAGGCGCCGCATCGCTTGAAGCCGGGCATCCCTACGACACCTTAAAGATGGAAAAAACAGTGAAAAAATCACCAAAAAGTATGGTCAAAAATTGACCAGGGCACTGCTCTTCCCGGATCTGCGCTTGCTGGCGCGGAAAAAGAAGAACTGACGTCAGCGCGCAGGGGCGGCGTCTAAGTACTGCCCGCGACGTCATCCCGGCGATCACGACGCCGACGACGGACGCGGAGCCGCACGACGCCGCCTACCGACGCGCAAGGGTACTGCTACGCAAAACTTTCCGGATCCAGCCTGACGCCTGGGGATATTCTAAGGTAAGGAATCTATCACTAACGTGTCTCTTTCAGATATATCTGCGCTCAATGAAAACTAAGAAACCAGTTGGGTTGCAAGCTGGTTTCTTGACTACAGAGACTGAACTGTGCAGTACCTCAAAATGTGTGGCAATATATGCAACACAGATCAGGTAAGAAAATTACCACACCATCCGTATGCTCAGCTGCTCTAAACATTGTAAGAAGTTATAACTGTCTGCACACTCTTGACAAAATAGGCAGACAGATTAAAGGAAGATTGCTAGAATAGACAATCAGAAAAGCAACACACAGAAGGCAAAAACTTGAACAATTAGGAAAGCAATTAATGGACAAGCACACAACCAGTAAACTCAGATAGCAGCATGCATACAGATACCAACAAGCATTGGCATAGCCAATAGGTCTCGCCTTTGGGACCTATTAAGTGTTTAACCATGCAACAGTTGATGTTGTTGCACCAAGGATATTGTGCTGCATAACTAAATACTTATAAGGTCCTAAAAGCGAGACCTATTGGCTATGCCGCGAAAGCATGGCTAAGGCGGAGTTAGGCGCCATCCGTGTTGCTGTGATATAGTAACTGTATCTGTATGCTATCATGCCACAGATTGCTTTGTACATAAAGGACGGCAGACTCGTGCAGAGCTTGGACGGGCGAGTATGTTTCCACGTACAGCGTACAACATGTGATTGGCGCACTATATTCCAACTTAGTGCAAATCTGGATTCTGCTGCTGTAAAAGGTGCCGGGTTTGTAGAACAAGAGCCCGAAGGACCTGCAGGATTCTGACGGATGGACTACCGAGCTGCACAGACTGGCGAGCTCAGAGGCCATGCATGAGCATCCATTGCTTGGCCTCCCTGCTGAAGTGCAGAGCTTGTTGTGATGGGGGTTTGGGGGATAGAATGAGAGGCAGATGATGCTCCTGGTTCTGTAATGAATCTGATAACATTTACAGTCACACCCTAAAGGGAAAGGGGGATAAAAAAGTGCCCTGTTCACGCCAGTGAGTGAAAGACTGGTAGAGCTGGACAAGAGGTAGTCAGTCAGATGTCAGGCAGGAGTTAGTCTGACTAGCAGGACTCTAGAGTGATAGTCATAGTTCAGTCAGTTTGGTGAATTCAGATCTAAGTAAGGTCTCTGAAAGGCCTCTGGAGTGAGTTATCTTTCGGACATGTGACTTCGAAAGATGGGTAGCGCAGGTATCACCTTGACCCTTGGCGGAAGGCAGGCTCTCTTAATTTGCTTGCTCCAACCAAACTTAGGGCAGTATCCATGCCATGAGTGATATAGCGCCAGTGCTGAAGTGGGTGGTGGCCTCCTAAAAACGTTTGGGTACCTGCACTTATTTATATTTTATTATTACGCACTGAGGTCCATAAATTTCATGGGGAATGTGAAAGAGGACGAGGCGAGTGGTCCGGTGGAGTGGGCAGGAGAGGGTCAGGTGGAGTGGGCAGGAGAGTGTGAGGTAGAATGGGCAGGAGAGGGTCAGGGGGAGTGGGCAGGAGAGGGTCAGGGGGAGTGGGCAGGAGAGGGTCAGGGGGAGTGGGCAGGAGAGGGCCAGGTACAGTGGGCAGGAGAGGGCCAGGTGCAGTGGGCAGGAGAGGGTCAGGTGGAGTGGGCAGGAGAGGGTCAGGTGGAGTGGACAGGAGAGGGTCAGGTGGAGTGGACAGGAGAGGGTCAGGTGGAGTGGACAGGAGAGGGTCAGCTGCAGTGGGCAGGAGAGGGACAGGTAGAGTGGGCAGGAAAGGGTGAGGTAGAGTGGGCAGGGGAGGGTGAGGTAGAGTGGGCAGGAGAGGGCCAGGTGCAGTGGGCAGGAGAGGGCCAGGTGGAGTGGGCAGGAGAGGGCCAGGTGGAGTGGGCAGGAGAGGGTCAGGTAAGGGTGAGGTAGAGTGGGCAGGAGAGGGTGAGGTAGAGTGGGCAGGAGAGAGTGAGGTAGAGTGGGCAGGAGAGGGTGAGGTAGAGTGGGCAGGAGAGGGTGAGGTAGAGTGGGCAGGAGAGGGTGAGGTAGAGTGGGCAAGAGAGGGTGAGGTAGAGTGGGCAGGAGAGGGTGAGGTAGAGTGGGCAGGAGAGTGTGAGGTAGAGTGGGCAGGAGAGTGTGAGGTAGAGTGGGCAGGAGAGTGTGAGGTAGAGTGGGCAGGAGAGTGTGAGGTAGAGTGGGCAGGAGAGGGTGAGGTGGAGTGGGCAGGAGAGGGCCAGGTGCAGTGGGCAGGAGAGGGCCAGGTGCAGTGGGCAGGAGAGGGCCAGGTGCAGTGGGCAGGAGAGGGCCAGGTGCAGTGGGCAGGAGAGGGCCAGGTGCAGTGGGCAGGAGAGGGCCAGGTGCAGTGGGCAGGAGAGGGCCAGGTGGACTGGGCAGGAGAGGGTGAGGTGGACTGGGCAGGAGAGGGTGAGGTAGAGTGGGCAGGAGAGGGTGAGGTAGAGTGGGCAGGAGAGGGTGAGGTAGAGTGGGCAGGAAAGGGTGAGGTAGAGTGGGCAGGAGAGGGTCAGATGCAGTGGGCAGGAGAGGGTCAGTTGGAGTGGGCAGGAGAGGGTCAGGTGGAGTGGGCAGGAGAGGGTCAGGTGGAGTGGGCAGCAGAGGGCCAGGTGGAGTGGGCAGGAGAGAGCCAGTTGGCGTGGGCTCTTCCATACTGCCTACACGTAGAAGCCACTCAGTTTCCAGCCACGAGAAATACCCGCTTAAACCGAAGCTTTTTAGGTTAAAAAAAAGTTCACCAAGTTGCAATTTTATGCACTTGGCGATTTCACACGATCCCAGCACTGGTCTGTCTTCTAATGGACTTATTCCCGTGGTGTATAAAACGCACACTGTCCATGCAGTTTATGCAATAGCAGTGAAGCCACATCTCTACGTTAGGCCAGATGTGGGAATCACACAGAGGGCTGCTAATGAAGTCGGTTCCAGCGGGCTCCACAGTTGGCATGCACTTAGTTGAAAGTACGGTGCTTATTTCTGTATTAAAAATGAGTTAACACCTGCGGATTCTTGGGCCACCTTTCCAAACTGAGCACAGAACTTTCAAGAAAAGCATCTTTAACGTCTGGTGAAGTCATTTCAGAAGGAGTTTGGCGGCCGCGAAAGTGAAAGTAATGGCCCGGAGGAAGAGATAAGAAAGGCAGATGGCGAAGTAATGGCCCGGAGGAAGAGATAAGAAAGGCAGATGGCGGCTGCGCACGTGCACGCGAGCGTGCACTCAAGCTTCAGGCCAAGAAAAGCTTGTGGGTAGCACTTTGAAAAGGCCCTTACTACGGGTGCGCGCGCGCGACGGCAAAAGGAAACAGGCTGGCGAGTGCTGTGCGATGTGTGCGCACCATGACGAGAGAGGAAAGCCATATGGCGCCTCTGCTCGTCATTGTGCGCGTACCCGCACGCTCTAGGCAAGCCAAAAAAGATGTGGTCGCATTTCTGAAAGCCCACTGACTAAATGTCTCGCCCAGACCAGCGCAAGCGCTGGCTCAGGGCGAGACCTAAAAAGTGCCATTAAAAGTAAACGTGAACACTGTGGCATTTATAGAAATATGTAACATGAGTGGTATGTGAATTCATGAGATCAAATAAACACATAGGTACGTCAATACCTTACTGGATGTTGGCTACTTACTCGCTCTGGTCTGGTCTTGCGACCTGGGGGCTTCAAAATGTCATCCACATTTTTTGTCTCTGGTTTCCTTTCGACACGTGGAGCTGGAGGCGGTGGTGGGGCAAGCGGTGGTTGAGTAGCTACTCTCTCTTCAGGGAAAATTCTTCGATCTCCTACAATGAAACCATTTGAGTAGATGTAAATATTGATATTAATTGATGGGCCCCCTATTAGAGCACCAACCTTCTAAGAAACGTGATTACAAATAAGATTTGATTGGATAACTTCTACATTGCAAACAAATGCCCGAGGGCGTCAAAGCACTTAAGTGGTTAGTCAACCTGCGAGAGCATCATCCCTATACTAAAAAAACACCTGACAAGGCAAAAAGCCAGGTCTTCAAGATGAAGGGAAGATAGAAAAACCTATGCAGTCATGTAAGTTTCTGGTCCATCGGATGTTTTTTCTCAAACCAAAGTGAATCCCCAACAACAGTTACCATGGCTACTGCCCACTCAGGAAACGGAATAGATGATCCAAGACCTGGAACACGATACTCCGGTGCACAGCCATTAAACTGGCCCGTAGGCCACTCAAAATTCATTCATTTTTATACTCAATGTTTTTAACCTTTACTTTCACTTTTTTAACATATTTATCCATATTGTACTCCAAGTTTAAAGAAGTCAAAAAGATGAAACGCGATATTCAGATATTCTGTGGTTTATTCCCCATACAATGATTCCAACAAATAACAGTCCACGGTGTCTTTTGGTTCACAATTAAAATCCAATTTCATCCATGATGTAACACACGGAATGCATTTCGAGAATAGTATCTCTTCTTCAGTTGTGGCATGATTTAAACACGTAAGTTCATTTGCCTATGCCTGCTTGTTAATAGATCATGGTTGTTTTAGTTCGTTTGAGCAACAGGAAAGTAGCACATGGGGGTGGGTTTGAACACGAGGAGAGAGGAGGTTGCTAATAATTATTTGGTAATGTCTTTTGGGGATTGTTTTGTGCGGTTATAACAACAAGTGTTAGTTTTTGCATTATGGTAATCACTGTGGGTGCGTTGGCGGGTGAAACATGATATTCTACTTTGACTGACTACATGCTGTAATTTTACAGTTTCAGTTAACCCCTGAAGAGATACTATTCTCGAAATGAATTAGGTGTGTTACATCATGGATGAAATTTGAAGATTGAAGATCTGAATATCGCGTTTCATCTTTTTGACTTGTTTGAACTTGGAGTACAATATGGATAAATATGTAAAAAAAAGTGAAAGTAAAGGTTAAAAACATTGAGTATAACAAGCATTGGCATAGCCAATAGGTCTCGCATTTGGGGACTTACAAGTGTTTAGGCAGAGCTATTGACTTTGCCAATGTGTTTAAGCTGTGCTGTAGAGAAGTGTGGCTGCTGTGCAGCATGCTGAAAAGTTGTAATAAAAAAGTGCCAGAAGCATTTTTGTTACCTTATATATGACCATATTAAAAAATGTATGTACAATAAAAATTTCCTCATTTTTCTTTTGTTCTTGCAATGCTTGTTAAAGTTTTTTTTTTGAGGAGGCATAAACAATTGGAGGTTGAAGGTTGTGAACTAGTACCTGTATTATAACACTAGCAGCGGCCAGACGCTAGGGGAGAATCAACAGATGGCAGATTCCGAGAGCAGGCTGAGGTGGTGTTGAGTGATGTTGAGGTGGTAGTGTTGGTGGTGACTGGTGCTGAGACGATGCTGAGGTGATGCTGAATGATACTTAGGTCTTGCTGAGTGATGATGATGTGGTGGTGTACTATTGCAAAGGCGATGCTGAGTGATACTGATGTGGCGTTGAGTGATGCTGTGCTGGCCCCGAGGGATGCTGTGCTGGCCCCGAGGGATGCTGTGCTGGCCCCGAGGGATGCTGTGCTGGCCCAGAGGGATGCTGTGCTGGCCCGAGTGAGAGGGGTAGAAGAGGGGTAGAAGGAGGGTAGAAGGAGGGTAGAAGGGGGGTAGAAGGGGGGTAGAAGGGGGGTAGAAGGGGGGTAGAAGGGGGGTAGAAGAGGGGTAGAAGAGGGGTAGAGGGGTAGAAGAGGGGTAGAGGGGTTAGGAGGTAGAAGGGGGTAGAAGAGGGATAGAGGGGTAAGGGGGGTAGAAGGGGGGTAGAAGAGGGGTAGAGGGGTAGAAGGGTAGTAGAGGGCTCGAAGGGGGTAGTAGAGGGGAAGAGGGGGGAAGAGGGGTAGTAGAGGGGAAGAGGGGTAGAAGGGGGTAGAAGGGTAGAAGGATAGAGGGGTAGAAGAGGGGTAGAAGAGGGGTAGAAGGGGGTAGAAGGGTAGTAGAGGGGTAGTAGAGGGGTAGTAGAGGGGTAGTAGAGGGGTAGTAGAGGGGTAGTAGAGGGGTAGTAGAGGGGTAGAAGAGGGGTAGAGGGGTAGAGGGGTAGAAGAGGTGTAGAGGGGTAGAAGAGGGGTAGAGGGGTAGAAGAGGGGTGGAGGGGTAGAAGAGGGGTGGAGGGGTAGAGGGGTAGAGGGGTAGAGGGGTAGAGGGGTAGAGGGGTAGAAGGGTAGAAGGGTAGAAGAGGGGTAGTAGAGGGGTAGTAGAGGGGTAGTAGAGGGGTAGTAGAGGGGTAGAAGAGGGGTAGAAGAGGGGTGTGAGAGTGTCAGAGAGTGTCAGAGTGTGAGAGTGTCTGTGTGTGTGAGAGAGTGGTGTGTGTGAGAGAGTGGTGTGTGTGAGAGAGTGGTGTGTGTGAGAGAGTGGTGTGTGTGAGAGAGTGGTGTGTGTGAGAGAGTGGTGTGTGTGAGAGAGTGGTGTGTGTGAGAGAGTGGTGTGTGTGAGAGAGTGGTGTGTGTGAGAGAGTGGTGTGTGTGAGAGAGTGGTGTGTGTGAGAGAGTGGTGTGTGTGTGAGAGAGTGGTGTGTGTGTGAGAGAGAGTGGTGTGTGTGTGAGAGAGTGGTGTGTGTGTGAGAGAGTGGTGTGTGTGTGAGAGAGTGGTGTGTGTGTGAGAGAGTGGTGTGTGTGTGAGAGAGTGGTGTGTGTGTGAGAGAGTGGTGTGTGTGTGAGAGAGTGGTGTGTGTGTGAGAGAGTGGTGTGTGTGTGAGAGAGTGGTGTGTGTGTGAGAGAGTGGTGTGTGTGTGAGAGAGTGGTGTGTGTGTGAGAGAGTGGTGTGTGTGTGAGAGAGTGGTGTGTGTGAGAGAGTGGTGTGTGTGAGAGAGTGGTGTGTGTGAGAGAGTGGTGTGTGTGAGAGAGTGGTGTGTGTGAGAGAGTGGTGTGTGTGAGAGAGTGGTGTGTGAGAGAGTGGTGTGTGTGAGAGAGTGGTGTGTGTGAGAGAGTGGTGTGTGTGAGAGAGTGGTGTGTGTGAGAGAGTGGTGTGTGTGAGAGAGTGGTGTGTGTGAGAGAGTGGTGTCTGTGAGAGAGTGGTGTCTGTGAGAGAGTGGTGTCTGTGAGAGAGTGGTGTCTGTGAGAGAGTGGTGTCTGTGAGAGAGTGGTGTCTGTGAGAGAGTGGTGTCTGTGAGAGAGTGGTGTCTGTGAGAGAGTGGTGTCTGTGAGAGAGTGGTGTCTGTGAGAGAGTGGTGTCTGTGAGAGAGTGGTGTCTGTGAGAGAGTGGTGTCTGTGAGAGTGGTGTCTGTGAGAGAGTGGTGTCTGTGAGAGAGTGGTGTCTGTGAGAGAGTGGTGTCTGTGAGAGAGTGGTGTCTGTGAGAGAGTGGTGTCTGTGAGAGAGTGGTGTCTGTGAGAGAGTGGTGTCTGAGAGTGTCTGTTGTCTGTGAGTGTGTGAGAGAGTGTGAGAGAGTGGTGTGTGTGAGAGAGTGGTGTGTGTGAGAGAGTGGTGTGTGTGAGAGAGTGGTGTGTGTGAGAGAGTGGTGTGTGTGAGAGAGTGGTGTGTGTGAGAGAGTGGTGTGTGTGAGAGAGTGGTGTGTGTGAGAGAGTGGTGTGTGTGAGAGAGTGGTGTCTGTGAGAGAGTGGTGTCTGTGAGAGAGTGGTGTCTGTGAGAGAGTGGTGTCTGTGAGAGAGTGGAGAGTGTCTGTTGTCTGTGAGAGTGTGTGAGAGTGTGTGAGAGAGTGTGAGAGAGTGTGAGAGAGTGTGAGAGAGTGTGAGAGTGGTGTGTGTGAGAGAGTGGTGTGTGTGAGAGAGTGGTGTGTGTGAGAGAGTGGTGTGTGTGAGAGAGTGGTGTGTGTGAGAGAGTGGTGTGTGTGAGAGAGTGGTGTCTGTGAGAGAGTGGTGTCTCAGGAGATGCTTGTAAACACCAATAACCTGATTCATTTAATTTAACAGTTGGCTCCGCCCAGGATTGCTTAGTAGCAAATGACAAGGAAGCTATCGACTTCAGGAATGTGAAAGAAAGCTCTCGTATCTTGAAAGCTGATGACCCATGACGAGAGAGGAAAGCCATATGGCGCCTCTGCTCGGAAGCGCGCGCCCGCGCTCGTAACCGCAAGCTCTAGGCCACAGTGGTAGCATTTTCTGAAGCCCTTACTAAAAGTCTCGCCAGAGCAGTGCATGCGCTGGCTCAGGCGAGACCTAAAAATGAATGAATTCTGAGTGGCCTACGGGCCAGTTTAATGGCTGTGCACCGGAGTATCGTGTTCCAGGTCTTGGATCATCTATTCCGTTTCATGTGAGAGTGTGCTTCGGGCAGAAGCACACACCTCGGGTTGCACGCCAGACATTTCTTGCCTCGGAGCATTATCTTAAAAAATGGTTAAAAATGAAGTTAAGAAAGGGTGTGCATTCTTTCCTATAATTTTCTCAGTACTGCCCACTCAGTCCACATCATGGCCACAACCTTTTACAAGTCCTATTCCTGAGGCCCTGGGGAAGTCAGAAGCTACTGGGCCATACCCTTGTGTAGACAAGATAGTTTACCACTGGTGTCCATGGCCACAATACTATTAACTTTGGACATGGATCAGATTGAGACACAATGTTGGGATGTCTGGCTGCCATTATTTCTATGAAACACTTGCCTTGAGTGTCACTGTATCCGATCACCAGGAGATGGAGGGGCTACAGGTTCAATACAGTATTATCATAAGCAACACACAAAATATCATTGTCCAGTCAGTGCTTAGTTTATAAACATGAAAGGGCTTTAACAAAAAGGTACTGATGTACTTAAAATATCATACAAAAAGAAAACCAGAAGGTTTTAACATTCTGGGCCAGAAACACAACATAGCATCTTTATAGCTTCCTCGTTGACATTCAGCTCTCTGATCAATGTTAACATATGTGGGGTTCCTTTGGGTCACTTAGGAGCATTAGCATATCTTAGAAACATACAGGATTCATTGCGGGTCCCCAAACTCTCCTTTGACCTGCTGGTGATACCCAAAAATAACAGTCTAAAAATGTCACCTCTAAAATTATTCCATTGATTAAAAGTGCAACCACCTAAAAGCTCCAAAATGCCCCTCCTGAAAACTCAGCACCCAAACAAGGTGTCCACCCACAGTCACCTTTGGGTGTTCCTGCTGGTTTCTAGGATGATACGGTATGTAGTGACAAGAGTCTGACTGTAGGAGGTCAAAATCTAGAATCCAGAAAAGGACTCAATTGGACTCTGTGCCAAGACAGCTGGCAAGGTCATGACTAGATACCACTACTGTTCCTTAAGATGCATTTATGAGAAAAGGGGTTGGGGGTTGTTTCACACCACCCACAAGTCACAGTTGAGATTTTATATTGGACAGGTCATCTATAGGACTAGGGCACACATCTCATTCACTGGAATCATTAGTGGCCATGGTAACTGAACTGGTTTAGGGTAAGAGTAACAGCCACATTGGCAGGTGATATATTTTAAAGCTCAATAGCTAACGATCTGATTCAAGCATAATAAAGGTGACCATCAGCCAATAAGATCAGACTCCCTGCAAAAGGATGAAGACTGACCATCTCCCAGTCCAACTACAGTTTATGTTAAGAAACTGTAATGTCTTTCAAACACACTTAACAGTTGACTGTGACTCGACCTAGATGAAAAGGTGACTGAACTTTATGAAAATATTTTGATTCGTATAGAGACAAATGGTCTCTGAAGAAATGCTGGAAGAAAGTAGTTCTCTTCCGCAGTTACAGTTCTCTCCCAGATTGCTGAGCTGGGGCAACCTAATGTCTCCTGGATCGTCTGCTGCACCGACTTCAAACAGATCCTTTCAATCAGATGGCGTTGAGCTCTCTTCATACACATCATGTCACTCCTGGCAAGTGCCATCCACCTCTTCTCTCAAATAGGCTGGATTTTGGTCTGAACTCAAGGAAAGCTGCAAGCCAGTTTCTCTAGCTTTTTCAGAGTTAGTAATAAAAAGACTGGAAATCAATGTGACTGCACACTCCTGTTATTCAAATTCTTGCACCAGCATTAAATTTTCATTTTTAATGCGCACAGGCAAAGAATCCATCAACCAGGGATTATATTAAATCGTTATATGTACGAGGCTGTTGACTCCTGACTTCCAATGCACATTCATCCATTCAGTTCTGTTTAAATACTTTATTTCGGTCGAAGACCACAAAAACATCACAAAATAGAAAAAAACATTGTGATAATGATCAAATCAGTACATACTAAAATTTTCAAATAGAAGAGCCACAAATTTAGAAAAACTTATAAATTGAATAAAATCTGTATGTAATGGTCAATTTTCGAAACATTTTATTTGCAGCCATATGCGGCTCGCAGAGGCCTACACCATATATGCAGTGATTAAGATATACAAATATGGCACAATTTTTCTTTAATTGGGTATATATTATAAACAAAGCATTAACAAACAGAGCAACTAAATGTGCTGTGTCCATATCGCATCTCCCCAGAAACTCCCATCTGCATCTAGGCGTCATTTGAGGTATGTATAATACGTAGGCTGTCCGGTTTTAGGTTTAAACCTATAATAACTGATAAAACCCCACCAAAAGGGAAATAGCCCTCACCAGTGTAAACATATAAACACTGAAAAAACACCTGCTGAACCACAAACTAAATACCATTCAAAGAAAGGAAAAGGAGAGTGAAAGAGTAATTTTTTTTCTTCCTGAAGGGGCCAATACAATGTAACTTTTTAATGCAAGCTAGCAGCAAGAAAGACTGGGCTAACATTATACTGCTTGAGGTTTGTTGTTTAGGGATGTCACTAAAATATTATTTCTTCTTCCTTTTGCTTTTTTCAGTTTTATGGTCTTTGGTCTAAAGATGCAGGGTTTAGAAGCATGTTTAAGGTCTTATTTAATGATTTTATAAACTGTAGAAAATCAGGAAATATCTAAATCATATTTGACATTTTGGCTGTGTTTGATTCTTTCACTGATAGGTAAAATGACTGGTTTCATCAGAATATTTCCCAATATGTGCCATCACATTTACCTACAGAGAATGGGTAAAAACCCTCGATACATCAGCCCTCAGTTTCTTGTGAGTCGGTATTGATAGTAGGTGAATTGCCAACACCTCAGGCTTTAAACATTCAATGCAAGGTATAGTGACAAGTATATGTGAAAAGAGTGCTATCACCAAGCATCTGGGATAGTGGTGAAAACATGACACCAGACGTTTGGAAAATATGGAAAGCAATGTCACTTGGAATGCTGCTGCGAAAAGGTTATTTCCAAGTTCAACAAATATTGGAGTGATATTGTTTGTATTGCAGTGATTCAACTACGTATATGAAAAAGTTGTGTGATGACCTGTCAAAATCGATACCTGAGCTGAAGTGCTTCCCTGTAAGAGATCCTTGCCACTTGTTAGATGATATGCTGAAAGCATCTTTACAATCTTCAGAGTTAATGAAGAATGCTATTGACTTTTAGTCCATTCTGGTGCACTGTTTTGTTATGCGCGGGAACTAAAATGCAAATATTTCTCATTTTGTGCTTTGTGTGGCATCAAAGAAAGAGTCATCCCAACTGTGTCACTTAGCTTATGGTTCTTAGTCCAAGAGGCTGTGAATGCTATATTATCCATGTGGCAACCGTTTACAGAATTGATGATGCCAAAGGCAAGAAATGCGAGGATCTATGGTCGCATATTGATAGATTTTTGCAGGAAAACATAACTGCTATAGTGGACATAATAAAACAACTAGAGTCTGAAAACACCCTTGTCTGCCAAGTGTTCAGCATAATTGGTGTAGATGTGAAACATCTCCTTGAGAGTAGGCTGGGCGACACCATTAGTGACTTTGGCACTGCAAAATGTTCCATGTTCGAGGGCTTGCCACTAGGTAAGCAAAGCAATGCTGACAAGCAATTCAGGAACTTTCATTTTACAATGTATGAGAAATGGCTTGCAATGATGCATAGAAGTGTCCCTTCACCAACCATGGCATTTGAAGTCAATGAAACCTCACTGTGGTACTCTGCACAAGTTCTAGATCCCTTCTGTAAAGGGGAATTTTCTCCGTAGTTTCAAAAGTGTTGCTTCATTTTTGACCGCTTCAATAACTCTGTGGGCATAAGCGCCCAGTTCAACACACAAGTTCCCGAACCTGCCAAGAGAATCGCAATCTTTAAGTGCACTACTATTGGCATCGAAAGCTATGTCAGTGGCCAGAGTTAGCAAATTGTGTACTGGCTGTTTTGGCGTTGCTCATCTCAAGTGCCAATGTTAAGAGGGCCTTTTCACAGAAAAAAGTTTACATGGGAAAGAAAAAGTGAGCGCACATGACCAAAGACTCACTGAAGAAGTATTGTATGGTGTACTACAATAAGTTTGATTTGCAAAAATGTATTTGGATCTCATATACACTGTACATACACTGTCTATATACCATTGATTATCAGTGCAGAAAGCAAGCAATAATTAAAGCAAAACGTTCCATAAACACAGGAAAAACACTGTTTCTGTTGTTTCTAATGGCGCGAAAATGTGTAACCACTGATAACCACTGTTTTTTTAAGGTATGGAAATCACTTGAAAACACTGGAAAAAACCCCACCAGAATTTACCAAAAATAGAAACTGAAAACAGGAAAGCCTAATAATACGGCAGTGTAATATGTCTGTATCTCTAACTGGACGTATCGTTTGTATCTGGCGTCGAGGGTGTCAGTGGACTGCCTCCGTAGTCGGCCCAGCACTGCCATATCTTAATGTGTTTCCGAGGACACCCCCAGGCTATAAATATTGGTCGTTCCAGGCCCATACAAAAGTCCATCCCTTGTTTCTAGAAACCTAGTAGGAGAGGGTGCCTTCCAATTTCGAGCTATGTCCCGTTTTGCCAGGGCGAGGCCCAGGAATAGGAGATATCGCTTGTATCTATTGCCCCAAATTTAGTCTGTAGCGTGTAGGAGAATCCATTTCGGTGACATGGTGCCAAGACAGATAGACATGATAGAACCCCTCGCCAGAACCTAGAGAGCGCTCTGCAAGACCATGTCGTGTGTAGAAGGTGCCCTCCTCAGTGTTACAGAGCAGACAAATGGGGGAAGGCACTAGGCCATAGTCTATGTCGTGTGTATTATGCACGGTGTAGGTATTTAAATTGGATGAAGCAGAGGCAAGATGAGATGGTCACACTTCGTGGGGACTCAAGGGCTTTGGTCCAGTCGTCATCTTCTATAGGGCCTATATCTGTGTGCCATGTCGCCCGGAGCGCGTCTACTGTGGTATGGTGGTTAGTGATGAGTCTGATTTATCTTAGAATTTTATGGTCCCCTAGTTCCCCTTGAACAGTTTACCTTCCAACTGGTTGAATTCTGGGAGTGTCTCTAAATATAAGAGGTCAGAGCATGTCAAAATTGTAGATCTTTGTAGAGTTGTGTGCGTGGCATGTTAAATTCGCTTTGCAGCTCACTATACATTCGGTAGTGAGCTATAGGTGAATGGTGCTCAAGGAGGTCCGCATGTATTTTTATACCGTCAGATGAAATCAGGGTGCGGTGCAATGGGGCAGGGAAAGACCACCCAATTCCCCAATTCCTCAAATGACTACGAACAAGTTACACCTATAAACTCAGGCACACACTGAAGTCATAAGCAAAAATACAGTGTAAAATACAACAGATGGTCTTCTTCTGTGTTTGGTATCACTTTATTTTCTTAGTTCTCTGGGATGGTGTAGTAAAGCATCCCAGTCTTTCAATCCTAGCCAACACACGTTTCGTTGCTCACAGGGATCAACCCGCAACTTCTTCAAGACTGTTCAGTCAATAATCGAAACCCTTGGTCCCGGTGATAATTTCAACCCGGAATTGAAGGTTAAAATCCAAAGTTTCCCTAGATATCCTAGTCTTAACGTCTTTAGGGGATAAGCCCCGAAGTATCCTGGTGCTCCCATGTATAATGGAGCTGGTGAAGTGCCCCGTCCCGGCACGGTTATCGTTTGTGATGTCTCTCTTAAAGCTCACGAGTACGTAGAGTGAGCTCTTGGAAGGACTCTAGTGTCTACCCACGTATGACCGCCCCCAGTGAGAATATGCCTATATTGTCCCAGCCTCGGAACCTGGGTAGGGCAGCCATCTGAGGAAGAAGGCCGTTGTGCCATATTGGGGTTTCCTGTGTTAGGCGGCCCCACCACCACATCCAACGTAGCAATTGTTTCCAACGTGCTGTATAGGAACGTATGGACAGAAGTGTCGCCCATTATCCATCGCTCGACCGCATACGCTGGATCATCTGTCACTGTACCACCATTCATGGAGCACTTGCAGATGAGCCGCTGTATAATAAGCCTGTATATCAGCTGCCGCAATGCCACCGCAGTATGTAGACTGATAGCAAATTCGTAAGGCCACTCTGCTTGCACCTCCCCCCCTTAGGAATTGGCTTAGCAGTGTATTGATTTGCTGGAACCAGGTGGGTGGGTACGGGTGGTTCTGCAATTGATATAGAAGGCGGGGTAGGAAGACCATCTTAAATATGGCAGATCTGGCCATAAAGCGTAAGGGGTAGATGACCCTAAGATTTCACCTCTGTCTTGACGCGTTCTGTTAGTGGAGAAAGGTTGCGCTGCCAAACAACGGGTTGGGAGGCAGGGAGAAAGACACCCAAGTACTTTAAGCTCTCTGTAGCGATGGGTAGATCAGCCGACCAAGCCCCAAGATCCTGTGTCCCCAGTATCGGCCAAAAGACCGATTTGTTGGAGTTCATGTAGAGTCCGGACGTCTCACCGAACACTTGCATAATGCGGAGGAGTTGGGTAGAAAGAATATAACGTCATCAGTGTATAACGCAATCCTGTCCAATATCCCCGGCGACCACTCAAAACCACGTAACTGGGCGTCCACTCTCACCCAGGCCGCCAATGGCTCCATGGCTAATGCAAAAAGATAAGAGGGTAAGGGGCAACCCTGACGGGTACCTCTATAGGGAAGCGAGGAGACACCAAACCGGCCACTCGCACTGAAGCTGTAAGATCTTTGAATAGTAAGCCAATGTATGTTAGAAATTTGGGGCCGTTATTTAAGCGTTGCAGAAGTGCAAAGAGGTAAGTCAGCTAACAGAGTCGAAGGCCTTATCTATGTCGGCTAATAGTAGGAGCTCCCAGGCGACTGATGGCTGCTATGGTGTTATGGGCACGCTGGATATTGTGGTGTGTAGCACACCGTGGCAAGAAGTCAGCTTGATCTGGGTGAACTAATTTAGTTATATAAGGCATGAGTCGATTGGCTAATACTTTGTCAAGCAGTTTGGCCTTGATATTCATGAGAGAAA
This sequence comes from Calotriton arnoldi, assembly GCA_963921515.1. Taxonomy (NCBI): domain Eukaryota; kingdom Metazoa; phylum Chordata; class Amphibia; order Caudata; family Salamandridae; genus Calotriton; species Calotriton arnoldi. Next base: position 1,080,614 of record CAWUFW010000555.1, on the reverse strand, counting down.
TCGGGCGATACAAAGAGTGACACTCCGGGGGCCGAATTGATTTGAGGAAGACTACCACCTCAGCATGTCTCCGGTCCGGGGGAAGTCGTCCCGCCTGTACCACAATTTGTAGCGCCTCTAGATAGGGGGAGCCTAGTTGTGACATATACATTTTGAAGAATTTTCACAGAAAGCTGCTGGGGCACGGAGCCTTGCCCGTGCGCAGCTCTGCTGCAGCCATTGTTGTCTCAATTGTGGGCGGAGCGTCGAGCTGAACTCGGGTAGCATCTGGAAGGGCCCTCGGGGTAGTCGATAAACTTTTGTATGGTAGCCTCTGGCAGCCTTTCTTGTTCTGCGTAAAGCAGCTTATAGTAATCTGTAAAGCAGTTTATAGTAATCTGCAAAGCTGCTCGCAACCAGCGAAGGGTCTGTGAGAATAGCCCCACTGGAGTAACTGACGCTAGGAATTGGACTGGCTGTGTGGCATGCTGGCATAGCCTATGTAATAGTTTGCTGGATTTATCTCCCCATTGGTAGATTCAGCTACGGGATGCTAGCCATGCGTGCCTCTTCTAGTAACTCCACGATATAACTTGTGTCAGGCCCATCTGGTGAGGCGCTAGGTCCCCCCCGTCCCTGCCGATCCAGTGTCAAGATTTGGGCCTCCATTTGCAGGAGTTTCTTCCGATGTTTGCGCCAAAGAGCGCAGAACGCGATAACACCGCAGAGAGTGTTTCATGGCCTCCCACAGAACCCCTGCTGAAGCTAAAGTAACAGTGTTCGAAGCAAAATATTCTGTCAGGGCCTGGTGCATGTGTGTCCGGTATTGTTGATCATGTAGGTGCCAGGGGGATAGGCCTCATTGGAGAGGGGGGCGACCCGGTCCCACCCGAAGGCCAAGTGGTCCGTGAGACCCGTGGGCAGCATCTCAGCATCTGAGACTGTATGGGCATAAATGGTGGGTACAAACAAGTAGTCTAGACAGGAGAATGACTTATGAATATGTGAGTAATAGGTGTAGCTCTGTTTGGTTGGATGGAGCATTCGCCAAGTCTCTAGCCATCCCATTCCTTCGGTCAAGTGTTGTAGGCGTGGCTCACATGAACTTCCCGGTCCCCCAAGGGCTCGCCACCTATCCTGGTATGGGTGCATAACCTCGTTCCAGTCTCCCCCCATTACCACCAATCCCCCGGGCATATCAACCCAAATGGCCATTAATCGTTCTATAAGGACCTGAGTGAGGGGGCGAGGGTGCGTATATACTACCTAGGACCACCCGCTCACCATGAATAGTGCCTGCCACAATGACGTATCTGCTCTGCGTGTCTATCCATGAGTGCGTGTATTGGAAAGGGATTCTACGATGTATCAAGAGCATTGCCCATCGGGAGCCTATAACAAACCCAGAATGATATACGTGGTCATTGCCGAATCTTGGCAAGCATGGGGTCCTGGTTCCCAAGCGGTGTGTTTCTTGGAGCATTAGAATATCTGCACCTAGGTGCTTGGGCTGCCGAAGCACAGCCCCACGTTTCACTTTGTCTAAGACACCTCTGACATTCCAGCTAATGATGCAAAGCTTACCATGAGAGATACTAGAGTTGACATTCATCATCCGGGCGCAAAATGTTAGGAGTGCAGTTGGTGTACGGTCACCAGGGAGAAACTGTATGAGACACAGCACATGCAACAAGTGAACATTCCCAACATCTCTCCACCCTCCCCACCCCACGAAAAGTGAAGTATCTCTCACAGAGAAGGAGTCAACAACCCCAACGGGGGCTGGTGACAAAGCCCCTCCAATGGATCCCCAAGAGCCATCCCAAGAACATATCGTCTCTCCTAGTGTTCGGGTAGTGTCTTTTCTAGGAGTACAGCCCATTGACAGATGCAACTGTATGTGAAGATATAAAGGAGATGAAGTCCCATCTTCATCAGGACAGCCGTGGGAAATCTTAAGGTGTTGATAGTTCCAGCAGTTCTAAGGAGGTACGATCTGTGTCTTTGTTTTAGTTGTGTTTGGATTGTCTGCGTGGACGGTCGCCAGATGAGGAATCCCAGTCGCATGGTGGCGGAGTGTGAGGCTTCACACATACTTCATCTGTCCATGTAAACACCTCCTCTGGGTTGTCAAAGAATATGGAACGGGAGTTGTGTGTTACTCGTAGGCAGCAGGAAAGAGCAGGGCATAGGAGATTTTGAGGCTTCTGAGGTGAGCCTTCGCTTCCATGAAGGATTGACGTTTCTGCTGGACTAGTCTAGTGTAGTCTGGGAATATCATAATACGCTGTGAATTAAAGGAGAGAGAATCCCGTAACCTGGCCTGTCGTAGGATATTATCTCAGTCGTGGAAATTAAATATTCTTGCGATAATGGATCTTGGCTTGGCACCAGGAGGGCGACTCTTGACCAGGGACGTGTGAGCCCTCTCAATGAAGCAGGAAGAAAGAGTCCACCGGCAGCCAGCCCTGCAGCCAAGTAGTAAGAAACATCCCAATGTCATCGTCCTCACAGCCCTCGGCAAGGCCCACAAAGCGGAGGTTGTTTCGGCGAGCTCTTCCTTCAGCGTCCTCCATGCATTTTGCAAAACCTTGTGTCAGGCTCTCGAGGGCGTTTACCTTTTTTTGACAGGTGGTCATGGTGTCTTCTATGCCGGAAACCCTCGTCTCGGTGAGCTACTGCGTTTAAGTGTTGTTGCAGGAGCATAACATCGGAACCTACCGCACCTATTTTGGCATCTAGCATGTCTCTGGATTTTGTAATGGCAGCTAGTAGGGTTGCATTATCGGGGGCAGTGGGAGTTGAGTTTCCAGAGTCTGCAGCAGAGGCACCCGTCCCCGCATAGCGGTCTATGGTAGTCTGTTTTTGAGGCTACGCCAGATGGCTTGTCACAGGTTACGGTCGATAAGTCTATTAGCTTTGGCCGTCTTCCCCTATACAGTGCTGATTGTCCCAGGCCACGTAGTTAGTTTTGGGTGCAGGCTGGAAGTAAGACGTCGTCTTTAAGGTGTATTGGTGCCGCGCTATGCGTATGAGGGCGATAGGGATAATAGCCACGACCTCATCTGATAGAAATGAGGCCAGATGGGGGACCCACCACACGCAAGCCGCATCGGAACCTGGCCTGATCGCTTCCACAGACAGGGGCACCCCCAACGGGTGCCTCACCTGTGCTCGCCACGTAGTTGTAGCTGCCGGTGATCCACTCCTCCCCGGGCAATCTGAGGCTGTTCAGTAGCGAATTTTCAGGCGGGTGGCGAGCTCACTTCTGTTCAGCTGGGCCCCATGAGCGTCATTGGGGGCCATCATCTGCCGCTTCATCTCAAATATTTGTGGACCAAGACGGCTGCGATATCACGCACCCTGAAACATAGGCGGCCGTGGCAGGTCTCAATCACCGCCGCAGCCTGATCGTCAAAGTGTTCGGGGAAGAGAGCAGATGGGCCCGCCCCAGGACGTCCACGATAAAGGCCCCAACGTGGTCCAGGCACCGCCACAGTCCAAAATGGCTGCCGAGTATCTAGGACACGCACCTCGGGTCCTTCCACCCCATAGGCCCAGCAGCCACGACTTGCGCTGCGGTAGATAATTCTCGGAGTCTCGGATTAGGAGGCGTAACCGGGGTTCCCTTGAGGGGAGCTGACTTCTGCTTCAAGGCTCCGTTCTCTTCCAGTAGGCAGGCAGACCGCAGTGACATGCTGTATCCCGCCCGGCGACATGTGCCAGTCGCAGCCGTCACTTGCCTCGGGCTCCGGATGAGTCGCAGCCCTGGCCCGAGGGTCAGCAGGCCAGGCTTTCTCTGGCACCTCCCCATGAACGATCTGGACAAATCACTGCTTAGGGTCCTGTTCGGTGATGGGTGAAGCACCAAAAGTAGGTACTTCTGATCGATTTCTCCCGGCGCAGAGCCGACCACGCCGAGCTGTAGGCAGATCCCCTTTTTAGGGCAGGCACGCCTCAGATGCGGCCCACAATGTCGTCGGAGTGTTCCCGAGTGACAACACGGCTTTTCACATCACCGATCCACAGCCAAGTTATTTAGGTGATTTACAGATGGTGTACAACGATGATGGGTTTAGATTTGGCAGGATATCTGAAGGATATTGAAACGGGTGGTGGTGCTAGCTTGGTGCGCGTCCGCTATGTTGGACCGCCAGGCTACACCCCCAATAAAGTCAATTTTAGGAATAAAACAAGTTTAAAAACAGCTACGCAAAAACGTTTGATTTATTATAGGATTTCAAGATTTGACAAGTTATGTTTACAAATGAGCGAGGTAAAAATGTACAATAGCAGCTGTTATAGTCAATTCCTGAGCTGAGTGTTTAGCTTCTGACATTGGCGTAAGTATCCTGACACGAATAGGCCAGATTGCTTCTAACAATTTGGCTAAAGAAAAGACAACACAAGACCCGGTGTCTGACCTGCAGAAGCACAGAGCCCGTTTATTGTGCTGCATTCCAAGAAGTCTACACAGAGCTACTATCTAGTGTCTCCGTTGTCTGGTGTGTGCTGCGCAGAAGTGCAGCTGGGCATGTGTCTTCTGGGCTGCTCCGCAGGCCAGACAAACTGCACTACACTCTGGGAGAGACCTCCATTTACAGGTGAAAGATGAGTACCCAGCCTGAATTTTATATACGAAGATCTGGTGAATGGCAGGTCGGTCTCATTCAAATAGGTGTCAAACCTTGGCTCACATTTATGGTACAGCAAGAAGTTGGATCGACCACAACTACTAGTGGATGTCAAAACCTTCCGTCACTTGTTTGTCCAGTAAGCATCTTTGACCCCCTTTACAGAAGAAGCAGAGATGCGCTATGGGCATTCCTAAAGATCAGAAGCCCCCAATGCAAAGAGAGATTGCTTAACATAGCTTAGCCACTGCAAAGTATTAACACACCTTGGAGTTAGGAGAATATCCTTTAGTCCAATTCTAAAGCATTCCAGTTTCGGGACCAGCCATAGTTTCAGCAAGTATAAGATTGGTTTTAATCTCGCTAATGCATCAATTGGGCGAACATTTAAGTCCACTATGAAAAAAGCCCCAGGCGTACCTTGGGCAAGTCTAAGCGCTTTCCTCAAAAACGTATTTTCAGCTATCTCCAGTGATTTGACATTGCTATGGCCCCATAGTTCACAGCCATAGATAGCCGCAGCCACGGCTTGGGCTCTTTAGATTAGCAATAATGGGGACATTGGGTGAAAGGAGATATATATATATATATATTTTTTTAATTTTATTTTTACAAAATTCAACATAGAAGCAGCTCTATGATTAAGAAGTAACCCACTCTTAACCTGGCTGTTCATAAACTGGTACTGGACAGATGATTACCCAAATAGTCGAAGCTTATCCATTCACTTTCCAGTTTTTGGCACAATGAAGGCAACATTTTCCCATTAATGTAAAAAATTCTATGCAGTACTATTTCTATGTATAATTTCTATGTAGTACAATTACTTCAGTTCATGTTTAAAAAATGTATTCACAATGTGCTCATAATGCACATTGTGATGTTCTAATGCATTTTGGGAATGGCCCTATGCAGAGTGTAAGGAAATGCCTCTTTTTGTATGGTTACCCCAATGTTGCTCGATTAGTGCTGGTTTTTCGACTCGAAGAGTGCACTGAGGCCTGCTAACCAGATCACAGTGCCTGTGCCCTTAACCTTAAGCAGGTATGTTGAATTGGCTCATACAAGAGATGGGCGGTAAACTCTGCCCCTCCGGAGTTCAGAGTTTTACACACTCTGCTTAGAGCACGGAGTTTTGGAAAAACGCCACCAACGTTAAGTTGGCAAGCACCAACAAGTAAAATTGGAGCACTAGAAAGCCTCCCGGCGAGATTTCTCAATGCAGGCGGTTATGGCACGTCGCTCCCACTCGATCTGAGAAAGCTGCTGCTCTCGTTGAGAAAGCTGCCACTCTCGTTGAGAAAACTACCTCTTTAGTAGAAAATCAACTCGAGCGGCAGAAAGAAGCAGCACCCTGTGGGAAGTGGGCATAACCCTGTGCCAGAGTTCCTAATTTCACCACAACCAAAAAAGTCAAATTCTCATTTTTGTGCCCACTTCATGTAGCCCACCTTCGGGGTGTGACTAGCCTGACAGTGTATTCAAGAAACAAAGGGGGGAGTGAAGAGGGATAGTGGTAGAATCGTCCTCCTCCAAGTACTATTTTTCCAACACAAAGATTCTACCGTTATATTACTTGGTGCCCTTCAAACCTTGAAGGTTCTAATCATAACGATGGTGTAGAAAATATGTTATTTTCAAGGCACCTTCTAGTTGTTTTTGAGAAGGGAACCACTTCGGGTTTGTAAAATACCCCTCACACACTGAAACCAGATTCAGTGTCATGCTTCATCATTGGGGTCTTCTCGTCCCTCTACGGGGCGGGGCGTGCTACGACCTACGTAGACGCGGGAGCACTTAAGTTCGTGATAGAAGTTATGTGCAGTGCATGGGGTGGTAGGGTCGTGAAAAAAGGTGGTGCAAGAATTTAAAAGTTCCCTGGCTAGTGGAAAAAATAATTGTATTGCCTTCCCTAGCTGGAAACAGTAAAAATGGGGAAGTGTAGATGGTGTACCGTGATGCGTCACCTTCTACGGGGTCTGACAGTGTAACACGCCTCCTTGCATAGCTAATTTCCCTCCTGTCCAGGTGGCAAATGGGCCTCAGGGTAGGGGTAGCATCTCCCGGGTCTGGGGGAAGTCTGGGTCGCATATCAAGTGTGGTAAGGGCTTTGAAGCCCCTGGTCGTCATATATTAAATCACTAGCCATCCTGCTGGAAGAGGTGTGAATAACTCCCTCCGGAGCAGACATTGTTTCTAGCCTCAGAGCGTGGGCTCTCACCTGCAGGGGGTCACAAACTTGGCTGTGGTGGCAGGCTGGACGATGCCAGTCGGCCAGCGCACTAGACGCTGGTAGGTTTTTCAGGGGGCACCCCTACGTTGCCCTCTGGGTGCATGTCATAATAAATCTAGTACTGGCAACAGTACAGATTTATTAGGACAAGGTGTTTGATACCAAACACCAGTATTTTCAGTGAAGCCATCATGTAGCTGGGTATCATGTGATGACCAGTGCCCATTACGTCTTAATAAAGCATCCCTGAGCACTTGCATTATCTTGTAATAGAGGGGCATATCTGCTCATACAGATATGTCCTCACATATACTAAAATGCACCCTGCCTTAGGGCTCTCAGGGCTGCTGCAGGGGTGACATATATAGTACCTGCAGTGCACTATGGCAAAGCAGAGGGTGAACGTGCCATGTCAGGTTTTCAGAATGGTTTGCACCATTTCATGCATACTGCAATGGCAGTTTCCATGTAATTTGTATGTGGGTCCCTTAGGATGGCATAAGACATGCTGCAACCCTCAGGGACCCTCTTTACTACCCCTACCCTTGGTATCATGGGTACTATTTACTGGGGGGGGGGGCGCAAAGGCCTTGGCAAATGAGTTACAATTAGACTAACTTGTTTTTGGGGAAAAGCACTGGCAATGAGGTCTGGTCAGCAGGCCTCAGTGCACTGTCAGAGTTGAAAATCAGCATTTAGTTAGACAAAAATAGAGCAAGAAGTGGGGAGACAACTACAACAACATTCCAGTTTCCTACACTGCGCCTGCAGTGTGCTGTTCAGGGAGAGGTCTTCCCCAGAGCACAGCCAAAGTCAAGAGACCCCAAGGGCCAGCTGACGGGCCGCCTGTTTACAGCACAGGGACACAACAGCTCAAGAAGCCTGCAGGAGCAAGTTGGTAGCCAAAAATCTTTAACCCACCCCCAACCACCACCATGCAGCACAAGGGACCAGGACCCAACACAAAGTTGCACCGGAGTTTGCTGAGCCTGAGTACCGTAAGAGTGCAGCTGGGACCTCCCAGAGGACGAGTTAACAACCCAATAATGATTGACCAGAGACTGCGAAACCGGGCGACTGATAGTCCAGTAACGACTGGACTTATGCGACCACCAAGATAACTTCAGGAGACGACCCTGTGACCAGGATCACCTCAACTACTTCAAGGACCGAGGAGTAGTCGCAGCAAGACATCCCTGACCCCCCTCACTCCCCAACTGCATCACATCCACAGCATTCTTGAGCATTTTTAGCATCCTCCATCCCTTGCATCAGGACCACTTCTGTAGGAAAGACCTGCAAAGGAACTGACTGAAGACTGCTTCACCTGCTGAGGTAACTTTCTGTGGACCTTGCTGGTCCCCCTGATAGGCTCCCTACCAGAATTAGTCGCCTAAAGTGACTAAGTGACCGCATTATAGCTAGTCCAAACTTTTTAGTGAAAACGGGTTAGTGTCAAATTCGTTAAACTTGCCAATGCTTGTTTGAGGTTAAGTGAAATACTTAGATTTACTATACCTTGTAAATTCCATATGTACAAAACCCTCTGGTGGATCTTTTTCGCTGTGGTGTCAAAAATACATAAAAATAGTCTATTTTTATAAATTGGTGTCGAATTTCTTTAGTGTCTTGTTGATTTCTTTTTTATTGTTTTTGGTGCTGTTTAAATGCTTTACACTTGTTCCTTTGGGTAAGCTTTGCTGCTCAGAGATGGAGCTACCCAGGGTTGAGCTAAACGTTTGGCAAACGAAATGTAAGAATCCTAAATGGGTTGGCAGGTGTATTACACGACGAGACTTCACAACCATACCATATAATATACCTCATTTCTTCACATTGGTGCCAAGCGGTGGGATCCAGAACTTGTGGTTAGCAGTACCACATGTAGGAAGCTGGCTCTCTATATACTAACCAAAATTAGGTATAGTGTGCACTGAGTCCAGTGGAACCCCAAAGGTAGGCAGTCAGCAAATGATGTCACACACTCAAAGACTGAACTCAGACCAATTTTGATTGTATAAATATATTGTAAAATTATTTTATTTCTAGAACCAAGCCAAGTCTGGCAGAGTTAAGTGAAATAAATGATGTACAGATTACTTTCCAGTTACTTTTTCTACTCAGTGTGAATATGCCTAGATATCACACTGGGACATTTCCTAGAGAAAAGGTAAGTAAAATCAGTTTTGCACAATTGTAATTTTTCAGGTTTCCATACAAATCAACTCCACACTTAGAACATTTTTCAGAGAAAAACAGTCTATGCATTCCTATGGAGAGAAATGAAGTTATCGGTCTAGGATGCACTCTCAAATCACCCTCAGCGGCACTAGGGCGGCCGGGTGCAGAGTGCTGAGGCCTAATGGTATCCTATTGGGGATAGAGGGCCTCCGGTTGGTGGCTGCTTACGGGCAGGCCACTGGGTTGTGGGAGCAAAGCTCCTGGTTTTAGGCTCAGGACAAAGGGGGATCCGAGTTAGCACCCAAAGCACACCAGCAGCGGCGGCTGGGTGCAGGGTGCTGGTCTGGCGTCGTGTGCCCTGTTGATTTCAATGGGGATTCTGCGGTTTCAACAAAGACTGCAAGCTCGGGGACGAAGATCTTCTGGAGGTGACCACTGGTTGGAGAGCTAAGTTGGGATGCCTGGGGATGCTGGGACACCGTCGGTTGGGCCACCCAAGGCCGAGGGATTTCGGATGTAGGGGTGTTTTTAGGTGTCGGGTTTCTCTTACCAGCTCCGGTCGCAGTCGGGGGGATTCGCCTGAAAGAGGCTGCAGGCTTCGCTGGGAGATTCGAGGCAGGTCAGAGATCACCAGATCTCGGGTCAGAATCGTCGTGGAAACCTCCTTGTGGTGTTGGTACTCGAACTCGGGCCATGGGCGACGGGGGCAGAGTGGTGCAGACTCACGGATTTGGCCGGAGCCAGAGTCTGTGGGTGAACAAATCTGGTGTTCACGGGAGACAAAGTCTTTTCTGTGGAAAGCAAGGTAAGTCCTCGGGGTTCTTGAGGTTGCTGGCTGCAGTACACACCAAAGTTTCGCTTCTGCAGGTTCGAGGTGGGGACAGGCCGGTAGTTTTCAGTAAAGCCATTATGATACTGTGGAGTTCGTAATGCACCTGTACCCTCACCACTGGTATAGTGCACCCAGCTAGAGGGGTGGCTGATCTATGTCAGGGCAGTGGGTTGTAGGCATGGCACACAGGGATGTGTGCCATGTCGACTCTTCACTTTGTTCTGCACCAAAACACGCAGCCTGCAAAGGCAGTGTGTGTGTGTAAAGGTACAGGGCCTCCAAGGGTGGCACAATAAGTGCTGCAGCCCTTAGAGGCCTTCCCTGGTCACAGTGCCCTGGGTACCTGTGGTACCATTTACCAGGGGCTGACCTGTGGCCAGAGAGTGCCAATTGGGTTTTGTTTTCAATGCAGTTTTAGGGTAAGAACATAAGCCCTGGGTACCTGTTTGGCAGGAGCCCAGGGCACACTTAGTCAAAGTACATCAGCAGTTCAGCAAAAAGTGGGGGCAACCATGCAAAAAGAGGGCACTTTCTTACACCACACAGTTGTTGAATTTGAGACATTGAAAATCTGCATAGGTAGACACCTAGCAATGAAGACCCTTATCCTCCAAGCATTTCTCAAGTGTGTTGAACTCCACAGGACTGGGACTGTGTCCAAGGATCACAAAAACCTCTCCAAGGAGTTGGGGAAAGCTTGAACAAATTGTGACAGTTTCCTGCAAGTTCAAAAGTTTGAAAAAGTTTCCAAAAAGTTTTGAAAGTTTCAGGAGCCACTGTTTCAGCAAGGGAACATGGAGCTCGACATTGCAAACGTGTCCGCCATCGAGGGAGATAAACTGAGGGCATTTCACACAGACGGGAAGCTTAACATAGGGCCCAAGGCCAAACAAAAATAAGCTGATCAAGGCCATCCGAGCTTGGGAGGAGGCCCAAACGATATCTCCATGTCTGGAGCAGGAAGTGCCCCAAGGTAGTGGGGGAGAAGACTATCTGTAGGACAATGACAGTATCCTGAGTGGAGAAAGTGGGGCAGGTAAAAACCTACTCCCTTTTACTGGGCCAAAGATGGCCCCCAGAGCCAACAGCCAAGCAGGCTCCATCATTAACTAGAGGTCCCTGTCAGAAAGTATGGTGCCCTGGCTGCAAGAAGATTGGCCCTGGAAGAGAGGAGGAGCAGGCAGGGCTTAGAGCCCAGAGAAAATGGTGGTAACAGGAGATACTGACAGGGCTGCCCTTGATGGAAGATTGCCCAAAGAAATGATCCCTACTTATGTCCAGGAGTTGAGAGACGAGTGGCTGGCCTTATATGATAGAGCTCCCGAGACGAGGAAGGTGGGTACCCAACACTGGGGGGACACTACTCTGAGTTAGTGCTAGTCGGTAGGGGTACATGAGTGAGCATGCCCAGTCCTACAGGTCACAAAAAGCAGGTCCAGCCCTCGTCTGACCTGCAAGTCCAGGAAGTTTTCTGAGGAGCAGCATTGGGGTGCCACACCTATGCCTAGCACCAGCTAGTGGGTGAGGGTTACTCCTGGGCATTCCCTGGAAGCAACCCTACACAGTTTTTCAGCAGTTTGTTTGTCCTACTGCAAATAACCCCACAGTGCACCTCACTCAATATCCAAGATGGGGAACCCCTCTACACGTATGCAGAGCATGTGTGTCCACCGAAAGGTGTGGACGGGATAATAAGTAGTCTCGTCCTCTGTTGTCACTCATAACAAGCTCTGGGGGTTGAGTTCCTACCTCTGGGTTTGGTGTTACCCTAAAGGTGAAAAAGGATGGTCCTTTCCAGTTGTCACCTAACATTTACTTGCGACTGGGATGGCCCTTTTGAAGTAAGGAAAATGTTACTTACCCGGTCTGCATCATTTTGTAGCTTGTAGGTCAGGTAGTACATGGAGTTGTATTCTCTGTTTTTATGAGTACTACTGTGCCCTAAATGTTCTGAAAGAAGTCTTTGAGGGTTAGATGAATGGCAGGAACAGGAACATCTGTTGCTGGGTTGATCATAGAAGCTAAACTTATGTTGTGGAGATAAGACCCCAAACATTGACAGATGCATCTTTAGTGATAGTCACTTGTAATGTGGTCCACAAAGGATATGCACCTGCAACAAATTGTTGCTGTTACACTCCGGCAGACAGTGAGGACTGCTGGCACCTGACAAAACTAGATCCTTTACATGACCCTTCATTTGTGACCATTGTGCTGAGAGGCATTACTGCAATGTGCACATGTAAAATCTGGTATGGGGGAACTGTGGGAATAGAGAAAGCAATCATCCCTAAGAGGTGCAGCGCTGTTCCTACAGGAAGACGATTTGGCAGAAAAAGAAGAAGTACTTGCTGGAAGGCTAAGACTCCTTGGTGGTTGGGATATGCCTCGACTGTGGTGCCATTGAGAACTGAGCCTAAAAAAGGGCTAACGTTGTAAGGGCTTAAGGTCAGACTTAGTTGTAATTACTATAAATCCAAAGCTGTGAAGCAGAGAGATGATAGATCGAGTCTGTGCTAGACACTGCTGTCTGCCAGCACTCTTCATTAGACAATCAACTAGGCAGTGGAAGACATGTATGCTTCCTTTTCTGAAATGTGTCGGCTACAGCTCCTAGCATTCTGTGAACACCCTTGAAAGGGTAGCGCCATGAATTGATAGTGCTGACCACTTACTGTGAAGAGAAGGTAGTATCAGTGAGCGGAATTAATGGGTATGTGGAAGTAGACTTTCTTCAGATCTAGAGGTCATAAATTTCCCTTGTTCTAGCAGTGGAATACCATCCTGTAGGGTTTTCATATGACAATGGAGCAAGAAGTATTATTTGTTGAGGGGCTTGAAATAGAGGATTTGCCATCCTTTTTAAGGATTAGAATGTACAAAGAGTAAACGCCCCATGTCCAGGAGTTGCGAGGGTACTGGTTCTATAGCACCTTTGAGAGAAAGAAAATGCTGTTCTGTGTTTAGGGTGTGTGCACAGAGTGTAATGTTTGATGAAGTTGAGAACAGTTCTAGGCAATACCCATGTTGTATAAGCTCTAGAACACAGCGCTCTGAGGTGAAGTATGACCAGGTGGATGTGTGGCAAGTCACTGTTACGAGGTAGAATCTCACTTGGTGTGAGAGTACCTCTACTCTTGTTGGAGTGGTTATACGGATAGGACTGTGATTTGTACCCCCTGCCTCCCTGTTGGTGGTAGATCTACTGCAGCCTTTGATAGGACTGGAGCTCTTCGCTCCCTCCCAAATAGTAATGCTTACGAAACGAGTCCCTAGTAGAGGAAGTCTGGAGTGCACCCATAGATTTTGCTACTTGTGTCTTAATTCTTTCTAATATTGTATCTACCTGAAGGACGAAGAGGTGTTTGCAGTTGATAGGTAGATTGATGAGGTATAGCTGAACCTCTGGCTTTAAACTCGAGATGCGCAGCTGTGAGGAAATGGGGTGTATCATTGGATTTATCCCATTGTAAGAAGCTGGCTGTGTATATGATATTGCCACTAAATGGTAATACCGTGTACAGAGTCCAGGGGTTACCCAAAAGTGTACAGGGTCCCAATGTAAAATCCAAACTGCTCTACAAGTGGTAGTGTGGGCGAGCAGCCTTAGGCCTAACACAGTAGTGTAGGACATTTGTTATGCACACAGTGACTAATAAATGACAACTCAAAAAGGAGAGCCTCACCTATTTTATGGTTTAAATCTGCTTGAGTTTTACAAATACAAAGCGATCTATGACGACAGGCCCATTTATTGCACAACAGTGATCAATAATGGAGAGGGGGCGTGGCTAGCCAGCCAAGATGGCGGACGCGAGTCTTTAGCGCTCCAACAATATCGCCCTGTTTATCCTGCAAAAACACCGAGCAATCCTGTCCCACAGCAGAGCGGAATTGACTTCAGATGCAACGGAGTAAGTGGGGTCCGTAGACCAGTGACTTCCTGCCAAATATGCTGAAAATATGCGAGCACCTAACTTGAGGCCTGCGCCCGAGTGAGACCAGAGGGGCGCCGTACCCTGGAAAAACTCTCAGCGCCCCATCGAGACGCGGCACAGCAGTGAGTGCCAGATGCCTGAAGCCGAAACAACAACGCACTGGAGGCCTGCCCAAGGTGAGCACGGAGTGAGCCAGATCAAGCACTGCGGGCTGGGGGTCCCCGCTGGGCTGGGGGAGGCTGCACGTCGTTGCCAGCACGCACAGTGAACAACGCACGCAGCTGCCGGGAGTTGGCCCGCCGGGCCAGAAAGCATCGAAGCAAGGCAAGCGCATTGCCACCCCAGAAAAGTAGAGCACAAGGACGACACCGGAGGACCGCGTCCATCCCGGTGCAGCTGGACCTGGGAGACAATCTGCCGTAGCTACGTGGTTCCACAGCAGCAGGCCGCCGCGGCGGGCACCAGTGAGGGCGGGAGTTTAGCCACGCCAAGCGGTTACCCAACAGTCAGACTCCCGAATAAAGGCTGTGCACTCAGCAACCCCCCGGAGGAGAGCAACAAGCACAGCAACCACAAGGACAGTAACTGGGCGGACAGGCGCCGCAGCGGAGTTAGCCCCTCTGAGCCCCGGGCAGCCAGAAGCAGTGGGGTTAACCGAAAACCTGGGGCTGGCCAGCCACAGACGTGCAGACCCGCGGATGCAGGCAACCGCGATGAGCAACAGCGCGGACAGGAGAGCGACTGTGACGGACTCGGTAGGGCATTGATTCCAATTAGAAAGAAGCGTACACAGCAGGCTCTCCTGGAGAAGACCGCTGTCAACAGCCGTCGCAAGGAAGACAGCCAAGCAGGTAGCTATCACAGCAGAAGCAGACCCTAAAACTCCGACTTAGCAAGAGAGGAGCGAGGAGGGGCACAGCATCTACCTGCCCCAACATAGCCCAGGCCTAGGAGCCAGCCAGCCACAGATCCGAAGAAGCGGGCAACTGCAGCAAAACGAAGAAAGAACAGAGTGGCAGATACGGCAAGCAGAGGCACAAAGGAAGCAGACCTTGTCAGAGAAGTGGTTGTCCCCTCGCAGCGTCACTACCATCGTCGGCGGGGACGACTATGTGCACCCACTGAAGCACGGACTGGTGCAGGGACTCGTCCAGCAGCGCAGGAGGAGATCTACAGGACACGGCTGGTGACACAGGGTGAGGAGCGAACGGGTGGAGTGAGCGCACACGCCAAACCACACATTGATTAGAATCTGCGGCAACTGCCCCAATCGGAGCCAACCCTGAGACTGCCTAGACCTTGAGGTGAGCGACTGGGTGCTCACACACCCGCCAAGAGTCAATATACAGAGGCCTGTCCCCGGCGCCAGTTGGCCACAGAGGCGCAGCCAAGAGACCCGATCGGATAGTAGGGGCAAAGCAGAGGACAGGGCAGAGACGTAGGGTGTTAAGACCCCAGGAGCCTGGACACCCCAATGGCACAGGGCCCTTCCTGGAGAGCATTTAACAGGGGCAAGTACACCACACACCACCCAAAACTGCGGATAACCCTGCGGGCACGGACCCACCCCTCGAGACCAAGCGGAAGTACAAAGCAATCGCAGTAACCGCAATAGGGGCACCTGAGGTCTCGAAGGCCAAACACAGATAATAAGCCCTAGGGCACGCACTTTCCTCCCTGGCAACGCGCGGCAACTCTCCGCAGGCAAGCAACGCCTGAGACAACGCAAATCGGAGGAATTGCAGGCTCTCTCCTGGAGAACGAAAGTGCCTCAAAAGCAGACAGGTACAACACCGCAGAGACAGGCACCGCTAGTGCCCATGTGTCGCAAAAGCCTCCCCACTAGACAACGTCCATACAAGGTAACCAAGCAGACTGTAAATACCCCTCTTCCCGCAGCCAGAACCCGCTTGGACCCATCGTGCAATCCAGACGTCGGCCCAGCTGAACACTTGCATGCCCTTCGCGCAGCAGCTGGCCATGTGGCGCCCCAGAACCAACACACAGCAGCACACCCTGAAGTGCAAGGGAATCAACGTATGGATGCAGACGGCATGGGCGAAGCCCCGAACTCGGCACTCTCTGCAAAACTAGACACAGTCTTGGCAGCAGTAGAGAAAATTGGCGCAGACCTAGACCACACCCAGAGCTCGCTGGAGTCAAAAATTGACAAAGTCACATCAGATTTCACCTTACTGAAGGTGGACCACCGAAAATTAGCTGAGAGAGTCCA
The DNA here is from genome assembly GCA_963921515.1 of Calotriton arnoldi. Taxonomy (NCBI): domain Eukaryota; kingdom Metazoa; phylum Chordata; class Amphibia; order Caudata; family Salamandridae; genus Calotriton; species Calotriton arnoldi. Next base: position 1,064,584 of record CAWUFW010000555.1, on the reverse strand, counting down.
AGCAAATGAGTACACCCATATAGAATTAAAGCTAACCAGTCAGTCACGCAGCGGCACTACAAGACATGGACCGAATGGACGCCCAAGAAGACCGGCTGGAAGACGAGGAGGGCCGCTCGAGGCGCAATAATGTACGCGTGCTAGGCCTTCCAGAGGGAGAGGAGGGGCAGGACTCAGTCGCATACGTGGAACACTGGTTGCTGGAGCTCCTCCCAGACTACGTGCGCTCACCTCACACTTCGTAGTGGAGCAAGCCTACAGAGTGCTGGTTCGCCGTCCGCCTCCAGGAGCCAGACCTCGGTCACTACTCTTCAAACTCCTCAATTACAGAGATAGGGACACAATACTAAGAGAAACCTGCAAGCTCACCGAGATACAAGTGCTAAACCAACAAGTGATAATGTTTCCGGACTACACAGTGGAGGTTCAAGGACGGCGGGGTTCCTACCTAGAAGCTAAACCCTAGCTGCAATCACTGGATATAAGATACCCTCTTATGTTCCCCGCAAGACTGCGTATTGCCTACGAGGGACAAACGAGATTCTTTGAAACACCATCCGAGGTCTGGGTTTGGCTAGAAGAGACAGGACAGTTGACAATACCCAAGCCGTCAGCAGGCATGCAATCGCCCCAACGGGGCAGAAGAGGTCATCGCCGGGTGTGAGAAAGTGCCCTCTTTCTGCATGGTATGCCCCCACTTTTTGCTGAATTGCTGATGTTCTTTGACTGAGTGTGCCCTGGGCTCCTGCTAATCAGGTACCCCGGGCCTATGTTCCTTCCCTAAAAACTGCATTGAAGCCTAAACCCAATTGGCATCCCTGGCCACAGGTAGGCCCCTGATAAAAGGTACCACAGGTACCCAAGGCACTGTGACCAGGGAAGGCCCCTAAGGGCTGCAGCACTTATTGTGCCACCCTTAGAAGCCCTGCATCTTTTCTCACACACACTGCCTTTGCAGGCTGCGTGTCTTGGTGCAGAACAAAGTGAAGAGTCGACATGGCACACATCCCTGTGCGCCATGCCCACAAACCACTGCCCTGGCATATATCAGTCACCCCTCTAGCTGGGTGCCCTATGCCAGTGGTGAGGGTACAGGTGCATGAGTCCTGTACCCCTACAGTGCCCAAGTCCATTTCTGGGCACTGTAAGTGCAGTGCTGCCATTAAGAGTATATGGTGCTGGGAGTTTGTCATTACGAACTCCACAACACCATAACGGCTACACTGAAGACTGGGAAGTTTGATATCAAACTTCTCAGCACATTAAACCCACACTGATGCCAGTGTGGGATTTAATGTAAAATGCACAACAGAGGGCATCTTAGAGATGCCCCCTGAAACTCGACCAACTTCTAGTGACCTGACTGAGTGGCTGTTTAGGCTGCCACCAACAGATATGTTTCTGGACACCTGGGTCGAGAGCCTGCTGCTCTCGGGGGCCTGAAACAATGCACATCCTGGGACGAGGTGCCAAGCCTCCTCCTTCCCCAGGATGAGCAGGGTTCACGAAGGGGAAGCTTCAAAACCATGCCGCCTTTGTGAGCCTCCCCAGACATTTGCTGCTTTCAGCAACTGGTCCCCACTGGTTCTACCCCCCACTTTGGGCGGGAGAGCCGGCGGGGAAAAACAAGAGAGGGAAAGAGGTGTGCCCAACTCTGCCAACTCCACCCCTCAGGTGGGGAAGGCGAGGTGAAGCACAACTCCGAGTCCCCGCCATCTTGAGGATGGGGGGACCTAGCCAACCAGGGACAGGCTCCTGCTCCCCTCCCACTGGAGGGTGGCATGATAGGGGGTGTTCCCACCCCAGGGAAGGGACCCATTTGTCCCTGCCCTTTACCTACCTGTAAAGCCCCTAAATCTAGTATTTAGGGGGCACCCTGAACCTTACTTCCTCAGATCCAGCCTGACAACAAGAAGAAAAGAAGAAGGACGAAGAGCCGTGCAGAGCTAACAAGAGGACGACGCCCACTGACTTGGCCCCAGCCCTACATGCCTGTCTCGCCTCGAACCTGCTCCTGCGAAATCCCGGTGTGTCCTGCAGCCAGCAACCTCAAAAACCCCGGAGGACCTGCCTGCCTTCACTTCCAAGACTGCTTCTCCCGTGAACACCGGACTTGTTCAAACTGCAGCTTCTGGCTCCGGCCGGATACCGCGAATCCAGCCCACTCTGCACCAGCCGAACCCAGCCCGAGCTCGAGTGGAAAAACACCACGAGGTGGTCACCCCGGCGATCCTGACCCGAGATCCGGCGACTCCTGACCTACCTCAAGCCTCCAGACGACGCCTGCAGCCTCAATCCAGAGGATCCCCTCTACCGCGACCAGAGCGGGTAAGACTTTCCGATGTCCCAAGGCACCCCTGCACCCGACGCCCCACGGCCTTGTGTGCCCAAACCAACGGTGCCTAACCAACCCAAGACATCCCAACTTACCCCTCGAAGTGGTGGTCGCACCCAGAAGATCCTCGTCCCCGAGCATGCAGTGTTTCTTCTAACCGGAGGTTCTCCATTGAAAACAACAGGGCACCCGACCTCAAAAGAGCACCCTGCACTCGGCCGCCCTAGTGCCGCTGAGGGTGCGACTTTTGTGCTAATTTGGTTCCCTATTTGCCCTGACCTAAACCCTAGGAGCTTTGCTCCCACAACCCAGTGGCCTGCTTGCCAGCAGCCACCAACCGGAGGCCCCCTATCCTCCATAGGATAACATTGGGCCTCAACACTCTGCACCCGGCCGCCCTAGTGCCGCTGAGGGTGAAACAAAAGTGCATCACTGACCCTGGGGGACCCATGAATCTAACCCCAGAACCTTAACTCCCACAGTCGATTACTTACCTGTGAGCCGATAACCTGTTTTACCTCCATAGGATAACATTGACAATTTTCTTCCAAAAAGTTTCTAAGTGTGGAGTTTTGAAATCTAAAAATGTTCTTTAAAAATCGCACAAATGGGGGCGTGGTCTTGCTGCGAATGGCGTGAGACGCGCGCCGTGGGAGCTCCTGCAGACCGCCACCTTTAGCCGCCTTTATAGCAGAGTTGGGACCCTGCCGGCGCCGCAGATCGGGGCGCAAGGGTAGCGGAGCGACCAGGGCACCTCCTGGGAAGCGGGCAGCGGCTTTGGTCGATCCGTCGCGGGGGCGCGGACTTCCTGCCCTCAGCGGTCGGACCTGCCGGCGGCGGCCGCCGCCATCTTGCTCACTGCGGTCCCGAACCTCCTCCAGCACTGCACGCAGCCACACACCCTCGCTGGCGATCCCATCACCCGAGGGGAGCGCCTGGCCCCCTGTGGGGCTCCACTGTGCCTGGGGTGCAGCTAAATTGACAGGAGCTCCGGCGCCCTTACTTGCGGCGGCCGCCATCTTGGGCCTTTTCGCCACCTGGGACAGGCCTGACACGAGGTGCAGCTGTCGCGGCCCTCCGGAGCAGCGGCCTCTCCCTGCACCGGCTGCCGAACCAGGGCGATCTGCGGCAGTCCGAGGGGGCGCCTGAAGAATCCTGACCCTCGGAAGGGCTGACTGCGTCCCCGCTGCGCCCCGGCCTGTGCGCTGTGGCCTCTTGGCCTGGTGGGCCTGAAGCTGGATGCGAACCTGCATCCTCCCCTACCCAACTCCACGCCGCCTCTCTACTGGGCTCCCGTGACGCCGCTCTGTGCAGGTGATGTGCGGGGGTGGGGCTCCTTGTGCACTGTGGCCCCGACCGCCTGACCATCCTGGACCGGGCGATACGAACCATTCTCTGGGGACTGCTCCTCACCGGCTGCCCACGTTACCTGCGCGTTGGAATCCATTGAGGCCTAACCCAGCGACAAACTAGGGACCCCCCCCCTGCGGACCGTTGTCTGTGCTCTTGGGTGATCGGCTGGTTTTGAGAGCGAGGGGCTCTCACTAACTGCACCTCCTGCTGCTGGTGGGCCCTTCGCGCGCTGCGGCCTCCCGGGGCCCGACCTACCTGGGCTGGCACACTGCCGTCTTGCTGCTTGACCGCCTTATTGCTGGACTTTCGGCACTGGTGGACGAGAACTGGGCTGAGGGGACTTTCCGTTGGCAACCTCCATGCGGGGGATGGTCTCCTCTGCACCTTCTTGTCTCCTTGAGGCCAACGCTGCCCGGAGGGGGGTTGATCTCCCACCCCTCACCGCCTAGGGGCCCCACCACTGCTAACGGTCCTGTCGCCTTGAACGGTGTGGCCCAAAATTGGTTTCGGCCTCCCGATCTTCTTTCTCCCATTCGACCTCTCTACATCACGCTGGGAGTGTGGCCCACGGCAGCTCCGGCCTTCACGACTCGGCCAAGCGGTGATTGGCCGCTCCGGCAACAAGACATCTACTGCAATATCGACTCCTGCAACGTCGCTTGTCCCCCCCTCCTAGCTCAGACTGTGGATCACGGCCCATAGTGCCTTTTGTGGGATCCTGCGCCCTACCATCCGGGGGCTGCGGGTGCCCTTGGTACACCTCCTCGCCCGACGCTGCCACCTTACCCGGAACAGGAGAGTGCTAGGCCTCGAGGGGAGATGACAAGCACTAAGTCGGGGAAGGACTCTGCGGCACCCCAGAAGGACAACCCGGTTGCTGCGCTTTGTAACAAGCCGGGCCCTGCTGCTTCCGGAGCAATGGCATTGTCGACTGGAGAAGATTCGGCGCCAGTCACGCAATCCTTCATGGCCAACTTCATGCTCGAGCTCAAGTCTGAAATTGGCTCCTTACGCTCAGAGGTCCATTCCTGTGTACGGGAGCTCAGAAAAGAGGTTACTGACCTTGGAGAGAGGGTGGATGGCCTAGAGAAGACCATGGACGCGCGGACGGAGGACCAGGAACATCTCTGGCAGCGACTGGCCGCCCTGGAAGAGCAGCATATTGACTTACAATTAAAACAGGAGGATTTGGAAAACCGAAGCCGCCGCAACAATCTCCGCGTCAGGGGGATTCCGGTGGGGGCCGAGGGATCGGACATCATGACATTCGTGGCGAAACTACTCCATGAAATCTGGGGCGATGACGATGCCTCCCCACCGGCTCTGGACCGGGCGCACCGAGTGTCGGGCCCTCCCAACCGAGCGGGCCTTATCCCTGACATCCTAACCAGGGTCCACTTTTTTACTGAAAAGGAGGCAATTCTCAAGGCGGCACGCTCCAAACCGGAGCTCACTTATAACGGTACCAACATACAGATCTTCCAAGACCTTGCACCCACTACGCTGCATACACGCCGGGATTTTAAACCAGTGACGGACAAGTTGAGAAGTCTGAACATCCATTATCAGTGGGGCCACCCCTTTGCGCTTATCTTTCAATGGGAGTCTAAACGCCGGATGGTGCGATCCTTCCAGGAAGCGGCACGACTCCTGAATCTCTCCCTCACACCGCCATCAAGCCCAACATGCCTACCCCTCCTCACTCGGGAGCCTGCAAAGCCGTCCTGGTCCAAAGTACGCCGCTCTAGGTGAACGTGTCACCCTGGGGAGCAGTCCTCTTCCCAAGCTAAACAAGACATCATCCAGCACATCCGCTCCATGGAGGAGAGCCGCTCTCCAGCTAGCTCTCGACCTTCTACACCCTAAATGATCGGATGCATGCTTCCTCCTGAATCGATCTGATGCAACGCTCACACCTACTACCTGGAAACGACATGTTGGCGTCACGCCCTCCGAACTGGTGCCCGCACAGATCCACATAGATTGAGCTGGTGGTGCAGGGTTGTCTCCCTAGATGTCACGCTCTAAGCTTGGAGACCCACCCCCACCCCCTCCCCTGCTCCTGGGAGAGTCACTTCTCCGGGATGACCTGTGCCTTTGGGCCGCGATTATCCCTGGACTGGAACAGGACACTGTGTCCCTGTTGGCCAATGTTGTATTTTTTCCATCTTGATCTCTTATTCTATTCTTTTTGCCTTCCCCCCTCCTTCTCTCTTTTCCTGCGGCGGGTGGGGGTGCCCCCCACGACGACCCCTCCCTCTCAGTGGCTACTGTCCCCTGCCTGAAAATTCTGTCCCTTAACGTTAAGGGACTCAATTCCCCTAACAAACGACACCAGATATGGCGCTACCTCCTGCAACAAAACCCAGATATCATCCTCCTGCAGGAGACCCACCTGTTGAAGGTTGATGTTCCTCGTATGGCCCACCCTCGCTATCCTCTTCAGTTCTGGGCTACAGCCCCTTCTAAGACAGCTGGAGTGGCGATACTCTGTAGACCTGGCATTCGACAGGGGGAATCCAAGGTAGTCCGCAGCCAAGAAGGTCGTTTCGTTAAGGTGGGGGTCAGGATCGGACACCGTTCTCTTACTCTGTGCAATATTTATGCACCTAACCAGGCGCAGGACCCCTACATCCGGGCACTCCTGAGGGAACATATACCTCAGGCGGATCCTTCACTGATCATAGGGGGCGATTTCAACATGGTGTGGGACGCTGTAATGGATCGCAGTGACGCCTCATTTCACGGGACAGGGGCTATGTCATCGGCCCTCAAGAAACAGCTATCGGACCTTGACCTACTAGATTCTTGGCGCTATCATTCTCCCGACGCACGCATTTATTATTACTAATCACATGTGCACCGCTCATATTCGCGTATTGACCACATTTTTATTTCTCACGCCCTGATCGGAGAGTTGCTGTCGGCCTCCATGTCCGACATTTCTGTCTCAGATCATGCCCATGTCGAGCTCCTTCTGAGGGATCAGGCTACCTGCCCTCATCGGGCACCTCGCTGGCACCTACCCCCGCACATCCTTCGGGATCCTGTGGATGTGGCGAGCCTGCTCGCTGCCATTGGGTCCTATTTTGAAACTAATGATATCCCAGAAACCCCCTTCCCTGTAGTGTGGGCTGCATTCAAAGCCACGATCCGCGGCCATATCACGTCCCTCGCGATTGCACGGGCGCGAGAAGCGCGCCTCCTGGAAGACAACCTCTCTAGAGACATCAAGGCCCTTGAGAGACAGGACCAGGAGCGCTCCTCACTTGCTCATAAAAGACGACTGGCAACTCTCCGAGGCCAATTGCGCACTCTTCGAACTAATAAAGCTGAACGGGCCCTCCTAGCGCTGAAGCAACGCTATTTCGAAGGGGGGGACAAGGTGGGTACGGTCCTGGCTAGGCGCCTGCAGGCACGAGCTGCCAAAGCACACATAGCCAACGTCCAGACTGGCGATGGCATACGGGCTACTACTGAGGCGGCTAAACGCGACGCCTTCCATACATATTACTCATCGCTCTATGCCGAAGCTACACCACCTCCGGACCGGGTACAAGCTATTCTGAACGAATGCACCTGGTCTCCGATCAATCAATACCACGCTCAACAGCTAGAGGACCCACTTACCCGAAAGGAGCTCGCGAGCGCTTTGAAGGACCTGCCCCTCGGAAAGTCTCCAGGCCCGGATGGCCTCCCCCTGTTGTATCGCCTTTTCCTGCCACAGCTCCAGGCACACTTATTGCGTCTTTTTAACTCTTATACCGACACCGCTGGGCCATCCCCCTCTATGGGGCTGGCGGAAATCGCCCTCATTCCCAAACCGGGCAAGGACCCCACCCCCTCTGTTCATCGTTCCGCCCCATAGCTCTCTTGAACACGGACCTTAAAATTTATACTAAAATGTTGGCTAAGACTCGATCCCCACCTACCCGGCCTTATTGAACCTGACCAGGTGGGCTTCATCCGACATCGCCAAGGCACGGACAATGTGCGTCGCATTGCACACCTCGTAGGGAAGGCCCATCATTGGAACATACCTGCATGTTTACTATCGCTCGACGCGGAGAAAGCGTTTGACCGAGTGGATTGGACCTTCCTCCGGGCTGTCCTACACAAAATCGGGCTGGGCCCGTTAATGATAGCCCGGATCATGGCGCCCTATCTCTCCCCGCAGGCTCGGGTGCGGGTTAATGGTCAACTCACGAATCCCATTTTCATACATAGAGGCACCCGGCAGGGATGCCCCCTTTCTCCCCTGTTGTTCGCCCTTGTGGTGGAACCTCTGGCCGTAATGATCCGACAAGCCCCCGACATCCATGGCATCCCCCTCGGAGGCCAACAACACAAAGTAGCTCTCTTTGCGGACGACCTGATTCTCACGCTATCCCGCCAGCACACCTCTCTTCCGGCACTCCTCTCTTTGCTACGGTTCTTTGAATTGGCATCCGGCCTAAAAATTAACCACGAGAAGTCTTGGGCACTGAACCTTACGATCCCGAGGGAGGAGATCCCTACACTTCAATCCCTCGTCCCTTACCAGTGGGCTACTAGCTTCATTCGGTACCTGGGACTCCAATTGACTCCCTCACTCGCCACATGGTCCCAAATCAACTGGCAGAACTGCAGGAGGGCGGTTTTGGAGGATCTGCGGGTTTGGAAGCCTCTCACCCTCTCCTGGCTGGGCCGCCTGAATGCAGTCAAAATGTCGGTGCTTCCCAAAATTTTATACCTATTTCAATGTCTCCCCACTCCTATCACGCAACACCAGATCCAAAGTCTCCAACGCGAAGTCACTAAGTTCATATGGGGCGGACATAGACCGCGATTCTCCAACAAACTTCTTATGCTACCACGGGACAGGGGTGGGCTTGAATGTCCCAACTTACTAGAGTATTACTGGGCCTTCCACCTTTGCTTCATCTCTGAGTGGACGGCATGGGAGAGTGAAAAGGTCTTGTTCCATATGGACAGGGCGGTGACTGGAAGATCCATTTGGGACCTCCCCTGGCTACCCCAGACATCGCGTTCCAGTAGTGCTTACATTGCCCTTCCCACCAGGACAGTACTGGACATTTGGGACAAAGTGGCCGTCTCTAAGGGGCTTACTACTTTTCCGTCCCCCCACACCCCCATCGCTGGAAACTCGCACTTCCCGCCGGCTGTCAACCCCCAGGTGTTCTCTGATTGGCTGGAGGGTGGGTGGAGAACGATTCGGGATCTGTTCCTGGGCGACACATTCAAAACCTTTGATCACTGCAAGGAAGAATTCCAACTCTCGGAGGGAGCAAGACTACAATACATACAGCTCCGTCACTGGGTATACACGTCTTCCTTAACACAGGCCGCCACTCGAGCGCTCACCACTTTTGAACGCTTAGTACGCTCATTTGACGACTCTAAGGGGCTCATCTCCCGGACATATCATGTTTTACAACACCCCCCGCTTGTGGATCTTCATCCATATCAGTGCCAATGGCACTCAACCGCCTCTTTTGAAATTGCCCCCGCTCAATGGAACCGCCTGTGGCGGGATATTCCGAAAGTCTATCGCAGCATCTCTCAACGGGAAATTGCATATAAGATTATGACACACTGGTACTACACCCCTCTTCGGCTGCACAGGATGTTCCCCGCCTCCTCTCTTCTGTGCTGGAGATGCTCGAGCTCTCCGGGTGACTTTATTCATATATGGTGGGCGTGTCCGCTCTTGACCCTATATTGGAAAGCGGTTCTTAGTCATATCAAAATGGTGCTTGGCTTCCCCCTGCCTGAAACTCCAGTTACAGTACTCCTAGGCCTTATACCTGATAATATGCGCGCACTGACCCGCAGCGATTGGCATATTGCCCTCCATATGCTAGGCGCTACTACACAACTCATTGCCTTGTACTGGAAAAAGGTAGAGGCCCCTCCAATTAATATCTGGTTTACGCGTTTGTGGCATACTGTGTCTATGGAATTGCTTACCGCACGCTTGCAGTCTTGCGACACCCACTTCACCAAATTATGGCAGCCACTGGTCACCTACCTTTGTAAAATGGAACACGCGCGTCTTCAACCCCCGAAGCTCCGGGCCCTACGCCTCTTTCAAGACGCTGTGTATCCTCCTGACCCGGATAGATTATCTGCATAACCCGTCTGGCCCCATCCTTCAATAATGACTGAGCGCTCCGAAGGGCGACCTGGCTACTTTAAGCCTTTGCTCACCCTCCCCCCCACCCTGCCGCTCCACCTCTCCTCGCTATTGTCCCTGGTCACAACTCATGGACCTGATATTCGCTTCGGCTTCTTTTCCCTGCATCTCTATATTTGCCCTCAACCCCTCCGTACTAGTCCCCTCTCCTTATCTTCCCCCCTCTCCTCCTCAAGTCTTTCCTGTTTAACCTTTTTCTATCTATTTCTTCATGTTCACTTCTCTTTTCTTATTCACGTTGATTTTGGGTTTTCTTGTCCTTCTTGACTAAAGGCTCCTCATAATTGAGCTTCTAAGCAGTGCTTCTCGTACTACGCAGCCGGCCCATCATGGGTTGTAGGCGACTTGCTGTGTAACATCTGCACTGATACCAACAACCTGTGCTTTGCATATCTATTTAAAACTACGCGGCCGGCCCCTCACAGGGTTGTAGGCGACATGCTGTGTACGCGAGGACATCGCCCCTGGTTTTCCTTTCAAAAAATAAAAAGATTTAAATCAAAGAAATCGCACAAATAACCAAAACGTATTTACTTACCTGTTTACAGGAAATGTCCCAGTGCTGAATCCAGGTATCCAGCACTGAGTAAGAAAAGTAACATACAAAGTAACTTACCTGTAATTTACTGAAAAAGCCTATTCATTTCAATGCACTGTTTTTCTTCCAAAAACGACTAAGTGTGGAGTTTTGAAATCTAAAGATATTCTTTAAAAATCCTGCGAATAACCAAAACGTATTTGCTTACCTGTTTTCAGGAAATGTCCCAGTGCTGAATCTAGGTATCCAGCACTGAGTTAGCAAAGTAACAAGAAAAGTAATTTACCTGCAATTTACTGAAAAAGCCTATTTATTCCAATTTACTGTATTTGCTAAGTGTTGCAACGTACTGCATACCCTGTAAATCAAACAAAGTACAATTTCTATTGCATTTTCAAACTGTTCTACAATCTTTAACTTATTCCTGTAAAGTATTTAATGCTTACCTGTGCCAGACTTGCTTGGTTCTAAAAAAATAAAACAATATATTTTTTTATACAAAAACAATTGGCCTAGAGTTCAGTTCGAGTGTGTGAATTCATTTGCTGACTGAGTGTGTACATCAAATGCTTAACACTGTCCTCTGATACTGCCTTACTGCTCGACCACTCTACCACAAATAGAGTAAGGTTCTATCTAACTTTAACCTCTGCCTACCTCTGGGGTCACCTGGACTCTATACACACTAGACCTCATTTTGGTGTAGTATATATAGAGCTAGTTTCCTACACCGGGGCAGAGGGAAGATCCCTAGACAGGCACATCTGCAGGTAGTAATACCCGACATGGAACAGAGAAGGATGGAACGTCAAGAGGCTCTCTATGTGGCAGCACCCATTCACGCCCAGTCCTCGATACCCGATCCTGAGTCACACACACCTCACTCCCACAGCCCAGCTGGATCATCACCGGCGAGATCCGTCGATTGTGAATCCCTCCAGCTACCAGACATTAGCCCGCAAACGTCCAATGAGATAATCTGAACGATGGACAGATGTTTGTTGGAGAGTATCCTTTTACTGTAAATGCCTCCTACATATGTTTTTATTTACACATCACAACTCAACAGGCACACGCCCTAACACGCTGTACGGCCAACACACGCAGTAGGGACCACACAGGCCTAGTACAAGAAACCGCGATCTGCCCCTTCAGCCGCATTGGCGAACGAGCACTGCACACACGCAATACCGCGAGCCAGGACATGCCACCACTTTACTCTTTTCTCAGTAACCATCGGGGCGCAGGCCACAGCGCACGAACACGCAGCATAAAACCCCATAGTTAAACATGCCATACACACCAGTTGCCACTGTTTGGCTTCACAGTTTGGACGAGCATCGACTACAAGCTCCCTCTCATGATGTTGGGTGCAATTCTGTTGCACCTTTAGCCCTTTTTCAGTTAACCCCATCCCTAGAAGTTCTGGCTGGTGCCCCGGCCGCAGCTGGGAACTCCAACCCTCCTCCTGCAGAGGATCACAGGGTGCACTTATGGCGCAGACCAACACTGTAACATGGAATGTGAGGGGCATGCACACACCAGCCCGTAGATACTCGGTATACGCGTACCTACAGCGCAGGCACACACCTATCTGTTTCCTGCAGGAAACGCACCTTACCCAGATTGAGGCAGACCGCCTTCGCAGGCGATGGAGGGGGCAGGTGTATAGCACAAATTACTCATCTCAGGCACTGAGAGTACTAATATTGGGCCAAGGCGGGTCTCCCCCACACAGTAGAAGTGGTTGCCGACCCCGGAAGGACGATATGTCTGTGAAAGGCAAACTAAACAGACAGGCGATGCTCATGGGCTCATATATGCGCCAAACGTAGACCAGGCCGCGTTCCATCGAAAACTCACAAGAGTACTCGCCGGATGGAGCGGACTCACCTGGCTCATAGGAGAATTCAATGCAGTTCTAGACAAACTTAGATAGATCGTACCCACCCCTAACGCGCACAGCAGCAATCTCTAACGCGCAAACTTTGCTGGAATGGCTCACGAACTGGGCATTGACATACCTGGCGCACACTCAATCCCACGGCACGCATATACTAATTTTACTCCCCTGTCCACGATCAACACGTCAGGCTCGACCACTTCGTAGGGTCATCTGCCCTACTCCCACTCATTAAGCACACCAAGTACTTATGGCGAACGCATTCAGACCACAATCCCCAACTTCTGCAGCTCCCATGGGACACAGGACGTCCTCCGATCCCCACATGGCGATTACAACCAGCGCCGCTAGAAGACCAAGCGTTCAGCTCCTTGCTAGGGACAGCCATACTCTATCACTTCGAAAACAATGACCACTCCACAGAAGATCACCTCCTCGAGTGGGACGCTTTCAAAGTAACATTGAGGGACACTGCCTAGGAGCCAATTGGAACATACGCAAACAACTAAGTCAAGTAGAAGAGCAGTTACTGAACTGAGACAACACTGAGGGGAACAAGAACATGGGTAAATTAGAATCTCTACGGGGGTCGCTCACTGCTAAATGGGGAGAAGTAACTACTGAACCAGAGGCGCACCTCACTATACAATACCTATATGTTATGGGGCAAGGAGGACATCTCATTAAATGGTTCACAGAATCACTCGGGCACCACACGGCAGCGAACCTATCGGCCCTCCGACAGCACTGGGAAGCAGACATAGGGCGCCAGTTCACAGACAGAATGGGCTTCGGTACTAGCAAGCCCAACGCAAGTCCCCAGGAATGCACGCCTGCGCCAAATACAATTCTATTTCATCCACAGAGAGTACCTCACTCCCGCGAAAATCAACCAGAACTTCAAGCGTCATGACACCACATGCCCCAGATGTACACGGGTGAACGCAGACCTTCTACACATGTAATAGAGGTGCCCCATCTTGACAGAATATTGGTTAGTGGTAGCGGACACACTGATGCACTGCACAGGCCACACACTACCATTTGAATGGCACATATACCTTTTACACTTGTATCGCACGGGACGCAATAACAAAGTAACTTACAGGTTCCTAGACCTGGGGATGGCAGTAGCAAAAACACTAATCACAAAAAGGTGGAAGGCTCCTGACCTCCCCACACATCATAATGTGGAGACGCTCCATGCTCAACTGGGCCAAAGCGGAAAGTACCACACTCCGCCGTGAAGACACACTCGGGACTCGTAAGGTCCCTCTCGCTGCTAGCTGGGACATAATCCTGACTGCGCGCGCACGCACACACACACACACACCCGCACGCACGCACGCACACACACACACACACACACACACACACACGCACGCACGCACGCACGCACGCACGCCACGCCACGCCACGCCACGCCACGCCACGCCTCCTCAGACCCCAACAGACGGCGCTTCTCTAGAGCACATGACAGAGGGGAATCAGCGGAGTGGGGAAGGGGAGGGGAAAAGAAAACCGACTCAACAAATAAGCGCAACTGTACACATTCCCCACACTAAGCTAACAACCACCGCTTGAGCGCAAGCAATAAGCAGTAGCACCAGGACGGCCGTTCCCGGGGTGCCTAAGAGCCAGTCCCACAGTTCAGACCCCTATCCCATTTAGTATTGATTTGACACAGTTCCGTTATTACCCGCCTCCGCAGTTCAAAGACATACCGCGTCCAATGCGCACAGAATGCAGATGCACAGTGTAAGACATAACAGTTGCAGTAATGTTGACATCAAAGCTACATATCTAAGACAGAACAACTGATATCGGAAAGCACAAAACGATGCAAAGTAAAATTGATAATTTACTGGAAACTAAAACGACCCGTCAGGCACAGTAAAACACAACAGGCACGAATGTAAGTAATGCTTCTGCCAACAAATATTGTACGTTGCAACAACCCGTACTACTGTATAATCAGTATGTGCTTGGTAAAAGTTCAATAAAAACATATTTAAAAAAAAAACAGTGATCAATAATGGACACGACTCAAGAAAGATCAAGACCAATTTTAGAAAAATATATTTTGTATTTTATTTCAAGACTAAGGTCTTCGTAATAAGGCAAGTACGTTTTTAATTTAAAATACTCTTCACTTTAAAAAATCAACACTTAGAAACTTTTAAACACAGTCCAATATTATCCTTGGCATGGCACCCAAGCAGAGAGCCCTGTCGACTTTGTAGTTTTCTCCCTCACAGGAGCATGCAAGCTGCAAAGGCAGTGGCAGGGTCCCATTGAGAGGGTCTCAGGGGACCCTCTTCAGCTCCCAGTCCCTAAGTACCCAGGGTACTAGTTACTAGGGACTTACAGGGTGTAGAAGTACCAATTGGGGATTTGTTTTTAGGGAAGATGCACTGGCACAGAGAACCTGGTTGGCAACGACCCTGTGCACTACATTTGAAAACCACATCAAAACCAGGCAAAAATTGGGGGGCTAGCCATGCAAAAGAGGCACTTTCTCACATATATGGTGTGGTTATGCGGCCTCATCGTGAAATACACTTATTAAACCCCCCCCTCTATGACCAGTTGTAGGAAGCTGGCTCTGCATATACTATACCAAAGTGAGGTATAGTGTGCACAGAGTCCAGTGGAACCCCAAAGGTAGGCAGAGGTAAAGTTAGATAGCACCTCACTCTGTATTTGTGGTAGTGTGGTCAAGCAGTAAGGACAGAGGACAGTGTTAAGCATTTGTTGCACACACTCAGTCAGCAAATGAATTCACACACTCAAAGACTGAACTTCAAACCAATTGTTTTTCTATAAAAATATTCTTTTAGTTTTTTTATTTTCTAGAACTAAGCAAGCTTGGCACAGGTAAGCAATAAATACTTTACAGTAGTAATGCAATTGAAATACAGTTTGATTGAGAATTGTATATGCACTTTGGTTTGATTTACAGTATGGATGCAGAGAAATGCAATACTTAGTAAATGCAGTACAAAGACTTAAATAGGCTTTTTAGTAAAATAGCAGGTAAGTAACTTTTGAGATTACTAGGCTTACACAGAGTAGTATACCTAGATACTACTCTGGGACATTTCCTGAAAACAGTTAAGTAAAATCGTTTGTTAGATTATGCAATTTTAAAGAATTTCTTTAGTTTCTCAAACTCCACACTTCGAAACTTTTCACAGAAAAACAGTCAATGTTATCATATGGAGGAAAATAGTGTTATCGGTTTTGAGGTAAGTATTTGGTAGTGGGAGCTGAGGTTCTGGGGTGAGGTTCTGGGGTTAGACTCAGGGGTCCCCCAGGGTCAAGGACGCACTCTAGTTACACCCTCAGCGGCACTAGGGTGGCTGGGTGCAGAGTGCTGAGGCCCAATGTTATCCAATGGGGGATATTGGGCCTCCGGTTGGTGGCTGCTGGCAAGCAGGCCACTAGGTTGTGGAAGCAAAGCTCCTGGATTTTAACTCAGGGCAAATGGGGAAACAAAGTAGCACCAAAGGTGCAACCTCAGTGGCACTAAGGCGGCCGGGTGCAGGGTGCTGTTTCGACGTCGGGCGCCCCGTTTTCAATGAGGAACCTCCGGTTTGCAAAGGCACTGCAGGCTCGGGGACGAAGGTCTTCTGGGTGCGACCACCACTTCGAGAGGTAAGTTGGGAAGTTAGGGGTTGGTTAGGCACTGTCGGTTTGGGCACACAAGGCTGTGGGGCGTCGGGTGCAGGGGTGCCTTTTGGGGTCGGATCTTCTTACCAGCTCCTGGTCGCGGTTGGGGGGGGCCTTCTGGATTTAGGCTGCAGGCGTCGGCTTGAGGCAGGTCAGGGGTCGCCAGATCTCGGGTCAGGATCGCCGGGGTGACCTCGTGGTGTTTGCGCACTCGAGCTCGGGCCGTGGACGGCGGGTACAGAGTGGGGTGGATTTGCGGTGTCCGGCCGGAGCCAGAGGTTTCAGATGAACAAATCCGGTGTTCACAGGAGACAAAGTTTTTGTGCTTGAAGGCAGGCAGGTCCTCCGGGGTTTTCGAGGTTGCTGGCTGCAGGACACACCGGGAGTTCGCAGGAGCAGGTTCGAGGGGGAGACAGACCGGTAGGGCTGGGGCCAAGTCAGTGGGCGTCTTCCTCTTGTTAGCTGCTGCACGGCTTTTCGGTCCTTCTTTTCTTGTTGCAGGTTCTTGTCCGAGGAAGCAAGGTTCAGGGGTGCCCCTAAATACTATATTTAGGGGCGTTACAGGTAGGTAAAAGGCACGGACCAATGGGTCCCTTCACTGGGTAGGGTACACCCCCTATTATGCCACCCTACAGTGGGAGGGGGGCATGAGCCTGTCCCTGGTTGGCTGAGTCCCCCCATGTGCAAGATGGCGGAGACTGGCAGTTGTGCTTCACCTCGCCTCCCCCACCTGAGGGGTGGAGTTGGCAGAGGTGGGCACACCTCTCTTCCTCACTTGTTTTTCCCGCCGGTTCTCCCGCCCAAAGTGGGGGTCAGAACCAGTGGGGACCAGTTGCTGAGAGCAGCAAGTGGCCTGGGGAAGCTCACAAAGGCAGCAAGCCTTTGAAGCTTCCCTTCGTGAACCCTGCCCATCCTGGGGAGGAGGCTTGGCACCTCGTCCCAGAATGTGCATTGTTTCAGGCCCCAGAGAGCAGCAGGCTCTCGACCCAGGGGTCCAGAAACATGTCTGGTGGTGGCAGCTGAAAGCAGCCACTCAGCCTGGACACTAGAGGTGGGTTAGTTTTCAGGGGGCATCTCTAAGATGACCTCTGTGTGCATTTTTCATTAAATCCCACACTGGCATCAGTGTGGGTTTAATGTGCTGAGAAGTTTGATACCAAACTTCTCAGTTTTCAGTGTAGCCATTATGGTATGTGGAGTTCGTAATGACAAATTCCCAGCACCATATACTCTTAATGGCAGCACTGCACTTACAATGTCTAAGAATGGCCTTAGACACTGTAGGGGTACAGGGCTCATGTACCTGTACCCTCACCACTGGTATAGTGCACCCAGCTAGAGGGGTGAGTGATCTATGCCAGGGCAGTGGGTTGTAGGCATGGCACACAGAGATGTGTAAACGAACAAGAAGGAACCAGTTTAGGTTCCAATCAAACTGCACAGCCATTTGAGAAACTGAATAAATCAAATCAATTAAGTTCTCCATTTTATCTTTGTTTTCACTCCATGCTTGCTCCATTACTCGTTTATCCATATTTCTTTTTATCACATTATCTTCAGTTCATTTGATACATTCCATCACCATGCCAAGCTTTGCGCATACACAGGAAGGACACCGATTGATTCCACATGTTACGTCTTTATTTTAAAAAATGACCCAATGCATTTCGGAAGCCATCTTCCCTTCGTCAGGGGTATCTACAATACAAAATTAAATGAATTCATAAAGATTGCCATCAGCAAAAAAGCTGCATTCAAACATTAACCATATGTCAACATTCATTTACTCTACTCCCTGTACAAGAAACTCATCAATGCTGCGTGCGCTTTTCATTAAG
Organism: Calotriton arnoldi; assembly: GCA_963921515.1. Classification (NCBI taxonomy): domain Eukaryota; kingdom Metazoa; phylum Chordata; class Amphibia; order Caudata; family Salamandridae; genus Calotriton; species Calotriton arnoldi. The sequence goes on along the minus strand of CAWUFW010000555.1, from coordinate 1,046,749 downwards.
CTAACCTAAAACATTTCTCATAGTTTGTTTCACCAGAGCTTTAGATTGCGCTCCCTGATCCTTAGTGGGCTCACAGATATCTCCCATTGGGACCTCCCATAAATAGCCTACTCCGTAATGGAATGCCAATGGCTATTTATAGCGTATTCAGTTTGAGCTGCGGCACGTTATCGAGTAGGAAATGGAAGGACCTGTACCGCATTTCAGTTTTAAGAATGCGTGACGATAGATGTGAATCCGGGTCTTTAACGTTGATGAAAGTACTCATGTTACGGTAAGCCCACTGCCAGGAGAAGGGATATAAGAATATCTTCGGATATTGGGAGAACAATATGTTGACATGGCAATCTTTATGAATTCATTTAATTTTGTATTGTAGATACCCCTGACGAAGGGAAGATGGCTTCCCGAAATGCATTGGGTCATTTTTAAAATAAAGACGTAACATGTGGAATCAATCGGTGTCCTTCCTGTGTATGCGCAAAGCTTGGCATTGTGATGGAATGTATCAAATGAACTGAAGATAATGTGATAAAAAGAAATATGGATAAACGAGTAATGGAGCAAGCATGGAGTGAAAACAAAGATAAAATGGAGAACTTAATTGATTTGATTTATTCAGTTTCTCAAATGGCTGTGCAGTTTGATTGGAACCTAAACTGGTTCCTTCGTGTTCGTTTATACTGCAGCGCAGTGGGGCGGAGCGCGGAGCAAACTTGCACGCCTCTATAGGTCTGAAGCAGTCAAGCGTGAGAAGCATTGAGTACACAGGTGTGCATTTCACAACCCATTGTTTACATTTTACACAGAGATGTGTGCCACGTCGACTCTTCACTTTGTTCTGCACCAAAACACGCAGTCTGCAAAAAAAGTGTGTGTGTGTACGTGTGTGTGTGTACGTGTGTGTGTATGTGTACGTGTGTGTGTATGTGTATGTGTATGTGTGCGTGTGTGTGTGTGTGTGTGTACAGAGCCTCTAAGGGCGACACAACAAGTGCTGCAGCCCTTAAAGGTCTTCCCTGGTCACCATTTACCAGGGGCTGACCTGTGGCCAGAGATGCCAATTGGGTTAGTTTTTGGGGGAAAAAACACAGGCCCTGGGAACCTGATTGGCAGGGACCCAGGGCACATCAAGTAAAAGTGCATCAGTAGTCCGGCAAAAGGTGGGGGGGGGGGCACTGCAACAGAAACCCACTTTCCTACACCAGTAGATTGACGTCTGTCAAATATTTGCTCAATCTTGGGTAGTTGATGCACTGAATAGCAAGGCTTACACAGAGGAACAAGTGTAAAGCATTTAAACAGCACCAACCAAAACAATTGAAGAAACTGACGACACTCAAGAAATCCAACGCCAAATTATAAAAAGAAAGTAGATTTTAGTATAATTTCCGACATCTCAATGAAAAAGATCCACGGGAGGGTTCTGTATATATAGATTTTACAAGGCACAGTAAACAAAAGCATTTCACTCAACCACGAACTGGTATCGGCAATTTCAACAAATCTGACACTTAGAATTTTTTTTGGGCAGAAAGTTGGGCAAGATGCAATGAGGATGGTTACAGTTACCTGGGGTGGCCAACTCGGGCAGGGAGCCTGTCAGGGGGACCAGCAATACCCTCAGAACCCGTTACCTACCCAGAAGCAGTGTTCCAGCAGTTCATCACTTTACCTTTGTCCTATGGATTCCTATTGAAGTGGTCCTGATGCTGAGGATACAGGATGCTTGAAGATGCTCAAGGATGCTGTGGGTAGGACAAGGTGGATGGGGGTCTTCCTGCAGGGACTCAGTCCACGGAAGTGATGAGGGGGTTCTAGACACAGATCGAGGTCCCATGATGTCCTTTCCGGTCTGTCCAAAGTCCTGTCGCCACTGGACTACCTGTTGTCTGGTGCGGCAGTCATAGCCAAATACTTCTCTGGGCTGTGGCTTGCCTTCTGGGCCACGAAGCTGCACACCAATGCCTCTCCTGGGTCAAGCAGAGTCTGGTGCAACTTCTGAGCATCAGGTCCTGGTCCTGCACGACGGCGAGGGGTGACGATCCGGTGATATGGGTACCACTTGCCCTTTGGACGCTTCTTTAGCTGTTGTGTCCCTGAGCTGCGAACAGGAGGTCAGTGACCCTTGGAGTATCTTGGCTTTGGCAGGACTCTGGAGACGGAGTAGGCACAGTCCCTCTCTTTCCTACCCAGCAGTTGCAGTCCACATCAGTGTGGCCTCTCTTTACCGGGAACTTGGTGGAGTAGGGAAGTCCTTCGGTCCTTCTTCCAGTCCAGATCGGACTTTAGGGTGCCAGGGGTGCTCCTTTAAAGATCAGAAAATGCCCTTGTGGTAGGATGTGGTTGGTAGCCAATGGTCCACCAGGTTTCATACCACCCGATGACCACTTTCTGTGAAGTGTGGCATCTGACTATCCCAAGATGCACCATTCGGCTCACTTCTAACATGGCGAGACCGCTCTCTCTGCCTCCTGAGCTCCCCAGCCCAACCCTGAGGTGTGGCTAGCAAGGGAGTTACATGCCCCTGGAAAAATGATTTGACATCCGGTTTCACCTCTCCTATCCCCAGTGCCAGTGAGAAAGGGACTATTTGCATGGTTTTCATGTGGTTTCAATTGTAGTGCACAGGGTCCCTGCCATCCAGATCCCCTGTGCCAGTACTTCTTCCCTAAAAACATATCCACAATTGTAAGAAACTGGCTCTATATATACTACACCAAAATGAGGTATAGTGTGTATAGGGTCCAGGTGACTCCAAAGGTAGGCAGAGGTTAAAGTTAGATAGAACCTTACTCTACTTGTGGTAGCTTGGTCGAGCAGTAAGGCAGTATCAGAGGACAGTGTTAAGCATTTGATGTACACAGTCAGCAAATGAATTCACACACTCAAGTACTGAACTCTAGGCCAATTGTTTTTGTATAAAAATATATTATTTTATTTTAGAACCAAGCAAGCCTTTGCACAGGTAAGCATAAAATACTTCACAGTAATAAGTTATTGAATGTCGAACAGTTTGAAAATGCAATAGAGATTGTACTTTGTTTGATTTACAGGGGAGCAGTAGAATGCAACACTTAGCAAATACAGTACAATGAAATGAATAGGCTTTTTCAATAAATTGCAGGTAAGTTACTTTTACGTTACTTTTTCTACCTCAGGGCTCGATGCCTGGATTCAGCACTGGGACATTTCCTGAAAACAGGTGAGTAAATGCGTTTGTTATTCGTGCGATTTTTAAAGAATATTTTTACATTTCAAAACTCCACACTTAGAAACTTTTTGGAGCAGTATATTGAAATGAATAGGCTGCGTCAGTAAATTGCAGGTAAGTTACTTTTACGTAACTTTTACAAATCCAGTGCTGGATACCTAGATTCAGCACTGGGACATGTCCTGCACACAGGTGAGTAAATACATTTTTGTAGTTCGGACGATTTTTAAAGAATATTTCTAAATTTCAAAACTCCACACAGCCATTTTTTCAGAAGAAAAACAGTGTATTGAAATGAATAGGCTTTTGAGTAAATCGCAGGTAAGTTACCTTTACGTTACTTTTCTAACCTCAGAGCTGGATGCCTAGATTCAGCACTGGGACATTTCTTGTAAACAGGTGAGTAAATACGTTTTGGTTATTTGCACAATTTTTAAGCAATATTTTTAGTTTTCAAAACTCCACACTTAGTCGTTTTTTCAGGAAAAAGGGTCAATGTTATCCTATGGAGGAAAAACAAGTTATCGGTTCAAAGGTAAGTTCTCGACTGTGGGAGTTAAGGTTCTGGGGGTAGACTCAGGTGTCCCCCAGGGTCAGTGATGCACTCTTGTTACACCCTCAGCGGCACTAGGGCGGCCGGGTGCAGAGTGTTGAGGACCAATGTTATCCTATGGAGGATAGGGGGCCTTCGGTTAGTGGCGGCTGGCGAGCAGGCCACTGGGTTTTGGGAGCAAAGCTCCTAGGGTTTAGGTCAGGGCAAATAGGGAACCAAATTAGCACCAAAGGTGCACCCTCAGCGGCACTAGGGCGGCCGGGTGCAGGGTGCTGTTTTGAGGTCGGGTGCCCTGTTATTTTCAATGGGGATTTTCGGTTTTGGATTTTAGCTGCAGGCTGGGTCCAGGAAGACTTCCGGGAGGAACCAACAGCTGGGCAGGTAAGTTGGAGGGCTCGGGGACGTAGGTGCACCTCGGGTTCTTTTCTCCAGGGCGCAGGGCGGCTGGATGCAGGGGTGTATTTTGAGGTCGGATTTCACCTTACCAGGCCACTCGCTGCAGGCGACGACGGGGAGTCCTGGAGGGGTCAACCCACGGTGGACTCGGACTCTGGAGCGCTGGGGGACCTCGCTGGGACCGGTGGGCCACTCGAACTCAGGCCGTAGGCGACGGGTGCAGTGGTGTTTCCAGGCAGCGAGTTTCTTTGTCCTCAGCAGGCTCAGAGTCTTGCTTTGGAGTTTCTTTTGAACAGAACTGCTGTTCACAGGAGATCCGGTCTTTGTACAAGGCAGCCAGTCCTCCCAGGGGTTCTGGAGGTCGCTGACTGCAGGACAAGGCGACTTTTGGCGCAGGATCTCTGAAAACTGCAAACGGGCCGGTAGGGCTGGGGCCAAGTCAGTTCTCTGCAGTTTTCTCTGCTGTGCGTCTTCTTTCGTCCTTCTTCTTTGTAGGTTGCGGGAATCTAAGGAAGCAAGGTTCAGGGTGCCCCCTAAATACTAAATTTAGGGGCGTTACAGGTAGGTAAGGGCAGGGACCAATGGGTCCCTTCCCTGAGGTGGGTACACCCCCTATTGTGCCACCCTACAGTGGGAGGAGGGCAGGATCCTGTCCCTGGTAGGTTGGGTCCCCCCATCCTCAAGATGGCGGGGACTCAGTTGTGCTTCACCTCGCCTCCCCCACCTGAGGGGTGGAGTTGGCAGAGGTGGGTACACCTCCCTTCCTCACTTGGTTTTTCCCGCCGGTTCTCCCGCTCAAAGTGGGGGTAGAACCAGTGGGGACCGGTTGCCGAGTACAGCAAGAGGTCTGGAGAAGCTCACAAAGGCGGCAGGCCTTTGAAGCTTCTCCTTCGTGAACCCTGCCCATCCTGGGGGAGGAGGCTTGGCACCTCGACCCAGGATGTGCATTGTTTCAGGCCCCCGAGAGCAGCAGCTCTCGACCCAGGGGTCCAGAAACATGTCTGGTGGTGGCAGCCTAAGCAGCCACTCAGTCAGGACACGAGAGGTTGGTCGAGTTTCAGGGGGCATCTCTAAGATGCCCTCTGAGTGCATTTTTCATTAAATCCCACACTGGCATCAGTGTGGGTTTAATGTGCTGAGAAGTTTGATACCAAACTTCTCAGTTTTCAGTGCAGCCATTATGGTGTTGTGGAGTTCGTAATGACAAACTCCCAGCACCATATACTCTTAATGGCAGCACTGCAAATACAATGTCTAAGAATGGAGTTAGACACTGTAGGGGTACAGGGCTCATGCACCTGTACCCTCACCACTGGTATAGTGCACCCAGCTAGAGGGGTGACTGACCTATGCCAGGGCAGTGGGTTGTGGGCATGGCGATGTGTGCCATGTCGACTCTTCACTTTGTTCTGCACCAAAACACGCAGCCTGCAAAGGCAGTGTGTGTGTGTGTGTAAAGGTACAGGGCCTCTAACGGTGGCACAATAAGTGCTGCAGCCCTTAGAGGTCTTCCCTGGTCACAGTGCCCTGGGTACCTGTAGTACCATTTACCAGGGGCTGACCTGTGGCCAGAGATGCCAATTGAGTTAGTTTTGGGGAAGGAACACAGGCCCTGGGAACCTGATTGGCAGGGACCCAGGGCACATCAAGTAAAAGTGCATCAGTGGTCTGGCAAAAAGTGGGGGGGTTAATGCAACAGAAACCCACTTTCCTACAACAATTGGAACTTCTGTCCCCTGTAGGTTTCTAGTAAGTGGTACCCTGGGTACCTAGGTCTTGGGAGCTGAAGAGGGTCCCCTGGGACCAACCCCTCACTGGAACCATGCCACTGCCCTTGCAGCTTGCAGGCCCCTGAGAGAGGAAAAACGTCATTCGACATGGTACCCTGCCTGGGTGCCATGCCAGCTAGCACTGTCTGATGGTATAGGTAAGTCACCCCTCTAGCAGGCCTCACAGCTCTAAGGCAGGGTGCACTATACCACAGGTGAGGGCATATGTGCATGAGCAGATATGCCCCATTTCTTTTTTTTTTTTAACAGAGTTTTATATAGCGCGAACTTGACCCGAATCGGGTATCAGATCGCTTTACATAGCACCAGATGCATTACATGAGGACACATTCATTTTTGTTAGGCACAGGGAGATTAAGTGATTTGCCCAGAATCACAGGATGTTCAGCGTCATTGCCGAGACTCTAACCCAGTTCCCCAGATTCGAGGTCGACCGCCCTAGCCGTTAGGCCAACTCCTCTCCCCATATTGAGGTCCATTCCTTAATATTATAAGTGCCAGTGAAGCCATAGAGAGTACATGGCCTGGAAACTTGACAACTCAAGTTCCACAGCACCATGATGGCTTCACTGAGCCCAGGAGTGTTTGGTACCAAACTACTCCTCTCAATAAATCCACACTGATGCCAATGTGTCATTTATTGTACCATGTACCCAGAGGGCACCTCAGAGGTTCCCTCTGAAAACCTACCAACCCTGGTGTGGTCTCTGACCGGCTGTAGGTAGGCAGCCACCACCAGACATGTTTCTGGACCCCTGGGTAGAAAGTTCTGCTTCCTGCGCATCAGAACCAATGTACATCCTGGACAGAGGTGCCACACCGCCTCCCCCAGGGTGGGTCACTGCTCGAAGTGGGAAGCTTCAAAGGCCTGCTGCTTTTGTAATGCGACCCCCAGCCTCTGCTGCTAGCAGCAGATGGCAGCCCCTGGTTTACATCCCCACTCTGGGCAGGAAACACCGACGGGAACACTAAGGAGAATAGGAGGTGTGCCCACCTCTGCCAACTCCAACCCTAAGGTCGGGGAGGCAAGGTGAAGCACATGATCCAGTTCCCGTCATCTTGAAGATGGGGTGAGCCCTCCAATCAGGGCCAAGTCTATGGCCCCTCCCACAGGAGGATGGCATTATAGAGGATGTAGTCACCCCAGGTAAGGTGCCCATTGGCCCTACCTGCTACTCCCCTAAAACAACCCCCAAATCTAGTATTTAGGTGGCTCCCCCAGACCTAGATGCTAGATGTGCAACGACCTAAGAAGCAAGAAGACATCCCTGCACAGAAGGCTGCTGCCTTGGCACCAGTCCTACCGGCCAGTCTCCAGCTTATGCGAACCTGCGACCTGTCTTGCAGCCAGTGACCTCTGAAAGCCCTTCGGAAAAGACTCCAATCTCCTGTGGACAGCGGACCTGTCCAGAAGAAACTGACTCCAAGGGCTCCGGATCCAGCTGGGACCGCTATCCCTGCCCCCTCTGCACCCGATGCCTGTGGTCCGAGTCAGAGTGGCTCACCTGTGCAGTAAACTCTCCCCAGCGATACTGACCTCGTGTCCAACATTGGCTGACCTCTCCGGATCTCCACTGCGGTGCCTGCAGTGTAAATCCAGAGCCTCCCTCGCTCCCCCTAACCCGCTTCGGTAAGAAGACGCAGTCGTCGAAAGGCAGCCCTGCACGCGAAGCCCTTGGGCCTTGGTGAGCTGAACAGACGGTACCCACACAATCCTCTACATCTCTACTTACCTTTGCTGTCGGTCTCCCTTCTGCAACTTCCGGTGCAACGCCTGCAGGCTGTTTGCCAAAAGAAGAGTATCCAATGAAAAGCACTGGGCGCCCGATGCTGATTTTGCAACCTGCACCCGGCCGCCCCTGTGCCGCTGGTGGTGTATGTTTGGTGCCGCTATGTGGCCCCCGCCGTGCTTGTGCTAACCCCCAAAGCTGGGCCCTCTGCAACCGATCTACTCACCTGCCAGCAGTGTGGCTCTAGGCACCCCCAGTCTCCATTGAAAAGCATTGGGCCAAACTCCAATTTTGACCTTTGCACCCGGCCACCCCTGTGCCGCTGGTGGCGCAGTTGTGGTACTCTACTGACCCTTGCTGACTTTTGGTCCCAAAGACTGGAATTGTAAGTGAATTACTTACCTGTTTAACCGCAATATTGTTTTCCCCAAAGGATTATATTGAACTGTTCTGAAAAGTTTCTAAGTTTCTAACTGTTCTGAAAAGTTTCTAAAAGTTGATTTTTCAAAGTGAAAAGTATTTTTATTTAAAGTCATTTACCTTATTGCGAAGATCTTGGTCTTAAAATAAAAACAAAGTATATTTTTCTAAAATTGGTCAGATCTCCTTCTTGAGTCGTGTGTCCATTATTGGTCAAAGTTGTGCAATAAATGTCTGTGCTCGCCCACACTCCCACAAATAGAGCACTTTGGCTTTGCATTGAGCCCTGTACACTTTTGGGGAATCTCTGGACTCTGTGCACGGTATAACCACCTAGTGGCAATACCACATACAGAGCCAGCTTCCTAGAACCAGTGTTTCCCATTTGCCCTAAAAAAAAAAGGTGGCTTCTCCTTAGAAGCTTACCTTTTGGGCAAACACTTGTTTGGCTTCCTGCAAGGAGGAGATAACACCTCCTCCCAATGCAGGCCCCTACGGTATACTTTGCTGTGATTCGTTGGCATGTCTCCCCAGGAGGGCAGAAAGCTGTCTCAGAGGTAGGACCCCATGTGCAAATGGTAAGTGTGCAAGGGATTAAAAGCAACAAAGTAGCAACTTTGTAAAAGTTGAACACCACAACTTGCTACATTAAATTGCACACGAGACAGCAAACAGTGGAAAAGAAGATGGCGCGCAAGCAAGGAAACCTCCGAGAGAGGAGCCTTCACAACCTCCCTCAACCTCTCCCACCACCTATTCGGGGCAACAAAAAAGAAAGCCCTAGCTTCACGCATAGAAACCAGCACAAACACCAAGGAACTTTTCAACATTGTTAAGTGTAGGAAGCTGGCTCTGTAGATACTATACCAAAATGAGGTATAGTGTGCACAGAGTCCAGTAGAACCCCAAAGGTAGGCAGAGGTATAAATAGATAGCACCTTACTCTCTATTTGTGGTAGTGTGGACGAGCAGTAAGGCTTTATCAGAGGGTAGTGCTAATCATTTGTTCTACACTCAAGCAAGAAATGATGTCACACTCAAAGACTGAACTCAGACCAATTTGTTTGTATCAAAAATATTTAGTTATTTTATTTCTATAACCAAGCCAAGCTTGGTGCAGGTAAGTGAAATAATACTTTGCAAAATCTCATGCAATGATTTACAGTTGAATGCAGGTTCAAATGCAGTTGGTTGATTTACAGGTAAGTCAATAATCAGAACTACTTTTCAGTTACTTTGAAGATTACAATACTCATTACTTCATCGATTACTTTTTAAGTTACTTTTGTAATCAGTGTGAGATGCCTAGATATCACACGGAGACATTTCCTAGACAAAAGGTAAGTAGTTCACTTTTGGTACATTTGCAGTTTTGCAAGTTTTCATACAAACCAGCTCCACTTTTAGAAAAATTTTCAAGGAAAAGCAGTCAATGAAATCCTATGGAAGGAAATGAAGTTATCCGTTTACAGGTAAGTACTTTGTTGTGGGAGTTGGTATTCTGGGGTTAGCATCAGGGTTCCCTCAGGGTCAAAGATGCACTCTTCAAGCACCCTCAGCAGCACTAGAGCAGCCAGGTGCAGAGTGCTGAGGCCTAATGTTATCCAATGGGGGAGAGGTGGCCTCTGGTTGGTGGCTGCTCACGAGCAGGCCACAAGGTTTTGGGAGCAAAGCCCCTGGTGTTAGGCTCAGGGCAAAGGGGGATCCGAGTTCGCACCCAAAGTACACCCGCAGCGGTGCAGGGGCGGCTGGGTGCAGGGTGCTGTTTTGGCATCGGGTGTCCTGTTTTCAATGGGGATTCTCCGGTTGCAACAAAGACTGTAGGCTCGGGGACGAAGATCTTCTGGAGGTGACCACCGGTTGGAGAGGTAAGATGGGATGCCGGAAGATGCTGGGACACCGTCGGTTGGTCCACCCAAGGCCGTGGGACGTCGGGTGCAGGGGTGTCTTTAGGCATCAGGTTTTCTTACCAGTCCCGGACGCGGTGATCCTCCAGAAAGGATCTGCAGGCATTTATTGGATATTTCAGGCAGGTCAGAGATCACCAGATCTCAGGTCAGGATCGCCGGGGAGACCTCGTGGCGCTGGTCCACTCGAACTCGGGCCATGGGCATTGGGTGCAGACTCCAGATTTGGCCAGAGTCTGTGGGTGAGCAAATCCGGTGCTCACGGGAGACAAAGTCTTGGGCTTGGAAGGCACGGCAGGTCCTTCGGGTTCTTGAGGCTGCTGGCTGCAGGACACACCGGGATTTCGCTGGAGCAGGTTCGAGATGTGGACAGGCCGGTAGGGCTGGGGCCAAGCCAGTGGGCATCCTCCTCTTCTTAGTTCAGCACGGCTTCTTCGGTCCTTCTTCTCTTCTTCTGGTCGTTTCTTGTCTGAGGAGGCAAAGTTCAGGGTTGTCCCTAAATACTAGAATTAGGGGTGTTACAGGTAAGTAAAGGTCGGCACCAATCGGTCCCTTCCTTGGGGTGGGTACACCCCCTATTATGCCACCTTCCAGTGGGAGGGAGGCATATGCCTCTCTCTGGTTGGCTGGGCCCCCCATCTGCAAGATGGTGGGGGACAGAGTTGTGCTTTACCTCGCCTCCCCCAGCTGAGGGGTGGGGTTGGAAAAGGTGGGCACACCTCCCTTCCTCACTTGGTTTTCCCACCAATTCTCCCGCTCAAAGTGGGGGGTCAGAACGGGTGGGGGCCAGTTGCTGGAACCAGCAGATGGCTGAGGTAGCTCACACAAGCGGCAAGCCTTTGAAGCTTCCCCTTCGTGGACCCTGCCCATCCTGCGGGAGGAGGCTTGGCACCTCGTCCCAGGAGGTGCATTGTTCCAGACCCTCGAGAGCAGCAGGCTCTCGACCCAGGGGTCCAGAAACATGTCTGGTGGTGGCAGCTGGCGAGCAGCCACTCAGCAGGACACTAGTGTTAGGTCGTTTTTCAGGGGGCATCTCTAAGATGCCCTCTGAGTGCATTTTTCATTAAATCCCACACTGGCATCAGTGTGGGTTTAATGTGCTGAGAAGTTTGATACCAAACTTCCCAGTTTTCAGTAAGCCTTTACCTTTATGGTGCTGTGGAGTTCGTAATGAAACTCCCAGCACCATATACTCTTAATGGCATTACTGCACCTACGTCTAAGAATTGGCTTAGACACTGTAGGGGTACAGGGCTCATGCACCTGTACCCTCACCACTGGTATAGTGCACCCAGCTAGAGGGGTGGCTGACCTATGTCAGGGCAGTGTGTTGTAGGCATGCCCACGTCAACTCTTCACTTTGTTCTGCACCAAAACACGCAGCCTGCAAAGGCAGTGTGTGTGTAAAGGTACAGGGCCTCTAAGGGTGGCACAATAAGTGTTGCAGCCCTTAGGGGCCTTCCCTGGCCACAGTGCCCTTGGTACCTTTGGTACCATTTACAAGGGACTGCCCTGTGGCCAAGGAGTGCAAATTGGGTTTTGTCTTCAATGCAGTTTGGGGAAAGAACACAGGCCCTGGGTACCTGTTTGGCAGGAGCCCTGGGCACACTCAAAGTACATCAGCAGTTTAGCAAAAAGTGGGGGCAACCATGCAAAAAGAGGGCACTTTCTTACACCCTTGACCTAGGAGAAACAGCAGCTCTGACCCTCCTCGACCTCTCAGCAGCCTTTGACACCGTATCCCACCACACATTGATCAAAAGACACCACTACATCGGCATACAACGGGCACGCTCAGATGCATCACCTCCTTCCTCAATGGAAGAACTCAGATGATACACCTCCCACCTTAAAACATAAGGAGACCACCTGCGGTGTCCCCCTAGGGCCTATCCCTCAGCCCCACGCTCTTCAACGCATATATGACCCTGCTCACCAACATCAGATCCCACAGTCTCAATGTAATTTCCTACACCGACACCCAAATCATCTCACTCAACGACAACCCCACCACCAGAACCAACTTCCACAGGTGCATAACAAGTATCGCCGACTGGATGAAGAACAGCTGCCTGCATCTGAATACAGACAAGACTGAAGTGCTGATCTTCAGCAACAGCTGCAAGAAATGGAAAGACTCCTGGTGGTAATCAGACCTAGGGCCCGCACCCACACGCCACAAGCCTCAGAATCCTCAATGACAAAAAGCTCACCATGAAATCACAGATCAGCAAAGTCTCCTCCGCCTGCTTCCTCATTTTACGCATACTACGTAAGCTCTTCAAGTGGCTACCCCTACACAAGAGACACTGACATACCCTCATCACCAGCAGACTGGACTAGGGCAACGCCCTCTAAATAGGAATCGGTCGCACACCTCCTACAGAGACTACAGACCATATCGAGCGCCGCAGCCAGACAAATCCTCATCCTTCTCCGACTAACCCACATCACACCCAACCTCAGCCAACTCCACTAGCTCCCTGTACAGAAGAGATGCCAATTCAAGCTGCTGACCCACGCACACAAGACTCTACACAACTAAGGAACCCGCCTACATTAACCACTGCCTGAACTTCCACCAACCGCCAAGAAGACTATGCTCTGCTTCCCTTTCTCTTGCCCATACTCTCTCCATCTACCAGAGCAGAAGTGGAGGACACTCATTCTCCCACATTGCAGCAAAGACCTGGAACAGCCTCCCCACGCAACTCCGGACCATCACCTCACTTCTGTAATTCCGAATGGCACACAAGAACTGTCTGTTCGATTAAGCCTCTGGGACCTCCAAGTGCCTGGATATCCTATCGGGTGACGGCCAAGCTTTATAAATCCAGATTGATGGATACTGCAACTAATCACATTACTTTTGACTTAAGAATCAAGTCAGCCTTTATGTAACGAGTTGTTTGATACCTTGGAGTATCCACTTTGATCACATAATTCTAGAGTTAGTATAGCTGAGGGGTTAACGTGTATCTGTGTACTCGCCATTTGGGCGACCAAGACTTTCCACAGTAAAAACTACTATTTTGCGTTTTTACTGTCAAAAACATGTAAAATACATGTTCAGCCCATGCAATTTGCAGCACCCTGACTGTAGGGTTCGATAGGCCTGCCAGAGGGGTAACTTACTCAGTGTAGGGGGTCACTTGGCTTTGCCATTGGTTTAAATGGCGAAGTTGGGCTAGCAGTTTTAAAACTTCACTTCGAGCTTGCAATGGTGGACTGTGGGACTTGTTTTACTCATGTCACCCCCCCGGGGTGGCACAACCAGTGCTGCAGTCCAAGGGGTAACCTATTAACTTGCATGCCCTGGATACCATATACTAGGGACCTACACCGATAAGTCCAGGTTGGCCAATTAGGTGTGAGCCAATTCGTTCATACATGTTTTAGAGTGAGGGCACTGAGGTCTCTTGGCAGGCCTCCGTGCACTCTCAGATTCGAAAAATCAGCATAATCAGTCAAAAAACCTGGGGTGACCATACAAAAAGGTTATTACTTACAGTAGCCTTTAGTGGTGGCGGAGAATGATGGAGCAGTTTACTCAGAGGAGGCTGACTGAATTGGCAAAGTGCTGTTGTGTAGTCGTCCCTACTGTCGTGCAGTTTCCACTAATCATTAGGAACAGCACGTTTGCTGACGACAAACTTAGGATGGTGCCAGACTGATTCCACACCTCCTCCTCCGCCCACAGGATATGTTGTCCCTTGGAGCAGCTAGCTCACAGTTCCACCATCAGCCCCCGCCCTCCTCCCCCATCCCCCCCCTTCCCCTCCCCCCTTCCCCGACCTCTAAGCTTAGGCAGGGAGAGAACAGTTCCGGCAACTACTTGAACAGGACAACCCTGTTCCCTCGTGGTGACAGACCTAAGACTTTTCTCAATATTTATTGAACCGTAGTGATTCTTGTATAGAAAATATGTGCTGCAATGATTAGTAGAAAGAAGCAGACAATGATTAATAGAAAGTAGACAAATGTTATGAGTGTCAAAACAGTGAATAAAACAAAGAGTTCCACAATCTTGTTGAGACAACATATATGCATACATATACAGTAGTTATAACAATCTAGAGTACTCCTACGATGCAAACCTACATGTCTAGAATGTGTGGTCTGCCAAGAAACCCCCTTTACCTGGTGGGTAAGAATGTAGGACCCCACCTTGGTCACGAACTGTGCACCCCTCACGGAGATGTCAGTCAGCTGCTAGGCGAAAGCTTCAGCATGCAGGGACCCCTTAAAGTCAGCAGAAGCGTCTCCTCTGATTGTATTTGGAAACAAAAGGATATATATAGAAAAGGGCATCCTTGCCTTGGGCCGAGATTGTGATCAGGCTGTCATTGTTTGTATTCCACAGATAGCTGTGCCGTCATATGGACATAGTACAAACATTTGTATCACGCACATGAGGGCGTTGCAGATAATGCCAAGGCAGTGTGATAGTGTTCTCACGAAGTTGTGTGTGTCGGCAAGGTGTTTCTTAGAAATTAACCCAAGTGTCATGAATGCAAAAGTCACTGTGACAAAGTGAAGGCAACTTTAGAAAAGAACAGTGTACATGTAAATTGGCACTATTTCTTACCAGGCCTAACTCGGGCACATGACACCCACTCCTAGTACATAGGTCGGCTAAGAAGACATCTAAAGGCAAATTAATCCTGTTACAAAAATGCCTTAGCATCTATAAAGTAAAATGCTAATACTCATACAATAAAAGCATAATAAGATTGCCTTAAAAATCAGGCACTCGTGCTATTTGGAGGCCCAAAGCAAAAAGAAAGCCAATAGCTGTTAAAATATAAAAGCAATAAAATGTAAGTCAATTTAAAATAAATTTAGTAGGTAAAAACAAGCTGAATAAAAGTACCCACCACACAGAGGGCAAGATGTTTATATGTTCCGAGTGGTAGACAAAACATTGCTGTTCCCAGCGTCTGCAGACGATATTCCAAGAGGCGCACCTTGGAGCAAATCGATAGAGCAAATATGTTCCCATCTACCCACCACAGCAGCCGCTGAGGGAGCAAATACAGCCATTCGATGTTCCCGTAAAACAGAGCCTAGATCCAAACCACTAGATGCGGAAGCGACCGAGGGAAGCTCATAGAACGGGGCCAGGAGCAGAGTTATCTGCAGAGGACAGCTGCACAGATGGGCCTTCAGTGGGTTCACCAGTACGAGCATGTCCGCAGAGTCAACCAATTGCTTCTCCAAGCACAAGTCCAGGGTACACTTGTAAGTGCACAAGAGAGTGGAACACAGGCTGTACGCAATGAAGCCATACAGGCCGGAAAGACAGAAACCAGTACTCATCCAGTTCTTGAAGCAACGGTGCACCCAAAGCATGCACCATGCATTCATGGCACAACAGGACATGAGGCAGTGCCTGCTCCATTTGATCTTGAAATGGGACATTTACTGCTGAGCAAAAATAACAAAAGCAATATCCCTGCAATTAGGATCAGGACCAGCGGAACACCTCCAAACATGCTTCCAAGGACGGAGTGGATGAATGATGGAATAACTCCAAACACCGTCTGGTAGGTGCTGACCAACCAAGAGCCAATGTTCCTGAAAAACCCTGCAATTCCAGTCGTACTAGACATCTTAAAAAGAAGATAGACCAGCTCCCCAAAATGTTGTGGGAAGTTAGTATGGAGAAGTGCCTGTTTCTCCGAAGAGGAAAGCGCCGCCTAAATATCAAACGTCTCCATGGCCGAAGTTAAGGCCACATCTTTTTGAAATAAGGATTTCAGTTTGCTCAAGGCGTCAAAGTGCATGTTAGTAAGATTAATTGAAGGCCACAGCGTATCCTCCTTAACTACATGGGCAGGCAGAAAAAGGACTTGTGTGCAACATGTTACAATGGAAGATACGGTCACCACACAGGCGATCCTTGGCTTCATCCCACAACAAGCTTGACTGCTCAACATAAGGTAACGCTTTTGAGTGTAATCTGAAAGTCGGACGTACAATGCCTGCAGGAGACCCCTTTCAAGTAGCAAGACAGGTGTGTCACAGACTCATTACATGCCCTGTGCAACAAAACGTCCTGGCATACTAGGGACCCCTTTAAGTATTCTTGAAGTCCGAGCTGATGAGAAAGACTTCAGTATCCTTATTCCAGCACCGGAATGTGAAAGGAAGCTCCCATTGTTCATGTATGAACCCTTCACATAATGCTTCATATCTTTCCACTTGATGGTGTTGTAGACAGCACTGAAAGTGGAAAGTCGAGATTGGCAGTGTAATGTACCAATGGATTGTGTGTAACAGTGGGTATTTCGCATCTTTCCGTGCCATAGCTATCTGCTGTTCAGAAAGGTGGCATGGTGAAAACAAATTAGTGATGTTAATGTGTTGCCACGGCACATGGCCAGAACGTAATGTCTGTAGTGTCCAGCTTTACAACAGAATTCATATAAGTTGGGGGCTGCCCATGTTGTAATTCAGACAAGTCTTGCTGAGACATCTATTGTAGATGAGACAATGTTACCTAAAGAATAAATTCTAGATGACAAGATAGTCATACTGTTGTCCACCACTGCAAGAGCCTGTTCCAAGTTGGCCCTGTCAATCTCACGCAGCCTTTCAGACGCTTCTTGAGAATTTTCCACATCTCTTTATAGACAGCATAAAGGAAGCGCTTTTGACGTGGTTTCCGAGGAACCACTAAAAAGTCTAATAAGTCCAGGTCATCAGGTATAAGGGATAAGTGCTGTTATACTCAACAGCGTGGAGGTTTTTAGCCAATTAAGGTACAACTTCTCAACAGTGTATGTTTTTACCACCCCGAACATTCACTTTGCACATATCAATCCCTTGATGTTATTGATGTTACGAAGGAATCTATGCTGACACTGGTTAGTGTCCAGTGGCCACACTAACCATCCCTTCCAAATGGGATCTAATGAGTTATTTCTACTCTTACACTGCATAGTATCAAGGGTTTCTCCATGGTTAAGCCTTTGGATTACAATTGCATTTCTTTTCCTGGCCCTTTGGATTGATTTTGTGAAAGTGTTCTTTCTCCTTCTGAATGGACATTGGATGTCCCTGGTGAACATTTGAGCTGTTCCAGTTCCAGATGGGATTGTATGGGACACGGTATCGTTTGATGTGCGTGGTCCCACTGAACTCTTGCAAATTCTGCATTTGTTTCAAAATTCTTTGAGTGACATTATCACCCCCAGCAATTTTCTGATGATTGGGATATTGATTCAGTATGTGAAATGTTATGACGATTTAGAACAATCCACTGTATTTTCTTCCGATGAGTTTTATGATGGGACAGCTAATTTTGGTATGTTCTGTTTTAAACATTACAGTCCTCATTTCCTACACAAGGCTAGTACACCTCATGAATTGTTTAACTTTACACAATAGGAACATTGCCCTACACCACCAAGGGGTAGATTAAAAATATTTGCATGGAAGTTTGACTACTTTTCTGGTTGTCACATCTGACCCAGCCTCATTTTATTATAGGCTGGCACCATCGCCTGCAAAGAAAAATGTTAACTGACACTAAGCTGATTTACTCTGCTTCTTTCCTTTTCCAACTCTCTGTACAAGGTTTTGACTTTTGGAGGGATACCGTAGATGTTAAATCTATCTTGGGGACTAAAGACTGTCAGGTTCAGGGAACTGAGGCTTTATTTAGGGCCTGTTTAATACTGCAACAAATATTTTTCCTGAACAAAACTGCAACAATGTGTCTTGGCTTAGCTAAGATAAAAGATTTGAGCACACTAAGGGTTCCCACTCTTGCACGATTTGACAACTGGCAGCGGTTAACACCATATGATGAAAACAAAGTATGTTCTTTTCAGCCAATGATAGAAGACACTCACCTTTAACTTGAAAGGTAGGGGTGGTGGGGACGGTGGAAGCTCCAATGCTTCGGAGGATGAGTCAAAGTAAATGAAGTATCCAGACGCCGCCTGGTCTATCTTGGGCAGCGCAGCAAGCTGTTTCGAATTAGATAAAGACTTGATCTGTGGTATATTGACGTTGACCTTGTTCTTCTCAGGATTCTGAACTGAAATCTGTGCTACTGTACTTGCAGATTGCGCAGTAGTGGTAATTTTTGAAACGGGTAAAAGGCATACCTCATTTTTGTCTCTTGTTCTAGAGAGCAGGCTTCACTTGTAATTAAAGCTTCCACCTGAACCTACTGTATGGCAGCAAGAGGAGATTGGTAGCTACCCAGGAGTCCACGGGGCTTCCTGTTTAGAATCAATCACATAATGTGATTTGATCAGATCAATAGAGAAATCTTTTGTATCGGCATCCGGCAAGGGCGGGAGAAGTACAGTTTGTGTGCATTCAGCAGCCAGGAGGGGCACAGACGCGCTCTGCAGGAGGGCCCAAACTCTTTCTTATCCAAAATCTTTTCACAAACCAGATCCCAGTCTTCAGGATCCAGCAAGTTCTTACTGGAACAACCTCCACTTCACCAATGGTGGTGCGTTTTACTTGGACATTGCTTTGGTCGTCCTGGAAAGCGTTCAATTCCTGTAAAACAGCCAAACGTTCATTGATGTCAAACGGTGTTTCTGCTGCCATTGTGCTGGTATTATCAAGGTCTGGGACCAACATCTTAACACCAAACAGGATCTCTTAAGGAGTTTGACCTCTCAGATTTTCTTGGCATATTTTTCAAAGCCCTCTGAACGCCATATAGGTGATTGACCTAACTACAACCAGAGCCTAATACCCTTGTGTTAAAGACTGCTTTAAGTCTTGGTTTCTACTCTCCACGACCACGGTTACCTCTGGATGGTATGGAGATGAGAAATACAGGATCAGACCCAAACTTTCCATGGCCTCTTTATAAGCCCTAGAGCTAATGCCGGACCCTGGTCCAAATGTAATGTGCAAACGCGAATGTCCCGATAAAGACTCGCAGAACCTTTATAACAGTTTGGGCATCAGCCGATCACCGTGGCCATACCCACTATTCTCGTACTTGAAGGAGTTATCTCAGCAACCGTGGCAGTGCGAACTGTGCCTTTGTGGCTTCATCCGCCAGTGAATTCCCTGCAACGTGAACGGCAACACACTGATGACTCAGTGTATGAATGACATGAGCCCGTGGTAAGCATTCTTTCAGCTTTGTCACCTGTTCCCAAAGCAACTTGTGCTTCACTTTGCAGCTTTGAGTCCCTGAATCCATTCTGGCTCCAATAATGAAAATAATCATGACTGCACACAACAATACGAATCACACACTAAGTGTGGGAGATCCAGCATCTATATTCTGTAGTGCCAATACTAGAACGAAATGGTTACTTACCAGTAGGAGTAGTTTTGCAGCTTGAAGAATTTTCTGGATTCACATACTGTGCATCATTCCGCCATCTAGTGGTTGGGTACGGAATTGTGTTTTTTTTGTTTTTCTCTTGTTTTGGTCGCTGTCGACCACCATTTGGTGCCAGGTACGTCCCCTGTGTGACGTCAGACTGTATCCTGGAGGTCAATGTGCGTGGTGGACATCTTCGGATTCTTTTTTCTGTTTTTTTACGTTTTGTAATCCTTGAGATGGTTTTGAAAAGATACTGATGTAGTCCTTTGCTTCCCCACCTGTTTGTTTTCCTTATAGGGGAGGCCGGGTGGGTCGCATGTGAATCCAAAAATTCTTCAAGCTGCAAAACTACTCCTACTGGTAAGTAACCATTTCGTTTTGCAGCGTGATTCCTTTTCTGGATTCACATGCTGTGCATCAGATTATGTAGCGGTTTCTCCCGTGTCTGGGAGGCTGTGGTGAAAGGAAGACCTTGCAAACAGGTGTTGAAGCACCCTCTGTCCAATTTGAGCTTCCTTATTCATTTGTATGTCCACACAATAATGCTTTGTTAAGGTGTGTGGCGATGCCCATGTTGCTGCTGCGCAATTGGAATCAATGGGTACATTGGCCATAAATGCCAGCGTTGCTCCTTTCTTTCTAGTGGAGTGAGCTGTTGGTTGCATTGTTAGTTCCTTTTTGGCATTGGCATAACATAATTGGAAAGCTTGTACTATCCATCTTGCAATTGTTGCTTTCGTGACAGCTGATCCTGTTTTGGTATGTGCGTAAGCAACAAACAATTGCTTTGTTTTCCTGATTTGTTCTGTTTTCTGCAAATAATACAGTAAAGACCTCCTTACATCCAGGGTATGGAGGCTTCTCTCTGCTTTAGTTTTTGGGTTCTTGAAGAAAACTGGCAGGAGAATGTTCTGATTTAAGTGATACTTAGATACCACTTTTGGCAAAAATTGTGGGTTAGTCTTTAAGATTACTTTATCCTTGTGGATTTGTAAGTAGGATTCTTGTATAGTTAATGCTTGCAGTTCACTTACTCTTTGTAGTGATGTTATAGCAATTAGAAAGGCTGTTTTGAGAGTAATATGTTTGAGGTCCGCTGCATGCATGGCTCAACGGGTTTTGTCATTAGTTGAGCAAGTACTGTATTTAAGCTCCATGTTGGTACAGGAGCAGCTCTTGGTGGAGCTATTCTTTTTGCTCCTTCTAAGAACCTTTTGATAACTGGTCTTGTAAAAAAGCTTTTGCATGATTTTCCTCTTGTGTATGCCACTATGGCAGCAAGGTGCACTTTAAGGCTGGAAAAGTTGATGTTGCTGTCCAAGAGGTAAGTAAGATATGTAATAACTGTTTCTTGTGTATTGATAGAATTAGTGTTGTTACCGCTGCACCATGTGTTATATCGCTTCCATTTTGCTGTATAGCATTTTCTTGTTGACTGTTTTCTTGCTTCTTTTAGAATTTCCATGGTTCTGAGCGGTAGATTGAGATGCCCAAATTCTATGTATTCAGGCGCCAGGCTGCTAGTTGTAGCGTTGCTGGTTCCGGGTGAAAAATCTGGCCCTGTTGCATTGTCAGCATGTCTTTTTCTGCTTTGATCTTTACTATTTCTCCTTTGGATAGTTCTAGGAGAGTTGAGTACCATGTTTGCCTTGGCCAATGAGGAGCAATGAGAATCATATTTGTTCCTGGTTCCTTTGCTTTTTGTAGCACTCTTTGCATCAGGGGTATTGGTGGAAAGGCGTAAACAAATGTCTGTGACCAATTGAGTGAAAGTGCATTTCTCTTTGACAGGTGGTGTGGAAACCTTGAGGCAAAGCTTTGGCATTTCTTGTTCTGCATTGTTGTAAACAAGTCCAACACTGGTGTTCCCCAGATGTTGAATAGATACTGCACTGTTTGTTTCAACTCCCATTCGTGGGAGCACTTTTGTCTGCTCAGTTGGTCTGCTGTAATGTTGTCTACCCCTGGTAGATGTACTGTCTGTAGATTGACTTTTTGAGGTATCGCCCAATGCCAGATTTCCTGTGCAAGTTTGCTCGGGGAAAAATACTTTGTTCCACCCTGTTTGTTCAGGTAGAACATTGTAGTTGTATTGTCTGTTTGTATTAAGATGGTTTTCCCATGAATGTGTTTCTGGAATGCTTTGAGTGCCAGAAAAACTGTTTTCATCTCCCAAAAATGTATATGTTTTGTGGAGTCCTGTTCGCTCCACTGTCCATGAACTTTCAGCTGGTTGAAATGTGCGCCCCACCCGTTGAGGGATGCATCCGTGGTGATTGTCACAGAAGGAGTTGGGTCCCTGAAAGGTCTCCCCTGTGCTATGTTGTTGGAGGCCCACCATTGTATCTCTGCTTGCACCCTTTGTGTAACAACCACTAGATACTCCCAACTTCCTGTGGCTTGTGACCAGCTGTTGGTGAGCCATTCTTGAAATGGGCGCATGTGTAGGCGAGCGTGAGGGATGAGTGGGATACATGATGGCATCATGCCCATTAGTTTCATTACTTTCCTCACTGTCAGAGACTGACCCCTCTGGTAGAGGGCTGTTTCGTGATGGATAGCTTGTATTCTGGCTTGTGTGCGATAAGCCTTGGCGTTTGCGGTGTTCAGTCTTGCTCCCAGGAAGGTTTTTTTCTCTCTCTGGTGTAGAAGATTTCTTGTGGTTTATTGAGAAACCCAGGATTTGTAGCGTTTGAATTGTTTTTTGAACATGATTGTGACATGTTTGTTTCGTGCGTCCCCTTATTAGCCAGTCGTCTAAGTCTGGGTAGACGTGGATTTTCTCTCTTCTTAGGTGTGCCGCCACTGCGGCTAGACACTTTGTGAACACCCGTGGAGCAGATTTTATGCCGAACAGGAGTACCATGAATTGGTAGTGTGTTCCGTTGTGTAGGAATCTTAGGTACTTTCTGTGCCTTTTGTTCATAGGGATATGTAAGTAGGCGTCCTTGAGGTCTATTGTTGCCAAGTAATCCCCCTTTTGAATCTGTGGGATTATTTCTTGAAGGGTACACATTTTGAACTGTTGTGTTAGTATGAACTTGTTTATGAATCTTAAGTCCATGATTGGCCTTAGAGTCTGGTCTAGTTTGGGTACTAGGAAGAATGGAGAGTAGTTTCCTTTGTAACACTCTTGTGTTGGTACCTTTTTTATTGCCTGTTTTTGGTATAGTTCTTTGATTTCTGCGTTGAGCAGTGTTTGTTCTGATTTGGTAAATTTTCTTGTTTTGGGTGGATTTGCAGGTGGTGTCTGAGTTCTATGCAATATCCGTATTGTACCAAATTTAATATCCAACTGTCTGTTGTGATCCTTTCCCATTGACTGTGGAAAATGGATATTCTTCCCCCCACTGGTGTTTTGTGTGGGCCCTTTTCTGTGATAAAGTCAGTTAGACCCGTTTCCTCTTCCTCTAGAGGATTGGCCTCTTCCTCTGCCATTCCCTCTTCCTCGAAAGGGCTGCTTCTGCTATTGTTGCCAACCTTGGTAGCTAGACTGTTGACCCATCTGTTGATTTGGGTTCTGTCCCTGAGATTGTTGTGGCATCTGTTGTCCTTGACTAAAGCGGCCTCTACCGGTGGTTTTTCTGTTAGAGAAGCCTCCTCTTTTAAAAGAACCTTGTTGCTGTAGGGCCCCCATTGCCCTTGCTATTTCATTGTCTTTTTTAATTTGCTGAAGGGATTCATCCACTTCCTTGCCAAACAGAGCTTCTCCGTTGAATGGTCTGTTGATAATTGATGTCTGAACTTCTTGTTTAAAGCCAGAAATTCTGAGCCAGGCATGCCTTCGGAGGATGGTTCCTGTGCACATTAGCCTGCTTGCAGTATCTGCTGCATCTAGGGTTGACTTTAGGCAGGTGTTAGCCAACTTTTTCCCTTCTTGGACAATAGATCTTGCCCTCTTTTTGTCCTCCTCGGGGAGTTTGTTCAGCAACTCTTCTATTTCATCCTACTGTTGATGGCCACATCTGTTTAACAGGGCATTAGAGTTGGCAATGCGGCACTGTGTTGCTGCCTCTTTCTCCATTCTCCTCCCCACCATGTCCAACCTCTTACTTTCCTTTTCGGGTGGTGGCCCTGTGTTGGAGGCTGCATTGGCTCTCCTCCTGGCTGTGGTGACAATAATAGAGTCAGGTACTGTACTTCCCTGAATATATTTTGGGTCTTTTGAGGAGGGTTTGTACTTTTTCTGTACTCTGGGGGTTACCCCCTTGTTTGAAGCTGGTTCTTTGAATGCTTCTTTGCCTTTGTCCAGGATACTTGGCAGCATAGGCAGGTATTGTGTTCCTCTTGAAGCTGTTGCCAGTGTTTCTAGCAAGAAACATGTGTCCCCTTTTTCCTCCTCTAAGGGTACTCCAAATTGATTTGCTGTCCTTTTGACAATGTCATTGTAGAAAGCTATGTCATCTGGAGGTGAAGCTTTCGCAGGGTAGCTGCAAATCTCTTCTTCCAGGCTCTCGGTGTCGAGGTCGTTCCACTCTTCCTCGAAATTTTCTGAGTTTTCCTCCTCTTCAGGTATGTCTCCGCATTCCTCGGGTTCTTCGCCTCGAGGTTCTGGTATTGGCGGAGAGTCGGACATCCCTTCTTCCTCTCCTTCGGCGTCTTCTGCCTCTTCGGCGTCGACGTTCTCTGGTTCGGCCGCCGGTGTTTTCGGGATTCGAAAATCCTTCAATGAGGCATCGAAGTCCTTCTTTTGTAGGAGCGCTGCCATTTCTTCCTAGAGTCTTTTCGACCTCGAGGGCCCTCTTGGCGTCGGTGGCCGGAGATTTTCTTTTCTTCCCGACGTCTACGTTAGTCTTTGGCGGTGTAGTGCCCTTTTTTGTGGATTCGGTGTCGACCCTTTGTTTTGGCGTCTTCGGAGATTTTCACTCCTCAGTAAGCTTCGGGTTGGGTTCCGTGGGGTTCTTTCAATCGCGGCTGACCTTCGATCGCCGTTTTGCTCGGCATCAGGCTGCCTTGTGCACCTTATGTTCGTGGCCCTTTGGTTCCGACGGATCTTTATGGTGTCTTACCTTCTCCGTCTGATTTTTCGGATGCTTTGCCTTTTTCTCTGCGTGGATTTTTTCGGAGTCCCCCCTCTAGGACCTCGACGTCCGATCCCTCGTGTGTCGACTCCGCTGGTGCTCCATGTTCTTCCTCTTTGCTCGAGAAACCCAGGTCTCTCAGAGAGGTTTTCTTCGTTGTCTGCGACATTGTAGCGTAGTGGGCCTGGACTTTGACTTCGGCATGTCCTTAGCGTTTTCGGTAGGAACGCTGCGCAGGCCTCACAGTCCTTGTGGTCTTCGGGCAGGCAGAGGTTGCAGACGTCGTGTCGGTCGCGTTGAGCGTACATGTGGTGGCACTTGGGGCAGAACTTGAAGGGGGTATTCTCCATGGCCCCTACCTCGCCATTTGTGAACCGGAGTGGTCCTCTGGCTCTGCCTTTCTCACGACGATGATCGATGATAATTCTTCGTTGACGTCGGTGATAAATGATTTTCTTCGTTAATCTTCTTTTTCGAAGTTTTTGGGGTAAATTCGAAACTTTCTTCGGAGCTTCCCGTCTTGCTTCCAGACTCAACGGGGAAAAATATAATCTGAAGATGGCCACCACGCACGTCGACCTCCAGGATACCGTCTGACGTCACACAGGGGAAGTACCTGGCACGAAATGGTGGTCAACAGCGACCAAAACAAGAGGAAAAAAAAAAAACAGACAATTCCGGACCCAACCACTAGATGGCAGAATGATACACAGCATGTGAATCCAGAAAAGGATTCACGCTGCAAAACCTTAAGTTCTGCCAGCTATGCAATCACCTAGTGACTTCATGTAAGTTTTTTTCAGGATAGAAGGTTCCATCGTGCATACAGCCTTTTACTACTGCGAATGCAGCTAAATATTGCTGTTTGGTCCCTACAGCAGGGTGAGCAGAACCATCAGTGTAAATGACAGTCATAGTGTTCTAGAGGCATAATTTCATTAGGCAGAGGATATTCTTACTCGTATTGGAGAAATGCTTCTGTCTGTAATGTAGCATCAAATCTATAGTCTACATCTGTTGCAGTGAGGGAGATTGCCCATTGTATCCATTTTGTATGGAGAGCTTTAGCAATCGGAACACCTGCTCTGGTAACCGCCTCTAAGGTCGGTACCCGTGTCACGACAATGATGCGTTTCCCTTGAGGCAGGGCGCACTCTCTCACTACGGCACTCTGTACTCCTGTCAGTTTATCAGTAGGTGCAAAACACATTTCCGCATTGGTATAGAGATGCAATTTGTTTTTTGGAGTTTTATATAGCGCAAGCTCAACCCTGAAGGTATTGGAGCACTTTACAGGAGCACCAGTTGCATTACAGATGGACACATTTATTTTGTTAGGCACAGGGAGATTAAGTGATTTGCCCAGAATCACAGGATGCTGAGCATCCTTGCCGAGACTCAAACCCGGTTCCCCAGCTTCAAGGTCGACCCCTCTAGTCGTTAAGCCAGATACCCAATCAGTACTGTCACCTGCACTGAACGTGACATATGTGTACCCTGGTGTACCTGTGATTACAGGTATCACCTGGTTGTAGTGTTTACAAGTGTGTAAGCGTTTGGAAGAGATCATATCATCTTGAAAGGAACGTAAAATGTCCGTGTGTTCCTGTGTCCAATGTGTGCTTGAAAATTCTGGACGAATAAGGTCGTAGAACGGTATTACCCGTTCTGCGTAATCGGGAAGGAAAATGCTACTTACCAGTATGCATCTGTTCTTGGCATGTAGAGCTGCAGATCCACACACTATGCATAGATCGCCATCTGGTGTTGGGCCCGGATGTTTGCACTTTGTTGTTGTATTGGAATAAGTCTTTGGAAGTCACGAGATAGGTGACTCCTCCTTTGGACAATAGTGTGCATGGGCATCGACTCCATCTTCAGATTGTTTTTTCGCCAAGAAGGGAAATGATGGAGTTTTGTGAGAAACAGAAAGAGATGTCCATGTATGTTGTATCTAATTAAGATAATACTGGAACAGATAAAGGTAGCCGGGGAGGTGGGTGGGTGTGTGTGGATCTGCAGCTCTACATGCCAAGAACAGATGCATACTGGTAAGTAGCATTTTCCGATCGAGGCATATGAGCTGCAGATCACACACTATGCCTAGATTGCATAGCAGTACTTCCCTTTAGCGGCGACCACCAGTATCTGTTGCAGTAGTCTGAAATAGTGTTTTGAGTACAGCCTGGCCCACACTAGCTTGTTTTGCCTGCACATCTACACAATAGTGTTTTGTGAATGTGTGCGGTGTAGACCATGTAGCTGCTTTGCACATGTCATCTAAGGGAATGTTCCCTAAACATGCCATGGAAGCCCCTATTTTGCGGGTAGAGTGGGCTTTAGGGGGAATAGATAGTGTACGTTTAGCTTTGTGGTAGCAAATTTGTATGCATTTGACAATCCACCTTGCAATCCCAGACTTTGATATAGGATTGCCTTTATGTGGTGGTGAGAAGGATACAAAAAGTTGTTTTGTGAAAAGGTTTTGTTCTGTCAATGTAGTAAAGGAGGGCTCTTTTCACGTCTAGTGTATGAAGAGCTCTTTCTGCTACTGTTTGTGGTTGTGAGAAGAACACTGGCAACTCAACAGATTGGTTGAGATGGAAGGGAGAAATAACTTTAGGAAGGAATTTAGGATTTGTCCTGAGAACCACTTTGTTATGATGGAGTTGTAAAAATGGTTCTTGAATAGTTAGTGCCTGTAACTCACTGACTCTTCTGAGAGATGTGATAGCTACAAGGAAAGCAACTTTCCATGTAAGAAATTGGAGTTCACATTTATGTAGAGGTTCGAATGGAGGGCCCATTAATCTAGTGAGGACGATGTTTAGATTCCACACTGGAGAGGGTAGTACTCAGGGAGGGATTATTCTTTTGAGACCTTCCATAAATGCTTTAATGGCTGGTACCCTGAATAATGACAAATGTCTATTTTGCAGGTAAGCTGCTATGGCAGCGAGATGCAATCTAATGGATGTGTATGCTAGATTACATCTTTGAAGATGCAGCAGGTAACATATGTGTTGAATCGACGCATCTAGAGGATTGATTGTGTTATTGGTACAGTATATAACAAATCTTTTCCACTTGGCTGCATAGCAGGCTCTAGTGGTGGGGCGCCTAGCCTCTTTGATAACGTTCATGCAATCAGGTGAAAGATTGAGGTAACCGAATTCTAGGACTTCAGGAGCCAGATCGCTAGATTGAGCTGTGCTGGATCTGGATGTCTGATCTCTCCACGGTTCTGTGTTAAAAGATGTGGGGAGAGGTGTAGTTTTTGGTGCGGGACTACGGATAGTTCCAGCAGTGTTGTGTACCATGGTTGTCTGGCCCATGTTGGAGCAACTAGAATCAGTGTTAGTGACTGTTGTTGCATCTTGCGGACCACTAATGGAATGAGTGGGAGAGGCGGAAAAGCGTACGCAAATCTGCCTGACCAATTCATCCATATCGCATTGCCTTTGGACAATGGGTGTGGATATCTGGCGGTGAAGCTTGGGCATTTTGTGTTGTAATGTGTGGCGAAGAGATCTATCTCTGGATGCCCCCACATTTGGAAAAACGGTTGAAGAACTTGTGGGTGAAGTTCCCACTCGTGAATCTGTTGTGTTTGACGACTTAACAGATCTGCCATCTGATTCTGAATTCCTGGAAGGTGTTGGGCTAAAAGGAATGTTTTGAGGAATAGCCCACCTCCATATGGTCTGAGCTAGTTGAGAGAGCTGCAGAGAGTGCGTCCCCCCCTGTTTTTGTAAATAATACATTGCTGTGATATTGTCCTTCCGGACTAACACAGCTTTGCCTGATATCTGTTTCTGGAATGATTTAAATGCCAGAAAGATTGCTAGTAACTCCAAATGATTGATGTGGAGTAGCTTTTGTTGAGGTGTCCATGTGCCCTGTATGGTGTGATGTAGTAGATGAGCTCCCCATCCGGAGAGCGATGCGTCTGCTGTTAATACAATCTGTGGAACTGGCTCTAGGAACGGTCGCTCCTTGGAAAGGTTTTGGGTGTTCCACCACTGCAGAGAGCAATGTGTGCGGCCGTCCACCAACACCAGATCTGTTAGCTGACCTAGAGCTTGGTTCCACTGACGTGCTAAGCATTCTTGCAAGGGGCGCATCTAGAGTCTTGCATGCGGGACTATGAATATGCAAGAGGCCATCATCCCTATCAGTTGCATAAACACCTGAGCTGGAAGGGAGTGTTGCGGCAGGAATTTTGTTATAAGGGCTTGCATGCTTGCTATCCTGGCTGGATTGGGATATGCAAAGCCTCTTAAGGTGTCTATTGTGGCACCTAGATATTGCTGGATGTGGGACGGTTGGAGGTGAGACTTTGTGAGGTTTATTGTGAACCCTAAGTCGTGAAGTAGTTGGATTGTGTGTGTGTGATTTACACACTGGGTATGCGACTTGGCTTTTATGAGCCAGTCGTCCAAGTATGGGAAGACGTGAATTTGTTGTCTTCTTAAGTGGGCTGCTACGACTGCCAGACATTTTGTGAAGACTCAGGGTGCTGTGGTGACTCCGAATGGGAGCACCTTGAACTGATAATGTTGACCGTCCACTACAAATCGAAGATATGTTTTGTGAGCAGGGTGAATGGGAATGTGGAAGTAGGCGTCCTTGAGATCTAAGGTGGCAAGGAAATCGCCTCGTTTGAGTAGAGGAAGGACTTGTTGAAGAGTGACCATATGAAAATGGTCTGACTGTATGTAGAGGTTTAATGGTCTGAGGTCGAGGATGGGCCTCAGGGTTCCATCCTTCTTTGGAATGAGAAAATACAGTGAGTAGACCACTGTGTTTTGCTGATGCAGGGGAACTGGTTCTATTGCATGTTTTTGTAGGAGGGAAAGTACCTCTTGTTTGAGAAGCGTTAAATGGTCTGCTGACATTAAACGCTGTTTGGGTGGTATGTTTGGAGGAGTTGAAGTGAGTTCCAGGCAATAACCGGATTGGATGATTTGTCTCACCCACCTGTCCGTGGTAATGGTGTTCCAGACAGGTAGGAAATGTAGTAATCTTCCCCCGACCGGAGTGGAATGGTCTGAGTGGAGGGAAGTCATTGTTTGGAGGTGGAGGCAGTACGGGTATTGACGGTTTTGCCTCTACCCTTGTTATTATTACCCCTGTAGCCTCCTCTGTAATAACATCTGGTGGAGGAGGTCTGGGTGGGACTTTTATAGGACGTGGAGGAGTTATCCGTGGTAAAGCCTCTAGAGGCGCCCCTATAAAAGGAGCGACCAAAGGAACTTCTGGGAGTTTGGGATTGCAAAGCTCCCATTGATTTGGCTGTGTCGGTGTCTTTTTCATCTTTTCTAAAGATGAATCCACACTAGGGCCAAATAAATGTTCTTGGTCAAACGGCTGATTTAGTATGGCAGTTTGAACCTCTGGTTTGAACCCTGAAATACGGAGCCATGCATGTCTACGCAAAAGGACACTGGTATTAATGGCTCGTGAGGCTGTGTCTGCAGCATCCAGAGCACATCGAATGGAGGTATTTGTTATAGTCTTGCATTCCTGTATGAGATCATTGGCTCTTGTTTTGTATTGATCTGGAAGGTGTTGTAGTAGGGTCTCCAGTTCATCATAGTGTGCCCTATCGTACCTAGCCAGCAACGCCTGTGTGTTGGCAATTCGCCAAATGTTAGCTGCCTGGGACGCTGTTCTTTTACCAGATGCGTCCAAGAGTTTTGACTCCTTATCAGGAGGTGGAGCATCGCCTGAGGTTTGGGAGTTAGCCCTTTTCCTGGCGTTAGAAACTACTAAGGAATCTAAGGGAAGTTGCCCTTTAATGTAAACAGGGTCAGCTGGGGAAGACTTATATTTCTTTTCTACCCTGGGGTTAATGACTCTAGCCCTTACAGGATCTTTAAAGACTTCAGGAGCGTGTTTGATTACCCCTTTCAACATTGGGAGAATAGAAGTGGACCTTTGAGATGGTGCGAAAGTGTCCATAAGGAAGTCTTCTTCTATAGGGTGTGTGTGTAAATCTACACCGTGGTATTCTGCGGCTCTGTGTATGAGCTGAGTGAACCCTATAGTGTCCTCTGGCGGGGATGGTCTAGATGGGTAGACATCATCCTGTGGTGTGTCATGAACATCTGGTGTGCCATAATTGTCCCATGGGTCAGTTGGGATATTAGGAGGGCTAGGTTCTCCTAAGGGTTGATCATCACCCTCGTACTCAGAAGGGTCCTCATCATCCTGAGGTGGAGGAGATTGTGAGGGTACTGGAGATGGAATAGGAGAGATGTGGTGTGGAGGAGGGGGTGGAGAAGGGATCCTGAAAGGAGAAGTGGCAATGTCTCTTTTCTTGAGAGGGAGTGGAGCTGGTGCAGGTTTGTCCAATTTCCTCTTCCTGGAAGGACTAACCACAAGGCGACCTGTATTTGGGTCTATTTCCAGGATTTATTGGGTTGGCTAGGGTTGGAAAAGCTCCTCCTGTGAAGTGTGGTGTTTCGGCGCCGATTTTTTTCGGGTCCGAATGCTTGTGTGGCACAAATTTTGGAGTTGTTTTGTACTCCCTAGATTTGGAAACGGGAGTTTTTGTCGGTTCCGTTGGGGTCTTTGGAGCCGGTACCGGTAACTTTTCGGCGCCGAAGGTTGAGTTCCAGCGGTTCTGGGAACTGGTTGTTTGCTCGATTCCGATGGTTTTTTCGGAGTCGAAGGCTGAGTGCCAGTGGGTTTCGGTAACGAATGCGCCGATGTGGAACCCGGCTTTGGTGCACGCGTAGACAGTGGCTTGTCTTTTTGTCTCGGTGCCGGGGATGGGGTTTTGGCACCGAGAATAGGCTGGCTCGAGCCCGAGCGGCCTGAAGGCTTATTTGTCGACTTCTTGGCTGAGCCGGAAGGCGGGGCGTGAGAAGTTTTGTCCCGGTGTGCACCTAGGCCCGAAGGTGAAGGTGTTACCGAAGCCTTTGCCGGAATGGATGGTGGGGAGGGGTCGACGTCAGTACTTACGACCAGTTGCCCAGGAGTGATGTCTTCGACGTTGGAATCGTCGGCTTCGGAGGCGCTGATGAGGCCCTCTTCGAGTTGTTCCTGTTCCGGTACATCGACGCCTTCCTGGAAGATATCGTCTGGTATGGATGTCGACAATCGAGCCATGTTTCTTCGAGCTAGACGATCCCGTATGGTTTTCTTGGAGCGGAAAGAGGCACAAGCTGGACAGTCTTTGGCCTCGTGCTCGGGCGAAAGGCACAAGTTACTAACTTGTGTAACGATATATCTGTAAGAGGCAGTAGTTAGTAACAGATTCCTTACCTTAGAATATCCCCAGGCGTCAGGCTGGATCCGGAAAGTTTTTTGCGTAGCAGTACCCTTGCGCGTCGGTAGGCGGTGTCGTGCGGCTCCGCGTCCGTCGTCGGCGTCGTGATCGCCGGGATGACGTCGCGGGCAGTACTTAGGCGCCGACCCTGCGCGCTGACGTCCAGTTCTGTACACGACTTTCCGCACCAGGAACGCAGAGCCATGCAAGAAGCTGACATAGGTGTCTGAAAAATACTAGGGCCCTGAAAGGGATGTCCTTAACCCTAGAAATCAGTTCGCAGAACGGGGAGGATGGGTGGGCGGTAGGAATCTGTCACTAACTACTGTCTCTTACAGATATATCGTTACACAAGTTAGTAACTTGTGCATCTGAAAGAGACACGTTAGTGACAGATTCCTTACCTTAGAATAGATACCCCAGCAATACCAACCCCGGTGGTGGGTCTGCGAACAAAGATCAGACAAGGAAGTCCTGGAGGACAGAACGGCCAAAGAAGCCGTCCCTCCGGACCTGACTGTCAAGGCAGTAATGCTTTGTAAACGTGTGCAGCGAGGCACACGTAGCTGCCTGACAGATAACCGGCAGCGGAACACCGCGGCCCAAGGCCGTGGTAGCAGCCGTTGCCCTGGTGGAATGGGCACGCAGCCCAACAGGAGGCTCCTTCTTAGCCAAAGAATAGCAGGTCTTGATGCACAAGCTAACCCAGCGGGAGATGGTCCTCTTGTACACCGCCCGACCTTTTTTGGCGCCCACGTAGCCAACAAAGAGCTGGTCATCCACCCGGAAGTGTTTTGTGCGGTCAATATAGAAGGAGAGCGCACGTTTTGGGTCCAGACGGTGGAGCCTCTCTTCCTCTCTGGAAGGATGCGGAGGCGGAAAGAAGGTGGGCAAAGTGATGGTCTGCCCAATGTGGAAAGCAGTAACCACCTTTGGCAGGAAGGACGGACGCGTCCGAAGAACAACCTTGTCTGGATGAACAGACAGAAAGGGAGGTTTGCAAGATAGAGCCTGGAGCTCACTCACCCGCCGAGCGGAGGTGATGGCCACCAGAAAGGCTGTCTTCAGAGTCAGAAGACGAAGAGGACAGTTATGTAGAGGCTCAAAGGGAGCGCACATTAAAAAGGTAAGAACCAAGTTCAACTCCCACTGAGGCATCACAAACGGAACAGGAGGGAAGAGGTGTGTAATGCCTTTTAGAAACCTGTTAACAACAGGGGACTTGAAAAGGGAGGGCTGATCAGGGAGCCTGAGGAAGGCCGAGATAGCACAAAGATAACCCTTGATGGTACCCAGGGCAGAACCCTGTTGGGCCAGAGAGAGAAGGAACAGAAGGACCTCAGAAAGAGGGGCAGAAAGGGGATTCACAGCCTTTGCTGTGCACCATGCCACAAATTTGTTCCACCTGCAGGCATATACCACCTTAGTGGAGGGACGCCTGGCTGCCAGAATCACATCACAAACTTCGGGAGGCAAGTCGAAAGGAATCAACTGCCGCCGCTCAATCTCCACGCAAGCAGGTGTAGACTGGACAGGTTCGGGTGGAGGACCGTCCCCTGCTGCTGCGACAGAAGATCCTCCCGAAGAGGCAGACGGATCGGGGGATCTAAGCTCATATTGAGTAGCTCGGGATACCAAACTCTTCGAGCCCAGTCCGGAGCCACAAGAATGACTTGGGCCCGGTCGTGCCGAATCTTCTTCAACACTCTGGGTAGAAGTGGTATAGGCGGAAAGGCGTACAATAGACCGCAACTCCACTCGTGACGAAAGCGTCGCCGGCGAGTGCCGCCTTGGAAATTCCAACGCGCAGAACTGATGACATTGCGCGTTCTCTTCGGTGGCGAATAGATCTAACCAAGGCTCTCCCCACTGTAGAAAGAGTCCTTGCGCCACTTCCGAGTGAAGACGCCATTCGTGATCCATCATGCACCTGCGGCTGAGTTCGTCCGCCCTGGCGTTCAGCGAACCTGCCAGGTGTTGAACCATCAGGAACATGCCCTGATGTTCCAGCCATGTCCAGAGGCGCAGAGCCTCCTGACAAAGGGTCCACGACCCCACCCCGCCTTGTTTGTTGCAGTACCACATGGCGGTGGTGTTGTCTGTGAACACCTGCACTACCTTCCCTTTGACAGAGGGAAGGAATGCCTTGAGTGCAAGTCGGATCGCCCGGAGCTCCAGAAGGTTGATATGGAGCAGGGACTCCGCCGGAGACCAGAGGCCTCTGATCTCCGCCTCTCCCATGTGACCGCCCCATCCCAGAAGGGACGCGTCCGTCACAACTGTGTGCTCTGGCTGGGGAAGGGAGAGGGATCTGCCCATGACCCATTGCCGGTTCGAGAGCCACCACTGCAACTGTTTTGCAGTCCCCTCCGAGATCTGGACGTGATCGGACAGGTTGCCCTGGTGCTGCGCCCACTGGAACTTCAGGTCCCACTGCAGAGCCCGCATATGCCATCTGGCATGATTGACCAGCAGGATGCAGGAGGCCATGAGGCCCAGCAGCCTCAGGGTCATCCGTACCGAAACCCAGGATAAAGGCTGAAAGATCGGAATCATAGCCTGAATATCCCGGACTCGCCGTTCGGGGGATAGGCCCGAAACTGCGTCGTGTCCAGAACTGCTCCGATGAAAAGGAGCTGTGGAGAAGGAATCAGATGCGACTTTGGCACATTGATGGAGAACCCCAGCGAGTGCAGGAGTTCGGCCGTAGTCTGGAGGTGGGAGACGACTGCCTGGGACGAGCCCGCCTTCAGCAGCCAGTCGTCGAGGTAGGGAAGACTGAAACCCCTGCCCGGCGCAGATGAGCTGCGACCACCGCCAACACTTTCGTGAACACCCGAGGGGCACTGGTAAGGCCAAAGGGGAGCACGGTGAACTGAAAATGCTCGGGGCCTACCGTGAACCGAAGGTAACGCCGGTGGGCCGGCAGGACGAGGATGTGGAAATATGCGTCCTGCAAGTCCAACGCTACCAACCAGTCTCCAGGGTCGAGGGCAGTCAAGACCTGAGCTAGGGTGAGCATCTTGAACTTCTCCTTCCGGAGGAAGCGATTGACGTTCCGGAGGTCCAAGATAGGACGCATGTCCTCCTTGTCCTTTTTGGGCACCAGGAAGTAGTGGGAGTAGCAACCACGCCCTACTTCTGGGGTCGGAACATGCTCGATGGCCCTCTTGGCCAAGAGGACCGTGACTTCCTTCTGCAGAAGTACCAAGTGATCCCCTGACATGTGGTGGAATTGAGGTGGCATGGCTGGGGGGGTGGACTCGAAGGGGAGGGAGTAGCCCCTTCGGACAATGTCCAAGACCCACCTGTCCGAGGTGATGGTACGCCAGTCGGTAAGGTGATGGCGGACCCTGCCCCCTACTGGCGTGCTGTGCACCTGAAAGGAGGGACTAGGAGGGTTTGGAGGCTGCGGACGGGTTGGAGGTGGTGGCCTGACCCGCACGCTGGTTGCCCGATCCGCCACAGCGGAATCCACATCCTCGGCCACGCGAACACGCCTGCTGCGCGGGCCGGTGGCTGGGCTGCTGACGTGAAGGGGCGCCCCTACCGTGGCCATGATAGGGGCGAAAAGCCGAAGTCAGCGGAGGGCGTGTAGCAGAAAGGCCCAGGGACTTTGCAGTAGCCCGTGAGTCCTTAAAGCGCTCCAACGCATGGTCTGCTTTGGACCCAAAAAGACAGACTCCATCAAAGGGCATGTCCATGAGAGTATTCTGGACATCCCCTGAAAAACCAGTGGTTCTCAGCCAGGCGTGGCGTCGTAGCGCCACCGTCGTTGCAATACACCTGCCCAGCGAGTCGGCGGTATCAAGGCCACATCGTATTGTGTATTTGGCCGCATCCCTTCCTTCCGCAATGGCGCGGGAAAGCAGTGTCTGGACCTCCTCAGAACACTGGGGCAAAACATTCGCCACCGAATCCCACAAGGAGTGGGTATATCGGCCCAAAAGGCAAGCGGTGTTGATGGACCGCAAGCCAGCACTGGAGGAAGAAAAACCCTTCTTCCAAAATTGATCCAGGCGTTTGGATTCCCTATCCGGAGGGGCGGTAGGGAAGGCGGTTTGGGAAGCGGAGGCTTGGACAACCAAGCTCTCAGGGGTGGGGTGGACAGAGAGAAACAGGGGGTCGCCCGGAGCTGGGCGATGGCGTCGGGACACGTTCCTATCCACAGGAGCCCCTGTGTTGGGCTTGGACCAGGCGCCCAAAGAACGTCAGTGAGGGCGTCGTTAAACGGCAGCACAGTCTCCGTAGAGGAGGCTGCCGGCTGAAGCACCTCTGTCAAGAGATTAGTCTTGACCGCCACAGTAGGGAGTTGGAGATGTAAGGCTCCAGCCGCCCTACGCAACACCGTTGCAAAATTGGCTCCCTCCTCCGTAGCCACGGGAGGAGACAGCATGCCAGTGTCAGGGGAAGTATCTAGACCACTGGCATCCCCTAGACCCTCTGTCCAGTCCTCATCGTACTGACACTGTTGTGCCAGAGGGTCATCAGACCCCTCCCAGTCCTCCTGGTCCTCTTCAGGTTCAAAATAAGGGGAGGAGGGACATTTGGGACCCAAGGTCTCATCGGCGCCGGAACCGGCGTCGAGCGACGTCGGTCCGGGTCCATGTCCGGAGCCGGAAGGAACTGGGGGACGACGCCGCCCGGAGCCCCAGGCGGCGTCGAGAACGGCACCGGAGACATCGGCGCCGGTGTCGTTAGGTCGACCGGCGTCGATGGGGGTTGTGGAGCCGGGATCGGGGCCGGAGCCGGGATCGAGGCTGGAGGCACGGGCGACGCCGGGGCCGGAGCCGTCGGAGCAACCCCATCAGGGCCCGCGGGGCCCGAAGGCGCACCGGAGGGACCTTAAGGCCCGAAGAGGCGGGCCATGGCCGACAGGAATTCCTGTACTTGGGCCGGATCCGCCCCCGAACCCGGGAAGGACGGGTATTGCGGGGGCGACTCCACAGGCATGTCCGGGGCCGCGGGGGCGGTGCCGGGAGGGGCCTCAGCCGAGTCGCGAGACCGGCGAGGCGAAGTCCTAGAGCGACGATGCTTTTTGGACTTTTTGTGTTTTGACTTACCGGACGAAGAAGACTTCGATGCCGACGACCGGTGTGGACTCCGCGATCGACCCCTGGACCTCTCACGCGACCGGGGCATCCGCGGAGCCGAATGCCGGGCCTCGAGGAGCTTTCGAGACCGCTCTCGCAAAGCTTTCGGGTTGAGGGCCCGGCAGTCGGAACAAGACTCCGTGTCGTGGCCTCGGCCGAGGCAGAAGAGACACTCCCAATGCGGGTCTGTGATGGACATCATCCGAGCACAGGCGCCGCAACGTTTAAACCCGGGTATCCCTACGACACCTTGAAGTCGATTGAAGAAAAACAGTGAAAAATTCACCAAAAAGTTTGGTCAAAAAATGACCAGGGCACTGCTCTTC
Organism: Calotriton arnoldi; assembly: GCA_963921515.1. Taxonomy (NCBI): domain Eukaryota; kingdom Metazoa; phylum Chordata; class Amphibia; order Caudata; family Salamandridae; genus Calotriton; species Calotriton arnoldi. Next base: position 1,009,710 of record CAWUFW010000555.1, on the reverse strand, counting down.
CCGGATCTGCGCTTGCTGGCGCGGAAAAAGAAGAACTGACGTCAGCGCGCAGGGGCGGCGCCTAAGTACTGCCCGCGACGTCATCCCGGCGATCACGACGCCGACGACGGACGCGGAGCCGCACGACGCCGCCTACCGACGCGCAAGGGTACTGCTACGCAAAAAACTTTCCGGATCCAGCCTGACGCCTGGGGATATTCTAAGGTAAGGAATCTGTCACTAACGTGTCTCTTTCAGATGCAGAGGTTACACACCTCGTGAAGATCGGCGTGGGGAAACTTGGATCCACATTGAGGACACTTTTTGAAGGGAGTCCTTTCCATGAGCCAAGAAGGCCTGATGGCGCAGTTAGGCCCGAAGGCCTGCGTCGACAACCGGAATCGAAGGATTGGAGTTGTAGAGATGCGCGTCGAAAAGGGAAACGCGATCGAAAACAATACAGACGAAAGGGTGAAGGATTGCGCGTCGAAAGTTAGAACGGTGGCGGCACCGAACTGGAGCGCGACGAACACATCCGAGCCCGATGGCGGAAAAAAACAATCTGAAGATGGAGTCGATGCCCATGCGCACTATTGTCCAAAGGAGGAGTCACCTATCTCGTGACTTCCAAAGACTTATTCCAATACAACAACTAAGTGCAAACATCCGGGCCCAACACCAGATGGCGATCTATGCATAGTGTGTGATCTGCAGCTCATATGCCTCGAACATAGTGTTTTGAGTACAGCCTGGCCCACACTAGCTTGTTGTTTTGCCTGCACATCTACACAATACTGTTTTGTGAATGTGTGCGGTGCAGACCATGTAGCTGCTTTGCAGATGTCATCTAAGGGAATGTTCCCTAAAAATGCCATGGAAGCCCCTATTTTGCGGTTAGAGTGGGCTTTAGGGGGAATAGATAGTATACGTTTTGCTTTGTGGTAGCAAATTTGTATACATTTGACAATTCACCTTGCAATCCCAGACTTTGATATAGGATTGGCTTTATGTGGTGGTGAGAAGGATACAAAAAGTTGTTTTGTTTTGCGAAAAGGTTTTGTTCTGTCAATGTAGTAAAGGAGTGCTCTTTTCACGTCTAGTGTATGAAGAGCTCTTTCTGCTACTGTTTGTGGTTGCGAGAAGAACACTGGCAACTCAGCAGATTGGTTGAGATGGAAGGGAGAAATAACTTTAGGAAGGAATTTGGGATTCGTCCCGAGAACCACTTTGTTATGATGGAGTTGTAAAAATGGTTCTTGAATAGTTAGTGCCTGTAACTCACTGACTCTTCTGAGAGATGTGATGGAAACAAGGAAAGCAACTTTCCATGTAAGATATTGGAGCTCACATTTATGTAGAGGTTCGAATGGAGGGCCCATTAATCTAGTGAGGACGATGTTTAGATTCCACACTGGAGAGGGTGGTACCCTGGGAGGAATTATTCTTTTGAGGCCTTCCATAAATGCTTTAATGGCTGGTACCCTGAACAATGACAAATGTCTATTTTGTAGGTAAGCTGCTATGGCAGCGAGATGCAATCTAATCGATGTGTATGCTAGATTACATCTTTGAAGATGCAGCAGGTAACATATGATGTGTTGAATGCACGCATCTAGAGGATTGATTGTGTTATTGGTACAGTATATAACAAATCTTTTCCACTTGGCTGCATAGCAGGCTCTAGTGGTGGGGGGGCGCCTAGCTTCTCTGATAACGTTCATACAATCAGGTGGAAGATTGAGGTAACGAAATTCTAGGACTTCAGGAGCCAGATCGCTAGATTGAGCTGTGCTGGATCTGGATGTCTGATCTCTCCACTGTTCTGTGTTAAGAGTTGTGGGGAGAGGTATAGTTTTTGGTGCGGGACTACGGATAGTTCCAGCACTGTTGTGTACCATGGTTGTCTGGCCCATGTTGGAGCAACTAGAATCCGTGTTAGTGACTGTTGTTGCATCTTGCGGACCACTAATGGAATGAGTGGGAGAGGCGGAAAAGCGTACGCAAATCTGCCTGACCAATTCATCCATATCGCATTGCCTTTGGACAATGGGTGTGGATATCTGGCGGCGAAGCTTGGGCATTTGGTGTTGTAATGTGTTGCGAAGAGATCTATCTCTGGATGCCCCCACATTTGGAAAAACGGTTGAAGAACTTGTGGGTGAAGTTCCCACTCGTGAATTTGTTGTGTTTGACGACTTAACAGATCTGCCATCTGATTCTGAATTCCTGGAAGGTGTTGGGCTAAAAGGAATGTTTTGAGGAATAGCCCACCTCCATATGGTCTGAGCTAGTTGAGAGAGCTGCAGAGAGTGCGTCCCCCCTGTTTTTGTAAATAATACATTGCTGTGATATTGTCCTTCCGGACTAACACAGCTTTGCCTGATATCTGTTTCTGGAATGATTTTAATGCCAGAAAGATTGCTAGTAACTCCAAATGATTGATGTGGAGTAGCTTTTGCTGAGGTGTCCATGTGCCCTGTATGGTGTGATGTAGTAGATGAGCCCCCCATTCGGTGAGCGATGCGTCTGCTGTTAGCACAATCTGTGGAACCGGCTCTAGGAACGGTCGCCCTTTGGAAAGGTTTTGGGTGTTCCAGCACTGCAGAAGCGATGTGTGCGGCCATCCACCAACACCAGATCTGTTAGCTGACCTAGAGCTTGGTTCCACTGACGTGCCAAGCATTCCTGTAAGGGGCGCATCTGGAGTCTTGCATGCGGTACGATGAATATGCAAGAGGCCATCATCCCTATTAGTTGCATAAACACACGAGCTGGAAGTGAGTGTTGCGGCTGGAATTTTGTTATAAGGGCTTGCATGCTTGCTATCTTGGCTGGATTGGGTTATGCAAGGCCTTTTGAGGTGTCTATTGTGGCACCTAGATATTGTTGGATGTGGGACGGTTGGAGGTGAGACTTTGTGAGGTTTATTGTAAACCCTAAGTCGTGAAGCAGTTGGATTGTGGTGTGTGTGTGATTTACACACTGGGTATGCGACTTGGCTTTTATGAGCCAGTCGTCCAAGTATGGGAAGACGTGAATTTGTCTTCTTAAGTGGGCTGCTACCACTGCCAGACATTTTGTGAAGACTCTGGGTGCTGTGGTGACTCCGAATGGGAGCACCTTGAACTGATAATGTTGACCGTCCACTACAAATCGAAGATATGTTTTGTGAGCAGGGTGAATTGGAATGTGGAAGTAGGCGTCCTTGAGATCTAAGGTGGCAAGGAAATCGCCTCGTTTGAGTAGAGGAAGGACTTGTTGAAGAGTGACCATATGAAAATGGTCTGATTGTATGTAGAGGTTTAATGGTCTGAGGTCGAGGATGGGCCTCAGGGTTCTCTCCTTCTTTGGAATGAGAAAATACAGTGAGTAGACCCCTGTGTTTTGCTGATGCAGGGGAACTGGTTCTATTGCATGTTTTGTAGGAGGGAAAGTACCTCTTGTTTGAGAAGCGTTAAATGGTCTGTTGACATTGGACGCTGTTTGGGTGGTATGTTTGGGGGAGTTGAAGTGAGTTCCAGGCAATAACCGGATTGGATCATTTGTCTCACCCACCTGTCCGTGGTAATGGTGTTCCAGACAGGTAGGAAATGTAGTAATCTTCCCCCGACCGGAGTGTAATGGTCTGGGGGGAGTGGAGGGAAGTCATTGTTTGGAGGTGGAGGCAGTACGGGTATTGACGGTTTTGCCTCTACCCTTGTTATTATTACCCCTGTAGCCTCCTCTGTAATAACATCTGGTGGAGGAGGTCTGGGTGGGACTTTTATAGGACGTGGAGGAGTTATCCGTGGTAAAGCCTCTAGAGGCGCCCCTATAAAAGGAGCGACCAAAGGAACTTCTGGGAGTTTGGGATTGCAAAGCTCCCATTGATTTGGCTGTGTCGGTGTCTTTTTCATCTTTTCTAAAGATGAATCCACACTAGGGCCAAATAAATGTTCTTGGTCAAACGGCTGATTTAGTATGGCAGTTTGAACCTCTGGTTTGAACCCTGAAATACGGAGCCATGCATGTCTACGCAAAAGGACACTGGTATTAATGGCTCGTGAGGCTGTGTCTGCAGCATCCAGAGCACATCGAATGGAGGTATTTGTTATAGTCTTGCATTCCTGTATGAGATCATTGGCTCTTGTTTTGTATTGATCTGGAAGGTGTTGTAGTAGGGTCTCCAGTTCATCATAGTGTGCCCTATCGTACCTAGCCAGCAACGCCTGTGTGTTGGCAATTCGCCAAATGTTAGCTGCCTGGGACGCTGTTCTTTTACCAGATGCGTCCAAGAGTTTTGACTCCTTATCAGGAGGTGGAGCATCGCCTGAGGTTTGGGAGTTAGCCCTTTTCCTGGCGTTAGAAACTACTAAGGAATCTAAGGGAAGTTGCCCTTTAATGTAAACAGGGTCAGCTGGGGAAGACATATTTCTTTTCTACCCTGGGGTTAATGACTCTAGCCCTTACAGGATCTTTAAAGACTTCAGGAGCGTGTTTGATTACCCCTTTCAACATTGGGAGAATAGAAGTGGACCTTTGAGATGGTGCGAAAGTGTCCATAAGGAAGTCTTCTTCTATAGGGTGTGTGTGTAAATCTACACCGTGGTATTCTGCGGCTCTGTGTATGAGCTGAGTGAACCCTATAGTGTCCTCTGGCGGGGATGGTCTAGATGGGTAGACATCATCCTGTGGTGTGTCATGAACATCTGGTGTGCCATAATTGTCCCATGGGTCAGTTGGGATATTAGGAGGGCTAGGTTCTCCTAAGGGTTGATCATCACCCTCGTACTCAGAAGGGTCCTCATCATCCTGAGGTGGAGGAGATTGTGAGGGTACTGGAGATGGAATAGGAGAGATGTGGTGTGGAGGAGGGGGTGGAGAAGGGATCCTGAAAGGAGAAGTGGCAATGTCTCTTTTCTTGAGAGGGAGTGGAGCTGGTGCAGGTTTGTCAAATTTCCTCTTCCTGGAAGGACTAACCACAAGGCGACCTGTATTTGGGTCTATTTCCAGGATTTGTTGGGTTGGCTAGGGTTGGAAAAGCTCCTCCTGTGAAGTGTGGTGTTCCGGCGCCGATTTTTTTCGGGTCCGAATGCTTGTGTGGCACAAATTTTGGAGTTGTTTTGTACTCCCTAGATTTGGAAACGGGAGTTTTTGTCGGTTCCGTTGGGGTCTTTGGAGCCGGTACCGGTAACTTTTCGGCGCCGAAGGTTGAGTTCCAGCGGTTCTGGGAACTGGTTGTTTGCTCGATTCCGATGGTTTTTCGGAGTCGAAGGCTGAGTGCCAGTGGGTTTCGGTAACGAATGCGCCGATGTGGAACCCGGCTTTGGTGCACGCGTAGACAGTGGCTTGTCTTTTGTCTCGGTGCCGGGGATGGGGTTTTGGCACCGAGAATAGGCTGGCTCGAGCCCGAGCGGCCTGAAGGCTTATTTGTCGACTTCTTGGCTGAGCCGGAAGGCGGGGCGTGAGAAGTTTTGTCCCGGTGTGCACCTAGGCCCGAAGGTGAAGGTGTTACCGAAGCCTTTGCCGGAATGGATGGTGGGGAGGGGTCGACGTCAGTACTTACGACCCGTTGCCCAGGAGTGATGTCTTCGACGTTGGAATCGTCGGCTTCGGAGGCGCTGATGAGGCCCTCTTCGAGTTGTTCCTGTTCCGGTACATCGACGCCTTCCTGGAAGATATCGTCTGGTATGGATGTCGACAATCGAGCCATGTTTCTTCGAGCTAGACGATCCCGTATGGTTTTCTTGGAGCGGAAAGAGGCGCAAGCTGGACAGTCTTTGGCCTCGTGCTCGGGCGAAAGGCAGAGGTTACACACCTCGTGAAGATCGGCGTGGGAAACTTGGATCCACATTGAGGACACTTTTTGAAGGGAGTCCTTTCCATGAGCCAAGAAGGCCTGATGGCGCAGTTAGGCCCGAAGGCCTGCGTCGACAACCGGAATCGAAGGATTGGAGTTGTAGAGATGCGCGTCGAAAAGGGAAACGCGATCAAATACAATACAGACGAAAGGGTGAAGGATTGCGCGTCGAAAGTTAGAACGGTGGCGGCACCGAACTGGAGCGCGACGAACACATCCGAGCCCGATGGCGGAAAAAACAATCTGAAGATGGAGTCGATGCCCATGCGCACTATTGTCCAAAGGAGGAGTCACCTATCTCGTGACTTCCAAAGACTTATTCCAATACAACAACTAAGTGCAAACATCCGGGCCCAACACCAGATGGCGATCTATGCATAGTGTGTGATCTGCAGCTCATATGCCTCGAACATAGTGTTTTGAGTACAGCCTGGCCCACACTAGCTTGTTGTTTTGCCTGCACATCTACACAATAGTGTTTTGTGAATGTGTGCGGTGTAGACCATGTAGCTGCTTTGCAGATGTCATCTAAGGGAATGTTCCCTAAAAATGCCATGGAAGCCCCTATTTTGCGGGTAGAGTGGGCTTTAGGGGGAATAGATAGTATACGTTTTGCTTTGTGGTAGCAAATTTGTATACATTTGACAATTCACCTTGCAATCCCAGACTTTGATATAGGATTGGCTTTATGTGGTGGTGAGAAGGATACAAAAAGTTGTTTTGTTTTGCGAAAAGGTTTTGTTCTGTCAATGTAGTAAAGGAGTGCTCTTTTCACGTCTAGTGTATGAAGAGCTCTTTCTGCTACTGTTTGTGGTTGCGAGAAGAACACTGGCAACTCAGCAGATTGGTTGAGATGGAAGGGAGAAATAACTTTAGGAAGGAATTTGGGATTCGTCCAGAGAACCACTTTGTTATGATGGAGTTGTAAAAATGGTTCTTGAATAGTTAGTGCTTGTAACTCACTGACTCTTCTGAGAGATGTGATGGACACAAGGAAAGCAACTTTCCATGTAAGAAATTGGAGCTCACATTTATGTAGAGGTTCGAATGGAGGGCCCATTAATCTAGTGAGGACGATGTTTAGATTCCACACTGGAGAGGGTGGTACCCTGGGAGGAATTATTCTTTTGAGGCCTTCCATAAATGCTTTAATGGCTGGTACCCTGAACAATGACAAATGTCTATTTTGTAGGTAAGCTGCTATGGCAGCGAGATGCAATCTAATCGATGTGTATGCTAGATTACATCTTTGAAGATGCAGCAGGTAACATATGATGTGTTGAATGGACGCATCTAGACGATTGATTGTGTTATTGGTACAGTATATAACAAATCTTTTCCACTTGGCTGCATAGCAGGCTCTAGTGGTGGGGGGGCGCCTAGCTTCTCTGATAACGTTCATACAATCAGGTGGAAGATTGAGGTAACAAAATTCTAGGACTTCAGGAGCCAGATCGCTAGATTGAGCTGTGCTGGATCTGGATGTCTGAACTCTCCACGGTTCTGTGTTAAGAGTTGTGGGGAGAGGTATAGTTTTTGGTGCGGGACTACGGATAGTTCCAGCAATGTTGTGTACCATGGTTGTCTGGCCCATGTTGGAGCAACTAGAATCAGTGTCAGTGACTGTTGCACAAGTTACTAACTTGTGTAACGATATATCTGTAAGAGACAGTAGTTAGTGACAGATTCCTTACCTTAGAATATCCCCAGGCGTCAGGCTGGATCCGGAAAGTTTTTGCGTAGCAGTACCCTTGCGCGTCGGTAGGCGGCGTCGTGCGGCTCCGCGTCCGTCGTCGGCGTCGTGATCGCCGGGATGACGTCGCGGGCAGTACTTAGGCGCCGCCCCTGCGCGCTGACGTCAGTTCTGTACACGACTTTCCGCGCCAGGAACGCAGAGCCATGCAAGAAGCTGACATAGGTGTCTGAAAAATAGTAGGGCCCTGAAAGGGATGTCCTTAACCCTAGAAATCAGTTTGCAGAACGGGGAGGATGGGTGGGCGGTAAGGAATCTGTCACTAACTACTGTCTCTTACAGATCTATCGTTACACAAGTTAGTAACTTGTGCATCTGAAAGAGACACGTTAGTGACAGATTCCTTACCTTAGAATAGATACCCCAGCAATACCAACCCCGGTGGTGGGTCTGCGAACAAAGATCAGACAAGGAAGTCCTGGAGGACAGAACGGCCAAAGAAGCCGTCCCTCCGGACCTGACTGTCAAGGCAGTAATGCTTTGCAAACGTGTGCAGCGAGGCCCACGTAGCTGCCTGACAGATAACCGGCAGCGGAACACCGCGGCCCAAGGCCGTGGTAGCAGCCGTTGCCCTGGTGGAATGGGCACGCAGCCCAACAGGAGGCTCCTTCTTAGCCAAAGAATAGCAGGTCTTGATGCACAAGGTAACCCAGCGGGAGATGGTCCTCTTGTGCACCGCCCGACCTTTTTGGCGCCCACGTAGCCAACAAAGAGCTGGTCATCCACCCGGAAGTGTTTTGTGCGGTCGATATAGGAGAGCGCACGTTTTGGGTCCAGACGGTGGAGCCTCTCTTCCTCTCTGGAAGGATGCGGAGGCGGAAAGAAGGTGGGCAAAGTGATGGTCTGCCCAATGTGGAAAGCAGTAACCACCTTTGGCAAGAAGGACGGACGCGTCCGAAGAACAACCTTGTCTGGATGAACAGACAGAAAGGGAGGTTTGCAAGATAGAGCCTGGAGCTCACTCACCCGCCGAGCGGAGGTGATGGCCACCAGAAAGGCTGTCTTCAGAGTCAGAAGACGAAGAGGACAGTTATGCAGAGGCTCAAAGGGAGCGCACATTAAAAAGGTAAGAACCAAGTTCAAGTCCCACTGAGGCATCACAAACGGAACAGGAGGGAAGAGGTGAGTAATGCCTTTTAAGAACCTGTTAACAACAGGGGACTTGAAAAGGGAGGGCTGATCAGGGAGCCTGAGGAAGGCCGAGATAGCACAAAGATAACCCTTGATGGTACCCAGGGCAGAACCCTGTTGGGCCAGAGAGAGAAGGAACAGAAGGACCTCAGAAAGAGGGGCAGAGAGGGGATTCACAGCCTTTGCTGTGCACCATGCCACAAATTTGTTCCACCTGCAGGCGTATACCACCTTAGTGGAGGGACGCCTGGCTGCCAGAATCACATCACAAACTTCGGGAGGCAAGTCTAAAGGAATCAACTGCCGCCGCTCAATCTCCACGCAAGCAGGTGTAGACTGGACAGGTTCGGGTGGAGGACCGTCCCCTGCTGCTGCGACAGAAGATCCTCCCGAAGAGGCAGACGGATCGGGGATCTACGCTCATATTGAGTAGCTCGGGATACCAAACTCTTCGAGCCCAGTCCGGAGCCACAAGAATGACTTGGGCCCGGTCGTGCCGAATCTTCTTCAACACTCTGGGTAGAAGTGGTATAGGCGGAAAGGCGTACAACAGACCGCAACTCCACTCGCGACGAAAAGCGTCGCCGAGCGAGTGCCGCCTTGGAAATTCCAACGCGCAGAACTGATGACATTGCGCGTTCTCTTCGGTGGCGAATAGATCTAACCAAGGCTCTCCCCATTGTAGAAAGAGTCCTTGCGCCACTTCCGAGTGAAGACGCCATTCGTGATCCATCATGCACCTGCGGCTGAGTTCGTCCGCCCTGGCGTTCAGGGAACCTGCCAGGTGTTGAACCATCAGGAACATGCCCTGATGTTCCAGCCATGTCCAGAGGCGCAGAGCCTCCTGACAAAGGGTCCAAGACCCCACCCCGCCCTGTTTGTTGCAGTACCACATGGCGGTGGTGTTGTCTGTGAACACCTGCACTACCTTCCCTTTGACAGAGGGAAGGAATGCCTTGAGTGCAAGTCGGATCGCCCGGAGCTCCAGAAGGTTGATATGGAGCCGGGACTCCGCCGGAGACCAGAGGCCTCTGATCTCCGCCTCTCCCATGTGACCGCCCCATCCCAGAAGGGACGCGTCCGTCACAACTGTATGCTCTGGCTGGGGAAGGGAGAGGGATCTGCCCATGACCCATTGCCGGTTCGAGAGCCACCACTGCAACTGTCTTGCAGTCCCCTCCGAGATCTGGACGTGATCGGACAGGTTGCCCTGGTGCTGCGCCCACTGGAACTTCAGGTCCCACTGCAGAGCCCGCATATGCCATCTGGCATGATTGACCAGCAGGATGCAGGAGGCCATGAGGCCCAGCAGCCTCAGGGTCATCCGTGACCGAAACCCAGGATAAAGGCCGAAAGATCGGAATCATAGCCTGAATATCCCGGACTCGCCGTTCGGGGGATAGGCCCTAAACTGCGTCGTGTCCAGAACTGCTCCGATGAAAAGGAGCTGTGGAGAAGGAATCAGATGCGACTTTGGCACATTGATGGAGAACCCCAGCGAGTGCAGGAGTTCGGCCGTAGTCTGGAGGTGGGAGACGACTGCCTGGGACGAGCCCGCCTTCAGCAGCCAGTCGTCGAGGTAGGGGAAGACTGAAACCCCTGCCCGGCGCAGATGAGCTGCGACCACCGCCATCACTTTCGTGAACACCCGAGGGGCACTGGTAAGGCCAAAGGGGAGCACGGTGAACTGAAAATGCTCGGGGCCTACCGTGAACCGAAGGTAACGCCGGTGGGCCGGCAGGACGGGGATGTGGAAATACGCATCCTGCAAGTCCAACGCTACCAACCAGTCTCCAGGGTCGAGGGCAGTCAAGACCTGAGCTAGGGTGAGCATCTTGAACTTCTCCTTCCGGAGGAAGCGATTGACGTTCCGGAGGTCCAAGATAGGACGCATGTCCTCCTTGTCCTTTTTGGGCACCAGAAAGTAGTGGGAGTAGCAACCACGCCCTACTTCTGGGGTCGGAACATGCTCGATGGCCCTCTTGGTCAAGAGGGCCGTGACTTCCTTCTGTAGAAGAACCAAGTGATTCCCCTGACATGCGGTGGAATTGAGGTGGCATGGCTGGGGGTGGTCTCGAAGGGGAGGGAGTAGCCCCTTCGGACAATGTCCAAGACCCACCTGTCCGAGGTGATGGTGCGCCAGTGGGGAAGGTGATGGCGGACCCTGCCCCCTACTGGCGTGCCGTGCACCTGAAAGGAGGGACTAGGAGGGCTTGGAGGCCGCGGACGGGTTGGAGGTGGTGGCCTGACCCGCACGCTGGTTGCCCGATCCGCCACGGCGGAATCCACGTCCTCGGCCACGCGAAGACGCCTGCTGCGCGGGCCGGTGGCTGGGCTGCTGACGTGAAGGGGCGCCCCTACCGTGGCCACGATAGGGGCGAAAAGCAGAAGTCAGCGGAGGGCGTGTAGCAGAAAGGCCCAGGGACTTGGCAGTAGCCCGTGAGTCCTCAAAGCGCTCCAACGCATGGTCTGCCTTGGACCCAAAAAGACCGACTCCATCAAAGGGCATGTCCATGAGAGTATTCTGGACATCCCCTGAAAAACCAGTGGTTCTCAGCCAGGCGTGGCGTCGGAGCGCCACCGTCGTTGCAATAGACCTGCCCAGCGAGTCGGCGGTGTCAAGGCCACAACGTATAGTGTATTTAGCCGCATCCCTTCCTTCCGCAATGGCGCGGGAAAGCAGTGCCTGGACCTCCTCAGTCATTGGGGCAAAACATCCGCCACCGAATCCCACAGGGAGTGGGTATATCGGCCCAAAAGACAAGCGGTGTTAACGGACCGCAAGCCAGCACTGGAGGAAGAAAAACCTTTCTTCCCAAACTGATCCAGGCGTTTGGATTCCCTATCCGGAGGAGCGGTAGGGAAGGCGGTTTGGGAAGCGGAGGCTTGGACAACCAAGCTCTCAGGAGTGGGGTGGACAGAGAGAAACAGGGGGTCGCCCGGAGCTGGGCGATGGCGTCGTGACACGTTCCGATCCACAGGAGCCCCTGTGTTGGGCTTGGACCAGGCGCCCAAAAGAACGTCAGTGAGGGCGTCGTTAAACGGCAGCACAGTCTCCGCAGAGGAGGCTGCCGGCTGAAGCACCTCTGTTAAGATGTTAGGCTTGACCGTCAAAGTAGGGAGTTGGAGACGTAAGGCCCCAGCCGCCCTACGCAACACCGTACCAAAATTGGCTCCCTCCTCCGTAGCCACGGGAGGAGACAGCATGCCAGTGTCAGGGGAAGTATCCAGACCACTGGCCTCCCCTAGACTCTCTGTCCAGTCCTCATCATACTGACAGTGTCGTGTCAGAGGGTCATCAGACCCCTCCCAGTCCAACTGGTCCTCCTCTGGTTCAAAATAAGGAGGAGGAGGGACAGTTGGGACCCAAGGTCCCATCGGCGCCGGCGTCGAGCGACGTCGTTCCGGGTCCATGTCCGGAGCCGGAAGGAACTGGGGGACGACGCCGCCCGGAGCCCAGGGCGGCGTCGAGAACGGCACCGGACACATCGGCGCCGGCGGAGGTGTCGTTAGGTCGACCGGCGTCGATGGGGGTTGTGGAGCCGGGATCGAGGCCGGGGCCGAAGCCGGAGCCGGGACCGAGGCTGGAGGCACGGGCGACGCCGGGGCTGGAGCCGTCGGCGACGCCGGAGCAACCCCATCAGGGCCCGCGGGGCCCGAAGGCGCACCGGAGGGGCCTGAAGGCCCGAAGAGGCGGGCCATGGCCGTCAGGAATTCCTGCACTTTGGCCGGATCCGCCCCCGAACCCGGGAAGGGCGGGTATGGCGGGGGCGACTCCACAGGCATGTCCGGGGCCGCGGGGACGGTGCCGGGAGGGGCCTCAGCCGAGTCGCGAGACCGGCGAGGCGAAGTCCTAGAGCGATGATGCTTCTTGGACTTCTTGTGTTTCGACTTACCGGACGAAGAAGACTTCGACGCCGACGACCGGTGTGGACTCCGCGATCGACCCCTGGACCTCTCACGCGACCGGGGCCTCCGTGGAGCCGAATGCCGGGCCTCGAGGAGCTTTCGAGACCGCTCTCGCAAAGCTTTCGGGTTGAGGGCCTGGCATTCGGGACAAGACTCCGTGTCGTGGCCTCGGCCGAGGCAGAAGAGACACTCCCAATGCGGGTCGGTGACGGACATCATCCGCGCACAGGCGCCGCATCGCTTGAAGCCGGGCATCCCTACGACACCTTGAAAGATGGAAAAACAGTGAAAAAATTCACCAAAAAGTATGGTCAAAAAATGACCAGGGCACTGCTCTTCCCGGATCTGCGCTTGCTGGCGCGGAAAAAGAAGAACTGACGTCAGCGCGCAGGGCGGCGCCTAAGTACTGCCCGCGACGTCATCCCGGCGATCACGACGCCGACGACGGACGCGGAGCCGCACGACGCCGCCTACCGACGCGCAAGGGTACTGCTACGCAAAAACTTTCCGGATCCAGCCTGACGCCTGGGGATATTCTAAGGTAAGGAATCTGTCACTAACGTGTCTCTTTCAGATGTTGCAGCTTGCGCACCACTAATGGAATGAGTGGGAGAGGCGGAAAAGCGTACGCAAATCTGCCTGACCAATTCATCCATATCGCATTGCCTTTGGACAATGGGTGTGGATATCTGGCGGCGAAGCTTGGGCATTTGGTGTTGTAATGTGTTGCGAAGAGATCTATCTCTGGATGCCCCCACATTTGGAAAAACGGTTGAAGAACTTGTGGGTGAAGTTCCCACTCGTGAATTTGTTGTGTTTGACGACTTAACAGATCTGCCATCTGATTCTGAATTCCTGGAATATGTTGGGCTAAAAGGAATATGTTTTGAGGAATAGCCCACCTCCATATGCTCTGAGCTAGTTGAGAGAGCTGCAGAGAGTGCGTCCCCCCCTGTTTTTGTAAATAATACATTGCTGTGATATTGTCCGTCCGGACTAACACAGCTTTGCCTGATATCTGTTTCTGGAATGATTTTAATGCCAGAAAGATTGCTAGTAACTCCAAATGATTGATGTGGAGTAGCTTTTGCTGAGGTGTCCATGTGCCCTGTATGGTGTGATGCAGTAGATGAGCCCCCCATTCGGTGAGCGATGCGTCTGCTGTTAGCACAATCTGTGGAACCGGCTCTAGGAACGGTCGCCCTTTGGAAAGGTTTTGGGTGTTCCAGCACTGCAGAGAGCGATGTGTGCGGCCATCCACCAACACCAGATCTGTTAGCTGACCTAGAGCTTGGTTCCACTGACGTGCCAAGCATTCCTGTAAGGGGCGCATCTGGAGTCTTGCATGCGGTACGATGAATATGCAAGAGGCCATCATCCCTATTAGTTGCATAAACACTCGAGCTGGAAGTGAGTGTTGCGGCTGGAATTTTGTTATAAGGGCTTGCATGCTTGCTATCCTGGCTGGATTGGGGTATGCAAGGCCTTTTGAGGTGTCTATTGTGGCACCTAGATATTGTTGGATGTGGGACGGTTGGAGGTGAGACTTTGTGAGGTTTATTGTAAACCCTAAGTCGTGAAGCAGTTGGATTGTGGTGTGTGTGTGATTTACACACTGGGTATGCGACCTGGCTTTTATGAGCTAGTCGTCCAAGTATGGGAAGACGTGAATTTGTCTTCTTAAGTGGGCTGCTACCACTGCCAGACATTTTGTGAAGACTCTGGGTGCTGTGGTGACTCCAAATGGGAGAACCTTGAACTGATAATGTTGACCGTCCACTACAAATCGAAGATATTTTTTGTGAGCAGGGTGAATGGGAATGTGGAAGTAGGTGTCCTTGAGATCTAAGGTGGCAAGGAAATCGCCTTGTTTGAGTAGAGGAAGGACTTGTTGAAGAGTGACCATATGAAAATGGTCTGATTGTATGTAGAGGTTTAATGGTCTGAGGTCCAGGGTGGGCCTGAGGGTTCTGTCCTTCTTTGGAATGAGAAAATACAGTGAGTAGACCCCTGTGTTTTGCTGATGCAGGGGAACTGGTTCTATTGCATGTTTTTGTAGGAGGGAAAGTACCTCTTGTTTGAGAAGCGTTAAATGGTCTGTTGACATTGGACGCTGTTTGGGTGGTATGTTTGGGGGAGTTGAAGTGAGTTCCAGGCAACAACCGGATTGGATCATTTGTCTCACCCACCTGTCCGTGGTAATGGAGTTCCAGACAGGTAGGAACTGTAGTAATCTTCCCCCGACCGGAGTGTAATGGTCTGGGGGAGTGGAGGGAAGTCATTGTTTGGAGGTGGAGGCAGTACGAGCATTGATTGTCTTGCCTCTACCCTTTATGTTATTGCCCCTGTAGCCTCCTTTGTAATAACCTCTGGTAGATGAGGTCTGGGTGGGAC
Organism: Calotriton arnoldi; assembly: GCA_963921515.1. Taxonomy (NCBI): domain Eukaryota; kingdom Metazoa; phylum Chordata; class Amphibia; order Caudata; family Salamandridae; genus Calotriton; species Calotriton arnoldi. The sequence goes on along the minus strand of CAWUFW010000555.1, from coordinate 994,705 downwards.
TTTTATAGGATGTGGAGGAGTTATCAGTGGTAAAACCTCTAGAGGCGCCCCTATAAGAGGAGCGACGAAAGGAACTTCTGGGAGTTTGCTATTGCAAAGCTCCCATTGATTTGGCCGTATCAGTATCTTTTTTCATCTTTTCTAAAGATGAATCCACACTAGGTCCAAATAAAAGTTCCTGGTCAAAGGGCTGGTTTAGTATGGCAGTTTGAACCTCGGGTTTGAACCCTGAAATACGGAGCCATGCATATCTATGCAAAAGGACACTGGTATTAATAGCTCGTGAGGCTGTGTCTGCAGCATCTAGAGCACATCGAATGGAGGTATTGGTTTTAATCTTGCCTTCCTGGATGAGATCATTGGCCCTTGTTTTATATTGATCTGGAAGGTGTTGTAGTAGGGTCTCTAGTTCGTCATAGTGTGCCCTATCGTACCTAGCCAGCAAAGCCTGTGTGTTGGCAATTCTCCATATGTTGGCTCCTTGGGACGCTGTTCTTTTACCAGATGCGTCTAACAGTTTTGACTCCTTATCAGGAGGTGGAGCATCGCCTGAGGTTTGAGAGTTAGCCCTTTTCCTGGCGTTGGAAACTACCAAGGAATCTAAGGGAAGTTGTCCTTTAATGTAAACAGGGTCAGCTGGGGCAGACTTGTATTTCTTTTCTACCCTGGGGTTAATGACTCTAGCCCTTACAGGATCTTTAAAGACTTCAGGAGTGTGTTTGATTACCCCTTTCAACATTGGGAGAATAGAAGAGGACCTTTGAGATGGTGCAAAAGTGTCCATAAGGAAGTCTTCTTCTATAGGGTCTGTGTGTAAATCTACACCGTGGTATTCTGCAGCTCTGTGTATGAGCTGAGTGAACCCTATAGTGTCCTCTGGAGGGGATGGTCTAGATGGATAGATATCTTGTGGTGTATCAGGAACATGGGTCCCATGGGTCAGATAGGATATTAGGATGACTAGGTTCTCCTAAAGGTTGATCATCGCCTTCGTACTCAGAAGTGTCCTCATCCTGAGGTGGAGGAGATTGTGAGGGTATTGGAGATGGAATAGGAGTGATGTGGTGTGGAGGAGGAGGTGGACAAGGAATTCTCAAAGGAGAAGTGGCAATCTCTCTCTTCTTTAGAGGGAGTGGAGCTGGTGCAGGTTTGTCCAATTTCCTTTTCCAGGAAGGACTAACTATAAGTCGACCTGTATTTGGGTCTATTTCCAGAGTTTTTTGGGTTGGATCAGGTTGGAAAAGCTCCTCCTCTGTAGTGTGTTGTTTCGGTGCCGATTTTTTCGGGTCCGAGTGTTTGTGTGGCACCAGTTTCGGAGTTGTTTTATGCTCCTTAGGTTTGGAAACAGGAGTTTTCTTCGGTTCCATTGGGGTCTTTGGAACCGGTTCCGATAATTTTCTCGGCTCCGAAGGTTGAGTGCCAGCGGTTTTCGGAACCGGTTGTTTGTTTGGTTCCGATGGTTTTTTCGGATCCGAAGGTTCAGTGCCCGTGGGTTTCGGTGCCGAATGCGCCGATGTGGAACCAGGCCTCGGTGCGGGTGAAGACAGTGGTTTGTCTTTGGGTTTGTGTAAGAAACTGGCTCTATATATACTGCACCAAAGTGAGGTATAGTGTGTATAGAGTCCAAGGGTCTCCAGAGGTTTGGCAGAGGTTAAAGTTAGAGAGAACCTTACTCTCTAAAGTGGTAGCTTGGTCGAGCAGTAAGCCATATCAGAGGACAGTGTAAAGCATTTGATGTACACACTCAGTCAGCAAATGAATCCACACACTCAAGAACTGAACTCTAGGCCAATTGTTTTGTATAAAAAAATATACTGTTTGATTTTTAGAACCAAGCAAGCCTGGCACAGGTAAGCATAAAAATACTTTTCAGTAGTAAATTACTTGTATGAACACAGTACTGTTTTTGGTTACAGTTTTAAGTAAGCAGTTTGCAACACATTGCAGGTATAGTACATTCAATTGAATGGGCTTTTTAAGTAAAATGCAGTTAATTACTTTTCAGATTACTTTTGCTAACAGGACTGGATCCTAGATTCAGCCCTGGGACATTTCCTGAAAACAGGTGAGTAAATGCGTTTTGGTTAAAGGTACGATTTTTAAAGAATATTATTGCATTTCAAAAGTTGACACTTAGAAACTTTTTCACATAGAATCACCAATGATATCCTATGGGAGGAAATTCACTTAGCAGGTAAGTTAGGTTATCGATACTTTTTCTTACTCAGTGCTGGATCCTGGATTCAGCACCGGGACATTTCCTGAAAACAGTTGAGAAAATGCGTTTTTGTTATTCGGCTGATTTTTAAGGAATATTTGTAGTTTTCAAAAGTCGACACTTGGAAACTTTTTGGGAGAAAAAGTGTCAATGTTATCCTATGAGGAAAAATGAGTTCTCGGTTTTGAGGCAAGTAATCGGTCTTTTGACTTAGGGTTCTGGGGTAAGACTCAGGGGTCTCCCAGGGTCAGTGATGCACTGTTGTTGCACCCTCAGCGGCACTAGGGCGGCCGGGTGCAGAGTGTTGAGGCCCAATGTTATCCTATGGAGGATAGGGGGACTCCGGTTGGTGGCTGCTGGCAAGCAGGCCACGGGGTTGTGGGAGCAAAGCTCCTAGGGTTAAGCTCAGGGCACGTTGGGGACCAAGTTAGCACCAAAGGGGCACCCTCAGCGGCACTAGGGCGGCCGGGTGCAGGGTGCTGTTTTGAGGTCGGGTGCCCTGTTGATTTCAATGGCGATTCTCCGGGACCAAGAAACACTGCAGGCTCGGGGACAAGGATCTTCCAGGAGCAACCACCACTTCGAGGAGTAAGTTGGGATGTAGAGGGTTGGTTAGGCACCGTTGGTTTGGGCACACAAGGCCGTGGGGCGTCGGGTGCAGGGGTGCCTTGGGACGTTGGATTTTCTTACCCGCTCTGGTCGCGGTAGGGGGGGTCCTCTGGATTGAGGCTGCAGGTGTCGTCAGGAGGCTTGAGGCAGGTCAGGGGTCGCCAGATCTCGGGTTAGGATCGCCGGGGGAACCTCCTCTGGGTATTTGCCCACTCGAACTCGGGCCGGATTCGGCGGGTGCAGAGTGTGCAGGATTCGCGGTTCCTGGCTGGCACCAGAAGCTGCAGTTCAAACACGTCCGGTGTTCACGGGAGAAACAGCTTGGAAAGTGAAGGCAGGCAGGTCCTCCGGGGTTTTTGAGGTTGCTGGCCGCTGGACACGCCGGGGTTTTGCAGGAGCAGGTTCGAGGGGAGACAGGCCTGTAGGGCTGGGGCCAAGTCAGTGGGCGTTGTCCTCTTGTTAGCTCTGCACGGCTTCTCGTCCTTCTTCCTTTTCTTGTTGTTGCTGGATCTGAGGAAGGAAGGTTCAGGGTGCCCCTAAATACTAAATTTAGGGGCGTTACAGGTAGGTAAAGGGCAGGGACCAATGGGTCCCTTCCCTGGGGTGGGTACACCCCCTATTCTGCCACTCTCCAGTGACAGTGGGCAGGAGCCTGTCCCTGGTTGGCTGGGTCCCCCCATCCTCAAGATGGCGGGGACTCGAGGTTGTGCTTCACCTCGCCTCCCCCACCTTAGGGGTGGAGTTGGCAGAGGTGGGCACACCTCTCTTCCTCACTTTGTTTTTCCCGCCGGGTCTCCCGCCCAAAGTGGGGAGTAGAACCAGTGGGGACCAGTTGCTGAGTACAGCAAGTGGTCTGGAGAGGCTCACAAAGGCGGTATGCCTTTGAAGCTTCTCCTTCGTGAACCCTGCCCATCCTGAGGGAGGAGGCTTGGCACCTCGTCCCAGGATGTGCATTGTTTCAGGCCCCCGAGAGCGGCAAGCTCTCGACCCAGGGGTCCAGAAACATGTCTGGTGGTGACAGCCTCGGCAGCCACTCAGGTCACTGGGAGTTGGTCGAGTTTCAGGGGGCATCTCTAAGATGCCCTCAGTCGTGCATTTTACATTAAATCCCACACTGGCATCAGTGTGGGTTTAATGTGCTGAGAAATTTGATACCAAACTTCTCAGTCTTCAGTGCAGCCATTATGGTGCTGTGGAGTTCGTGATGACAAGCTCCCAGCACCATATACTCTTAATGGCAGCACTGCACTTACAGTGCCCAGGAATGGACCTGGGTACTGTAGGGGTACAGGGCTCATGCACCTGAACCCTCACCACTGGCATAGGGCACCCAGCTAGAGGGGTGACTGATGGATGCCAGGGCAGTGGTTTGTGGGCATGGCACACAGGGGTGTGTGCCATGTCGACTCTTCACTTTGTTCTGCACCAAGACACGCAGCCTGCAAAGGCAGTGTGTGTGTGTGTGTGTGTGTGTGTGTGTCAGGGTACAGGGCCTCCAAGGGTGGCACAATAAGTGCTGCAGCCCTTGGGGACCTTCTCTGGTCACAGTGCCCTGGGTACCTGAGGTACCATTTACCAGGGGCCTACCTGTGGCCAGAGATGCCAATTGGGTTTAGGCTTCAATGCAGTTTTAGGGAAGGAACACAGGCCCTGGGTACCTGATTGGCAGGAGCCCAGGGCACACTCAGTCAAAGCACATCAGCAATAAGTGGGGGCATACCATGCAAGATAGAGGGCACTTTCTCACAGTTTGTCTTTTGGTCTCGGTGCCGGGGATGGGGTTTCGGTGCCGAGGGTAGGCTGGCTCGAGCCCGAGCGGCCTGAAGGCTTATGTGTTGACTTCTTTGCCGAGCCGGAAGGCGGGGCGTGGGAAGTTTTGTCCCGGTGTGCACCTAGGCCCGAAGGTGAAGGTGTTACCGAAGCCTTTGTAGGAATGGATGGGGGGGGGGGGGAGGGGTCGACATCAGTACTTACGACCCGCTGCCCAGGAGTGATGTCTTCGGCGTCTGAATCGTCGGCTTCGGAGGCGCTGATGATGCCCTCTTCGAGTTGTTCCTGCTCCGGTACGTTGATGCCTTCTTGGAAGATATCGTCCGGTATCGATGTCGAAGATCGAGCCATGCTTCTTTGAGCTCGACGATCCCGTATTTTCTTGGAGCGGAAAGAGGCACAAGCTGGACAGTCTTTGGCCTCGTGCTAGGGCGGAAGGCAGAGGTTACACACCTCGTGAAGATCGGCGTGGGGAAACTTGGATCCACATTGAGGACACTTTTTGAAAGGAGTCCTTTCCATGAGCCAAAAGGCCTGATGGCGCAGCTAGGCCCGAAGGGCTGCGTCGACGACCGGAATCGAAGAATTCGAGTTTGTAGAGACGTGCGTCGAAAAGGGAAACGCGATCGAAAACAATACCGAAGAAAGGGTGAAGGATTGCGCATCGAAAGTTAGAACGGTAGCGACACCGAACTGGAGCACGACGAACACATCCGAGCCCGATGGCGGAAAAAAACAATCTGAAGATGGAGTCGATGCCCATGCGCACTATTGTCCAGAGGAGGAGTCACCTATCTCGTGACTCCCAAAGACTTATTCCAATACAACAACAAAGTGCAAACATCCGGGCCCAACACCAGATGGCGATCTATGCATAGTGTGTGATCTGCAGCTCATATGCCTCGAACTGTATGTTCTGCCAAGATTTTGAAATCTTAATATGGATTGTAATCTTTTCAGAGTCAGAGGTTGGAGCAATGCACATTTTTCTAAAAACAAAAGGCTTCACCAGGCTCTTGCCCTCACTTGACAGCTTGTATCAAACAGGACACTGAGGCGGGCAATTTTTTTTTTTTTTTTTATTGAATCTATAGCCCATATGAGCAAACTCCACTCTGGTCAAGTGTTTCATCAGTTCATCATCCGTTAAGAATATCAGACACATGACACTGCCTGGTCATCAAAGTATTCAAGAAGTTCTATGACTCTGGCTGAAAGAGTCCAGGGCTATTCTTATACCCCTGTGGTAAAATGCATAGTTATTTTTAAGAACCTAGCGCCGTGAAGGCTGTCAAATATCTGCTTCCAGGCGCTATATTTTGGAAGAAAAATCCATTTGAGATCTAGTGTTTTGTACTTCTTCCGCACAATGTTATTTATTAGTGCGGCACTGTGTGCATTTTGTACTGCAAATGTGCAAGTAGCTGTGTTCAAATGTCTGTAATCTAATACTAGACGATATGACTGATGTGGTTTCATTAATGGAAACAGGATTATTCATTGAAGAGGCGCAACTTTCAATCGCACCTTGATGTTCAAGTCGTTTTAGGATTTCCCCAACTTCTTGTTTTGCTTCATTTTTTTTTATTGGGTATTGATTTTGAGGTTGTGGGGTTGTCCTCAAAGGTATATCATGATGAGGTGAACAGTCATCCAACCCCACGTGGTTTCAGTATAACGCAGGAGGCTAGCACAAAAGCCCACTCCCTGTCGTATGAGTGTTTAAATGAATCTGTAACGAGATCTGAGAAGGCTGGTAAAATCACAGTTTTCCCTTTCGGACAATCCATTATGAAGTCAGGTGGCCAATCTTTTTCGGCAAGTAAGATTTCATAACCTTGAGTAAGTTCCTCACAAAAGAGGACATTTAGTAATCTGGGCATGTCCCCTTCCAATCGTAGTTGGACTTCACATAAACTATGTGGAATGCTTACCCTAGTAACTGGTGTTTCCACCGTGCTATATTCACTGAGCGCTACTCCCACCAGAAAATCCATCAGGTTCTGGCGAACTATTGTGACTTCTGCCGCACTGAACAGCATCGTCAATGCCCGCTCCCCTTTCAGAAGCAGATTCCACAAAATCCGTGGCATGCCTGACTTTTAGTCCGGCTACCTTCTTTTTAAATTGAGGTTTTGATATTTTAGGTTTGTCTTCATGTTTATGTATTCAGAGGAGCATTAAATCCTTTCTTGATTTCACGTGCTCTTCTCATGTGCTCTTCTGATCTGCCCTCTGATTGTCGTACTTTCTCCGAACATTTATCGAATGAATCCTGAAAGGAACGAGACGAAGGTGTATCAGTATCCTGATACCTATCAAGTGGTTTAACATTATCACGGTTACGTAAATTGTAATGTTTTTACTTAGACTCCTGTGTAGGAGACCCACCCTGTGAATTTGTTTTTCTATTGTTTTTCTTATTGTCCCACTTCTTCGAAGAGTCGGGTGCCTGCTTAGAGTTATCCTTTTCAGAATTGCTCTTCAATTGTGGTTTTCCTGGTCTGGTTCCCAAATTATCTTTACCAAGAGTAGCATACGTTTCTTCTATAATTTTAGGTAGTTTGTGCTTCTGCTGGGCAGGAGTCAAATCGCTTAGGCGTTGACCTATCGCTAACGCTGCTGCTTCCCTTTTAATGTTAATCAACATTATGGCAGATACTGCGGCAAAACTGCCCATCAGTTTAATCCGTAAGTCCAGGGCATGTGCTGCGCCATGCTTATTCTGTACCTGTTTTAATACCTCAGGTAGTACAGCCAACGAAGGGGTACCATGTGTTCTGGTATATACTGCAGCGAAGACTGTACCCCAAGTGGCACAATCCTCTAGCAGGGGAGCCATCCTCATTGGCAAGCAAATTGTTAGTATCTTGTGTTTTTCCTGCAGGCCCATATGGCGAAATATTACTTCAAGATGGTTTGTTTTTTGTGTGATTCAAAGCTGAATTTATTCACTTTTGGTGGGAATTTTCCCATTACTGCATTCATTGTTTGAGGGCTAATGCCTGATGTAGCCAATTGTGGTGCTACCGCTTGAACAGTCAGCGCAGGAGCGAGTGTTAATGTTCGCATCACAAATTGTGTAAGACTTCTGTATATTGTTACTAAATTATTATATAATCCCCGCAGCTGGTCTGCAGTCAAACACCACCAGGGTGCGGTGTGTAACCGGCTAGGACTGGCCATGTCGCCCCCTCACTGCTGAGTGGGCCCAGTCTTTTGTCTTGTATATTATGGGGGAGGGTGCCTTTAGACCAATTAATATGTTCTTGGTAAGTTAGAGGGATTTCTACCTCCTCATAAGGAGTGTATTCCTCTGGTATTTCACCTACTTCAAAATCGTGAAATATCTGTGTAGCATCATCTGCAGCAGGGAATTTAACCCAGGAGTAAAGCACCTCTGTTCTAAATGCCTAATGTGCCTCAACCACTAAGGTAACATCCCCACCTTCTAGTGTGAGGCCATGATAAAGTTATTTTTGAGTGACTGCATGTCTTCAGTTCTCGGAAATATTTTGTGCCATGTTGTGTAAGAAATGAATTACAGAGTTCGGCTTACACAGTGGGAACAATATCCTTTTAAGCTTGAATGGTGCCACAGCCAATACATGGGGTATACCTACTCAGATGAGGACATTCCCTACTACCACGGACGTGTCCAGTTTTAAGTGGTGTGTAGGGATCTCTGAGGAAGCACGATTGAACTACTCAGTTCAACCGCACAAAATAAGAAACCAACCGATGTTGGCGGTGCCATGTCATGTAGTTTACACTGATCAGCAGGAACTGCACGTTTGCAGACGACAAACCTAGGATGGTGCCAGACTGATTCCACGCACCCCCACAGGATATGTTGTCCCTTGGACCAGCTAGCTCACAGTGCCACCATCAGCCCCCCCAACTCTAAGCTTAGGCAGGGAGAGAACAGTTCTGGCAACTACTTGAACATGACAACCCTGTTCCCTCAGGAACCGTGGTGACAGACCTAGGACTTTTCTCAATATTTATTGAACCCTAGTGATTCTTGTATAGAAACTATGTGCTGTAATGATTAATAGAAAGAAGGAGACAAATGTTATGAGTGTCAAAACAGTGAATAAAATGAAGAGTTACACCATCTCATTGAGACAAAATATATGCATGCATATACAGAAGTTATAACAATCTAGAGTACTCCTACGATGCAAACCCTAACCTACGTGTTTAGTGTGTGAATGTGTCTGCCAAGAAAACCCTTCTGGATGATCTAACCCCTTTACCTGGTGGGTAACTGGTACATAGTCTGTAGCCTGGGCAGCTGCATGTTCATGCGAGATACGCACTACTAGGGAGTCTTGTGAAAGATGTCCACTGCTAGGAGGGTCTGAGGGAAAGGATTTAAACTTTTTCTCCAACCTGAGAGTAATCACCTTCATTTTAACAGGCTCTTGAAGGTGTCTGTGGTAGAATTATGCATTCCCCTTAACAGGCAGGAACTGCATTAAGCATTCTGACGACCCTAGAGAGGGTTTCAATGAGAAGCTGTCTTGCTATGGTATGGTGTACATGTCCACTGGAAGTAAACAGGCCAAGAGTTGGGTGGCCAGCACAAGTAATGGCTCCACAATCCCCCTTCACTGGGAGCCAAATACTCCACTGTAGCGCTTGGCTCTCTGAGAAGCAGAGCAGTCCAAGGCCTAATTAGGGGAGGTGGTATGGGCTACTAATCACCATTCACTGTATTAAAATATCACTAAAATCATTGTCCAGTATGTGCTATTTATTTAGAAAAGGAAACGCTACATTACTCCTACAATACTTCATACTAGGCAATAATTTACAAATATACAGATTAATGGTGGAAATACTTTGGATAACACTACACTTGACCCCAAAGGGTAATGATTCCACAAATGACAGTGCTCTCCTCCCTGTACAGTATAGCACAACCATTTAGGAGTGTGTCACTTTAAATTATATCAATTTTTCTTTTTAAACTTTCTTTATTGAATTTTTCTGAATTTGTACCTTACATATAGTGGTGAGTTGCTCTTTGCATTATGTGATGTCTTGCAACCACTCCTCAAACTTCGGTCTCGTCCCCTACCCCATTTTCATGCAACCCTGCACTTGCCATTAAAAGACAGAGTGCAACATATTTCCTGGATCCCGCCTCTATCTCAGTCGTGTATCCCAGTAGCGTTAATAGTGGTGTTAGGCTGATACGATGTCCTGTCATTAGGGCCAGTGCGTCCTCGATATCCTGTAAATACGCCCTTACAGGACCACAAGCCCAGGCCAAATGCAGAAAGTCCCAGTGTGGGATTTAATGAAAAATGCACTCTTAAAGATGTCCCCTGAAAAACAACCTAACTCTAGTGTCCTGGCTGAGGGGCAGCTCGCCAGCTGCCACCACCACACGTGTTTCTGGATCCCTGGGATAAGAGCCTGCCGCTCTTGGGGTCCTGAAACAAAGCATATCCTGGAACGAGGTGCCAAGCCTCCTCCCCCAGGATGGGTAGGGTCCACGAAGGGTAAGCTTCAAAGGCTTGCCACCTTTGTGAGCTACCCCAGCAATTTGCTGCTCCCAGCAACTGGCCCCCAATGGTTCTGACCCCCACTTTGGGCGGGAAAACCAAATGAGGAGAGGCGTGCCCACCTTTGCCAACCCCATCCCTCAGGTGGGGGAGGCGAGGTGAAGCACAACTCTCAGTCCCCGCCATCTTGTAGATGGTGAGACCCAGCTAAGCAGAGTGACATTTATGCCACCCTCCCACTGGAGGGTGGCATAATAGGGGGTGTACCCCCCCACCCCCCAAGGAAGGGACCCATTGCTTCTGATCTGTACCTACCTGTAACACCCTAAATTTGGTATTTAGGGGCAACCCTCGACCTTGCCTTCTCAGAAAAGAAACAAGAAGGACCGAAGAGACGTGCTGAAGAAGAAGAGGTGGATGACGCCAACTGACTTGGCCCCAGCCCTATCGGCATGTCGGGACCTCTACCTGCTACAGGGAAATCCCGGTGTGTCCTGCAGACAGCAGCCCCAACGAACCCGGAGGACCTGCCTTGCCTTCCCAAACCAGACTGTCTCCCATGAGAACCGGATTCGCTCACCCAGAGACTCTGGCTCTGGCCAAAACTGCAAGTCTGCACCACTCTGCACTTGACACCCACGGCCCGAGTTTGAGTGGCCCAATAACACGAGGAGGTCTACACGGCAATCCTGACCTGGGATCTGGTGATACCAGACATGCCTCAAGTCTCCAACCAACGCTTGCAGCCCCTTTCTGGAGGATCCCCCCAGACCACGAACAGAGCCGGTAAGAGAACCCCAACGCTTTGCTCCCACAGCCTTGTGGCCGGCTCGTGAGCATCCACCAACCGGAGGCCCCCTATGCCCCATTGAATAACATTGGGCCTCAGCACTCTGCACACAGCCGCCCTAGTGCTGCTGAGGGTGCATCCTTGACGCTGGGGGAACCCTGCTTCTAACCCCAGAAAACCAACTCCCGAAACCAAGTACTTACCCGGAAACCGATCACACTGTTCACTCCCATAGGACTGCATTGACTGCTTTTCTGTGAAAAATCTTGTGTGGAGGTGGTTTGTATGAAAACCTTTAGAAACTGCATATGCATAAATGTTCACAAAGTGGATAGGTTTTGTGCCAACCTAAATTTTGGGATTTCTCCAACCCCGAGATTGAAGTGATCTTTTTGAAGGCACAAAACCTATCCACTTTGTGAACACTTATTTCATACCAGGTGGTCTTTGGGTGAAACCACCGACTAGTTTGTGCGTGATCCTTGGTGGCACCCACTTCCTCCTACTGCGACCTATATATGTATAAAAATGGAATTACTTACCTTTTGTCTAGGAAATGTCCCAGTGTGATATCTAGGCATATCACATGGAGTAGCAAAAGGAACTTAAAAAGCAATCTGAAAAGTAACGACACAGTAATCTACAAAGAAACTGAAAATAAATTTTGACTGTTGACTTACCTATAAACCAACCAACTGCATTCAAACTGCATTCAACTTGTATTTCACTGCATAAATCTTGCAAAGTAATATTATACTTACCTGTACCAGGCCTGGCTTGGTTCAAGAAAATAAAATATAACTAAATAATATTTTCATACAAACAAATTGGTCTGAGTTCAGTCTGAGCGTGTGACATCATTTCTTGCCCGAGTGTGTACAACAAATGCTTAACACTACCCTCTGATAAAGCCTAACTGCTCACCCACACTACCACAGAGTGTAAGATATCTACTTTTACCTCTGCCTACCTTTGGGGTTCCACTAGACTGTTAACATTATACCTTACTTTGGTATAGTATATACAGAGCCAGCTTCCTACAAGAGTTCTCTACCTTTTCCAGAATCCTGAGATCACAGTGATCCCACAGATCCGCCCCATACAACGTGGCCCCACAGGCTTGAATTTTATAAATTTCTACTGCTGGTAAAATCGCAAATGAGGGAGCTTTTTTTGCAAACCTTGTGATTACTCCCGCTCTATACTTTAAAGTTAATGTACTTTTCTCTATTCGGGGTGCCCATTTATGGGAATCACTTTCTTCCAGGGACTAAAAATCATAAACTTCATTTTGTTGCCATTAATCTCTAAGCCATGCTCCATGCAAAAGCTGTTACATTTTCCGAATAGGATTGTTAAAGCCCTAGCTATTTTAGAAAGTACTGAAGTATCGTCAGCAAAGAACAAGCCCGGTATTTTCTGGCCAGACTTTTTTTTTGGGGGGGGGTGCTTCATTTTCACAATCCGGGAAATAAGGAATACATCCGTTTATATATAAAAGAAAGAGGGTGGGGGCCAGCACACAGACTAGTAGGACACCTCTATCAATGGAGATATCTTTTGTTAATTATCCTCTTGGTACCCCCTAAAGCGTGCAAAATTTTCTGCATATAAAGCTTGTATTGGGGATAGTAAACCAGTTGGAACCTCAAGTTTGCCTAGCAACTCCCAAAGCTTTGATTTCAGTACCAGATCAACATCACAAATGCAACATATAGTCTCCCATGTTTGACATCCACCGTTTATCATTTGATAGTATGAAAACGCAGAACCTGGTCCATTGTACTCCCCGTTTGGTCAAAAACCTGCCTGTAAATGACTTAGCACTTTAGTCGTATTAATCCAATCACAAGGCTTAATTGAGATTTGCATGCTACAGAACTTCTGCATGTTATCTATCAGGCATATAGGTCAGTAGTTCACCGGGGAAAGTTTGTCACCTTTTTAAAAAAATGTTAATTTCAACACCCTTCCAGGTGCGTGGGACCGGTGCACCGGCAGCGACTACGTTGGAAATATAATTGATGCTGGGGACCCAGACCTTGGGTTCAGAGCGGAATAAATCCTCCCTTCGATCTCTCAGGCCCGTTGGGCCATTTAGCGTGATCTTGGGCTCCTTGTGCTCCTGGTGGCGAGCAGTAGCCACCTGGGGCCTTTTCCTCAGGCCTCCTGGCCTTGAAGGAGGCACATGTTGCGGGGAGATGGTACTACTGGCTTCCTGGGCCTGCCTTTTTATGTCCTCTGGTGTTTCTCTCCTATAGTGTGGATGCAGAAGTCCAGTTCTTCCCCCAACTGGTTCTTGGGTGTGTAAGGGGTCCAGCTTCCAAAGTTCTGGGGTCAATTATAGGCAGAGTCGTTAGTCAAGAGGGAACCTGGGGTTCCTCCTTCCAGTTGTCCATGGCTGCCGCTGTCCAGTCCCAATGTCCAGCTCCAACAAACTGCACTCTCTCCCCCTTGTGCAAGGGTTTTTACATGGGATGGAAAGTTCCAGAAGCCAGGCACCCTAGGCCAATCCTAATGTGCCACATCACTACTCCACTGCTGTCCCAATCCTCCTGCACAGCTTGCTGGGACAATTAAAGATCACATCGAGGAGTCACTGTTCACATCTGCTCTGGGAGCCTCCGCTCCTCCCCTCGCTGAAATCACTGCCAGTGCCTTTCCCACCAAAACTTCAAAGAGGAGCCACCTCCCCCCCCCCCTCCTATGTTGGCTCTGGAGGTCTGGGCTTCCTCTACTGGTGCAGTGTGACCGCTAATCAATGGCTGCACACTTTTCACCCCAGTTCGATATCTCATTGTACTTTGTAGGTCAAAGGCAGATTTTCCCCTATGTGTATAGTAAAGTGCCACTGCAGACAAAACAGTAAACCACACTGACATTCCTATGAGTTTGCCACTTACCCTTGCTGCCTCACAGCAGCCTTATCATAAAAGGTAGACAATGGCGGTAAACGCGTGCAGTTCATTTACTGTGTTTACCATGGTGATGCAGCCCTTAGGATATCCTCATGATAGGATACTGTGTTGTATGGGAGGAAGCTCTGACCAGGGGCGATTCGTCCATATGGGCGGAGAAGCGTCGCCCCACTGCTTTCTCGCAGTGCGAGAAGCAGAAACATAAAATGGTATTATAAATACAATTTTATGTTTCTGCTTCTCGCACTGCGAGAAAGCAAAATTGGTTGGTTGTCTGCTCTAGGGCAGGGGAGGAGTGGCTTGCCCACTGTTGTGGGTGCTGCCTGTTTGGGCCGACCAAACCAGTCATGCGCACTCTGCATTTTCTCCATGTAAGCTGCATGCAGGCTACATGGAGAAAATGGCCTCCCCATAGACGCCTGTGTGGTCGGCGACCCAACCAATCACAACGCTGCCATTGCTCTGAGTGAGGAGACAGGGAGTGAGATGGAGCTTTTGATGTGGAACCACTGACAGTTCTAACAGGGTGGTGTACCAAGGTTGACGAGCCCATGTGGGGGCTACTAAGATCAGTGTGAGGAACGTATGTCTGAGCTTCCAAACCAGTAATGGAATTAGTGGGAAAGGTGGAAAAGGGTAAGCAAATATCCCTGACCAACTCATCCATAGAGCATTGCCTTTGGATGCTGGGTGTGGGAACCTGGATGCGAAGTTTGGGCATTTTGCGTTGTGTACTGTAGCAAACAGATCTATCTGTGGAAATCCCCATTTTTTAAAGTAGGGAAGAAGAACTTGGGGATTAAGTTCCCACTCGTGAACTTGCTGACTGTGTCTGCTGAGTAGGTCTGCAATCTGATGGTCTACTCCTGGAAGGTGTTACGCTAGGAGATAGATTTTGTGGCGAATCGCCTAATTCCAAATGCTTTGTGCAAGGCGCGACAGTTGTAGAGAGTGTCTCACTCCCTGCTTCTGTAGGCGGTACATTGCTGTCATTGTCTGTGCGGACTAAGACCGTTTTGCCTACAAGTTGGGTGAGAAAAGCTTTGAGTGCTAAGAACACTGCTAGAAGTTCCAGGTAGTTGATGTGGAAACGTTTGTTATTGTCCGACCACAGCCCTTGTACTGTGTAATGTTGAAGATGGGCACCCCAACGGGTTAAAGATGCATCTGCTGTCAATACAGTCTGTGGAATCGGGTCTATGAAAAGCCGCCCTTTTGCTAAGTTTAGAGGGTTCCACCACTGCAGAGAGCGATGGGTGCGGCTGTTTGCCAACACTAGATCTGTTAACAGACCCTGTGATTGATTCCACTGACGCGCTAGACATTCTTGCAGAGGACGCATGTGAAGCCTTGCATGAGGTACGATTGCAATGCAGGATGCCATCATTCCCAGCAGTTGCATGAAGACTCTGGATGGTAATGATTGAGTTGAAATTGTAGTATTGTGGCCTGAATATTGTGAATCCTGGCTAGAGCTTTGAGAGTGTTGCGGGAAGCTCCCAGATAAGACTGCACTTGTGCAGGACACAGGTGAGATTTCTGTGCATTTATTGTGAAACCCAACTGATGAAGTAGGTGTACTGTCTGAGTGTGTAGTATACAGTTCTGGTAAGTGCCCGCTTTGATAAGCCAGTCGTCCAGGTAAGGGAAGACATCTATGCATTGTCTTCTGAGATGAGCGGCTACTACTGCAAGACATTTGGTGAACACTCTGGGGGCTGTGGTGACGCCAAATGGAAATACCTTGAACTGGTAATGTTTGCCTGCTATCACAAATCTGAGGTATTTGCGATGAGCGGGATAAATTGGAATGTGAAAGAAGGCGTCCTTTAGATCTAGAGTAGACATAAAGTAGCCCTTCTGTAACAGTGGAAGTACATGTTGAAGAGTGACCATGTGAAAGTGCTCTGACAATATGTATTTGTTTAACTTTCTGGGATCTAGAATAGGTCTTAAGGAGCCGTCCTTTTTGGGAATCAGAAAGTAAAGGGAATAAACCCCTGACCCTTGGTACTGAAGTGAGACTGGTTCTATAGCCCCCTTGAGTAATAAAGATTGCACTTCTTGTTGAAGCAAGTGCTGGTGATCTGGTGACAATTTGTGACATCGAGGAGGAATGTTTGGAGGATTGTTGAGAAGCTCCAGGCAATAACTATGTTGGATAATTCCGAGCACCCATTTGTCGGTTGTTATCGTTTTCCAAATGGGGAGAAAGTCTTGAAGTCTTCCTCCGACAGGTGTGGAATAGTCGGAGGGAAGTGTTGGGAAGTCACTGTTTGGGGAAGGGGAACTGCGGGGTGTGGTAGGTAGGGACTATTTCCCCTATAACCTCCTCTGAAAAATCCTCTTGTAAAAGATGATTGCGAATTACTTTTTTTATGAGGAAGTGTTTTTGTCTGTCCCTGTGGATTTGGACCCTCCTCTGTAAAATGAGCAGCGAAAAAAAACCTCTATTTGAGGGAGATTGAAGCGCTCCCATCGATTTCGCTACATCGGTGTCTTTTTTTATCTTTGAGCGCTTGATCGACCTCGGGTCCGAAAAGATGTTTCTGATCGAAGGGTATATTAAGGATGGATTGCTGGACTTCAGGTTTAAACCCTGAAATCTGTAACCAGGCATGCCTTCGGAGTAGAATGCTAGTATTGTCCCCTCTAGCTGCTGTCTCAGCCCCGTCTAGAGCGCATCAAATAGAGGCATTGGAAATTAGTTTGCCTTCTTGAACTATATCCTGAGCTTTTGCCTTATGCTCATCTGGGAGAAACTAATAGTTGTTCCATTTCGTCCCAGTGGGCCCTATAGTATCTTGCTAGGAGGCCTTGGTTATTAGCAATACGCCAATGATTAGCTGCCTGTGCAGCCACACATTTGCCAGTAGCATCAATAAGTTTTGATTCTTTATCTGGGGGAGGGGCATCCCCAGATGCTTGAGAATTAGCCCGCTTTCGAGCATTAGACACTACCAAAGAGTCAAGTGGTAGCTGACCCCTAATGAAAATAGGATCCATTGGAGAAGATTTATATTTATCAACTCTAGGAGTGAGGATTCTAGCACGTACAGGACCTTTAAAAGTGTCTTCTGTGTGCCTCAACATACCTTGAGCATAGGCAGTGACTGACTAGATTTATATGTTTCTAAAGTGTCAAAGAGAAAATCTTACTCTAGGGATTCCTTATGTAACTCCACCCCATGGTATTGTGCAGCTCTAGCAATGAGCTGTTGATATGACAGATTGTCATCAGGTGGAGATGGCCTGGCAGAGTAAAGATCTGGGTCTGTATCCTGTGGAGGATCAACAGTATAATCCGTCCAAGGATCTACAGGTAACTGTGTCATCATCATCAGTATCACCTGCATCAATCTGAGGTAAGGGAGACTGACGAGGTGTGATCTGTAAAGGATCAAGCCATGGTGGAGAAGGAGGTCAAGGAGATGGTAATGTGCGGAAAGGACTAGTGCCTACATGTTTCCTTTTCAGTGGAATTTTATAAGGGCTGTCGTCATCAGGAAGCTTGTGCTTGGATGGCGGCTTAGCGTGGATATGTCCTGTTTCAGGATTAATATACAGCTTTTTCTGTTTCGGATCCGAATAGGGTGGTACAATGTCTACGTTCGGATCCAGCGGAATTACAGGCAATTCTTTAGGTTTTGTCACCAAAGCTTTCGGAGCCGAGCTAGAATGTCCTTTCGGCGCTGAAGATTTCGGCTCCAAGGAGTGTTTCTTCGGTTTCGGTATCGAAGGTTTCAGCTCCTAACCGATTTTGGGCTTAGAGCTTGGGTTCGGCTCGGAAGTGGGTTTTGGCTGACTCGGTCCTGAGCCGGAAGGCTTTTCAGAGTGTTTCGGTGCCGAACCTGGAGGCAGAGCGTGAGAAACCTCTTCTCGGTGCCGACTTTGGCCATGAGGCAGACGTGGTGCCAAAGCCTTCGATTTTTTTAGGGACGGTGGAGGGGGTGGGGTGGTATCTTCTCTACTCATGTCCCCTTGTCCCTGCGGCACATCGTCTTCGAGGTCGTACTGCAGTTCTGATCCGGATACAGACACAGCCGAGGCCTGTTCTTCGGCCGGTGAGATCTCCTCTGGCTCAGAGTCTTCGCTTAAGAGATCCGGTGTGACGTCTAACTGCTGCCGCTGCATCTCTCGACGTCGAGCCTGGCGATCACGGAGAGTTTTCTTAGATCTGAAGGATCGGCACGCGTCGCAGTCTTGTTCCTTGTGCTCTGGAGATAAGCAAAAATTACACACCTGATACAAGTCTGTACGGGGATATTTCCTATGGCACAGGGGGCAGAATTTTAATTGAGTCCGTTCCATCGACAAGGAGCCGAACAAACGCAGATAGGCCGGAAGGCCACCCGCAATCTTCCTATCGAAATGGAGATTTGTGGATGGTCGAGTCGAACCGCGGAGAAGGGAAACGGGTTAAGACATTACCGTCGAGGGTAGTAAATTGCGCACCGAGGGGAACCAGAGGAACGATTCTGAAGTGGAGCACAGCAATACACGTCCAAACCCGATGGCGGGAAAAAACAATAATAATGGAGTCGATGCCCATGCGCACTATCACCGAAAGGAGTTGTCACCCTACCTCGTGACTGCAAAGACTTCTTCGAACAAAAACAACTTTCAGACATTCGGACCCAACACTAGATGGCAGGAGTATGCAAGCATGTGATCTACAGCAAACATGCCTCGAAAACATTTTTCCATGAAACTGTGGACAGAAAGGGGTTTCTTCATACTCTGGTGGGGTGTATGGGCTGGGGCTTCTGGTGTCCAAAAAGCAAAGTGGAGACTTGTGAAGAGTATTGAGGGGGTGATGCTAGTGCTGGTTGAGACAGTAGGGGAAGGTGATTGACTAGAAGGAATGTAGGGAGTTGGACTAGTGGCCGCATCCTTAAGCCCTTTAGGCATTGACGTAGGTTTCGAGGAAATGCTTTGAGTAGGCTCGTCCTTGGCACAGGCTCTGCAGTCTGATGGCTTTGAAGAAATTTTCCCTGTACTGGGGTGGATGAAAATGTGTTCCTGTATCTCATCCAGTTCCTCCTGAAGCTTTTCCTGGTTTGGTCTCGGGTAGTCGGAGCAGGCCAAAGGGTCTGGGCTCTGTTGCAATCTTTGGCGCATAGCTAGGCACAGATGGAGCCCTTGGAACAGAAGGATGTTTCAGTTTTTCAGCTCCAGAGGCCCAATGGTGGTGGCAGTGGGGCGGGTCGCAGCTCTTGGTTTATCTAGCTTCAGCTCAGATGCCTTACCTCAGTGACGACCAGAGCCCAAAGGCTGTGGAGGTGCTGTAGGCGGCAGTGTCTTGAGCAGCGGGCTTGAAGACCGAACCCCTGAAGCCAGCCTCCAAGGTCCTACACTTCACTGGTTTTGTTCCTTCCTGACAGGCTGCATCTAGTCGGTCAGCCAGCTTCCTTTCACCTCAGCCAACATCTGTGAAGTTACACAAGAATCGTCACTCAGTCCTACTCTGTTCAATGCCAGCATCATCTGTAGGAAAGTGGGTTTCTGTTGCAGTAACCTCCCCACTTTTTGCCTAATAACTGATGCACTTTTCCTTGGTGTGCCCTGGGTCCCGGCGAATCAGGTACCCAGGGCCTGTGTTCCTTCCCTAAAAACTGTACTAAAGCCTAAACCCAATTGGCATCTCTGGCCACAGGTAAGCCCCTGGTAAATGGTACCCTAGGTACCCAGGGCACTGTGACCAGAGAAGGCCCTTAAGGGCTGCAGCACTTATTGTGCCACCCTTAGAGGCCCTGTACCCTGACACACACACCCTGCCTTTGCAGGCTGAGTGTCTTGGTGCAGAACTAAACAGCGAGTCGACATGGTACACATCCCTGTGTGCCATGCCCACAAACACTGCCCTGGCATACCTCAGTCACCCCTCTAGCTGGGTGCACTATGCCAGTGGTGTGGGCACAGGTGCATGAGCCCTGTGCCCCTACAGTACCCAGGGCCATTCCTGGGCACTGTAAGTGCAGTGATGCCATTAAGAGTATATGGTGCTGGGAGGTTGTCATTACGAACTCCATAGCACCATAATGGCTACACTGAAGACTGAGCAGTTTGGTATCAAACTTCTCAGCACATTAAACCCACACTGATGCCAGTGTGGGATTAATGTAAAATGCACGACAGAGGGCAACTTAGAGTTGCCCCCTGAACCTAACCTACAATCCACGTCCTGCCTGAGAGGCTGCCACCCAGCAGACATGTTGCTGGACCCCTGGGTAGGGAGCCATCCGCTCTCCCGGGCCTGCAACAATGCACGTCCTGGGCGAGGTGCTAGGTCTCCTCCCCCAGGATGGGCAGGGGAAGCTTCAAAGTCATGCCGCCTTTGTGAGCTTCTCCAGGCCACTTGCTGTACTCAGCAACTGGCCCCCACCGGTTCTGACCCCCTCTCTGGCGGGAAGACTGGCGGGAAACTCCAAGGGAGGAAAGGGGATGTGCCAGCCTCTGCCAACCCCACCCCTCAGGTGGGGGAGGCGAGGTGAAGCACAACTCCGGGCTCTCGCCATCTTGAAGATGGGGAGCCCTGCCCAATCAGGACTAGGCTACTGCCCCCTCCCACAGGAGAGGGGCAGGATAGGGGTGTACCCACCCCAGGGAAGGGACCCATTGGTCCCTGCCCTTTACCTACCTGTAACGCCCCTAAATCTAGTATTTAGGGGCACCCTGAACCTTCCTTCCTTAGATCTGATTCGGGTCAGAGGTCGCGCTCCGATCAGGACTCTCCCTCCGCTCCGCTCTCTCTCCCCACTCTTCCAAGGTGCTGGGCCTGCGTTTCCCTGGCTTGACCAGGGCCAGGCTGCGTGCCAAGGAGGGGAAGGAGAAGGGCTAGACCCACATACCCAGCTGGCTCCTCTTGGGTGCTGGGCCTGCGTCTCCCTGGCTTGACCGGGGCAGGGCTGCGCACCAGAGAGGGGGGCAGGCTGCATACCTGAAATTTCAAGGACTTTCCCCAGACCCACCTAGGTGCTGGGCCTGCGTCTCCCTGGCTTGACCGGGGCCAGGCTGCGCACCGCAGTGGTTAAGGGCTGATAGTCCAGACCCTCTGTGACTGGACCCCAAGGCTGGGCCTTCGTTCTCTGGCTTGCCCGGAGCAAGGCTGCGCGGAGGGAGAAGGAATCTAAGGGCGAGCGCCTCTACTAGACACTGCGGTCAGCTGTAGGACCACCAGATAGACCAAAGGGACAGCGACCGGAGAAAGCAACAGAGCTAAAATATCTTTAAAGCATCCGAGCTAAAATATCTACCCAGGGTACTCCACTTCACCCCCATCAAGCATCATAAACGATGGAAGCTGACGCCATGGCTCACCCCAGCAACACCGAGGACATGGAATGGCACACAAAGACAAAGAGAGGACGCGACTCATGCCAAAACTCACTGGAAAAAGCCCCAAAGCTTGCCCGCGCACCTGCCGGGAGCTCCACAATTCCAATCGGAAACCGCTTCCAGGTTCTTCAGGATGCCCAGGACTGTGATGCCCGCCCTCAGGACCACGAGACGGCTAAAGCTGAGACCTCTTCAGTTCCTACAAAGCGACTGCGGATCCCACCCATCATCCTAAAGAACTTAGCCACGCACCAGGACCTCGTGGAGCTATTGGAGGAACACTGCTCCTCCACCTTCACAATCAAGCCCCGACAGGACCACGCCAAGATCATGCTCACCACACCAGAGGACTACAGGAGTGTGACTAACATGCTCACGGAACAGAAAATGGAATACCACACCTTCTCATTGACCACTGCAAAAGCCCAGCGCTTCGTAATACGGGGACTCCCGGCAAACGCATCCCTTGGACACATCACTGAGGACTTAGCGGAACTTGGACTCCCAGTTAAAAATATTACACAGATTGCCTCACCGGTGGACAAGAACAAGAAATTTCCCCTTTTCGTCGTAACCCTGTCAGCAAGCCAGGATGGGAAGCCAGCAGACCTCTCAGCAGTCACACGGCTCTGCAGCTGCACCGTCACCACAGAAGCACCTAGGGGAAACGGGGCCCTGTAATGTGCTACAACTGCCAGCGATTGGGGCACACCTCTGCGTTCTGCCACCAGAAGCCAAGGTGTGTACGCTGTGGAGGCGAACACACCTCCAACCAATGCACCAGGAACCGAGAAACCGAACCAGCGATATGTGCAAATTGCACAGGAAACCACCCAGCAAGCTATCGCGGCTGTCCCTACCTGCAGAAGGCAAAGAAGGACGAACAACGCAAGCAACTCCCTCAACCACAACGGGCTTCTCGACACTCAAAAACAACAGAACAGGGTCAAAGGAAGACTTACAACTACAAACCCGCACTGGCACATAGGATCCCAACCCCCAATACAACCAACAGCCGTAGTGAAACACATGTGGATGGAAGGACGTACGCAGAAGTTACAGGACATAAACAAGACAGCCCACCACCAACAACCGCCGCGGGACCATCCTGTGAAATAGGCTCAGCCATCAACTGGCAGGAACTCATCGTGAAGGTTGCGAAAGTAGTCGCAGATATGAACATCCACCCTGTGGTGACAATGGTGGCGAATCTCATCGCCGGACTTTTCCCAGGTGAAGAAAACAACTCCCATGGCAGCAAAATCTAAAGGAAACTCCCTCTTCTTGATGTGGAATGCACACAGCATTCAGAAGAAAACTGCAGAACTCCTGCACCTGATGGAAACCATGGATGTGAGTATAGCGCTTATCTCCGAGACCCATCTCCAAGGAAACCAGAAGCTTAACCTAGCAAACCACCGGGTGTACCGCACCGATCGCGCCACTGGAGCCAAGGGCGGAGGAACAGCGGTGATCGTCAGCACAAAAGTGAAGCACCACGAGATTGCACTACCACCAGTGGGGAGTATTGAAGCAACTGGTATACAGATCCAGACACCAGCAGGCCCACTACGGTTGATTGCCACCTACTCACCCCCAGGCAAACTATGCCCAAAGGACCTAGATGCTTTACTGGACCCCAGCATCCCAACTTAATTGGAGGCGACCTTAATGCCAAGCACCAGTGCTGGAGCTCTCGCACCGCAAACAGCAAAGGATACGCTCTACTTGCCCACTCAAAGGAGGAGGACTTTGTAGTGGCCGGCCCGACTCAACCAACACACTATCCAGGCTCTGCACTGCATAAACCGGACGTTCTGGACATAGTCGTCATGAAGAATCTCTCCCAGTCTTTGGAGTTGGAAACCTTAACAGCGCTGACGTCTGACCACAACCCAGTGTTGATCACAGTTGGAGACGTGATTGAAAACCAGCAACAGGGCACCAGGCACAACTACAAGAAGGCAGACTGGAGCCTATACAAGAGAAGCCTGGAGGAGACACTGGTCCCTGGCCCCTTACGCTGCATTGAAGACATTGACCAGGCGGTTCACCACTTCACAGCTGCAGTCCACACTGCTATCGAACGCAGCGTCCCTCAGCAGAAACCCCAACGCTGCTCCATCTACGACCTCCCGAACGGCATCAAGAAGTCGATAGCTGACAAGAACAGAGCCCGGAGAGAGTGGCAAAGGAATCGCACCCCTGACCTGCTGAAGAAGTACAACGAGCTGACAAGACAGTTGAAGATGCAAATAAGCCAACACCGAGGTGAAAAATGGGAAGCAGCTACAGCTAACTTGAAGGACTCGGACAACTCTCTCTGGAGAATGACCCGACGCTTGACTGGGAAGAAGGAACCAAAACCACCGATACACGGAAAGACTCATCTGGCATGCAGCAACAGGGACAAGGCGGAGGTCTTCGCTGACACGCTGGAGGCATCCTTCAGGCCTAACCAGGCAAGCAAACTGGCAGCAGAAGTCGAGCAAGAGGTCACTAAGCACCACCTGGAGCACCCACCGGGAACAGAAGCTGCAACCATTGAGGAATGGTCAGCTGACGAATTACTGGCCCTGGCAAAGACTGAAAAACGGCAAGGCACCAGGAAAGGACAGAATAGTCAACCAAGCCATCAAGATGCTCCCAGATGCCGCAGTGGATCATCTTGCTGAGATCTTCAATGCGTGTATGAAGCACCAGTACTTCCCTAATACCTGGAAAGAAGCAAGAGTCGTTTTCCCCAAGGCTGGAAAGCCACTACGAGACCCCGCAAATTACCGCCCCATAAGTCTGCTATCTGGCCTATCGAAGCTCTTTGAAAAAGTTATCCTCGCCCGTCTCATGGACTTTGCGACAAGCGAAAACCTCCTCGCCAAAGAACAGTTTGGGTTCCGGAAAGACCACTCAACCAATCACCAACTTCTCAGAGTTGTGGACATCATTAGCCACGGATTCAACATCAACAAGTCTACTGGAGTAGTGTTCCTGGATGTAGCCAAAGTATTCGACCGAGTATGGCACAAGGGACTGCTTTACAAGCTCATCAAGCTCAAGTTTCCAAGCTACCTGGTCAAGCTGCTGTCCAGCTACTTGTCGGAACGGACCTTTCACGTGGCGGTACGAGAAGAATGTTCAACATCACGCCCTATTCTTGCTGGAGTGCCTCAGGGTTCAATTCTTGGACCATTCCTCTAACATATTCACAAACAATATCCCCACGGACTTAAAGAAGACTGATCTTGCTCTTTACGCCGATGATGTTGCAGTCATCTCCCAATCCTTCCGCGAAAAGAAGTGGCTAAGAACCTTGAGACATCGCTCAACAGACTCTCCGAATGGTACAGCGACTGGCAGATCACCCTGAACACAAGCAAAACCACAGCAACATTATTCACCAGAAAGCTGAACAGGAAACATCCCCAGATCCTCCTCAATGGAGAGGAGATCAAATGGGAAAACAGCAGCTCCTACCTGGGGGTGACTCTGGACTCCAAACTCAGCTGGAGAAACCACACAGAGAAGACTTGCCAGAAAGCAACAACCAAACTGGTCGCATTGTACCCACTCCTGAGGACCAAGTCCATGCCTATGCAGAGCAAGGTCGAGACATTCTACAAAGGATTGGATCAAAAAGAAAACCCACTGATCAGGAAACTTGCTGACATTTCTGCAAACCCATTTGACCGCTACCCGCGTCCCATCACAGCGCTGACCTTGTGAAACCGGAACAGCGGCTCAGCATCCAAAACTCATCTCTGCCAGAAGGCTACCGCCTCGGCAGGCATCCAAAACTCATCACTGTCAGAAGGCTACCGCCTCGGCAGGCATCCAAAACTCATCACCGCCAGAAGGCATCTTGACAAAAGACCAGACTCTGGGGTAAAACTTGCTGACATTTCTGCAAACACACTTGACCGCTACCCGCGGCTCATCACAGTGCTGACCCTGTGAACCAACTTCAACTGTGACAAAGTGTCACACATCAATAAGAAAATCGAAACAGCGCCTAAAAAACTCAAAATGAATGTGGAGTAATGAGGCCACTACCTCGGTATCCAAAAACTCATCACTGTCAGAAGGCATCTGACAGACGAAGACAAGACTCTCGGTCCTTCCTCAGATCCAGCAAAAACAAGAAAAGAAGAACAAGTACCAAACAGCCGTGCAGCCTGCTAACAAGAGGAAGACAACAACTGACTTGGCCCCAGCCCTACCGGCCTGTCTCCCCTCGAACCTGCTTTCTGCGAAATCCCGGTGTGTCCTGCAGCCAGCAACCTCACAAACCCCGGAGGACCTGCCTGCCTTCACTTGAACCGCCTGCTTCTCCCGTAACACCGGATTTGTTCAAAACCAGCACCCCTGGCACCAGCCCGGGATCGCGAATCCAGCCCACTCTGCACCCGCCGAACCCGGCCCGAGCAAAAAAACACCAAGAGGAGGTCTCCCCGGCGATCCTGACCTGGAATCCGGCGACTCCTGACCTGCCTCAAACCTCCAGACGAAGCCTGCAGCCTCAGTCCAGAGGGTCCCCCCCTACCGCGACCAGAGCAGGTAAGAAAAATCGACACTAAAAGGCACCCCTGCACCCGACGCCCCACAGCCTTGTGTGCCCAAACCCAGGGTGCCTACCTAAGCCAAGACATCTCAACTTACCCCTCGAAGTGTTGGTAGATCCCAGGGGACTCTAGTTTCCAAGCCTGCAGTGTTTGTCCAGTCCAGAGAATCTCCATAGACTTCAACAGGGAACCCGACGCCATAATAGCCCTCTTCACCCCGCCGCCCGAGTGCCGCTGTGGGTGCGCTTTTGGTGCTCACTTGCTTCCCCCTTTGTGCCAAGTCTACAGCCAGGAGCTTTGCTCCCACAACCCAGTGGCCTGCTAGCCAGCAGCCACCAACCGAAAGCCCCCTAATCCCCCATAGGATAACATTGGGGCCTCAACACTCTGCATCCGGCCGCCCTAGTGCCGCTGTGGGTGCAACAAGAGTGCATCACTGATCCTGGGGGACCCCTGAGTCTAACACCAGAACCTGGACTCCCACAGTCAAAAACTTACCTGCAAACCGATAACCTTTTGTTTTTCCTCCAAAGGATAACATTGGGTGTTTTTCTCTGAAAAAAACGACTAAGTGTGGAGTTTCAAAAACTAAAAATATTGCTTAAAAATTGTGTGTTTAAACAAAACGACTTTACTCACCTGTTTGCAGGAAATGTCCCAGGACTGAATCTAGGACCCAGTCCTGAGGTTAGAAAAGTAACGCGATAATTACCTACCTGCATATTACAGTAAAAGTCAATGCATTTCAATGGACTGTTCGAAAAAGTTTCTAAGTGTCAACTTTTGAAATCTTGAAATATTCATCTAAAATCAGCCGAATTACGAAAACGAATTTACTGACCTGTTATCAGGAGAGATGCCAGTGCTGGATCTAGGTACCCAGCACTGATTAGAAAAAGTAATCATAACTGTACTTACCGGTAACTTGAATTTCCTTCCATAGGATAACATTGCCTGGTTTTTGCTGAAAAAGTTTCTAAGTGTCGATTTTGCAAACTTACAAATATTCGTTAAAAATCGCCTGTATAACAAAAACACATTCTTTCAACTGTTTACAGGAGATGCACCAGTGCAGGATCCAACACTGAGTTAGAAAAAGTAACAATAACCCCACTTACCTGCTAAGTGAATTTCCTCCCATAGGATAACATTGGTGATTCTATGTGAAAAAGTTTCCGTCAACTTTTAAAATACAATAATATTCCTTAAAAATCACAACTGTAACCAAAACGTTTCTATTCAACTGTTTACAGGAGATGTCCCAGGACTGAATCTAGGATCCAGTCCTGTGGTAAGAAAAGTAATCCAAAAAGTAATTATTGCATTTAACTAGAAATTCCCATTGAGCTCAATGTATTATTGTGTTTGAAATTGTGTTGCCTATTGCAACAACTGTAACTATTGTATTCAAAAGTCTATTGCCTATTTGAAAAGTATTTAACTAAAGTAACTCATTCTGAGAAAGTATATTTTGATACCTATTGTTGGTTCTAAAATAAAACTATATATTTTGATACAAAACCATTGGCCTAGAGTTCAGTCCTTGAGTGTGTGAGACCATTTGCTGACTGTGTGTGTACAACAAATGCTTTACACTGTCCTCTGATACTGCCTTACTGCTCGACCAAGCCACCACTTTAGAGAGTAGGGTTATATCTAACTTTAGCCTCTGCCAAACCTCTGGGGACTGTGGACTGTGCACACTGTACCTATTTGGGAACAGAATATACAGAGCCACTTTCTTACATCATCCCCAACTCTTCTGACTCTGATTTCCTCGGTGAAAAGTGGCTCGCCGAGGGATCCCGCACCTATGAATGTACTGAAAAAGGTAGCACCCATAATTGCCCCTACCATTGCGGACGTGATCAATGCCTCACTTACCACAGGAGTAGTTCCCCCCAACTGGAAAAGGGCAATGGTTAAGACGCTTTTGAAGAAACCCAATCTGGACCCGGCGGATTTAGGCAACTACCGCCCCATTTCCCTCCTTCCTGGGATTGCCAAAATCGCCGAAAAACATGTCAACCATACCCTATCTAACTTTGTGGAATCCTTTAGCTTGCTTCACCCCTCTCAAACAGGATTCCGTCCTCGCCAGGGTACTGAAACTGCTTTGCTAGCGGTGGTAGAGGAAAGCAGAAAGATCCTGGACTCAGGAGGGTCAGCTGCCATCATCCTCCTTGACCTGAGCGCAGCATTCGATACGGTGAACCATCGCATTCTGATTCACCGTCTCAGAAACATAGGAATAGCTGCCACTGCATTGCAGTGGCTGCGCTCCTTTCTGGAGGGACGCTCCTTCCAGATTTTTGAAGGAGATACGAGTTCTAAACCCTTGCCTTTGCTATGTGGTGTCCCTCAGGGCTCATCGCTTAGCCCAACTCTTTTTAATATATATATATGGCCCCTTTGGCGGCAATCGTGGCCCCTTTCGGAATCCATATGGTGACCTACGCCGACGACACCCAATTGGTCGTAGCGCTCAACCAAGCTACGCAACAGACTAATGTCCTTCAAGCATGCCTAATTGAGGTCTCTAAGTGGATGGGGGCGTCCCACCTGAAGCTTAACGGTGAAAAGACCGAGATCATGATCCTGGGCAACCCCTCGAATGTGACACTAGGGACCATGTGGCCAGCGTGCATGGGCCCAACCCCCAAACCCGAAATAAAGAGTCTGGGCATCTGGCTAGACCAGAACCTGACATTCAAGGTGCAAGCAAGGAAGACGGTCGCCACCTGCTTTGGCTTGCTTAGAATGGCCAGAAAAGTGCTCCCCCTCCTTCCTCCCCAAGCTAAGAAAGTCCTAGTCCAAGCGCTGATACTTTCTAGGATAGACTATGGAAACGCACTTTACTTGGGGGCCCCGACTGCAGTAATCACTAAACTGCAAACGGTTCAGAACAGTGCGGCTAGACTATTGATGGGAACTCCGAACCGCGTCTCAGCCAAACCTGCCCTTCGCTCCCTTCACTGGTTGCCAGTGAAAGAGAGAGAGAGCTTTAAAGCCCTCTGTGTCGTCCACAAGTCCCTGCAGGGGAATGGACCTCCCCTAATCTCAACCATGATTCACCCCTACAAAGCGAGTAGGAAACTCCACTCGGACGAACTTCACTTAGTCAAAGTCCCCAGAATTAAGAGGTCCAGAAGCGGTGGTCGTCTCTTTTCCCTCAATGCAGCTAAACTCTGGAATGCACTACCTCTTCACCTCCGCATGGAACCCAGCCACCTTGTTTTCCGAAAACAACTGAAAACACTTTTTTCCTTAAAACCCCTGTCTCTGATTACTGATTATGCGCAGCGCTGGGAGGCCTCCGGGTAGCCATGCGCTTTATAAATGTCCCTTTCATTTCATCCACGGAATCAACATAATAGTCTATGCTGGCAACGCACAGCTCATACTCTTCCTCTCCGACAAGACCCCAAACACCTGGACCATATGCATGTCCGAAGTTGCCAGATGAATGAAAACCGATTGCCTCAAGCTAAACACAGACTAGACATAAGTAGTATCTTCAGCAAAGACAAATCGCTCTGGAACTCTACCTTAAGGCCTACTGTACTCAGACCAACACCTCTCCCATTAACACATGCAACGAACCTCAGAATTGTAATATGCAACGAACCTCAGAATTGTAATATACAACCAACTCACCATGAGCAGCCCAGTGAATGCAGTGTCCATTTCTTGCTTCCCCACACCCAAGATGCTCAAGAAGATCTCCATATGGCTACGCACCAACACTCGTAGCACCATCACCCACGCTCTCCTCACCAGAAGTTTGGCTACTGCAACGCACTCAATGCTGGAATCAACACCCAACTGACCAAAAAACTCCAGACCAGACGTAACTCTGCAGCTAGGCTCAAATTAAATTCACATCATCCAGTAACCTCAAAGAGCTCCACTGGCTCCCAAACCCCAAATGAGCACTCTTCAAACTCTTCACACACACACAAAGCTGTATACAATATTAGCCCCAAGTATCTCAAAAATCACAAACTTCCACAAACCTACCAGAGACCTTCACTCAGTCTGACTGCAAACACCCCCTGTATATGCAGAACCAGATCTGGTAGTAGTGCCTTCTCCTACTTCGCTTCTAAAGTCTGGAATAACCTTCCAAATATCTGACACAAAAAGAGCTAGAAAACAAACTCTTGGAATAATTTTCTGCAACTTTTGCAGATTTGGTGCATTTCCTGATAAGGGTTTCAGTGTCTCAACCATACAGCCAGACATGAGACCAATTTATAAGGAAGTTGGGCAGTGCCAAAGGGTTGTTCTTCACATGCATATAAAGCGGTTTGTGCACAGAGATAGAGCGCTTTAACACTTGCACTCTGTAGTAGTGGCACTCATCAAACCAAATCTGCATACTTGAACCTGCGTTTGCCTTTATTCGGGAAGCTGCATTTAGTCCAGTGAGACCTGTTTGCGTCAGTTGACCCGGAACTAAGGATCAACCTGTTGGATTCAGAGTTTGAGCAATCCCACATGGGGAACCAAGATCAAGTCTCACAAGAGACTAGGACATACTGTAGCCAATATTGATTTTCCCATGCATTTCACGTCTTAGACTCTTTGAAAAATATTTCTTTGGCAGGCACAGGTTACAAGCTTTGTGTAAGTCCCTTTGTACCAGCTTGTGGCGACTCGAGAGAATCTAAAGGAAATCTAAACGAAATGTCAACCAGCGTTTTGTTACCAGGTGTGATTTAGAGACCCTGGGATGACAGCTGGCCGTCAGCTAAATTTATTCTGTCCCCTCTCCCCACCCCGTCCTTTGGTAAAAACTCAGTTAAGAAAAACCTCTGTGGGTCTTCAACTCTGCTCTTTCGGCATCCCAGTGTTGTGAATGGATATCTGATTCAGGTGCGGAGAACCGATGTTTTTTTTTTGCAGACATTTATCACTATCCCTTTTCAGTGCTTTTGACATTAGCTGACCCAGCACTCTTGTAGGTGCTTAGGAACCCAACACAAAACAGCATCAGAAAAAACAAGTTACTTACCTGTACACTGTGGTTCTCCAGTATTCATATCTTTCATAGATTCACATGCTTGTATCTTCCCCGTCGTCATGGTGGGAATCTCGCGGTAGTTAGAAAAGAAGTACCATAGAAGTACAAAGAAACCACCAAAAGGAAAGAAAAACTTTGACATTCGTCAGCATCTTTATGTAGGTCCAAACTTTGATCAATCAGAGACCAGCCCTAGACCTCAACTCCTCAGTCAGAGCCACCAGACCTCAGATTTCGCGCACGTGTGCTAAGGTTAAGTAACATGAGATCAGAAGTGGCAATCCTAGACGGGGAGGAGGGAGGGCCGCATGTGAATCTATAAAAGACATCAATACTGGAGAACCACAGTGTACAGCTAAGTAACTTGTTATTTCTCCAGTATTGAATCTTTCATAGATTCACATGCTTGTATCAGAGTAGTTAGCAGTGTAATTCCTTAAATTTGCGACTAGGCGAAGGCCTTCATATGCAATAACAGTGAACATATTTTAAACATACCAATAAAGATGAATCATGAAATCCAAGTAAATCGTTAAATAGCAAATAAATCTGTGAAAATAAAATACACGAGACAAAAAGAAGTGATAGATGTGAAAGACTATACCTTAAGCAAACAGATGTCTCAGGGCAGCTTGACCCACTGCAGCGTCCACTTTCCATGCCAGGTCTAGGCAGTAATGCTTAGTGAATGTATGTACGTTAGACCATGTTGCCGCTCTACAAATGTCTGGAAGCGATACCCCGGCAAATAGGGCTGTAGAGGCTGCCATCTTCCTTGTGGAGTGCGCAGAAATTTTTGCAGATAGAGGTTTTCAGGCTTTGTTATGGCAGAAAACCATTGCAGAGGAGATCCAACGTGCAATACTATTCCTTGAAAGGGCTTGGCCCTTCCTTGGCGAAGTAAAGGACACAAATAGCTGATCCGATTTTCTGAAAGTCTTTGTTCTATGAATGTAAAACTTGATGCAGCACTTCACATCTAAAGAGTGCAATGCTCTTTCAGCGGCAGTTGAAGGATTCCCAAAGTACGTGGTGAGCACAACTGGTTCATTCAAGTGAAAAGAAGTTGGAACTTTAGGAATGAATTGAGGATTTGTTCTCAATAAAAGCTAGTCTTCTCTGAATTGAAGGAAAGGTGCAGCTACCGTGAAAACCTGAATTTCACTGATTCTTCTAGCCGATGTGAGGGCTAAAAGGAGAGCTGTTTTCGATGAAACATTTTAAATCAGCCTTGTGTATGGGCTCGAAAGGAGATCATCAATTGGGCTAGCACTGTGTTTAATTCCCATGGGACTGCAGGGCGCTTTAAGGGTGGGAAAACCCTGAAGAGGCCTTTCATAAATTCTTTAACAATTCTTGTTGACCACAAAGAGTTCTCCTGGTTTCCTGCGAAACCTGGAAATCGCCGCCAAGTGTACTTTGATTGATGAGTGAGCCAATTTTGATTTAGCTAAGTGAAGGAGGTAAGGCAAAACCTGTTCCGGGGTTGAGAGCAAAGGATGCAAGTCTTTTTCCTCGCACCAATGGCAGAATCTCTTCCATTTTGCAGCATATGACCTATTCGTGGAAGCAGCTCTGGCCCGTTGGAGGATTGTCCTGCAATCCGGAGTGATGTTTAAATCTGCGAATTCATAGTCGTGAGGTTCCAAGCTGACAAAATTAGAGAATTTATTTGAGGATGGACAATTTGACCGTTGTTCATCAAGAGTAGGTTTGGTAGTGGAGGAAAGAGAATGTGCGGAGATATCAAGCACAGGAGAAGCTCCGTGTACCAAAACTGCCTCGGCCATGCCGGAGCTATGAGAATGAGATGACATGGTTCTTTCTTCATCTTGCTCAATACTCTTGGGTTGAGGGGAAATGGCGGAAACGCATAGGCGAACGTCCCTGTCCACTGCATCTGCAGGGCGTTCCCCCAGGAGTTTTTCTGAGGGAACCTGCTGGCGAACTTTACACACTTCCTGTTGCTTTCTGTCGCGAAAAGATCCAATTTTGGAGTGCCCCACTGTTTGAAGACTCGTCTCAGCTGGTCCTCATCTAACTCCCATTCGTGACATTGGGAATTGGTTCTGCTTAGAAAATCTGCCCAATCGTTGTCCACGCCCGGAACATGCTCTATTTGCAATGTTATGTTGAATTAGCCACATCCAAATCTCCTGGGCCTGTTCTGACAATGTGAGAGACCTGGTGCCCCCTTGCTTGGCAAGATAGTACATTGTCGTGGTGTTGTCTGTTCTTACCAGAACAGAGGATCCCTGGATTCTGGTAAGAAAAGCTTGCAGCCCCAGAAAAACTGCCCTCAGCTCCAAAAGATTGATGTGCGAAAACGTTTCTTGAACGGACCATTTTCCGTGGATTTTCAATTCCTGGAGATGAGCCCCCTAAACATCCATTGAAGCGTCCGTTGTCATAATATACAAGGCTGTGCTGGTTGAAACGAGAGGCCTGGAGAGAGATTGCTTTCTTTTTCCCACCATGACAGAGCCTGTTTCATTGTCAGAGAGAGATGATGTCCTCGAATGAGCCGTGCACCTGCACCCACTGCATGTCTAACTGCTCCTGGAGAGGCCTCATGTGCAGCCGACAATTCGGAATCAACGGGATGCATGATGACAGCATCCCCAGTAAGGACTTGAATACTCTCAAAGAAGTGGACTCTCTTGCGCGTAGAAGGGATGCTAAGCGCATCATCTTGAGCTTCCGTTCTGAAGTGGGAAACGCCTTCATCGACTTTGTGTTCAGAAACGCCCCTAGAAAAATACGCTTCTGGCTTGGAATCAATTGTGACTTCTCCACGTTGAGTTGTAACCCCAGAGACTTGAAGAGCCGCTGACAAGTCCGCGTAGATTTTCTGGTAGAGTGAAATGTAGCTCCTTTCACCAGCCAGTTGTCCAGGTAGGGGTAAACCTGATGTCCCTGCCTTCTCAGAAAAGCCGCTACCGGGGCCATACATTTCGTGGAAACTCTGGGAGCTGAGCGAAGGCCGAATGGCAAAACCTTGAACTGGAAGTGATCCCCAGACACCTCGAACCTTGGGAATTGGCGATGCTTTGCATGAACGGGGATGTGAAAGTATGCGTCCAAGTGATCGAGGGACGCTAGAAAATCTCCCTCGTTTATTAATAAGAGAATCTCTTGAAGGGACAACATTCTGAACGACTGCTTCTTGATGTATTTGTTTAGATGTCCGAGGTCCATGACCTGTCTCCATTTCCCGCATTTTTTCTTTATTAGGAAGAAATTGGAATAAAAGCCCTTCCCTCGTTGTCCGAAAGTCACCTTTTCTATCACCCCTTTCTTTAGTAGAGTCGAAATTTCTTGCCTTAACAAGGACAAGTGATGATGCATTTTTCTTGGAGGTGGAGTTCGAGGAGGCTTGGGGACAAATTCTAGGGTGTGGCCGTGTTGGATGATGTCCAGTACCCATTTGTCCTTCGTGATGGCTTGCCATTGATTTAGAAATGGAGATAGCTGATGGGACCGTAGAGGTTGAAAACGAGATGAGGTGGCTGGGGGATGACAAACGTCACTGACGTCTTGAGGAATCCTGCGATTTCCCTCGTCCTGCAGGCTTGCGTCTAGCTGATTGCTGATTGTATGACAGATTGGAGGTACGAAATTGCTGCTGTTGCTGTCCTCCATATTGTGGTCTGTAACTCTGCTGACCATATGGTTGATATCTGTATGACTGGTATGACAGTCTTTGCAGGAATTGACCTCTACCTCCACGAAAGGACTGAAAACTCCTTTGTTGCAACGTGCCCAAGGAACGTGCGGTCTCAGTATCCTTTTTGATGCCCTGTAGCTCTTCGTCTACGTGCTTTCCAAAATGATTTTCCCCATCGAAGGGCATATCCAGGACTTTCGATTGAACTTCAGGGCAGGCGGAAGGACGTCGCCCTAAGCCAGCCCTGTCTACGAAGAACTGCGGCACCTGCCATTTGCCTGAAAGCAATTAAAGACTGATCCATTGCATAATCAATCACCTCCAAAGACGCTCTAGCACCCTCCTACAGGAGGTCCTTGGCTTCTTTCTTTTTATCCTCTGGAAGGTATTCGAGAAGAGGAGCCAGATCTGACCATAACTGACGGGCGTACCTCCCCAAAATTGCTAAGGCGTTCGAGGCCTTGATAGCAGTAGCGGCCATAGTAGCGAAGCGTTTGCCGATGCTGTCAAGGCGTTTGCCTTCCCTGTCTGGAGGCACCGCACAAGGAGATTGCGGATTCCTAGAACGCCTCTGGGCAGCTTGCATTACTACTGAATCCGGACGAGGATGGCCAATTAAACATGCCGGAGCAGAATCAAGTGCCTTGTATTTCTTTTCCATCCTGAACGGAGGCTGGGTTCTTCATTATCTTCAAGCCTTCACTCCAAATGTAATCCACAATCGGAATGAATCGAACCGATTTCTTTGTTGCATCTTTAAAATCGTAAAGAAAACATTCGGTTTGCACCACAGGCAAAGGCAAATCGAACCTCCTAGAGGCTCTCTCGAGTATTTCATGGAAGCCCCCAATA
The DNA here is from genome assembly GCA_963921515.1 of Calotriton arnoldi. NCBI lineage: Eukaryota > Metazoa > Chordata > Amphibia > Caudata > Salamandridae > Calotriton > Calotriton arnoldi. The sequence continues at coordinate 959,442 of CAWUFW010000555.1, read as the reverse complement.
TCTCCCGAGGGGGGAGCCGCCGGAGGAGGGGAAGGTGACGGCAAAGATGGAGCCACATAATCATCCCATTCTTGACCAATTAGGTCCGGATCCTGAGTGAGCTCACCCTCTCGGGTTGATCGTCTGCCTCACTCTCGATGTAATCATCCTGGATTGTAATGCATCGAGGAGCCTGTCTCTCAACCTGCGCAACAGGCGGCGGAGTAACTACTGGTGGAGGCGGAGCAACTTGAATATCCGGACCGCCGGTTGTCAAAGGAACCGGAGCGCGAGAGTCCGGAAATCTTTTATAATAGTCATTCAACATATGCCTAAGGTCTGTGACCAGGGAGACTGGTACCAGCATGGAATCGCTCCGAACCTCCTGACGCTCTTCATAAGTCTCAAAAGGATAGTGCTCTTGGAAAGAGTTGTAACGTTGGGCCTGAGAGCGACCCGAGAATGAATAATACCCTGCCATATATTCCGACTGTCCTTGTGCTTCCTCTTCCTCATCAGTGTCCTGGCATTTAACTCTGAGCTGTGAGGGGCTGTAAGTGGGGCCAAAAAGACTTCCATCCCCCGATTCCTCCATATCAAGAAGGTGAGAGGGAAGCAATGGTGAAATCTTGGGGAAAGGTGACAATGCTGGAGATTTTGGAACCAAATGGAGACTTTTAGTATCCTGTTTTTGATCAGTCGACGACGCTGTCAACGACGGTAGACGCCTGATAGTGATCGTCGTCGATACTGGCCGAGAGGGTGATTTGAACACTGTCGTCGATGGAGCGCCCGTCGACGCCCTAGTCGACGGTGCTTCCGTCGACGAAGCTGTAGATGCAATCGCCGACACAGTGTTAGTCGTCAACGATGCCGTCGACGATGAAATAGTCGTCACCGTGTTCGTCGACAATGCCGTCACCACCGCCGTCGACGATGCAGTCGTCGCTATGGAAGTCGGAGATTTAGTGGAAGTCCTTGACGACGGGTCCGTCGACGGTGCTTTCTTCGTCGACGAAGCCTGTTTGAGAGGTGTGACAGGCAGAGAAGCAGTAGAGGATTTCTTCAGGCCTGATTCCTTAGGTTTAAGGGCTGTTTTATCGGCAGTGGAGGATTTCTCTGCCTTTAATTTCTTTATATCAGCCTTTAATGAGGTAGAACCCTCATTTTTACACTTCCTCTCCACTGAGGATGGCCCAGGGCTCTCTTCAACATCAGAACCAGAGTCTGATTTTGATTTCTTCTTCTGGAGCCATAACAACAATCTGGCTTCTCTATCCTTTAGAGTTTTTGCTGAAACGGTTCTACAGTATTTACAGTCCTTGGCTGTATGTTTAGGGTAAAGGCAATACAGGCAGTCTTTTTGTGGATGTTCAGAAAAAGGCCTAGCCTTCCCACAGGATCTACAGGGCCTGAAAAGCCTTTTCTTAGAACCCTCAGACATCTTTGAAGTATAGAATGTAGAAAGACAATACCTGGAGGTGAATTCAAGCAGGGTCAAAAGTTCTCACTGACGAACTGAGCAGAGCTCAGGGAGACTCCCTTACACACGACGTGCGGTTAGAAATCTGAGGTCTGGTGGCTCTGACTGGGGAGTTGAGGTCTAGGGCTGGTCTCTGATTGGTCAAAGTTTGGACCTACATAAAGATGCTGACGAATGTCAAAGTTTTTCTTTACTTTTGGTGGTTTCTATGTACTTCTATGGTACTTCTTTTCTAACTACCGCGAGACTCCCACCATGACGACGGGGAAGATACAAGCATGTGAATCTATGAAAGATATGAATACTGGAGAACCACAGTGTACAGGTAAGTAACTTGTTTTTTCTGATGCCGTTTTGTGTTGTTGGGTTCCTAAGCACATACAAGAGTGCTGGGTCAGCTAATGTCAAAAGCACTGAAAAGAGACTCCCACCATGACGACAGGGAAGCATGTGAATCTATGAAAGATTCAATGCTGGAGAAACTGGCAAATGCATACTGGGGAAACTGAGCTTACACTACTCCTATGGGAGATGTACATTACACTCTGGGACACAAAAAAACAGGGACTTTTCCTGACCCAACCACTAGTCTCTCACAGAGCATGCACATCTACAAGAGATTCGCGCTTTAAAACACTTATTTAATAGCGTTCTGATGTGTTTTGCTGTCAAGGTAACTACTTGTCTGAAATTTTTTAAAAAGTCAATGATTTTACCTCAAGCAATTAAGGTAAAAAAAAATTTTTTTTAAAAAAGGAGATTTACATTCTTAAAGACCCATCGCAAAATCTACAATTGCTGAAAATAATCGGCATAGACCACACAAAAAAATGCCCTGTCTATTTGGAAGAAGTTTACCTGCAAATGCGGGTTGATCAAATGCAGGGCGTTCAGGTTTTCGGTCATATCCCGACCTTTGAAAGCCATCGCGTCGCGACGATGAAGGTTCTTTGATCTCTCTATAAGGTGCCGCTCTAGAGGATGGTGTCACCCTGAAACAGTAGCAAGGAGTAAGGCCTTAAACCAATTTCAGCAATTTTTCTCTTAAGATGTGATTAGAATTTAACGTTTCACTGCACCATGGACGTATGCACATACCTCTCCGCCAACTTCAAAAAAGCTTTCTGCCATGCTAGATAACTCAGGTGTTGCATAATAAGTAGCACAAGTCACTTACCATAATAAGGAAAGGAAAATAATAAGTACCAGCAAAACAGATTGCATATTGAGTATTAAAACCTGCTGTGCACTCGCCTAATGTTGGATTTAGAATATTGCAACTTCCTTTTCTTCACTTGTACGAGGTGTGCCTATTACTGGAGTTTGAAATCAATACACAGGGACCAACTCTTTCAGAATGTGTAAAAAAAAATCTGCAGTACAACAAGCTGAAAACTAAAAGTTAAGTGATGTTTTCTAACAGTCCTCTTCCAATGCAGTGTCTGGCAAAAAGCTGGGGCAGATGAGCCAAAATCTTTAATAACTATCTTACCAACACGTCGCTCCTTTCCAACTTCTATATTCATACAATAGTGTACTGTGAATGTGTGGAGGTATGGCCATGTTGCTGCCCTACAAATGTGAGCTAATAGCCTGCTTCCAAAATAAGTAATTGAGCTAATTTTCTTGAAAGAGGACGATGCATGTTGCATACACTGAAGAATGTTTTGTTCTTGAAATGCTTAAAAACTAAAGGTCTCTCAAAGGACTGATTGGTACGCAATGGAGATACTTAAGTGAGTGTTTTAAACACAACATCTTTATGTACTTTCAAATATGATTCTTTAGGGAAAAATATACCTGACACACCAAGATTAGGGCTCCTTAATATATGGGAAGCAACGGATCTCACAGCTGTGGAACAGCAATGGGTCACCCTGGGCTACACACTGGTAAAACGTTCTATTGCAATACAGTGGGGGGCATCGGAAGTACCGAGCACGGGGGGATGGGCTCGGGAAATGGATAAATGTATGATTGCCGAAAAGGAAGTTTTTAAATCCAGAGGCTGCCCCAAGAAGAGGGATAAAAAATGGGCCAAATGGAACATTTATCGGGGGGAGATGTGTATCTCTCCCACTGTGGAGATGGAGATGCGAGAACAACGAAGGAACGGACATATCTGACCAGGACTATGGGATTACACGATTGAATTAAATTGTACCTGAATCATAGTTGTGTGTAGTTGATAATCCCATTGTAATAATTGTAACTGTGCACAATGTTGAAGTTAATAATAAAATATATATATATATAAATAAATAAATGATTCTTCACTGATAATGCATTTAACTCGCAGACTATACAATGTTATAGATACTACAATACCACCTCCCATATCAACTTGTGTAGTAGGCATGACTAAGTGTTTGAAAGATGCCCCATAAATAGACTAAGAACGATATTTAGGTTCCAATTGGGCCCTGTCAATTGTCCTAGTAGGATTATTCTTTTACGACCATCAACAAAAGGTATTATAATAGGTATCCTACAATGCGGTCTGATTTGCAAACAACCTGCTACCGTTGGCAAATTACATCTTAAAGACTCCTAAGCCAAGGCTGACATTTGTTAGAGAGGCATTAGATCATGAACATGGTGACAGAAGAGTATCACAATGCAGCAAAGCATTTTGCGAAACATTTCCCCTTTGTTGCATTACATGCTCTAGTAGTTAACTATCCCTCTCCTTAAACAATGTCCATACAATTTAGGAAGTTGCAAATGCCTAAATTCTAAGATGATAGCTACCAAATTATGATATTCAATGACTAGATTCAAGTGTTTTTCTTCATGCTGCCGTAACAAGCCTGTCCAATTCAGTAACTTGCAGAATGCTTCTACTAGTGGAGAGGTGTGGTGCAGCGGCCAGGGCAGCTGACTTCGGAGCACAGGGTTCACGGTTCGATCCCCGGCTCCGGCGGCAGCTCAGCTCAGCACCATGTGACTCTGGGCAATAGCGCACTTAATTTCCACTACGGCCCCCAGCGCCTTGAGACACGTAAGGGTGAGTAGCTGCGCTATATAAAAACGGACTTACTAATATTAACAGAACGGAGCGCCATGGCTGGAGAGCCATGCTGGAGTAATGAGAACGACTCATTAGAGATGGACAACTTCTTTACAACATACGGCAGAAAATGGGGGAAAGAGAAAGCAAATGTCCCCCGATAAACCGATCCACAAAATATTTTGAACTACATAATGCTGCAGGTACATGGATACATAGCTTTGGCTTTTTAGGATGTCACTTGCTGTGAAGAGGTGCTTGGGTCTCGCCGCTTACGAATGAATCATTGCCCACGTGACGCCTTTTCATGTGGAGTGGAGTCAAGAGTTTACTGAGTGACTGGGGTCACAATATTGTTCCACTTCAACTGAATAATCTATTCTGCCCTTTGAGTATTGGACACTCCTGGGGTAGTGAAGTCTAGGAGTCGAAGTTTATTTCAGTGTTGCTAGATTAGAAATTACGAAAAAGGAGCACAGAGAACAGATAATAAATTCAGTGCCCAGCCAGTTCTTTAAGAAAATAATTAGATTACTAAAGGCAAGCAAAAATTTCTACATAAAAATTAGGACAGATATTAAAAACCAGAAGTATCAACACTTACCAGGCCAAATAAGAAAACAAGTTACTTACCTGTAACTTTAGTTCTCCAGTATTGAAACTTTTATAGATTCACATGCTTGAATCATTCCCAGTCGTCGAGATGGGAGTCCCCTGTATATAAAAATAGCAATGCAAAGCCATTACAAATTAGAAACCAGGCCTAGGCCCATTCCAGTTTTGTAACATATCCACCTCTTTTGTAAAAGAGACGAAATAAAATCAACAACCAATCAGATCAGCCTCACCCCTTAGAACCCTCCTGAGAGAACCTCAGACCTTCAGATTTTCGTAGCCGTAGTGCCATAGGGTAACCAAGAATATGCAGAAGGTCGAGCTTTCCCAAGGGAGGAGGGTGGGTTGCATGTGAATCTATGAAAGTTTCCAATACTGGAGAACTAAAGTTACAGGTAAGTAACTTGTTTTCTTACTCCAGTATTGGAACTTGCATAGATTCACATGCTTGAATCAGAGTAGCCAGCAGTAATGAGCACATTTTTTGTCGTTATTATATTGAACAACCATAAACTATGTACAGAAGATTAGAGAAATGTAACATTTCCTCATTTCAGACTTCATAAAATATCACGACTACATTAAGTGTAACCCAACGGAAAACTTAAAGAAGTAGAGAAACAACAAGAAGCATCATCAAGCTTACAAGCCCACAGAATATAATCAGAAACAATACATTTATCAAATAATGTGCGAAAAACTTCAATAAAAAGGAAGGAGGGATGAGAGGGAAAGATCACCGCTACTGAAACAGGTTCCTCAGGACTGCTTGTCCCACTGCAGTGTCACTCTGCGTCGAAGAATCCTAGCAGTAATGTCTGGTAAAGGTATGGATACTCTTCCAGGTGGCTGCTCTGCAGATGTCCCGGATAGGTACCCCAGCAAAGAGGGCTGTAGAGGAAGAGACTGCCCTCGTGGAGTGAGCACGGACTTTACCCTGAATGGGTTTTCCAGCTAATTGATGACAATACTGGCTAGAGCTGGCAATCCAACGTGCAATTCCTTGTTTAGAAAGGGGGAAAGCCTTACGAGGAGCACTGTGAACCACAAAGAGTTGAGGCGACTTCCTAAAGTGTTTAGTCCTTTGGAGATAGAAGTTTAAGCAACGCTGAATGTCTAATGAATGAAGTGACCTCTCGGCCGGAGTTGTAGGTCTAGGGAAAAAGGTCTTAAGAACCACAGGTTCGTTTAAGTGAAAATCCAAGGGCACCTTGGGGATGAACTTCGGGTTAGTGCGGAGCACTACCGTGTCATTTTTGAACTGCAGAAAAGGCTCCTGGATAGTGAGTGCTTGCAATTCGCAAACCCTTCTAGCCGATGTAAGAGCCACCTTCCAAGACAGGAATTTCAAGTCCGCCCTATGGATCGGCTCGAAGGGATGTTTCATGAGCTGAGCCAAGGCCACGTTAAGGTGCCACAGTGGTGGAAGAGGCTTAATCGGAGGGAAGACTCGAAAAATCCCCTTCATGAATTGTTTAATTATTCTTGCTGACCAAAGAGAAGGGCCTGAAGTTGTTCTCCTGTAGCGAGAGATGGCCGCAAGGTGAACCTTAATGGACGCATGAGCCAGGCCCGCTTTTACCAAAGACAGGATGTAAGGCAGGATTTCATGAGCCGAAGAAGAGAATGGATGAACTCCCGATTCTTGGCACCAGTGACAAAATCTTTTCCACTTCATGCGGTATGTCTTGTTTGTACTCTGAGCACGAGCATGGGAAAGGATTTCTCTACATTCTGCAGACAGCTTTAGGTTGAGAAACTCTCTGTGCTCAGGAGCCATGCTGATAATTGCAGGGATTTGGGATCCGGATGTAGTACTGGCCCTGGGACATCATCAGTAATGACGGGATAGGATCCAAAGTAATCGGATGCTGTATTGACAGAAGCTTCGTGTACCAGAACTGGCGAGGCCAGGAGGGCGCTATGAGAATCATTTTGCAGGGTTCCGTCTTTCATTTCCTGAGAAGTCTCGGGAGAAGAGGAATTGGGGGAAAAGCGTAGACAAAGGCGCCTGACCATGCCATCGAAAACGCACTCCCCCAGGATCCCGGATAGTGATGCCAGCTTGCGAAGTACCGGCATTTCTTGTTTTCCGGTGTCGCAAACAGATCTATGGACGGTTTGCCCCACAGTCGAAAGACGTCGTCCAGTGTCCTCTGGTCCAGCTCCCACTCGTGGCAGACTGACTTCAGCCTGCTCAGCGTATCTGCCCTCTCGTTGAGATTCCCTGGAAGATGCTCCGCTTTCAGAGAGACTCCATGAAGGATCGCCCATTCCCAGATACTCTGAGCTTCCACAAAAAACAGACGGGATCTCGTGCCGCCCTGTTTGTTGACATAATGCATGGCCGTGGTATTGTCCGTTCTTATCAGAACCGATGAATTTTTTATTCTCAGGAGAAATGCCTGTAGAGCTAGGCGAATTGCTCTGAGTTCTAGCAGATTGATGTGCAAAAGACGATGATGCTGTTGCCATCGACCACTTACCTGGAGGTCCTGTAAGACCCCTCCCCAACCCTCCAGGGATGCATCTGTCGTGATTATCTGAGGAGCTGGGGTGACCAAGAAGGAGAGACCTTGGGAAAAGTTCTCCTTGTGAATCCACCATGAAGCGGCTTCTCTCATTGGTGTAGTGACCGTGATTATGTCCTCGAAAGATCCTTGCGCCTGATGCCACTTAAGTCCAGTTGCTTCTGGAGAGGACGCATTCGTAGCCTCCAGTGGGGTATTAGAGGAATGCAGGACGAAATGGTTCCCAGAAGGGACTTGTAGAGGCGAACTGAAAGTGACCTTTTTAGGAGTAAACGGGCCATAGACATCAGTTTGGTTTGCCTTTCGAGTGACGGATATGCCCTGTTCAGGGACGTGTCCAACATGGGTCCTAGAAAATTGACGTTCTTGGACAGACAAAAGTTGGAACTTCTCCCTGTTGAGGGTAAGACCTAAACTCTCGAACAACTTTTTACAGGCTGCCACTGAATCCCTGGCTGAGGTTTTGGAGGGGGCTTTTAGCAACCAGTCTTCCAGGTAAGGAAACACCTGGTGCTTTTGGCACCCGAGGAAAGCCGCTATCGGAGCCAGAATTTTCGTAAAGATTCTTGGGGCCGATCTGAGGCCGAAAGGGAGGACCTTGAATTGAAAGTGGCTCTGGACTACTGTAAAGAGAAGGAACTTCCTGTGCGATGGATGAATGGGGACGTGAAAATATGCGTCCTCTAGGTCCAACGTGGGCCTGAAATCTCCTGAATTTAGAAGTCGAAGTATGTCCTGTAAGGAGATCATTCTGAACGACTGCTTTATGAGATAGGTATTGAGCTCCCTGTGATCTAGGATCGGGCGCCATTTTTCGACAGTCTTTCGAACCAGAAAGAACCGAGAGTAGAATCCCTTTCCTCTATGGGATAAAGGGACTGGTTCTATTGCCCCTTTTAGCAACATTTGTTGGACTTCTAGGCGCAGGAGATGAAGATGTTTTATTAAGAGGGCGCGAGGAGGGTGGTTTGGAGGAGGATGAACAAACTCCGTGTGGCCAAATTGAACAATGCTGAGCACCCAATGATCGGATGTTATGTGCTGCCAATTTTGGAAGTATAAAGAAATCCTGCCCCCTACAGGTGTTTGATGAGGGGTAGGAACAGTAGTCAGAGCCTGCAAGCCGCTATGGACGTCTCGAAGAAAACTTCCCCTGACGTCCTGCTCTGCCTCTAGGGGCCGATTTTGAATAGGCCGCTGACTGACCTTGTCGCTGATTATACTGCGGACGGTAAGACTGAGGCAGGTGTGTAAGAGGAGTACCTATACTGCTGGTACCCTCCTCTATATGAAGGAAGCCCTCTACCTCTCGCTCCTCGAAAGGGAACCTTGCAATATTGAATCGTTCCCAGCGACTTCGCCGTGTCTGTGTCCTTTTTTATGTCTTGGAGAGCGTCATCCACATGTTTTCCGAAGAGAGCCTCTCCATCGAATGGAAGGTCTAAGATTTTGTTCTGGACCTCTGGTCTAAAGGAGGTAGCTCGAAGCCAACCCTGGCGACGTAGGACCGCTGCACCCGCCAAGGAACGAAAAGCGGTTGTGGCAATATCCATTGCACGATCAATAACCTCAGAGGAGGCCCTCTCTCCCTCCAGGAGGATCTTTTTAGCTTCTTGTGAGAAAGTGCCATCTTTCTTGCATGGTATGCCCCCACTTTTTGCTGAATTGCTGATGTACATTGACTGAGTGTGCCCTGGGCTCCTGCCAATCAGGTGCCCAGGGCCTGTGTTCCTTCCCTAAAACTGCATTGTAGCCTAAACCCAATTGGCATCTCTGGCCACATGTCAGCCCCTGGTAAATGGTACCCTAGGTACCCAGGGCACTGTGACCAGAGAAGGCCTCTAAGGGCTGCAGCACTTATTGTGCCACCCTTAGAGGCCCTGTACCCTGACACACACACACTGCCTTTGCAGGCTGAGTGTCTTGGTGCAAAACAAAACAGAGAGTCGACATGGCAGACATCCCTGTGTGCCATGCCCACAAACACACTGCCCTGGCATACCTCAGTCACCCCTCTAGCTGGGTGCACTATGCCAGTGGTGAGGGTACAGGTGCATGAGCCCTGTACCCCTACAGTACCCAGGTCCATTCCTGGGCACTGCAAGTGCAGTGCTGCCATTAAGAGTATATGGTGCTGGGAGGTCGTCATTACGAACTCCACAGCAACATGATGGCTACACTGAAGACTGAGAAGTTTGGTATCAAACTTCTCAGCACATTAAACCCACACTGATGCCAGTGTGGGATTTAATGTCAGATGCACGACAGAGGGCAACTTAGAGTTGCCCCCTGAACCTAACCTACAATCAACGTCCTGTCTGAGAGGCTGCCTAGGCTGCCACCCAGCAGACACGTTGCTGGACCCCTGGGTAGAGAGCCATCCGCTCTCCCGGGCCTGCAAAAATGCACGTCCTGGGCGAGGTGCTAGGTCACCTCCCCCAGGATGGGCAGGAGGAAGCTTCAAAGGCATGCCGCCTTTGTGAGCCTCCCCAGACCACTTGCTGTACTCAGCAACTGGTCCCCACCGGTTCTAGCCCCCACTCTGGCGGGAAACACCAAGGGAGGAAAGGGGGTGTGCCAGCCTCTGCCAACCCCACCCCTCAGGTGGGGGAGGCGAGGTGAAGCACATCTCCGGGCTCTCGCCATCTTGAAGATGGGGAGCCCTGCCCAATAAGGACTAGGCTCCTACCCCCCTCCCACTGGAGAGTGGCAGGATAGGGGGTGTACCCACCCCAGGGAAGGGACCCATTGGTCCCTGCCCTTTACCTACCTGTAACGCCCCTAAATCTAGTATTTGGGAGCACCCTGAACCTTCCTTCCTTCCTTAGATCCCGAAACAGAAACAAACAAGACGAACAAGAAGAAAGAAGACCTGCCGTGCAGCTGCTAACAAGAGGGAGACACCAACTGACTTGGCCCCAGCCCTACAGGCCTGTCGACCCTCGAACCTGCTCCCGCTGAAACCCGGCGTCTCCAGTGGTCAGCAACCTCGAAAACCCCGGAGGACCTGACTGCCTTGTAATTCTAAAAAGACTGGGACTCCCACAAGCAGTGGTACTGCTCAAAAGCAAGTAACAAACCCCTGGTGCCAGCCAGGAACCGCGACTCCTGCACACTCTGCACCCGCCGAGCCCAGCCTGTGCCTGAGTGGACAAAGACCACGAGGACGTCCCCCCGGCGACTGTGACCCAGAATCCAGCACCCAAGGACCCTCCTCGACGCTCCTGACGACGCCTGCAGCCTCAGAACCAGGGACCCCTCCAACCACGACCAGCCGAGGGTAAGATTTCCAACGCCTAAAGACACCCCTGCACCCGGCGCCCCACGGCCTCCTGTGCCCAACTCCTCGGTGCCTATCCTTCCTACAGCTTCCCAACTTACCTCTCGAACTGGTGGTCGCACCTGAAGAATCACCGTCCCCGAGCTTGCAGCCTTTGTTCGTCACGCAGCTTTCCCATTGAAAACCATTGGGCACCCGACGGCCCAAAAGCCCACTGCACCCGGCCGCCCTAGTGCCGCTGAGGGTGCACCAACTACCCTGTTCGACTTCCCCACTTGCCCTGAGTAAGTGACCAGGAGCTTTGCTCCCACAGCCGAGTGGCCTGCCTGCCAGCAGCCACCAACCAAGGGCCCCCTGCCCGAAATAGGCTAACATTGGGCCTAACTCACTCTGCACCCGGCCGCCCCTGTGCCGCTGAGGGTGTACCAACTGTACCTACCTGACCCTGGGAGACCCCTGAGTCTATGCCCAGAACCTTAACTCTGCCAGTCGAGTACTTACCTGAAAACCGATAACCTACATTTTCTCCATAGGGTAACATTGACTGGTTTACACTGAAATTTCTTCTAAGTGTCGAGTTTTGAAACTTTAAAATAATCACTAAAAATCGTCCGATCAACGAAAACGAAATTACTCACCTGTTATCAGGAGAGATCCCAGTGCTGGATCTTGGTGCCCGGCACTGACCCTGAAAAGTAATCATAACTGTACTTACCGGTAACTTGAATTTCCTTCCATAGGATAACATTGCCTGGTTTTTGTGGAAAAAGTTTCCAAGTGTCGATTTTGTAAACTTACAAATATTCGTTAAAAATCGCCTGTATAACAAAAACACATTTTTTCAACTGTTTACAGGAGATGCACCAGTGCTGGATCCAGGATCCAACACGGAGTTAGAAAAAGTAACAATAACCCCACTTACCTGCTAAGTGAATTTCCTCCCATAGGATAACATTGGTGATTCTATGTGAAAAAGTTTCCGTCAACTTTTAAAATACAATAATATTCCTTAAAAATCACAACTGTAACCAAAACGTTTTTACTCAACTGTTTACAGGAGATGTCCCAGGACTGAATCTAGGATCCAGTCCTGTGGTAAGAAAAGTAATCCAAAAAGTAATCTATTGCATTTAACTAGAAATTCCCATTGAGCTCAATGCATTATTGTGTTTGAAATTGTGTTGCCTATTGCAACAACTGTAACTATTGTATTCAAAAGTCTATTGCCTATTTGAAAAGTATTTAACTAAAGCAACTCATTCTGAGAAAGTATATTTTGATACCTATTGTTGGTTCTAAAATAAAACAACTATATATTTTGATACAAAACCATTGGCCTAGAGTTCAGTTCTTGAGTGTGTGAGACCATTTGCTGACAGTGTACAACAAATGCTTTACACTGTCCTCTGATACTGCCTTACTGCTCGACCAAGCTACCACTTTAGAGAGTAAGGTTATATCTAACTTTAGCCTCTGCCAAACCTCTGGGGACTGTGGACTCTGTGCACACTGTACCTATTTGGGAACAGTATATACAGAGCCACTTTCTTACACTTCTGTTTTACTGTCCTCAGGTAGTTGATCAAGGTAAGGAGAAAGATCACACCACATCTGGCGGTTGTAGCGGCCCAGAATCGCTAAAGTGTTCGCTGCTTTGACTAGGAGGCCAGACAGAGGAGAATCTCTTGCCCTCATTGTCCAGACATCTGCCTTCCTTGTCCGGAGGTGTAGTTAGAGGAGCAGCAGGATTTTTAGACTTCCGCTGCGCTGCCTGTGATATGACTGAGTCCGGTTTCGGCTGACTCACTAGGCAGGCCGGGCTATCCTCCGGTGCTTTATATTTCTTCTCCAATCAAGGAAGCACTGGGACCACCGTAGCTGGGGTCTTCATGACTTTAAAACCCTCTTCCCAAACATGATTCACAATAGGAATGGTTCTTACAGTCTTTTTATAGGGCTCCTTAAAATCATATAGGAAACAGTCTGTCTGCGCCGAAGGCATAGGTAGATCAAACCTCTTGGCTGCCCTTTCCAGCAGATTGTGGAAACCACCAATATCCCCCGGAGGAGAATCCACAGGGACCGGTGAAGGAGAAGGAGTAGGGATAATATAATCATCCCACTCCCTATGCGGGTCTGGAAGATCCGTATCCCCTTGCTCATCATCCGAAGTATCTTGTTGGATAATAGGAGTAGGCGGTGGAGGATCGTCTATTATTTGCAGCAGCGGTGGTGGCACCCGGGGGGTGGAAGGCACCGAGGGTAGTCCAATGGGAACTGAGCCCAGTTCCGGAGCTGCAGCTGAAGTTGGAAACCTCTGTTTATAGTCTGATAGCATAAACTGCAAGTCCGAAATCAAGGAGGACGGCATACAGACCATCTCCTCCTGATATCCTCTATGGTAGTCCTGGGGAGGATCATAATCCTGTTCCTCTTCATATCCCTCTTCCGAATCTTCCTCCTGGCACTTAACGTGCAGTTCCGAAGGGCTATGGCATATCCGAAAGGACCGTCATCATCCGAGTCCTCCTCTTCCAGGTGGTGAGAGGGTAATAGAGGGGTCACCTTGATAGGAGAAGTGACTTCAGGAGTCACCAGTCGCTTTCTCTCTCTTCTTGTAGAAGTTTTTACTCCCGTCGACGATGTAGATATTGTCATCGACATCGCTGCCGCCGATACCGTCGACGGTGTTGTCGCCGCCGTCTTTGTTGCCGTCGTCGTTGCTGTTGCCGTCGTCGTCGTTGCTGTTGCCGTCGTTGCCGTCGACAGCTTCGTCGTCACTGTCGTCATCGCCTCTGCCGTCGATGGAGTTGGAACTGCCTTCGTCGACACCGCCAAAGCTCTCGGCGACGATCCCGTCGTCTGAGCTGATGAAAGTTTGAGACTGGTCCTTGTCACTCCGTGTCGACGATGTTGATGACTGTTTCTTCGTCGACGGTGTCGACAGCTTCGTCGACGATGGAGACTTTCTCCTGTCGCTCCTGAAGAGGAACAGAGGAGGGCGTTTTGAACACCTATCTTCCCTCCGGAGGGGAAGGAGGAGGAACAGAGCTCGACTTACTCACACCACTTTCTCCTGTTGTAAGTCCCTTTCTCTCCTTTACACCTCGGTGAGGAGATTTAGTTGGACTGAGCCTGTCAGACCCATGGGAACTCTTTTTAGAGGCTTTTTGAGGGCGCTCTTCAGAAGAAGCAGGGTCAGATCTTTTCTCAGATCTTCTAGAAGACGCAGCAGATGAGGCCTTATCACTCATGACTGGATCTCTTCTGGATTTTAGCTTCTGGAGCCAGGTAAGGAGACATCCCTCACGGTTTTCGTAGAAAAGGTACGACATACCTTGCAGTCCTTGGCCTTGTGGTCCGGATACAGGCAATATATACAATCTTTATGAGGGTCATCCACATAAAGCCTCTTTTTAGAGCAGGTGGCACAAGCTCTAAAAAGGCCTTTTTTCTCCTTGTCTGCCATGATGAAAAGGGAACAGACCAAAAAAGTAGAGTAATCTGTTGTCTCAAAAGTAGGAAGAAGTAAAAACTGAGCAGAGCTCAGTGGAGACTCCCTTAGCACAACGTGCGGTAGAAAATCTTAAGGTCTGAGGTTCTCTCAGGAGGATTCTAAGGGGTGAGGCTGATCTGATTGGTTGTTGATTTTATTTGGTCTCTTTTACAAAAAGAGGTGGATATGTTACAAAACTGGAATGGGCCTAGGCCTGGTTTCTAATTTGTAATGGCTTTGCATTGCTATTTTTATATACCGGGGACTCCCATCTCGGCGATGGGGAATGATTCAAGCATCTGAATCTATGAAAGTTCCAATACTGGAGTAAACAGCCCTGCACTTGTTTGTAGTTCCCTTACACTAAAGCCTAAATTTATGATTAGGGAAAGGCAGATGGCCAATATTAATAGTAGGAAACTTGCTCTTTATATAGTGTATCAAAATGAGGTGCACTGTGTAGAGAGTCCAGGAGCCCCTCCTAGTGTACAGGGGTTTCCTTTAACAATCCCAAGGTGCTCTATTTGTGGTAGTGTGGTCGAGCCGGCTTAAAGGGGAGTGTTTGTTGCACACAGTCAATAAATGAGATCTACTCAATAAGGAAATCTGACACCAATTTGTAAAAAAAAAAAAAAAAAAAAACTTGATTTTTATATAATTTTAGACACCAAGAACTTTGGGAATCAAGTAAGTACTTTTTTTCAGAAACATAGAAAATACAGCTGTCAGATTTTGAGGCATGAGCCTCAAACGCAGTAATGTTATGCTATGGGAGAAACATACACTGCATAGGGTCACTTGCAAACTATTTACAGGACTGCTCTTCTGGTCTTAAGGTAACTAAGGGCCAAGATCCAAGAAAGCACCAAGAGTTCAAGGTTACCTGCCCTAGGGTGTCCGGAATCAGAGGTGCTCTCAGCGGTGTTGGCCTCGAACACTACACATTGAAGTCAATGGGAAACAGTACCTGCAAAGAAAGGCTGCAAGTGGGGACTGGGGAACCAGCCCAGCAGAACCCAAATGGAGTCTCGGCTCTTGGGGTTCTCGGCTCGAGTCTCAGGACCACAGAGACACCGTTGGTTTCAATGGACTAGGATTGGGGGGCTCGGGTGCATAGGTGTTTTGTCCAGCAGGTTGGCAAGTTTGAGGCTCTCTCAGGTCTCAGAGCACCTGCAGAAGATGGAAAAGAAACACAAAGGCGACTTCTGGCGTGCAGCTGGCCTCTGTTGAAGTTCCTAGACATGCAGATAGATTTTGGCGGTGGTCGGACTGGAAATCAAGCCTTGGTGCTTGCAACAGGCTCCTGTACCTCGGATATTGGTACATGGAGCTGCCGAGGTGGATCAGCGTCTCGAAGACTGGATGGATCGACGGGGCTGTCCACCTGGACACTCTTGTGACCTCCTCCTGGACTGCTGCTGCATGGTCATCATCTTCAGATTCTTTTTTAGCCTGTAGCAACTGTTTAAATTGGTTTCCTCTGTGTCTTAGTGTTGCGTAGGCCCTCCACTGTCTCACCTAAATTTTCCTTGGGGAGGTGGAGGGTCACACAGGACTTTAGAAAACTCTTCAAGCTGCAAAACTATTCCTACTGGCAAGTAAATAATTCATTTTGCAGCATTAATCTTTTTCTGGATTCACATGCTGTGCACTGATTTTGCAGCAGTATCCATGGTCCCTCCTGGTGGTGTCAAACATGGGTTTGAGCTTGCGAACAGATGTTTCTGTTTTTATTTATTTGAAAAGTTTTATAAAGCGCGAACAAGACCCAGAACGGGTATCAGAGCGCTGTACAAAGAGGAAAATTAGCGTTGACGTGAAGAAACAGTAAAAGTACAATACAAAAAGGCAACATAAGAAGAACGACAAATACAATTCAAATCCAAAGTGAAAAATGATTGTCAAGTACATATTTCAAGAAAATGAATGTCAGGCATACATTTCAATAACAGAGTAAGAATGATTGTCAAGCCCTGGAGGGAAGTGAATATCACATGACATAGAAGCTATTGCTGCTGAAGTTCTTCCAAAAGTAGCCATTTGAGCTGTTTCTTGAATAAAGCAGTTGAGGGGTTGGCTCTGATTTCCGTCGGTATGGCATTCCAGATTCTTGGAGCCAGCCCTGAGAAGGTGCGATTGGAAGTTCTTTTTTTGTTGAATTTAGGTGGTTTCAGGAGTAAAGTATTGGAGCTTCTTAAGTTTCGACTGGAACCAGAGAGCTCTAGTTTCTTTGCCAGGTAAACAAGGCTGTTGAGGTGTATAGCTTTATGTGTCAAACAAGCTATCTTGAAGCAGATCCTTGCTTCAACGGGAAGCCAGCTAAGTTGAATTAGGTCAGGTGTAATATGATCATGCTTTCTGGAGCCTGTGATTAGTCTGGCAGAGGCGTTCAGAGTAGCTCTTAGAGGAGCTAACCTGGATTTAGGAAGCCCTGCTAGGGTCACCAAGCCATATTCTACTCGCAAGATAACAAGTGATTGGACTGCTGACTGGATGTCCTCAGGAGGTAGGAAAGGTTTGAGTTTCCTAAGAGTGCTGAGCTGATGATTGGCACTCTTAGTGGTGGCACTGATGTGTCCTTGCATGTTTAGAAATTTGTCGAGGGTGACACCTAAAGAGCAAGAGGAGTCCACCATATGCGGGGTGCAGTTGAGTGCAGATATTTTTGATCCAGTTTTGCATTGGGGTCTCTTGGTTGCGAGGGGTAATCAGGAGAAATTCTGTTTTGAGGGAATTTAGTAACAGATTGTTGTGTGTTAGCCATTGCGGAGTTTTTTGGAGCGCTCCATTAAGAGTTTTAATGTCATGTGGAGAGGAGATCTTCAAATACAGTCGAGTATCGCCCGCGTACATATGGCACTGAATGTTTGACCCGTTCAGAATAGCAGTTAGCGGTTCCATGAAGAGATTGAAGAGCGTGGGCGAAAGTGCAGAACCTTGAGGAACCCCAATAGTGACCGTGGTGCTGGCAGCCAAAGATTGGTTGACTTTGATTCTTTGTGTTCGGTTGTGCAGGAAGGAGGAGAACCAATTTAAGACAGGGCCAGATAACCCCATCCTATATTGCAGAAGGTTAATCAAGTTATCATGTTTGATAGTGTCAAAGGCAGAGGACAAGTCCAGAAGAATTAGAAGACAAGGCGTATCCTGGTCCAGAGCTCTCAAGGCGTCATCAACAATGTGAGTTAGACCCGTTTCTGTACTATGACCTGATCTAAAGCCTGACTGATGTCGGTCTAGTAGCTGAAATTTCTCGATGTGCTCGCAGAGCTGTGTGTGAACGCATTTCTCATGTGTTGTGGAATTGGCATGGATGGTGTTAGGGATCTGAGCACGAAGTTGGGGAGAACACCTTTGAGTGTGTAAGTGGGGGGGCCCAGTGGGCGAATCCTATGCTATGGAAGTAGCGATATAAGATGCAGAGGGTCGAGGAGGGTTCATAGGAAACGGGGGCCCTGATGTAGTGTCCAGTGTAATAGGTGAAGCGGTAGAGGAGGAGGGCGTACGTGAAGAGGTAGAGGAGGCGGGAGGACGTAAAGGGTTCAAAGGCAGGGTGCTGGGGGTTAAAGCTGTCTGCGGGGAAGGAGAAGCAATCTGTACTCTTGGGCCCACTTCTGACTCCTTATTCACTTGTATGTCCATGCAATAGTGTTTGGTGAAGGTGTTGACTGATGCCCATGTGGCCCCAATACATATCTAGTTCAAAAGCACGTTTGCTATGAAGGCTAGTGTCATTCCTTTCTTCATTGTGGAGTGTGCCTTGTGCTTTGTTTACAAGTTCACGCCTCCTGTTTAGTAACAAATGGATTTAATGCCCTATTCATCTTGCAATGGTGATCTTTGTGACCGGTGAGTCCTTCCAAGAGTCTGGCAAGAACATGAAAAGTGGCTTTCCTTTCTGCTCTCTTGTCCTTCCCAAGAGTACATAACTCTGCATAAATCTAGTGTTTGCAGAGCTTTTTCGGCTTGTGTCTTTGGTTGTAGGAAGAAGGCCAGTAGTTGAATTGTTTGGTTTATATGAAATTATGATATGACCTTGCGGAGATAACATGGATTAGTCCGCGTAACTATCCTGAACTTATGATTTTGTAAGTAAGGCTCTTGGATGGTTACTGCCTGCAGCTCCTGGATACCCTCACGGGTGACCAGTAGTGCTTTACAAATCTGACTGTTTGTGCTCGCTTACCCTGCGCAGTGACGAGATTGCTATTAGGAAGGCTGCCTTCAAGGTTAGGAATTGTAGCTCTGGCTTGTGCAGTGGTCCAAAGAATGTCTTTCTAAGTTGTGTCAATAACAGACTGATGTTCTATTTTGGCATTGGTGTTAACCTGGGTGGAGCTATTCTCTTTCGTCCCTCTAGAACCTCTTGGTAAGTGAAGCTGTGAAGAGGGTCCTTCCTATATGTCCCCTGGTGTAGGCTACTAGTGTACCTCTCCAGTAAAGCATACGCCAGTCCGTTATCCAACAGGTAGATGAGGTTTCTGATCATTGTGGTGTCCTCTATTCTGCTGCATAACATTCTATTGTGTCTGCACCACAAGACATACCTGACAGAGGAGCAAGGCAAGCACTGGGAGGTGCTACACAAAAAATGGCAGAGGGATGCTTCTACCGTTGGCTGGAGATCGCTGGTCAAACACCACATTGCATTATATTCCGATGACTTATTATTCCTTGGAGGAAAAAGAATCATGTAGTCCTTTCGTGCAGCCTCTGGATGACCTCTTGCAGTGTGGTAATTTTGAATTTTTGCAGTTTTATGAACTTGCTTAGGAAGCTGAGGTCCAGAATTGACCTTAGAGACTTGTCTTGTTTTGGGACAAGAAGTATGTATAGTAGTTTCTTTGGTTGAGTTCTGTAATGGGTACTCTCTCTATTGCTCTCTAGTCCAGCAGTTCCTGTACTTCTTGTTGCAGGCAGCGCTTCTTTTCCTGTCTTGTTCTTGGTTTTGTCTCGGGTGGTCTTTTTATGAGTTCTGTGCAGTAGCCAGTTTGGATGATGTCTAGTATCCATTTGTCTGAGGTGACCTTCCGCCAATTGTGCAGGTAGGCCTGTATTCTGCCCACCCACTAGTGTTATATGGTGGGGTGTTTGCTAGGTACTGCCACTTCTTGGAGGAGCTTGCTCCTCTTGAGTGTTGCCCCTCAACTGCCACTGTTGCTGTGGCCCCGATTGTGGGGCTGTCTGTTGCTAGGGTGGCTGCGTTCTTGCACTTTGGAACCCTCCTTAGCCCCTTGGTGCTCTTTTTAGGCTGGTTCCCCTTCTAAGTTGACCCCGGATCAGTAACGCCCCAATAGCCTTCACTGTGTCATCTTTTATAATCTGTTGTAGGGTGTCACCTACAGCTGGACCAAACAGGTTCTCTCCTGTGCATTTATGTTCGCTTGAACCTCATTTCGGAATCTGGACACTCGCAACTAGGCGTACCTTCTCACTGATGTTCCTGTGTCCAACCGTCTGCTGAGGCAGACTTTAAGCAAGTGTTTGCTATTACTTTCTTTTCAACCAGTGCAGCTACCCATTTCTGGTACTGCTCTGGGAGGTATTTTAGAAATTCTGACTTCTTTCCCACGGATGTGGGTGTAAAGGTTGAGAAGTGTGTTCAAGTTTGAGATTCTCCACTGTGTCACAGCTCTTATCTCTGGAGATGAGATCCATGGTTGTTGGCAACCTGGTAGTCTTTCTCGCCACTGCAATAATAATAATGGAATCTGTCACTGCATTCCCCTTGATGTATGTGAGGTCTTTTGAGGAGTGTTTATATTTCTTTACAATTTTTGGTGTTACTGCCTTACATGATGCAGGTTCGCTGAAAGCTTCCCATCCTTAATCCAGGATGCTTAGCAACATGGGGAGAGATTGGCTCTTGCGCTGAGATGGTAGGAGGTTCTCTAGGAGGAAACAGACCTATGTCTTCTGTTCTAGCTGTATCCAGTACCTGTCCGCTGCTCACTTTATGACTGGCATTGTACATAGCAATGTTGTCGGCTGGTGATGGTCTTGAGGGGTATATGCGACCGTCTCTTCCAAGGAGTCCACCTCGAGGTCCTGCCACTGTTCATCGCCACTTACGGCATCTTGAAAGATTCCCCGGTCTTCTGTGTCTTCATCAGAGGTGAACAACTCTTGCTCCTCTTCTTGTGGCTCAGGACTGACTGGTGGCTTGAGCTCGCCATACTCTTCTTTCTCTTCAACCGGTTTCAAGGGAATCCTGTTTTCCTTCATTGTAGTTTTAAAATCCTTTTTCTGCAGTATCGCCATTTCTTCCCTAAGTTGTATTTTCTTCCTAGTTGATTACGAGGGTTTGATTTTCGACGTTGATTGTTTTTGACAACCGTTTCCTCGAATCTGGTGTGACTGTCGACTCCCTGGGTCCTTCCTCCTCTCAGTCACCTTTCAACACCAAGGGTTTCTCCAAGGGCCGAACACAATTGGTGCTCCCTTTCAGGGACCGTGGTGTTCTTTTGGCCTTGAATTCCCTTTGGTCACTGAGTGCTTCGTCGGAGAGGCAGTCTTCTGCGGCTTCGTTTCCTGAAATTTTTAGCTCAGCCCCAAAATGTTTTTTTCCGGACGTTACCAGGCTTTGTTTCCGAGGATCTCCCTCCATGGGCTGATTTGGGGGCTGTTTGGTCTAATTTTCGCCGACCTCTACTTCGGCATCAGAGCCCTCTGCTTGTGCCGCTTAAGTCTCCTCAATGTTATCCTCTTCCTTACTCCAAAGTCCAAGTTCCCTCAGCGACGAGCCCCCTTTCTTTTGCGTCTGCATGCTTGTGTGCTGTTTTTGCCCATATTTTTCCCTCACTCTGAGACTTGGACCTGAATGCGGAGCACTCTTCTAAGGTCTTAGTGTCGTGGCCCCTTAGAAGGCAGAGGTTGCAGACTTAGTGGTCATCTTTCTATGCAAATTTTTGTTGGCACTAGGGGCAAAACCTAGATATTTTCCATGTCCCTGGGTGGTTCTCTACCTAGTGTGCATTCTCCAACCACGTGGTCGACCACTTACGAAGTCTGTGATTTCCTTCCATCACCTATTTTGGTGTTTTTCTGTTTTTTTTTGGTGCTCTCATCTTCTGTTATTTGCTTTCTCCTTTTTGATCGACTATCCGTAGGTGTATGGTGAAACTTCTCTCTGCACTTTCGGAGCTCCAGCAGCTGTTTACATACCCAAAAGCGGAAAAAACAATTTGAAGATGGCATTCATGCACAGGGGCTTCTGGAACATACAGCTGACATCATAGCAGGATGGACATAGCTCCATCGCTATAGACTACACCAAACAAAAAAGAAAGAAAGAGGACTAACAGGAAAAGAACGAACCGAACCCCTTAATAGCAGAATAATGAACAGCATGTGAATCTAGAAAAGTATTCATGCTGCAAAAGAAACTAGTTAGTTACTGTAGGAAGATGGCACTGCATATACTATACTAAAGTAAGGTATAGCGTGTACAGAGTGCAGGGGATCTCCAGAGGTATAGCAGAGTCTAAAGTAGATAATACCTTACTCTCTTTTGTGGTAGTGTGGTTTAGCAGTCAGACTTATCAGGAGGGTAGTGGTAAGCATTTGATGTACAACCTCAGCAAGAAATTATATCACACTAAAAACTGAATCCAGACCAATTGTTTGTATAAAAAGTTATTTTGTATTTTATTTCTAGAACCAAGATTTACTTAGTAGCAGGTAAGTGAAACTCTTCATACAATGTGACTTTTCAAAATACAGTGAACACTGGTTTTGTAGGAACATTCAGTTTTTTTTTTTCAGTGCAGTTCAAAAATGCTTGTAATTACTTTTTGATTACTGTTCTAGTTTGATACGAAACATTCCTAACAGTTTACACCACACAGGAGATTTGTAAGCAGTTTAACTCTTGTGCAAGCAATAAGTTGCTTTTTGTGCAGTACAAGACAGTTCAACAGACGAATTGTTAGAGAAAACCCACTATTCAGTCCTATGGAAAAAAACAAAGTGTTAAGTTACAGGTGAGTAAAATTGTTTTGGAATAGGAGTTTTTGGGGGGTAGAACCAAGGTTACTCAAGGTTCAGGTTGGCACTCAAGGGGCACCACCAGCGGCACTAGGGCGGCCGGTGTCAGAGTGCAGGCTGCCAATGTTAGCCAATGGTGCTAGGAGACACCTTGGTTGGGGACTGCTCAAGGGCAGGCCACTCGGTCTCAGGAGCCAAGCTCCTAGGGTTAAGGTCAGGGCAATGGGGGTCCCAGGTTGGCATCAAGTCCACACCACCAGCGGCACAAGGATGGCCAGGTGCAGGGTGCTCCGGAGGCGACAGGAGCCCAATACTTTCCAATGGAGGATGTCAGTCACGGAAAAGGACTGCAGGCTGGAGCCAGAAGACTGAATAAAGGGAACCAACGACTGGAGGATGAAGATGAAGAGTTGCTGGACACCAGGACACCGTCGGTCAGGCACCTCAGGAGGTGCGGTGGGGGAACCCTTCACAATGAGGCTGCAGGCATCGAGGAGAAGGTCGGTGGGGGTCATCCAACACTGGCACTCAGGTCAGGATCGCCGGGGGGACCTCGCTGGGGTGTTGGGCCACTGACTCGGGCAGTGGGCTTGGAGTGCCGAGTGGTGAGGGCTTGGGGTGCCGAGTGGTGAGGACTCGCGGATCCGGCAGGATCTGGAGTCCTGGCTTGGGCTGGAGTTGGACAAATCCAGTGTCCATGGGAGATAGCAGTTCTTTTAGAAGGTAGGGCAGGTCTCAGGGGGTTCTTGGAGGCTGCTGGCTGCAGGAAATGCTGGGTTCAGCTCGCAGGGGTTCAGAGCAGGAAACAGGCCGGTAAGGCTGGGGCCAAAGCAGTTGTTGTCGTCCTCTTCTGCAGCACGGCTCTTCGGTCCTTCTTGTCACGTCGAAACTTAAGAGACAAGGTTCATGGGTGCCCATAAATACTATATTTAAGGGCGTTACAAGGGCGTGTAAGTTGGGACCAATGGATCCCTTCCCTGGGGTGTCTACACCCCCTAGTATGCCACCTTCCAGTGGGAGGGGGGCATAAGCCTCTTCCTGATTGGAGGGGTCCCCCCAACTACAAGATGGCGGGGACGGATGTGTGCTTCATCTCACCTCCCCCACATGAGGAGTGGAGTTGGCAAAGGTGGGCACACCTCCCTTACTAGCTAGGTTTTCCCGGTGGTTCTTGCGCCCAAAATGGGGATCAAAACCGGTGGGAGCGAGTTGCTGATAGCTAACAAAGGCAACAGGCCTTTGAAGCTACCTCTTCCACGATGCTGCCCATCCTGAGGGAGGAGGCATGACAACTCTGCTCAGGATGTGCTTTGTTCCCGGACCCAGAGAGCAGAGGGCTCTCTACTCAGAGGTCCAGAAACCTGTCTGTTGGACGCAGATGGATGGGAGTCAGTCAGAAACCACAACAGAGTTGGTTGTTTTTCAGGGGTATCTCTAAGATGCCCTCTGAGTGCATTTTTCATTAAATCCCACACTGGCATCAGTGTGGGTTTAATGTACTGGGAAGTTTGATACCAATCTTCACAGACTTCAGTAAAGCCATCCTGGAGCTGTGGAGTTTGTGTTGACAAACTCCCAGCCCATGTACTTCAAAATAGCTTCACTGCACTTACGTCTGTGAATGGCACTGATTGTATTGGCATATTGCACTTGCAGCTATGCCCTCACCTGGACATGGTGCACACTGCCTTTAGGGTTGTAAGGCCTGCTAGAGGGGTGACTTACCCATGCCACAGGCAGTGTTGGTGGATTGGAACACAGAGATGTGTGCCATGTCGACTCTTTAGTTTTGTCTGCACCAAAACACTCAGTCTGCAATGGCAGGGTGGAGGTGTTACGGTGGTGACAATCCATGCTGCAGCCCTCAGAGGCCCTCTCTGGTCACAAGGCCCTTGGTACCAGGGGTACATTTTACAAGGGATTGACATGTGGTCCAGAGGTGTGCCAATTGTAGGTACAAATGTGCAGTTTTAGGAAAGAACACAGGTGCTGGGGCCTGATTAGCAGGATCCCAGCACCCACTCAGAAAAGTTGGCATCAGGTATCTGGAAAAAAGTTAGAGGGTAACCATGCAAAAAGGGGCACTTTCCTCAACTTACTTGTAACAATAGTTTTGCAGCTTGACTTCTAGATTCACATACTATGCATATATCTCGCCATCTATTGGTTGGAGTCGGAAAGTGCTACTTGTTTTGTTTTAACCCCTTTTTATTTTTAAATGAGTGTTTGAAACCAGATCCTTTTGGTTTGGGCTACAACCCCCTTTTTGTGTGTGCAAGCTTTCAGATTATTTTTTATGCCTTGTGATTGTATATGCATGTTGGATAAGCAGAATATCAATTGTATGTCTATTGTGCTGAGTGTGCAGGGTCACTTGTTGAACAAATAAGTTTATATAAGGAAAATGCTACTTACCCAGTATGCATCTGTTCTTGGCATATAGAGCTGTAGAGTCGTATGCTTTAGCATAGATCGCCATCTGGTGTTGGGCCCGGATGTTTGCACTTTTTATTTTGTTCGAAGAAGTCTTGCAGTCACGAGGTAGGTGACTACTTTCGGTGATAGTGCGCATGGGCATCGACTCCATCCTTAGATTGTTTTGCCATAAAGGGTGATGATGGAGTTAGTAAAGTAGTAAAGATAGATGTCCATGTAAATTGTATCCAAGTAAGATATCACTGTAACAGGTAAAGGTACCCGTGGAGGCGGGTGGTCGCATATGACTCTACAGCTCTATATGCCAAGAACAGATGCATACTGGGTAAGTAGCTTTTTCCGTTCGAAGCATATGAGCTATAGATCATATGCTTTAGCATAGACTGTAAAGCAGTTATTTCTGAAGCGGTGGCTAACCTGTAGCTGTTGCAGTGGTTTGAAATAGTGTACGTAAAACTGCCTGGCCCACACTGGCTTGTTGTCTTGCTAACACATCAACACAATAGTGTTTTGTGAATGTGTGTGGTGTAGACCATGTTGCAGCTTTGCAGATGTCATCTAGGGGTATGATTCCTAAGAATGAGATAGAAGCCCCTAGTTTGCATGTAGAGTGTGCTCTAGGGGGAATTGTTAATGTGCGTTTAGCTTTAATGTAGCATATTTGAATGCACTTAACTATCCACCTTGCAATGCCTGATTTTGATATGGGATTGCCTTTATGTGGTGGAGCAAAAGCAACAAAAAGTTGTTTGGTTTTCCTAAAAGGTTTCGTTCTTTCTATGTAGTATAATAATGCTCTTTTGACATCTAATGTGTGAAGGGCACGTTCTGCCACTGAATCTGGTTGAGGGAATAACACAGGCAACTCAACAGATTGGTTGATATGAAAGGCAGAGATGACTTTAGGTAAAAATTTGGGGTTAGTCCTAAGAACCACTTTGTTTTGGTGTATTTGTAAAAATGGGTCCTCTATGGTTAGTGCCTGAAGCTCACCGACTCGTCTTAGAGAAGTAATGGCTATAAGGAAGGCTACCTTCCAGGTGAGAAATTGTATTTCACATTTGTGCAATGGCTCAAAGGGTGGACCCATAAGTCTTGTAAGGACTATGTTGAGATTACACACTGGAGAAGGTGGAAGTCTGGGGGCAATGAGTCTTAAGTCCTTCCATAAAAGCTTTAATAGTAGGCACTCTAAAAAGAGACAAGTGCTGTCTATTTTGCAGATATGCAGCTATTGCAGCGAGATGTAAGCGCATGGATGTGTACGCTAAATTGGAACGTTGTAGGTGCAATAGATAGCAAATGATGTCTTGAATTGAAGCATCTAGTGGATTGATCTGATTGTTGTTACAGTTAACGACAAACCTTTTCCACTTTGCTGCGTAGCATGCTCTTGTGGTAGGGCGTCTAGCCTCTATGATAACATTCATACAGTCTGGCGGAAGATTAAGGTAGCCAAACTCTAGGATTTCAGGTGCCAGATCGCAAGGTTGAGTTGATTGGGATCTGGATGTCTTATCTCTCCATGGTTCTGCGTAAGAAACTTGGCGGAAAGGTGTAGTTTTTGGTGGGGAACTACTGATAGCTCTGACAGAGTTGTGAACCATGGTTGTCGGGCCCATGTGAGAGCAACTAGGATAAGCGTTAGGGAATGCTGTTTGAGTTTCTGAACCACTAACGGAATGAGTGGGAGAGGTGGAAAAGCGTAAGCAAATATCCCTCACCAATTCATCCATAGTGCATTGCCTTTGGACAATGGGTGTGGATGCCTGGACGCAAAGTTTGGGCATTTTGCGTTTAGGTGGGTGGCGAACAGATCTATCTCTGGGAAGCCCCACATTTGGAAGAATGGGAGGAGAACTTGAGGGTGGAGTTCCCATTCGTGGATCTGCTGTCGCTGACATCTGTTTTTGAATGTAGTACATCGCTGTCATATTGTCTGTGCGAACCAGGACAACTTTGCCTATTAGATGAAGTTGAAAGGCTTTCAATGCTAGAAAAATTGCTAGCAGTTCTAGATGGTTTATGTGGAGTTGTTTCTGTTGCAGAGTCCACATGCCCTGAATGGTATGTTTTTCCAGATGAGCTCCCCAACCAGTGAGCGTCTGCTGTTAGCACTATCTGTGGAACCGGGTCGAGGAATGGCCACCCTTGGAAAGGTTTTGTACGTTCCACCACTGCAGAGAGCGATGAGTACGGCCATCTACCAACACCAGATCTGATAGCTGACCTTGAGCCTGGTTCCACTGACGTGCTAAACATTCCTGTAGTGGACGCATTTGAAGTCTTGCATAGGGAACGATTAAAATGCAAGAAGCCATCATTCCGATCAATTGCATGAACACTGGGGCTGGTAATGAGTGTTGAGGCTGAAACTGTGATATTAGAGCTTGCATGTTGCGGATCCTGACTGGGTTGGGATACGCTAGAGCTTCGCGAGTGTCTATTGTGGCTCCTAGATACAGTTGTGTGTTGGATGGCTGGAGGTGAGACTTAGTGAAGTTTACAGTGAATCCCAATTCGTGAAGCAGTTGGACTGTCTTTCGAGTGTGGTGTAGGAAGCTTTGTTGTGATCTGGCTTTTATCAGCCAGTCGTCTAGGTAAGGGAAGACATGAATGTGCTGTCTTCTTAGACGAGCTGCGACTACTGCCAGGCACGTGGTGAAAACCCTGGGTGCTGTAGTTACCCCGAATGGGAGAACTTTGAACTGGTAATGTTGTCCGTCCACCACAAACCTGAGATATTTTCTGTGAGCAGGGTGAATGGGAATATGGAAATAGGCGTCCTTTAAGTCCAGAGTGGCCAGAAAGTCGCCTTGTTGAAGTAGTGGGAGCACCTGTTGGAGTGTGACCGTGTGAAAGTGGTCCGATTGTATGTACAGATTTAGCTGTCTGAGGTCTAGTATAGGCCTGAGAGCCGTCCTTTTTGGGAATTAAGAAATACAGGGAGTATACCCCGGTCCCTTGATATGTTAATGGGACTGGTTCTATAGCATGTTTTTCCAAGAGAGATAGAACCTCCTGCTTTAAGAGGGTGAGATGCTCTGGTGACTTTGCATGTGACCTTGGAAGAATATTTGGGGGGAGTGCTTGTAAGTTCCAGGCAGTAACCATATTGGATAATTTGTAGCACCCACTTTTCTGAGGTGGTTGAATTCCAGACAGGTAGGAATTGGGAGAGACGTCCCCCGACAGGAGTGGAATGATCAGGGGATGGCGGAAGGAAGTCACTGTTTGTTTGCGGGGGGAGTGCGTGTGGAATTGCCTCTCCTTCTTTCCCTACCATTTTTCCCTCTAAAACCTCCTCTAGAATAACCTCTGGGCGAGGGGGATTGGTTATTGCCCTTGTAAGAGGAGGAGGGATTATCAGTGGATGCCGTTTTTGAACCACCCCTGTAAAATGAGCGGCGAAAAGAAACTCTACTGGCAGGTAACTGTAAAGCCCCCATGGACTTTGCGACCTCCGTGTCTTTTTTCATCTTTTCCAGCAAGATATCAACAGCTGGGCCGAAAAGATGCTCTTTGTAAAAGGGTTGGTTAAGTATGGAGGTTTGCACCTCCGGCTTAAATCCAGAAATTCTGAGCCAAGCGTGTCTGCGTAATAGTACGCTGGTGTTGATTGCACGAGCTGCTGTGTCTGCTGCATCTAGTGCACATCTAATGGAGGTGTTGGTAATGAGTTTACCTTCCTGAATAAGGTCATTAGCCTTAGATTTATATTAGTCAGGCAAATGTTGCATGATTTTTTCTAGCTCATCGTAATGAGCCCTGTCATAACGAGCTAGCAGTGCCTGGGCGTTGGCAATGCGCCAGGTGTTTGCTGCCTGTGAAGCCACTCTTTTGCCGGAGGCATCAATAAGCTTGGACTCCTTGTTAGAAGGAGGGGTATCTCCTGTGGCTTGTGAGTTAGCTCTCTTACGTGCGTTGGAGACTACAAGAGAGTCTAAAGGCAGCTGACCTTTAATATAAACCGGGTCGGTAGGAGCTGATTTGTATTTTTTTTCCACTTTAGGTGTGATTATTCTTGCCCTAACAGGATCTTTAAATACCTCGTCTGTGTGTTTTAACATGCCTTTTTGCATGGGCAATGTATGAGTGGCACTTTGGGATGAAGCAAGTGTCTCAAAGAGGAAATCCTTTTCTAAAGGCTGTTTATGAAGTTCTACCCCATGATAATGAGCAGCCCTGTTAAGGAGTTCCACATAGCCAATGTTATCATCAGGTGGGGAGGGTCTGGAGGGATACAAATCAGGGTCATTATCTGTATTTGGATCTGTGTGGTAATCCTCCCAAGGGTCAGTGTCTTGTGGTGCATCCTGATCCCCATCCCCTTCATCCTGTGGGTCAGGTGTAAGTGGAGGTGGAGGTGAATTTAATGGTGTGATAGCCAAGTTAGGATTAGGAGAAGGAGGTGGAATATAAGGAAGAGAAGGGTTAGTACCCACATTCATCTTAAGAGGGATATGATAGTCCTCTGATAGGTCAATTTTCAGTTTTTTTTTGGCAGAGTTGCCTGAATATGTCCTGTTTTAGGGTTTATCACCAGCTTTTTCTGTTTCGGGTCCAAAGGTGGCTCATCGGGGAGAGTGTCTTTTTCCCTACGTGGTGATTTCGGCGCCGAAGGTTTCGGCTCCGAGCCTTTGGCCTTAGAAGGTTTCTGTTCCGAATCTTTGGCCTTAGAAGGTTTCGGCTCCGAACCTCTCGGTGTGGAAGGTTTCGGGTCTGAACCTTTCGGTGTCGAAGGTAAGTTGACCAATAGATGTTTGGTCTTATGTCTTGGTGCCGAAGGTGTAGGTTCGACCTCAGAACGGGGCTGGCTCAAGCCCGAGCCAGAAGGCTTCTCTTTCTGTTTCGGAGACGGGCCGGAGGACGGGGCATCGGAAACTTTTTGTCAGTGCCGACCTGAACCCGAGGGTGAAGGAGGGCCCGGAGCCTGTGTCTCATGTTGAATGGGCACAGGGGGATCTGTACTCACAGTACGCTGACCCAGAGTGATGTTTTCTTCTTCCATGTCGGAGTCCGCTTCGGACACGGAGATCTGCTCTTCTTCCTCTACCCCTTGAGCTGGTTGTTGGGTATCGGAATCTTCGCCTAAGATGTCCGGAACAGAGACGGTCTGATGTTGCATCTCGTGGCGTTAAGCCCGACGATCACGAAGTGTCTTTTTCGATCGGAATCATCGACACGCGTCGCAGTCTTTTTCGTTGTGTTCCGGGGACAAGCAGAGATTGCACACTTCGCGCAAGTCGGTGCGGGGAAATTTAGCACGACACCGGGACATAGCTTGAATGGAGTCCGTTCCATCGACTGCTAGCTCGGTCGGCACAGGTAGGCCCGACGGCCTGCCACGAGTTTCCCGATAGAAAGTTTTCCGAAGTGAGACGATGCGCGTCGAATGATAACCGTCGAGGGTAATGAATTGCGCGTCGAAGGGGTCTGAAAACGGTACCGAACCGGAGCGCAGCAATACACATCCGAACCCGATGGCAGAAAAAAACAATCTAAGGATGGAGTCGATGCCCATGCGCACTATCACCGAAAGGAGGAGTCACCTACCTCGTGACTGCAAGACTTCTTCGAACAAAAACAAAGTGCAAACATCCGGGCCCAACACCAGATGGCGATCTATGCTAAAGCATATGATCTACAGCTCATATGCCTCAGACATATATTTTTTAAAGCAGTGCTTGTTGTGTGTTCTATATATGTTGTAGCATACATATTTTTGAACCACAATCAAAAGAATAGTAATACAAGTGCTTTTATGCTTTGCTAACAAATGTGTTATTAGTCATTCCTTTATTTATAAACTAGGTAGTTGAATAGGTGTGACATCTTTAACCCTTTCCATGCTCATGAGCCACGGTGCGTGTGCTCATGACGGAACCATTCCGTCACGGCACCCACCCATGGAGGAAGCGCTGTTGCTCCCCCCATGAGCAGCCCATCTACCCGCACCCAAACAGAGATGGCAGCAGTAGAGTTTCCGCTGCCACCCACTGGCGATCCCATGACGTCAGAGTGCACTGCGCACACCCTCATCAGGAGTCCCCGGACGCGCTGGAAGACATTTGCTTCCAGGTGTCCTGAGAGGAAGGTAGGTTTTTCCTGCCGGGGAGAGGGGTTTTTTGTGCAAAGAAGCATCGGGGGAGAGGAAAGAGTTTTTCCTTTCCCCTGCATGTCTATGCAGGGCATTCCTGCTGTACGATCGCGCATGGGGTCGTGATCGTGCATCAGAAATGCCCCCACTAGGCCCCAGGGATTTTTTGGGGGAAATGGAAACGACTCCTTGGGCAAGGGTTGCTTCCAAAGGGGGCTATTTTCTGTCCACTGTTCCCCCAAGGGCGGCAGAAAACACCACTAGACCCACCGATTTTGATTATAAGTGCATGGGGGCAATCCCTTGGAAAAGGATAGCCCCCCGATTATTTTTTATACTTGTGGCCTTTTCTGCTGTTATTTATGGATTGTTTTCCTGAGGCAAAGATAACTTATTAAGTTTCAGGAGTCTGCGATAGGCAGCCTTTTTGTAGTGGCACAGGCAAATGTTTCTAGAGTTGGAGTGGTGGAAGATGTGGCTAGATTGAAAGATCGCAACTTTCCCAATCACATTCCTCCCTCGCCCACAAAAGACTTTCCCAGTAGGAGATGTAGAGTCTGTTGGCGAAGAGGTATGGGGAAGGAGACTCGCATGTACTGCCCCAAGTGTCCTACCCTTGCGCTGTGTGTGCCTGCTTGTTTTAGAATGTACCACATGCAAAAGAATTTTGGGAGCATCCATGAGTCTGCCTGGTCAGCATTATTTTATATTTTGTGTTCAGTTTCAAGGTTGGCATTAGTGAGATGTATTTAGTTTTTAGTGTTTGCAGTTTAGTTTTGTATCTACTTACAATTTGTTTCTGATTGCTTTTGTGTATAAAAAAGACAAAATGTGATGGCGGTGTGTGGACTGGCGCTTTGATGGCGGTGTGCGTGGACTGGCCCTTGGCTGGCGATGTCCGCGGGCTGGCGCTTGGCTGGCGGTGCGCGGGCTGGCGCTTGGCTGGCGATGTGCGCGGGCTGGCGCTTGGCTGGCGGTGAGTCTGGACTGGCACTTGGCTGGCAGTGAGTCTGGACTGGCACTTGGCTGGCAGTGAGTCTGGACTGGCGCTTGGCTGGCAGTGAGTCTGGACTGGCGCTTGGCTGGCAGCGAGTCTGGACTGGCGCTTGGCTGGCAGCGAGTCTGGACTGGCGCTTGGCTGGCAGTGAGTCTGGACTGGCGCTTGGCTGGCAGCGAGTCTGGACTGGCGCTTGGCTGGCAGTGAGTCTGGAGAGGTTGGTGCCTCGTTGTGGCTTTAAAGCTTACAAACTGAGTCACTGGTTCAGTTTGTTGCCCTTTCAATTTTTACCAGGGCATTTAATTTTTGTGAAAACTCTTGTTAACATTTTATATATTGAACCATCACTCGCCCTCGTGCCAAATCCAACCAGTATATGTGTGTACTTGAGGAATAGATGGTTGTGCAGTGATATCGGTCTTTTCTGTCTTTCTCTGGAAGGGTGTACATTGTCCCTTTTTAGGTCTCGCCTAGCGTTGCAGCGCATGCGCTGCACGCTCGGCGAGACCTATAGTGAGAGGAGATTTCAGAAGGGGACTTGCGACCCAATGAAAATGATGGGTGGGGCTTCGTCAGCGTTTATGCCAAACGCTGGCTTCTCATTGAAACTGATGCTTTTTCGCCACTGCCCTTTCTCCCTTTCGTCCGGCCCATCTGGACTGGCTTGTGTGCTTTGCGGCTGTCGCAAAGCAATTTCTTATCTTTATGGGGGCCATTTGTTTTTAATTAGCTTACGTTTCCTGCTCCTTGGCCACTTCAGCCGCCAGTTCCTTCCGGGAGCACGTGCGGCTCTCGGACAGGGCGAGGGCTGGCGGCAGCACAACCCCCCTCTGCGCGCAGGTCTCTGGTGACAGGCAAGAGCTGAGCATGGCTTCGAGGCCCGCCTCAAGCGCATGATCCCGGCCTGTGCCGTCCTAGTGCAATATTTGAATCTGCCCCATGAGAGGATGCTGCTGGCTTGTTTTGCCATTCCTTGTTTAAGCCGGGCGAGGAGCGGGAGCTCTCCGTGTCCTGCAGCACCTGGTCTTCCAGTCAGTGCCTGCAGCTAAACTCGCTCCGCCGAGCTGCTCCCGCTGACAGGACCCAACGCTTGCAGCGCTGGGTTTTCATTTATTTAATACATCATAACGTGATACATGACAAGTGACTCGCCCCTAAGTTCAGCAACGATATTGTTGTGAGGGCGAAGGGGACATGAATGTTTAAAAACTATTGTCTCATCAGCACAAAGTTCTGGTACAATGCGGGAAAGTGTAAAGCTTTCACAGCGAGCGCTGTTTGCCCAAGCGCGCCACGTCTAAATTGTGACTTTTTCAAACAGCTAGGCTTAACTTGATATATTCTGCTTTTCTAAGGATAATCAACCTTTTAGACCGATCTGTGCTCTGCTAATAGATTTTCAGTCGTGTGCTTTTCTAATAAGTAAACACCCTGAATCGGGTCTATTGGCATGTATGCTTGTAGCACTTTGTTGCCAATCTCTCTTAAGTCACTTATTGTCTATACGGACAGATATGCATTGTATACCTGCCAGAGGAACGCTCGTTCTCTGTTTAGGTGATGTTTATCATGCGCGAAATATATTGCTTTTCAAACACGCCCCCAAAAAGCAAACACACACCTCTTGCATAATGGAAGTCGGTAGTCAGTCAAAAAGCGCCATCGTCTTTCTTCCTCCAAATCACGCCCTGTCCTTGACTGTTCCCAAACAGTGGCATGGGTAACTGGGTGTGCGCGAGGAAGCACCTGGACCATCTCCTCTGTGCCGCCAGCTCCACACACCAAGGGTGTGGCGAGTAACAGTGAGAAGGCTCTTTGTCTCAGCGAGTATTGAACACAATGTGCCATTACCACTGGAGAGCGTCTTCCGTGGAGGGCTCGAGCTATTATCAACTGACTCATAGCTCTAACGCCCCCCGCGCCCTCACCCTCACAGCTAAACCTGAGGTGGCCCTCAAAGCAGCCTTAGCGGCCACCCGGCACACTGGCGCTACTCCACATAACATCTGCCCCCAGAAACTCGCTCCAACTCACGGACTGCGCACAAGAGCACAGCAGAGAGGGCGGGAGCGGCGAGGTGGCACCGGCAGGTTCAGCAGGCCTGACAAACATATAAACTGTGCAGGCAGGAGTGGAAAATGTTGACATGTAAGCTGCCTGTGACCATGAGCAGTGCTTTGAACAGCTGGCATGCTCAAGCCCTTTGACGACTGTTGCTGCTGCTCCGGCGTGAATGGTCGGGTGGGAGGTGCGTGGGGTGACCAAATTCATTGCACTGAAACCCAGCGATGACGTTTAAAGCAGGAATGCAGCTATTTAAACCAGAGTAGGGCTGACTTTTAAAAAGAATTTGTTCACACCGCCCTGTCTGAAGTTCTGTAACATGTGTGTCTTGTTTTGGGGGGCATGAGAGTGGAAGAAAGAGGGCAAAGCTGCTGTTATTTTAAATGCCGCAAACTTACTTCGGAGAAAAGGGCTGGGTTTGTTTGCACATCTGAAACAAGTTCGACTTTATGGTAATGCTGGTAAAGTGGCACAGTAAAGACGCACAAGTTACTAACTTGTGTAACGATATATCTGTAAGAGACAGTAGTTAGTGACAGATTCCTTACCTTAGAATATCCCCAGGCGTCAGGCTGGATCCGGAAGGTTTTTTGCGTAGCAGTACCCTTGCGCGTCGGTAGGCGGCGCCGTGCGGCTCTGCGTCCGTCGTCGGCGTCGTGGTCGCCGGGATGACGTCGCGGGCAGTACTTAGACGCCGCCCCTGCGCGCTGACGTCAGTTCTGTACACGACTTTCCGCGCCAGGAACGCAGAGCCATGCAAGAAGCTGACATAGGTGTCTGAAAAATACTAGGGCCCTGAAAGGGATGTCCTTAACCCTAGAAATCAGTTCGCAGAACGGGGAGGATGGGTGGGCGGTAAGGAATCTGTCACCAACTACTGTCTCTTACAGATATATCGTTACACAAGTTAGTAACTTGTGCATCTGAAAGAGACACGTTAGTGACAGATTCCTTACCTTAGAATAGATACCCCAGCAATACCAACCCGGTGGTGGGTCTGCGAACAAAGATCAGACAAGGAAGTCCCGGAGGACAGAACGGCCAAAGAAGCCGTCCCTCCGGACCTGACTGTCAAGGCAGTAATGCTTTGTAAACGTGTGCAGCGAGGCCCACGTAGCTGCCTGACAGATATCCTGCAGCGGAACACCGCGGCCCAAAGCCGTGGTAGCAGCCGTTGCCCTGGTGGAATGGGCACGCAGCCCAACAGGAGGCTCCTTCTTAGCCAAAGAATAGCAGGCTTTGATACACAAGGTTACCCAGCGGGAGATGGTTCTCTTGTGCACCGCCCGACCTTTTGGCGCCCACGTAGCCAACAAAGAGCTGGTCATCCACCCGGAAATGGCGTGTGCGGTCGATGTAAAAGGAAAGCGCACGTTTTGGGTCCAGACGGTGGAGCCTCTCTTCCTCTCTGGAAGGATGCGGAGGCGGAAAGAAGGTGGGCAAAGTGATGGTCTGCCCAATGTGGAAGGCAGTAACCACCTTTGGCAAGAAGGACGGACGCGTCCTAAGAACAACCTTGTCTGGATGGACAGACAGAAAGGGAGGTTTACATGATAGAGCCTGGAGCTCACTCACCCGCCGAGCGGAGGTGACGGCCACCAGAAAGGCAGTCTTCAGAGTCAGAAGACGAAGAGGACAGTTATGTAGAGGCTCAAAGGGAGCGCACATAAGAAAGGTAAGAACCAAGTTCAAGTCCCACTGAGGCATCACAAACGGAACAGGAGGGAAGAGGTGAGTAATGCCTTTTAGAAACCTGTTAACAACAGGGGACTTGAAAAGGGAGGGCTGATCAGGAAGCCTGAGGAAGGCCGAGATGGCACAAAGATAGCCCTTGATGGTACCCAGGGCAGAACCCTGTTGGGCCAGGGAAAGAAGGAACAGGAGAACCTCAGAGAGAGGGGCAGAAAGGGGATTCACAGCCTTTGCTGTGCACCATGCCACAAACTTGTTCCACCTGCAGGCGTATACCACCTTAGTGGAGGGACGCCTGGCTGCCAGAATCACATCACAAACTTCGGGAGGCAAGTCGAAAGGAATCAACTGCCGCCGCTCAATCTCCACGCAAGCAGGTGGAGGCTGCACAGGTTCGGGTGGAGGACCGTCCCCTGCTGCTGCGACAGAAGATCCTCCCGAAGAGGCAGACGGATCGGGGGATCTACGCTCATACTGAGTAGCTCGGGATACCAAACTCTTCGAGCCCAGTCCGGAGCCACAAGAATGACTTGGGCCCGGTCGTGCCGAATCTTCTTCAACACTCTGGGTAGAAGTGGTATAGGCGGAAAGGCGTACAATAGACCGCAACTCCACTCGTGACGAAAAGCGTCGCCGAGCGAGTGCCGCCTTGGAAATTCCAACGCGCAGAACTGATGACATTGCGCGTTCTCTTCGGTGGCGAATAGATCTAACCAAGGCTCTCCCCACTGTAGAAAGAGTCCTTGCGCCACTTCTGAGTGAAGACGCCATTCGTGATCCATCATGCACCTGCGGCTGAGTTCGTCCGCCCTGGCGTTCAGGGAACCTGCCAGGTGTTGAACCATCAGGAACATGCCCTGATGTTCCAGCCATGTCCAGAGGCAAAGAGCCTCCTGACAAAGGGTCCACGACCCCACCCCGCCTTGTTTGTTGCAATACCACATGGCGGTGGTGTCTGTGAACACCTGCACTACCTTCCCTTTGACAGAGGGAAGGAATGCCTTGAGTGCAAGTCGGATCGCCCGGAGCTCCAGAAGGTTGATATGGAGCCGGGACTCCGCCGGAGACCAGAGGCCTCTGATCTCCGCCTCTCCCATGTGACCGCCCCATCCCAGAAGGGACGCGTCCGTCACAACTGTGTGCTCTGGCTGGGGAAGGGAGAGGGATCTGCCCATGACCCATTGCCGGTTCGAGAGCCACCACTGCAACTGTAGTGCAGTCCCCTCCGAGATCTGGACGTGATCGGACAGGTTGCCCTGGTGCTGCGCCCACTGGAACTTCAGGTCCCACTGCAGAGCCCGCATATGCCATCTGGCATGATTGACCAGCAGGATGCAGGAGGCCATGAGGCCCAGCAGCCTCAGGGTCATCCGTACCGAAACCCAGGATAAAGGCTGAAAGATCGGAATCATAGCCCGAATATCCCGGACTCGCCGTTCGGGAGGATAGGCCCGAAACTGCGTCGTGTCCAGAACTGCTCCGATGAAAAGGAGCTGTGGAGAAGGAATCAGATGCGACTTCGGCACATTGATGGAGAACCCCAGCGAGTGCAGGAGTTCGGCCGTAGTCTGGAGGTGGGAGACGACTGCCTGGGACGAGCCCGCCTTCAGCAACCAGTCGTCGAGGTAGGGGAAGACTGGAACCCCTGCCCGGCGCAGATGAGCTGCGACCACCGCCATCACTTTCGTGAACACCCGAGGGGCACTGGTAAGGCCAAAGGGGAGCACGGTGAACTGAAAATGCTCGAGGCCTACCGTGAACCCGCAGGTAACGCCGGTGGGCCGGCAGGACGGGGATGTGAAAATAAGCGTCCTGCAAGTCCAACGCTACCAACCAGTCTCCAGGGTCGAGGGCAGTCAAGACCTGAGCTAGGGTGAGCATCTTGAACTTCTCCTTCCGGAGGAAGCGATTGACGTTCCGGAGGTCCAAGATAGGACGCATGTCCTCCTTGTCCTTTTGGGCACCAGGAAGTAGTGGGAGTAGCAACCACGCCCTACTTCTGGGGTCGGAACATGTCTCGATGGCCCTTTTGGCCAAGAGGGCCGTGACTTCCTTCTGCAGAAGTACCAAGTGATCCCCTGACATGCGGTGGAATTGAGGTGGCATGGCTGGGGGTGGTCTCGAAGGGGAGGAGTAGCCCCTTCGGACAATGTCCAAGACCCACCTGTCCGAGGTGATGGGACGCCAGTGGTGAAGGTGATGGCGGACCCTGCCCCTACTGGCGTGCTGTGCACCGGAAAGGAGGGACTAGGAGGGCTTGGAGGCCGCGGACGGGTTGGAGGTGGTGGCCTGACCCGCACGCTGGTTGCCCGAACCGCCACGGCGGTATCCACGTCCTCGGCCACGCGTAGACGCTTGCTGCGCGGGCCGGTGGCTGGGCAGCTGACGTGACTGGGCGCCCCTTCCGTGGCCACGAAAGGGGCGAAAAGCAGAGGTGAGCGGAGGGCGTACAACAGAAAGCCCAGGGACTTGGCCGTAGCCCTTGAGTCCTTAAACCGCTCCAGCGCCTTTGAACCAAAAAGACCAACTCCATCAAAGGGCATGTCCATGAGTGTATTCTGGACATCACCCGAGAAACCAGTTGTTCTCAGCCAGGCGTGGCGACGTAGCGCCACCGTCGTCGCAAGCGATCTGCCCAGCGAGTCGGCGGTATCAAGGCCACAACAGATGGTGTATTTAGCCGCATCTCGCCCTTCCGCAATGGCGCGTGTAAGCAGTGTCTGGACCTCCTCAGAACACTGCGGCAAAACAGCCGCCACCGAATCCACAGGGAGTGGGTATATCGGCCCAAAAGGCAAGCGGTGTTAACGGACCGCAAGCCAGCACTGGAGGAAGAAAAAGCCTTCTTCCCAAATTGGTCCAGGCGTTTGGATTCCCTATCCGGAGGGGCGGTAGGGAAGGCGGTTTGGGAGGCAGAGGCTTGGACAACCAAGCTCTCAGGGGTGGGATGTTGGGAGAGAAACAAGGGGTCACCCGGAGCAGGGCGATGGCGTCGGGTCACGTTCCTATCCACAGGAGCCCCTGTGGTGGGTTTGGACTAGGCACCCAAAAGAACGTCAGTGAGTGCATCATTAAACGGCAGCACAGTCTCCGAAGAGGAAGCCGCCGGCTGAAGCACTTCTGTCAGGAGGTTAGTCCTGACGGCCACAGTAGGCAACTGGAGATGTAAGGCTCCAGCTGCTCTACGGAATACCGTTGCAAAATTAGCCCCCTCCTCCGTAGCCACGGGAGGAGACAGCATGCCAGTGTCAGGGGAGGTGTCAAGACCACTGGCATCCCCAAGTTCCTCAGCCCAGTACGGGTCAAACTCACACTGTTGTGTGAGAGGGTCCTCAGACCCCTCCCAGCTCTCCTGGTCCTCCTCTTGTTCAAAATATGGAGGAGGAGGGACATTTGGGACCCAAGGTCTCATCGGCGCCGGAGCCGGCGTCGAGCGACGTCGGTCCGGCTCCATGTCCGGAGCCGGAGAGAGCCGGGGACCGACGCCGTCCGGAGCCCCGGACGGCGTCAGGAACGGCACCGGGGACATCGGCGTTGGCGTGGTTAGGTCAACCGGCGTCGATGGGGGTTGCGGTACCACCGGAGCCGGGATCGAGGTCGGGATGAAGGCTGGTGGGACAGACGGCGCCGGGACCGGAGTCGACGGCGGCGCCGGGGCAACCCCATCAGGGCCCGCGGGGCCCGAAGGCGCACCGGAGGGACCTGAAGGCCCGAAGAGGCGGGCCATGGCCGACAGGAATTCCTGTATTTCGGCCGGAGTCGCCCCCGACCCCGGAAAGAACGGGTAATTCGGGGGCGGCTCTACAGGCATGTCCGGGGCCGCGGGGACGGTGCCGACTGGGGCCTCAGCCGAGTCGCGAGACCGGCGAGGCGAAGTCTTAGAGCGATGACGCCTCTTAGACTTCTTGTGCTTCGCCTTACCGGAGGAGCGCGAAGACTTGGATTCCGACGAACGGCGGGGACTCCGCGACCGGCCCCTCGATCTCTCCCGGGACCGGGGCTTGGTGCGGCGCGGAGCCGACTGCCGGACCTCGAGTAGCTTTCGAGACCGCTCTCGCAAAGCCTTCGGATGAAGTTTCCGGCAGTCAGGGCACGACTTCGTGTCGTGGTCTCGGGCGAGACAGAAGAGACACTCGAGATGCGGGTCCGTGATCGACATCATGCGACCACAGGCCTCGCAGGGCTTAAAGCCGGGCATCCCTACGACACCTTAGGAGTCGTGAAGACTCGTTGAAGAAACAGTGAAACAATTCACAAAAAGATAGTCAAAAAGTGACTAGGGCACTGCTCTTCCCGGATCTGCGCTTACTGGCGCGGAAAAAGAAGAACTGACGTCAGCGCGCAGGGGCGGCGTCTAGGTACTGCCCGCGACGTCATCCCGGCGACCACGACGACGGACGCGGAGCCGCACGACGCCGCCTACCGACGCGCAAGGGTACTGCTACGCAAAAAACTTTCCGGATCCAGCCTGACACCTGGGGATATTCTAAGGTAAGGAATCTGTCACCAACGTGTCTCTTTCAGATCTTTGTTTTAGCAATCAGTGGATCAGACATGGTGCACTTTTTGCAATTCCACATGTTATGCTCACATAACCAAGCATTCCTTTGATATAATTTTGGGGAAAGAGCAGTTTTGACCTATACATTTTAAAGGTTTTAAACAAGCATTCAGTGAAACGGAAGAGGCCCAAAAAAGGCGCGCTTTGCAGTAACACACATTTATATAATTCCACTCAGCCCTCCTAGTGTTCACATGTTACAGGTAGGAAAGGGGTGGGGCGTCTCCGTGTGATGTGCCCTGTGAATGAAGAGGCCTAAGCTAGTGCTGGCTGTTGGGCAAATGCACCAGGGCACATCATTTTCCATTACATCAATGTACGAAGCGGAGAGACTTCCACCCATGAGGCACACTGTGGGGTTAGGAGGGTACATTCTTGAACAGCCGCGTGCCAGTGGGTAGAAGCTGGGGCTTGTATGCTGTATAAGATTCGAAGAGGGCACTGCAAGTGTGCAAAAGCAGTTGGCATGATTGTGGGACCATACGCCAGTATAGGGGGACCCTCCCTCCCACCGTGTCGTGTGCTGGTGACTTCATTAGTTAAGTTATCTGGCCTTTGTATAGCGTTCACCAGCAACCAGTGTGAAATTTTGGCACTCAAACATTTCATGGCAATGAGAGGCCGGCCTGTATGTGTGGTTGGGAGTGTGTGTGGTGGTTGTGTCTCCAATATGGGAAGAGCAGGTGTGTGCTTGAGGTCCTGACACATGCTCTGGTTCAATGGGTATCACTGTTTGCAGAGCATACAGTGGCCATTTGCAACAGGAAGCACTTCATTAAGGACCAGTGGTTCCTTGCCTGTTGCAGCAGTCCTCATAAGCGGAGCAGGCAGTGGCCATAATAATCGCTTTTTGCTGTCCTGGGGTATTAACATTTTTAATGCATTAGATTAATGTGAAAAAAAAACATTAATAAAAGCCAGTACTATTTACAATACAAAACTCACTAGTACAAATGCAATGCAATAGGTTTCGCAATTACAACAAAGTGAGCTATTGCCATTTTGCATTACACCATTTGATTAATGCTTCACGAAGGGGAAAAAAAAAAATAACATTTACAATGCCAATAGCTCAAAACAATGTAATTGCGAGACCTATTGCATTGTAAATGCTTGTTGTGAATGTTGTAATGTGCTGGTTCAGCAGCTGGCGGTGTGAATGGTCTTGTGTATATCACATACGAAAGGTGTGTGAATGGCCTGTGAAGAGGTTGGGGCCTTGACGCGGCTTTACAACTCACGAGCTGCGAGTCACTGGTTCAGTCTTTTGTCCTTTCAATTATTAACAGAGCATTTCATTTATACGAAATTTCTTAATAAATTTTTTTATACTGAACCATCACTCCCCCTCGTGCCAAATCCAACCACTATGTGTGTGCTTGAGGAATAGATGTTTGTGCAGTAATAATTATTTTCTGTCTTTCTCTGCCATGGTGTACATTCTCTCTAGGAAAAATCTACAAACTCTAGATATTTTCGTAAACTAACCACCCAGGGGAGTACATAGTGATGTCTCTCTCGTTATCTTACCCACAGGGGATTCTGGGTAGGAAAACGTTGGAGGATCCAATCAAGCCATACCTCCCTGGACTCCACTGGCTGTCTAGCTTTCAGAAATGTAGGCAGGTTTTCCTAGATGGTTGCCGAGTCCGGGACCAAAAACACAGGTGACTCCCTTGCAAAACCAGGTTGTTTTGTGAAAGATAATTTTGATGTCTCCACAATACGTTTTGGGCCCTTTCCGGCCTGGGTACTTAGCCCACCCAAAAAAGTGAGGTACCATTTTTATCTGGAAACTTGGAGGAACGCCGGCTGGTAGGAAATTTGTGTCAGCTCGGTAACCCCACAACTTTTCCACACAAATGAGTGAAAATTTAGATTTTTCAGCTAAATTTGAGGTTTGCAGATGATTCTGGGTAGGAAAACATTGGGGGATCCACGCAAGCCGCACCTCCCTGGACTCCCCCGGGTGTCTAGTTTTCATAAATGTCTGAGCTAGGTAGGTTTCCCTAGATGGCTGCGGAGCTCGGGACCAAAAACGCAGGTAATTCCATCGCAAAACCAGGTTTTGTGAAAGATAATTTTGATGTCTCCACAATAAGTTTTGGGCCCTTTACGGCCTTGGGTTCTTG
Source organism: Calotriton arnoldi (assembly GCA_963921515.1). Taxonomy (NCBI): domain Eukaryota; kingdom Metazoa; phylum Chordata; class Amphibia; order Caudata; family Salamandridae; genus Calotriton; species Calotriton arnoldi. The sequence goes on along the minus strand of CAWUFW010000555.1, from coordinate 917,080 downwards.
GCCAACCCAAACAAGTAAGATACCATTTTTATCAGGAGACTTTGGAGAATGATGGATGGGTGGTAGTTTGTGGCTCCCTCGAGATTCCAGAACGTTCCATCACAGAATTTTTTTTTAAAAACAAAGTTTGAGGTTTGCAAGGGATTCTGGGTAACAGAACCTAGTGACAGCCACACAAGTCACCCCATCCCGGACTCCCCAGGATGTCTAGTTTTTAAAAATGTACAGGTTTGCTATCTTCCCCAGGTGCCGGCTGAGCTCGGGCCCAAAATCCACAGCTAGGCAAAATGCAAAAAATTTGCTTTTTCAGTGGGAAAATGTGATGTGCCCACGTTGCGTTTAGGGCTGTTTCCTGTCGCGGGCACTAGGCCTATCCACACAAGTGCAGCACCATTTTTATTGGGAGACTTGGGGAACACCGAATTGCAGAACACGTTATTACCCATTGCCTTTGTGCATTTCTGCCTTCCAAATGTAAGACTGTGGAAAAAAGTCAATTTGAATTATGTCCTCCAATTCACATGCTAGTATGGGTACCCACAATTTCAGAGATGTGCAAATAACTACTGCTTCTAAATTTTATTTTGTTCCCATTTCGGATATACATAGGTGTCCTTCATACCTATTTTTCACTCTTTATATTTTACCAAATGAATTGACATTTACCCGGTACACAATAAAAACCCATTGCAAGACGCAGCTCAGATATTGGCTCTGAGTACCTCGGGTTCTTGGTGAACCTACAAGTCCTATATATCACCAGAAGGGTCCAGAGGACATAAAGGTATATTGCTTTCAAAAATCTGCCATACTTAGAAGTTACAGGTGAAAATGTTGGCACAAACGGCTGTTTTTTTCAACTCCATTTCAATATTTTTTCATTTCAACTGGACCTACACAAATGACCCTTGCTAAATTCAGTTTTTTCTCTACTTTTCAGAAATGTATAGCTTTTGGGGATCCATTATTGCTTTCACACCAATTTCTGCAACTAACTGGAAGGAGGTTGAAAGCAGAAAAAATAGTAAAAATAGGCCATGTCCCAGTAAAATGCCAAAACTGTGTAGAAAATGTTGGGTTTCTGACCAAAGTCTGCGCGTCCCTGAAAGCTGGCAAGATAGTGATTCCAGCACCACAAACCCTTTGTTGATACTATTTGCAGGGAAGAAAAACACTCTTCTGTAGCACTTTTTTTCCCCATAAAAACAAATGTAGCTGTATTTTGGCTAATTTCTGGGCCCCATCCAGGGGAATACACAAACCCTGAGTACCCTAAGAAACCTCAAAGTGTTGGAAGAAAAGGACGCAAATGTGCCATAGATACCTTAAGTGGACACTTACAGGGGCCTAAGCTCAAACTAGCCCAAATAGACAAAAAAAAGGCTTAGGGTGGGGGGAGAGGCCTAGCAGCAAAAGGGTTAAGAAATGCCAACTGCTATTATTAGAGGACACGTTGTAGGAAGCTGGCTCTGTATATACTATACCAAAGTGAGGTATAGTGTGCACAGAGTCCAGTGGATCCCCAAAGGTAGGCAGAGGTAAAGTTAGATAGCACCTCACTCTCTATTTGTGGTAGTGTGGTCGAGCAGTAAGGCAGTATCAGAGGGCAGTGTTAAGCATTTGTTTTACCCACTCAATCAGCAAATGATTTCTCACACACAAACACTGAACTTCAGACCAATTGGTTTTGTATAAAAATATTTTTAGTTATTTTATTTTCCTAGGACCAAGCAAGCCTGGCACAGGTAAGTTGATAATTACTTTGCAGTAAATATACAGTTTCAAATGCAGTTGTAAATGTACTTTGAAATGGTTACAGTTTGAATTACTGGTAATGCAATACTGTGAAATGCTGTACATATACTTTGTATCAATTTTGCAAGGACAATTACAGGTAAGTTACTTTTACGTTACTTTTGAGATTACTTTTTAGATTACTTTTTCTACTCAGTGTGATATGCCTAGATATCACACTGGGACATTTCCTAGAGAAAAGGTAAGTAAAATCAGTTTTGCACAACTATTTTTCAGGTTTCCATACAAATCAACTCCACACTTAGAACATTTTTCAGAGAAAAACAGTCAATGGATTCCTATGGAGGGAAATGAAGTTATCGGTTACCAGGTAAGTAATCTGTCTTTGGAGTTGAGCTTCTAGGGTTCCCCCAGGGTCAAGGATGCACTCTCGTTACAACCTTAGCGGCACTAGGGCGGCGGGGTGCAGAGTGCTGAGGCCCAATGTTATCCAACGGGGATAGGGGGCCTCCGGTTGGTGGCTGCTGGCAAGCAGGCCACTCGGTTGTGGGAGCAAAGCTCCTGGACTTTAGCTCAGGGCAAATGGGGAAACAAGTTATCACCAAAGGTGCACCCTCAGCGGCACTAGGGCGGCCGGGTGCAGGGTGCTGTTTAGACGTCAGGCGCCCTGTTGTTTCCAATGGGAAACCTCCGGTTTGCAAAGGCACTGCAGGCTCGGGGACAAAGGTCTTCTGGGTGCAACCACCACTTCGAGAGTTAAGTTGGGAAGTTAGGGGTTGGTTAGGCACAGTCGGTTTGGGCACCCAAGGACGTGGGGCGTCGGGTGCAGGGGTGCCTTTTGGGGTCGGATCTTCTTACCAGCTCCTGGTCGCGGTTGGGGGGACCTTCTGGATTTAGGCTGCAGGCGTCGGCTGGAGGCAGGTCAGGGGTCGCCGGATCTGGGGTCAGGATCGCCGGGGTGACCTCCTCGTAGTGTTTCCCCACTCGAGCTCGGGCCGTGGACGGCCGGTGCAAAGTGGGGCAGATCCGCGTGTCCGGCTAGAGGTTGCAGATGAACAAATCCGGTGTTCACGGGAGACAGAGTCTTTGTAGTTGAAGGCAGGCAGGTCCTCCGGGGTTTTCGAGGTGTCTGGCTGCAGGACACACTGGGATTTCGCAGGAGCAGGTTCGAGGGGGAGACAGGCCAGTAGGGCTGGGGCCAAGTCAGTGGGCGTCTTCCTCTTGTTAGCTGCTGCACGGCTGTTCGGTCCTTCTTGTTGCAGGTTCTTGTCTGAGGAAGCAAGGTTCAGGGGTGCCCCTAAATACTAGATTTAGGGGCGTTACAGGTAGGTAAAGGGCAGGGACCTATGGGCCCCTTCCCTGGGGTGGGTACACCCCCTATTATGCCACCCTCCAGTGGGAGGGGGGCATGAGCCTGTCCCTGGTTGGCAGAGTCCCCCCTTCTTCAAGATGGCGTGGACTGAGTTGTGCTTCACCTCGCCTCCCCCACCTGAGGTGTGGAGTTGGCAGAGGTGGGCACACCTCTTCCTCACTTGTTTTTCCCGCCGGTTCTCCCGCCCAAAGTGGGGGTCAGAACCAGTGGGGACCAGTTGTTGAGAGCAGCAAGTGGCCTGGGGAAGCTCACAAAGGCGGCAAGCCTTTGAAGCTTCCCTCGTGAACCCTGCCCATCCTGGGGAGGAGGCTTGGCACCTCGTCCCAGGATGTGCATTGTTTCAGGCCCCAGAGAGCAGCAGGCTCTCGACCCAGGGGTCCAGAAACATGTCTGGTGGTGGCAGCTGAAAGCAGCCACTCAGCTTGGACACTAGAGGTGGGTTCGTTTTCAGGGGGCATCTCTAAGATGCCCTCTGTGTGCATTTTTCATTAAATCCCACACTGGCATCAGTGTGGGTTTAATGTGCTGAGAAGTTTGATACCAAACTTCTCAGTTTTCAGTGTAGCCATTATGGTGCTGTGGAGTTCGTAATGACTAACTCCCAGCACCATGTAATCTTAATGGCAGCACTGCACTTACAATGTCTAAGAATGGACTTGGACACTGTAGGGGTACAGGGCTCATGCACCTGTACCCTCCCCACTGGTATAGTGCACCCAGCTAGAGGGGTGACTGATCTATGCCAGGGCAGTGGGTTGTAGGCATGGCACACAGATGACTCTTCACTTTGTTCTGCACCAAAACACGCAGCCTGCAAAAAAAATAAAGAGGGGGGGGGGGTGGTGGTGTGTGTGTGTGTGTGTGTGTGTGTGTGTGTGTGTGTGTGTGTGTGTGTGTGTGTGTGTGTGTGTGTGTGTGTGTGTGTGTGTGTGTGTGTGTGTGTGTGTGTGTGTGTGTGTGTGTGTGTGTGTGTGTGTGTGTGTGTGTGTGTGTGTGTGTGTGTGTGTGTGTGTGTGTGTGTGTGTGTGTGTGTGTGTGTGTGTGTGTGTGTGTGTGTGTGTGTGTGTGTGTGTGTGTGTGTGTGTGTGTGTGTGTGTGTGTGTGTGTGTGTGTGTGTGTGTGTGTGTAAGGGTACAGGACCTCTAAGGGTGGCACAATAAGTGCTGCAGCCCTTAGAGGCCTTCTCTGGTCACAGTGCACTGGGTACCTGTGGTACCATTTACCAGGGGCTGACCTGTGGCCAGAGATGCCAATTGGGTTTTGTTTGCACTGCAGTTTAGGGAAAGAACATTGGCCCTGTGTACCTTTCTGGCAGGAACCCAGGGCACACTTAGTCCAATCACATCAGCAGTTTTGGCAAAAAGTGGGTGCAACCATGCAAAAAGAGGGCACTTTCTTACATACACTAAACAGCATAAACTGTTTTTCAACTTCACTTATGCTGGCCCAGGAACCAGTCTAACATATATGCTTTCAGTGCATATTTGTACTTGGCAAATACCCAACTCCCGCTAGGACCATTAGAAGGGAGGCATCCCAGACAGGCTGGGGTGCATACATCAACAATCCAAAAACTCGGGGTCCTTTGGAGTCCCACAGAAACAGTAAGGCACATACATCTACTGCAACTTAAGACTATCGTCTTAGTACTAAACACCTTCCAAAATCACATAAGGGCCAGAACGATGATGACCGAAAACAGGCATAGAGGCCTTTGGTACATAATAAGTAAGCATATTCACAGCAGACATACTTATGTCAATTCTTAATGATTCACATTTAGACATCTTTGGTATTTAAGGGGACTGTACACATTGGGCAGGGGAATACACACATATATATATATATATAGTTCAAAGAGTTGCAGGTTTTACTGGCGTGCTTCCTGATCGCTGGTGGTGCCTGAAACATAGCGCCTCCGCCAGCGCTAGAAATATTCAAAGGTTATCTCCCAAACTTCATTTCAAGAAAGGGAACCGGCACTCGATGTCAGGGGATTGAATCCTGTTTATTGAGTCAGTTCACCCCAGGTGCTGGAACACCAAAGAGACGCGTTTCAGCAGTTAAACTGCCTTTTCAAACTAAAGTGCGCCATATTGGTGCTCAATTTAAACAGTCACAACAATAAACATAAAAATGCACTTCCTTAGGCAGCAAAGTCAGTTGCCAAATCGAGACAAACTAGGAGCTTTTCAGAAATCCAACATTATTTTTGCAATTACCCAGTGTTAGTACTGATTTTATAAAGCCTAAAAATAGGCTCCTTTTGAATTTCCAAATCAGTCCATCTGAGCATTATTTCTGAAATTAACATCCATTTGATTCTGCAGTCCCTGCATGCATCGGTTTGGCATTTGTAAAAACCGGACTGGAATATCATTTCAGTCCTCAGCTGCGAAGGTGCCATTTAAAAGTTGTGTACTTTAACCAATTAGTACGCACTAAAATCCTCCATTAAAACAAAGTTATTCACATCAATGCCAACTTCCGGATTAATTATGGAGCACCTGTCATGCAGAACATGTCTCTAGTCTCTCGAGGGGAAATCCACTCTCGTAGTTTAAAACAATGTCTATTTCTGCATTCAGCATTCCATGATGTACATACTCACGAACAGGTGGCTGCAAAATTCAACTTTAATTCCTGCATCTGGTGTGACTCGATTCGACAATCAGTACTAACACTGGGTAATTGCAAAAATAATGTTGGATTTCTGAAAAGCTCCTAGTTTGTCTCGATTTGGCAACTGACTTTGCTGCCTAAGGAAGTGCATTTTTTATGTTTATTGTTGTGACTGTTTAAATTGAGCACCAATATGGCGCACTTTAGATTGAAAAAGGCAGTTTAACTGCTGAAACGCGTCTCTCTTTGGTGTTCCAGCACCTGGGGTGAACTGACTCAAACAGGATTCAATCCCCTGACATCGAGTGCCGGTTCCCTTTCTTGAAATGAAGTTTGGGAGAAAACCTTTGAATATATATATATATATATATATATGTATGTATATATATCTAAAAAAGATCTGTAGAGAAACTAACAATGGCAAGGCCAAACGTACTCCAGATGAATGGAAATTCTATGGGCTACTAGAAAAACTAAGAAAAAATAATGTGTTGATAAGAAATGCAGACAAAGGTGGGAACATTATGTGGCCCCTCAACATGTATGTACAAGAAGCTCAGATCCAACTTGGGCAAAGAGACTACTACAAAAAATGCAAACCATTAACACTAAGGAAAATGCTACTTACCAGTATGCATCTGTTCTTGGCATGTAGAGCTGCAGATCCTCACACTGTGCATTAGATCGCCATCTGGTGTTGGGCTCGGATGCTTGCACTTTGTTGTTGTCTTCGAAGAAGTCTTTGTAGTCATGTGATAGGTGACTCCTCCTTAGGACAATAGTGCGCATGGGCATCGACTCCATCCTCAGATTGTTTTTGCCATATTGGGGAGTGATGGAGTTAGTAGAAAAGAAAAGAGATGTCCATGTGTGTGTATCTAATTAAGATAGGACTGGAGCACATACAGGTCCCGGGGAGGTGGGTGGGCGTGTGAGGATCTGCAGCTCTACATGCCAAGAACAGATGCATACTGGTAAGTAGCATTTTCCGTTCGAGGCATGTGAGCTGCAGAGCTCACACTGTGCATAGACTGTACAGCAGTATCTCCCTAGCGGTGGTCACCTGTATGTGTTGCAGTAGTTTGAAAAAGGGTTTTAAGGACAGCTTGGCCCACAGAAGCTTGTTGCTTGGCTTGCACATCAACACAATAGTGTTTAGTGAAGGTGTGTGTTGTAGACCATGTGGCTGCCTTACATATGTCTTCTAGGGAATGTTCCCTAAGAATGCCATGGATGCCCCTAGTTTGCGTGTTGAGTGCGCTCTAGGGGAACTGATAATGTGCGTTTGGCGTTTTGGTAGCAGATTTGGATACATTTAACAATCCACCTTGCAACCCCGGCTTTTGAGATGGGATTACCTTTGTGTGGTGGAGAGAAAGCCACAAACAATTGTTTGGTTTTGCGAAAGGATTTGGTTCTGTCAATGTAATACATAAGGGCTCTTTTGACATCTAGGGTGTGGAGAGCTCTTTCTGCCACGGAATCTGGGTTTTGGAAGAATACAGGTAGTTCTACTGATTGGTTAAGGTGGAAAGGCGAAATGACTTTGGGAAGGAATTTTGGGTTTGTTCTGAGAACTACCTTTTTATGATGTATTTGTAAGAAAGGCTCTTGTATAGTTAGAGCTTGTAGTTCACTGACTCTCCTTAGAGAAGTGATTGCAATTAGAAACGCAACTTTCCATGTAAGGAATTGAAGTTCACATTTATGTAAGGGTTCGAAAGGTGGACCCATGAGCCTGGTAAGTACTATATTAAGATTCCACACTGGGGAAGGTGGTAATCTGGGAGGTATGATCCGCTTAAGGCCTTCCATGAAGGCTTTAATGGCGGGAACTTTGAATAGTGATAAGTGTTGCCTGTTTTGCAAGTAAGCAGCAAGGGCTGCGAGGTGCAGACGTATGGATGAGTATGCAAGACTACATCTTTGCAAATGTAGCAAATAGCAAATGATGTTTTGCGTAGAGGCTTGTAATGGTTGGATGTTATTATTAGTGCAGTAAATAGCGAATCTTTTCCATTTAGCTGCATAGCAGGCTCTGGTAGTTGGGCGTCTAGCTTCTTTTATAACGTCCATGCAGTCTGGGGGTAGGTTAAGGTAACCGAATTCTAGGACTTCAGGAGCCAAATTGCAAGGTTCAGCTGAGATGGATCTGGGTGCATTATCTCTCCATGGCTCTGCGTTAGCATTGTTGGGGAGAGGTGTAGTCTTTGGTATGGGACTCCAGTAGTGTGGTGAACCACGGTTGGCGTGCCCATGTAGGGGCTACTAGTATCATTTTGAGAGACTGTTGTCGAAGCTTGCGTACTACAAGTGGGATGAGTGGGAGCGGTGGAAAAGCGTACACAAATCTGCCGGACCAGTTCATCCATATCGCATTGCCCTTGGACTGCGGGTGTGGAAGCCTGGCGGCGAAGGTTGGGCATTTGGCGTTTTGGTGTGTGGCGAACAGATCTAAGTCTGGCTGGCCCCACATCTGGAAGAAAGGTAGAAGAACTTGTGGATGTAGTTCCCACTCGTGAATCTGTTGTGCCTGTCGACTTAACAGATCTGCAATCTGATTGTGAACCCCTGGTAGGTGTTCTGCTAGAAGGTAAATGTTTTGTGGAATGGCCCACCTCCAAATGTCCTGTGCTAGTTGGGACAGTTGTGGAGAGTGTGTCCCCCCTGTTTTTGTATATAGTACATAGCTGTGATGTTGTCTGTTCGGATCAGGACAGCTTTGTTTTGTACGTGGAGTTGAAAGGACTTGAGAGCTAGGAATATGGCTAGTAACTCTAGGTGGTTGATGTGGAACCGCTTCTGCTGAGTGGTCCACTTGCCCTGTGTTGTATGGTGTAACAGGTGTGCGCCCCATCCTGTAAGGGATGCGTCCGTGGTTAGTACTACTTGTGGAACCGGCTCTAGGAACGGCCGCCCCTTGGACAAATTGTTGGTGTTCCACCACTGCAGAGAGCGATGTGTGCGGCTGTCTACCAACACCAGATCTGTAAGATGGCCGTGAGCCTGGTTCCATTGGCGCCCTAGGCACTCTTGTAGAGGACGCATTTGAAGTTTTGCATGAGGGACGAGAAAAATGCAGGATGCCATCATGCCGATGAGCTGCATAAACACTCTGGCTGGAAGAGAGTGTTGCATTTGAAACCTGGGGACAAGGGTTTGTATACTGGCTATCCTGGCTGGGCTGGGGTAAGCTAGAGCAGTGGAAGTGTTTATCGTAGCTCCCAGATATTGAAGGACATGGGAGGGCTGAAGGTGGGACTTGGTATAGTTTATTGTGAAGCCCAAGTTGTGTAATGTTTGTATCGTTTGGTGAGTGTGTTGGACACACTGGTTGAATGATTTGGCTTTGATAAGCCAGTCGTCCAGGTATGGGAAGACATGTATTTGTTGTCTTCGTAGATGCGCTGCTACTACTGCAAGGCATTTGGTAAACACTCTTGGAGCAGTGGTGACTCCGAATGGCAGTACTTTGAACTGGTAGTGCTGCCCATTGAGAACGAACCTTAGATACTTCCTGTGAGCAGGATGTATGGGAATGTGGAAGTAGGCGTCCTTGAGGTCTAATGTGGCAAGGAAGTCTTGTTGTTGTAGTAAGGGAAGCACTTGTTGGAGAGTGATCATGTGAAAATGATCTGAGTGTATGTATTGATTGAGAGGTCTGAGGTCTAAAATAGGCCTGAGAGTGCCGTCCTTTTTGGGAATGAGGAAGTACAGGGAGTAAACCCCTGTGCCCTGCTGTAGCAGAGGCACTGGCTCTATGGCGTGCTTTTGAAGCAGGGAAAGTACCTCTTGTTGTAAAAGTGTAAGATGGTCTGTGGACATTGGACGCTGCCTGGGTGGTATGGTGGGGGGGTAGCTGTTAGCTCCAGGCAGTAGCCATGTTGGATAATCTGTCTCACCCACCTGTCTGTTGTAATGGAGTTCCAGACAGGCAGGAACTGTGATAGTCTTCCCCCGACAGGGGTGTTGTGGTCGGGGGGAAGTGGAGGAAAGTCACTGTTTGGGAGTGGTGGAGGTACGGGTGTTGTTATTATTACCTCCACCTCTGCCCTTAGAGTTGTTGCCTCTGTAACCACCCCTAAAGTATCCCCTATTAGGGGAGGTTTGGGTGTTTGTCGATAGGAAGAGGAACTGTCTGCGGTGGTATTCCTGGAGCCCCCTCTGTAAAAGGAGCGGCGAAAGGAGCCACGTTGCTGCGGGGACTGCAATGCTCCCATTGATTTGGCAGTGTCAGTATCCTTCTTCATCTTTTCTAGTGCTGTGTCGACAGCCGGACCAAATAGTTGGTTTTGGTTAAAGGGCTGGTTTAGTATAGTAGTCTGAACCTCTGGCTTAAAACCTGAAATGCGAAGCCAGGCGTGTCGTCTGATAAGCACGCTAGTGTTAACTGACCTAGCGGCGGTGTCGGCTGCGTCTAAGGCGCACTTAATGGAGGCATTGGAAATAAGTTTGCCTTCTTGAATGAGGTCAGTGGCTTGTGTTTTGTATTGATCAGGTAGATGTTGAAGGAGGGTTTCTAGCTGATCGTAGTGTGCCCTGTCGTACCTAGCTAGTAGAGCTTGGGTGTTAGCGATGCGCCAGATGTTGGTGGCTTGTGCAGCTACGCGTTTGCCAGAGGAATCTAACAATTTGGATTCTTTATCAGGGGCGGAGCATCCCCTGAAGTTTGGGAATTGGCGCGTTTTCTGGCATTAGAAACGACCAGTGAGTCAAGGGGGAGCTGACCTTTGATGTAGGTGGGGTCATCGGGGGCAGGTCTATACTTTTTATCCACTCTAGGATTAAGGATCCTGGCTCTGACCGGGTCGTTAAAAATTTCAGGTGCATGTTTAATGACACCCTTGATCATGGGCAAAGTTTGAACAGTTTTTTGAGACCGTTCAAAAGTGTCTAGAAGAAAATCTTCCTCTGGTTGGTCGGTGTGAATATGCACCCCATGAAAAGCGGCCGCCCTATGTATGAGTTGCCCAAAACCTATGTGATCATCTGGTGGAGATGGTTTTGTGGGATAAGGTGGAGGGCTGGGGAGGTCTGTAGGGTCTGGGGGTCATAACCCCAGTCATCCTGTGGTGGATTATCTGGATCCAGATATAAATTATGAGGGTCATCCCCGTACCCCATGTTGTCCTCATACTCATGTGGGGGAGAATCCGCAGGTTGAGGAGGTGTGATAGGGATGTGGAGAGGAGGGGTGTTAGAGAGAGGTATAGGGGAAGAAGGAGGCATAGGGGAAGTGGAAGAGTCTTTCTTCTTCGGAGGGACAGGCTTGTGACGTGGCACAGAGGAAATATGTCCTGTTTTAGGATTGATATAAAGTTTGTGTTGATTAGGATCGATGGGATCCGGTGTAAACAGTTCCTCTCCTTGAATATTAGTTTTCGGCGCCGACTTTTTCGGTTCCGAACGTGGTGATGGCTTCTTTAAATGTTCCTTTGCTTTAGAAGGCGTCGAGACGTCCTTCGGTTTAGCTACAGGCTCGACCGGCTTTAGTTTAGGGGTGTGTCGAGTAGCTTCGGTTTCGGTGCCGAGGGATCCGCGTGCTTGGAGGCGGATTTGGGGACCGAGCTGGATTTCGGCGTCGGGTGGTCTTTGTGTTTCGGCGCCGAAGGTGCCGGTGTAACGGGCACATGAGGTTTGGTCGGTGCCGAGGAACTAGAAGGCTTTGTTTTCTTGTTCGGTGCCGAGCCCGAAGGCGGGGCGTCCGAAACACGTTTACGGTCTCGACTGGGGCCCGTAGGCGAAGTACTGACCGGTGCCTTCGATTTTGCAGGGAGGGTTGGGGCAGGGGCAGTAGTACTCACACGCTGCCCTGAAGGGATGGAACTGTCGGAGTCCTCTGCCTCGGAGATGATAGCGAGGTCTTCGGAGTCTTCTTCCGGAACATCGGGACCCTCGTCGAAGATGTTGACGGGTTCCGGAGCGGACCTGTGCGCCATGATGTGCCTTCGGGCTCGACGATCTCGGATTGTCTTCTTGGAGCGGAAGGAGGCGCAGGCCGGACAAGTGGCCTCGTTATGGTCTGGTGAGAGGCACCGATTACAGACCTGGTGGTGGTCACTATGTGGAAACTTTGCTCCACATTGGGGGCATTTTCGGAATGGCGTCCTTTCCATGGGCAGTAGGCCTTACGGCGTCGATGGGCCCAACGGCCCGCGTCGACGGCTGGAAAGGAGATCGAGGAAGGGACGTCGAGATGTCGATGTCTGTATTAGGCGTTGAAAAGTGGAAAACGCTGTAAAAAAACGAGTTTCGAACCGGAGTGTCGAAATGCATCCGAACCCGATGGCGGAAAAAAACAATCTGAGGATGGAGTCGATGCCCATGCGCACTATTGTCCTAAGGAGGAGTCACCTATCACATGACTACAAAGACTTCTTCGAAGACAACAACAAAGTGCAAGCATCCGAGCCCAACACCAGATGGCGATCTAATGCACAGTGTGAGCTCTGCAGCTCACATGCCTCGAACACCTGGCTTATTACGAATATAGACAAGAGTTGAATCATTGGATGACAGAGTCTACTAACTCATGATGAATTCTTATATCTTAAGAACTATACGCCAAAGACTCCGATTATCTATCTAATCCCCACAGTTCATAAAAATGTGCCTGCCCCCCTCCACCCCCCCCCCCAGGCATCCAATAATTGCCCCAATTGGAAGTATGATGTAAAATACTTTTAAATACATTGATTTTTTTCTTGCAAAACTGTTAAAAACTTGCATCAAGGACAGTGGTGATTTTCTAAAAATGATTTATGATGTAACCATTGAAGATGATTGTCTTGATGGCATTAGACATAACGCTGTATAAGAGTATTGCTCATAAAGATGGTCTACAAGCTAAGCAGTATGTTTTGCAAGACAGACCAGTTGGTCTCAATAACCATACACAAAATTTGATCATCATGGCAACATGTCTAGAAAACAAATTCTTTCTGTTTGGGGGGTGAACTGTACCACCAACAACGTGGGACTGCGATGGGCACCTGTTTCGCCCCCAGTTATGCATGTTTACATGTAGGCTGGTGGGAGGAACAGGCACTCCACAAGAGAGAACACACAAATTTGGGACGAACACAATTATGTGGGCTAGATACATAGACGATCTCTTTGTGATTTGGAGGGGCTTGATTAGTTCTGCAGAACAATTTGTCAGGCTCATTAACAATGAATTAAATTTGAGGTGCACACATAAGTAAGACCAGTGTCACATTTCTTGATACAGAAGTATATATCAAAGAAGGAAAATTGGAAACCAAGTTGTATAGAAAGAAGACAGCTCTAAATACAACACTTCACGCCTCCAGCTTTCATCCTCACCATACTAAATTGAGTATTCCGTATGGTGAAATGCTGAGGGTGAAAAGAAACTGCAGCTCAGAAGATGCATTAAAAGAATGCCAGGACAACATGACAGATTCCTTGAGAGAGTGTATAGTGGACAGGTAATCGATGAGGCTAGACGAACAGCTAATAAAAAGAAAATAATCGCTTTTATTTGCTACTTAAGACCCCAGTAACAAACTAACTGAATTGTCAGTGAGATTTTTTAACAACTTACAATCCACAGAATAAAGCATTCAGGGATCTATTCAACAAGAAGTGGCATATTTTAAAAGCAGATCCAGTCAGTAATTGGGGCGACACTCCCCAAGCATCCCACCCATTACATATCGCAGAGCACAAGGTGAAGCACAAATCTCAGTCCTCACTATCTTGCAGATGGGGGACCCAGTCAACCAGAGTGTGGCATATGCCCCCCTCCCAACTTGAGGGTGGCATAATAGGGGGTGTACCCACCCCAAGGATGGGACCCATTGGTACCAACTTTTACCTACCTCTAACACCCCTAAATCTAGTATTCAGGGGCAACCCTGAACCTTGCCTTCTCAGACAAGAACCGACCAAGAAGAGAAGAAGGACCGAAGAGCTGTGCTGAAACTAAGAAAAGGAGGACGCCCACTGACTTGGCCCCAGCCCTACCGGCCTGTCCCCACCTCGAACCTGCTCCAGCGAAATCCCGGTGTGTCCTGCAGCCAGCAACCTCAAGAACCCCAAGGACCTGCTGTAGGAAGCTGGCTCTGTATATACTATACCAAAGTGAGGTATAGTGTGCACAGAGTCCAGTGGAACCCCAAAGGAAGGCAGAGGTAAAAGTAGATAGCACCTTACTCTCTATTTCTGGCAGTGTGGTCGAGCAGTAAGGCTGTATCAGAGGGTAGTGTAAAGCATTTGTTGTACACACTCAATCAGCAAATGATATCACACTCAGACTGAACTTCAGACCAATTGGTTTTGTATAAAAATATTCTTTTAGCTATTTTATTTTCTAGAACCAAGCAAGCCTGGCACAGGTAGGCAATAAATACTTTACAGTAGTAATGCAGGTTGTAAACAGTTTGAATTGCAATTGTATATGCACTTTGATTTGATTACAGTAGAGCTTCTAGTAATGCAATGCTTTTGATATACTGCACATATACTTTGTATTGGCTTTTTAGTAGAATGTCAAGTAGGTTACTTTACAGATTACTTTTCTTATACAGTGCACTATACATGGATACTGCACTGGGACATTTACTGTAAACAGGTAAGTAAAAGCGTTTGTTATTTAGTTAATGTTTTAAAGGGCTTCTTAGATTTTCCAACTCCACACAAACTTTTCACAGAAAAACAGTCAATGTTATCCTATGGAGGAAAAAAGGGTTATCGGTTCAAAGGTAAGTATTCGGTTGTGGGAGTTGGTATTCTGGAGGTAGGCTCAGGGGTCCCCCAGGGTCAAGGATGCACTCCTGTTTCAGCGGCACTAGGGCAGCCGGGTGTAGAGTGCTGAGGCCCAATATTATCCAATGGGAATAGGGGGCCTCCGTTGGTGGCTGCTTACGAGCAAGCCACAAGGTTGGGGGAGCAAAGCTCCTGGACATAAGCTCAGGGCAAATGGGGGTTCAAGCCAGCACAAAAGTTGCACCCTTAGCGGCACTGGGGAGGCCGGGTGCAGAGTGCTGTTTTGGTATCGGGCACCCTGTAGCTTTCAGTGGGGAGTCTCCAGTTTGCAAACACTGCAGGCTAGGGGACGAAGGTCTTCTGGGTGAGACCACCACTTGGAGAGGTAAGTTGGGATGCTGGGGGTTTGTTAGGCACCGTCGGTTGAGCCACCCCAGGCCATGGGGCGTCTGTTGCAGGGGTGCCTTTTAGGGTCAGATCTTACCAGCTCCTGGTCGCGATTGGGGGGACCTTCCGGTTAGAGGCTGCAGGCGTCGGCAGGAGGCTTGAGGCAAGTCAGGGGTCACCGGATCTCGGGTCAGAATCGCCGGGGAGACCTCCTCGTGGTGTTGGGCCACTCAAACTCCGACCGTGGGCGTCCGGTGCAGACTCGCGGACTGACGGACCTGGAGTATGTTGGTGAACGATTCCGGTGTTCAGGGAGACAGTCTTTTCTTTTGAAGGCAGGGTAGGTCCTCGGGGTTCTTGAGGCTGCTGGCTGCAGGGCACACCGGAGTTTCTCTTCTGCAGGTTCGAGGTGGGGACAGGCCGGTAGGGCTGGGGCCAAGTCAGTGGGCGTCCTCCTCTTCCTAGCTTCGGAACAGCTGTTCGGTCCTTTTCTTCTTGTAGTTTCTTGTCTGAGGAAGCAAGGTTCAGGGGTGCCTCTAAATGCTAGATTTAGGGGCTTTACAGGTAGGTATAAGGTTGGGACCAATAGGTCCCTTCCCCGGGGTGGGTACACCCCCTATTATGCCACCCTCCAGTGGTAGGGGGGCATATGACACCCTGGTTGGCTGGGTCCCCCCCATCTGCAAGATGGCGGGGACTGAGTTGTGCTTCACCTCGCCTGCCCCACCTGAGGGGTGGAGTTGGCAGAGGTGGGCACACCTCCCTTCCTCACTTGGTTTTCCCACTGGTTCTCCCGCCCAAAGTGGGGGTCAGAACCAGTTGCTGAAGGCAGCAAAAGGCCTGGGGAAGCTCACAAAGGCGGCAAGCCTTTGAAGCTTGCCATTCGTGGACCCTGCCCATCCTGGCGGAGGAGGCTTGGCACCTCGTCCCAGGATGTGCATTGTTTCAGGCCCCCGAGAGCATCAGGCTCACGACCGAGGGGTCCAGAAACATGTCTGGTGGTGGCAGCTGAAAGCAGCCACTCAGCTTGGACACTAGTGGTAGGTCGTTTTTCAGGGGGCATCTTTCTTTTTTTCAAGATTTTATTACAGAATAAAAAAGGGACAATACAATAAAAGACAATACAGACGGCAAGATCGAGAACTTGACTGAGTAACAGCAGTGCACAGTTGCGGGATGAAGCATGGGATAATTCAGTCCAGAGAGCGTATTGATAACGTCTGTAAAATAAGTACACCAAAAAAAAATAAAAAATACAAATACAAAATATATATACACACCCATTACTCAAAAACAAAAGAATACAAACAAATCATATTAAGGGAGGTGGACTCCGCAAAATATCTTACACAAATCAGCGGGCAAATACCAGTGATGGTGCCGTTAATGGGCATGTTGTAACCATCCAGCAGCCATGGGGGGGGAACACCCAAGGGGGCAGCAATCTGTGGGGTGCGACTATGGGTCCCTCACGTGTCTGCTCAGCCCGTGGGGGGGATTTGCGAATTCGGAACGGCCTGTGAAGCGTGGAGTGACCTTTGTAGAAATGTGCGGTATATGCACCAGATGTCACGAGGCCTGGAGGATGGAGGCTGGAGCGAGGCGTAAATCTCGGATTGGACATTACAATACGCCATGCTCCGAAGCCAGGCCGCTGTAGTTGGACGAGCCCTGGCTCCCCAGAGAGAGGCTATCTCGCGCTTTGCAAGTAGTAGGGCAATCGCTGTGAAGCGCCTATAGCACAGTTTGAGTCGATGAACCATCCCCAGCAGACCCAATTCAGGAGAGGGAACCAAGGGCGTTTCTATGATTTGAGATAGCACAGCAAATATCTCCTGCCAGTAGGGGAGAACGCGGGGGCAGGACCATGACATGTGGGCGAAGTCAGCGTCTAAAGCATTGCATTTGGGGCAAGTCGTTGGTTTAGAAGGGTCAAATTTGGCCAGTTGAACAGGAGTCACATAGATTCTGTGAATGAATTTGAAATGGAGTAGCTTATGCCTATGGTTAGGGGATACCTTGTGTGTTTGCTCCAAACAGTAGGCCCATTCTTTGTCCGTCAGGATTCAGGGGGCATCTCTAAGATGCCCTCTGTGTGCATTTGTCATTAAATCCCACACTGGCATCAGTGTGGGTTTAATGTGCTGAGAAGTTTGATACCAAACTTCTCAGTTTTCAGTGCAGCCATTATGGTGCTGTGGAGTTCGTAATGACAAACTCCCAGCACCATATACTCTTAATGGCAGCACTGCACTTACAATGTCTAAGAATGGACTTAGACACTGTAGGAGTAAAGGGCTCATGCACCTGTACCCTCACCACTGGTATAGTGCACCCACCTTGAGGGGTGACTGATCTATGCCAGGGCAGTGGGTTGTAGGCATGGCACACAGGGATGTGTGCCATGTCGACTCTTCACTTTGTTCTGCACCAAAACACGCAGTCTGCAAAGGCAGTGTGTGAGTGTAAAGGTACAGGGCCTCCAAGAGTGACACAGTAAGTGCTGCACCCCTTAGAGGCCTTCCCTGGTCACAGGGCCCTGGGTACCTGTGGTACCATTTACCAGGGACTGACCTGTGGCCAGAGTGCCAATTGGGTTTGGTCTCCAATGCAGTTTTAGGGAAAGAACATATGCCCTGGATACCTGATTGGCAGGAGCCCAGGGCACACTTAGTCAAAGCACATCAGCAGTTCAGCAAAACGTGGGGGCAACCATGCAGAAAGAGGGCACTTTCTCACACCTGCCCTGCCTTCCACAAGAAAGACTGTCTCCCGTGAGCACAGTATTTGCTCATCCACCACGCGGTCTCCCCGGCGACCCTGACCTGAGATCTGGGGATCTCTGACCTGCCTCAAATCTCCAAACGAAGCCTGCAGCCTCTGTCTGGAAGATCACCGCGACTGGAGCTGGTAAGGAAAACCCAACGCCTAAAGACACCCCTGCACTCGACATCCCACGGCCTTGGGTGGCCCAACCGACTGTGTTCCAGCATCCCAGGCATCCCGACTTACCTATCCAACCGGTGGTCCCCTCCGGGAGATCTTCGTCCCGAGCCTTCAGTCTTTGTTGCAACCGGAGAATCCCCATTGCAAACAGGGCACCCGACGCCAAAACAGCAACCTGCAACCAGCCGCCCCTACGCCGCTAAGGTGTACTTTGGGTGCTAACTCGGATCCCCCTTTGCCCTGAGCCACACACCAGGAGCTTTGCTCCCACAACCTCGTGGCCTGCTCCTGAGCAGCCACCAACCGGAGGCCCACTATCTCCCATTGGATAACATTGGGCCTCAGCACTCTGCACCCAGCAGCCCTAGTGCAGCTGAGGGTGCTTTCAGAGTGCATCCTTGACCCTGGGGGAACCCTGGTTCTAACCGCAGAATACCAACTCCCACAAACTTGAACTTACCTTTAAACCGATAACTCAATTTCCTTCCATAGGATTGCATTGACTGCTTTTTCCTAAAAATTGTTTCAAGTGTGGAGTTGGTTTTATATGAAACATTGAAAAACTGCAAATAACTAAAAACTGCTTTACTTACCTTTTCTCTAGGAAATGTCCCAGTGTGATATCTAGGCATATCAAATGCTTAAACTGCCCTCTGATAAAGCCTTACTGCTCGCCCACACTACCACAAATAAAGAGTAAGGTGCTATCTACTTTTACCCCTTCCTACTTTTGGGGTTCCACTGGACTCTGTGCACACTATACCTCATTTTGGTATAGTATATACAGAGCCAGCTTCCTACAGTGTAGTGTTTATTAAGAAATAGTAACAGCCACCAACTGGAACATGGTTACCCTTAATTTTTACTGTTCATAGTGGGCTTTGGACCCAACTATTTACGATAGGACCCCTTTTGCGGCAGGTGAATGTATGCCTTTAGTTGCATTGATTACTCCACTGATAATAGGCAAGAGTGAGATAATGTAACCAATGAGCAGGTTCTGTTCAGACTCTCCAAGCATTTATTACTTAGTAGGACAGCTTGAAATGTGCACCTTGTAATCTTTCTACTTTGCCTTTATGTAGGTTTATATGTGATTTAACACAAAAGAAACCTGGCATAGAACGGTGTTTGCATTGCATTGCCAGGAATAGCTTAAGTTGCGCAGAAGACCCAGGTTGGAGGGCCAGATGTTGAGGGACCCTACAGTGTTGTCCCAGTAAGATTTGCCCTTCTATGCAGAATACACAGGCATTCTTTGACGTGATCGTTCACTGTGTGTGTGGGTGCATGTTTTATGTGGTGGAGGGGTGTCATCCCACAATCTTATGTGGCCAATTTAAAGGTCTCAGTCAAACCCAGTTGCTGGCCCTATGTGGCATATTTGGAGGTCACAGTCAAACCCCTGTTAAGAGTCGCAGGCCCCATTATGGTGTCAAACTCAGTCTCCCTGTTAGGAGCTGACTCCTTTTTGGGGTTGCCACCACCCATAATCTGGCCGAGAACAGTCTTCCCCCCTTAAAGTTGTCTCGCTTTTTTTCTTCTTAAATGAACGATTATAATGGTTCGGGTTACCACACCAAACCATGTGGTCAAGATTAGGCGTCTTTACCGAAATTTACTCTCCCCTTGTTCTTGTGATAAACACCTTGTTCAGTGATGAATTAGTGTGTTAGGGCCTGCCATGTTAATTTTGTGTTGTGAGGGCAAGCTCCTTTGGTAAAAAGGTGCTGTGCTGCCTTTGTGGGCATGGTCCCTTAGTAGACGTTTGTAAGTCTTCCTATGTGAGTGGGACCCATCCCCTCAGTATACGATTGCAGTGTATATGTAGTAGGACAGTGTATGGATTTTACCATGCAATCTCCCCCAAAAGGATGAAAACTCGACAGGTGCAAACAGGGTTGCGAACGTTAGTAATATCATTACCTGCATGAACTTTAAATGCTGTACATCTGAGTGTGTACAGGAAGAGTTATTACATGTCCTCCTGTATAAATGCACATGATACACAATCTGTGTTCTTTGAAAACCGTAATTGACTATAGCAATGAAATCAGGCAAAATGCAGTGTGTAAATAGTAAGGATGTATTTATTTTTATATATCGTCATTATTGTTGCTTTATTCAGCGCCCCCATTTCAGGTTGCTGAATTTTTCACAAAGTTCACTCTCATAGAAACATTTTGTTTTCTTGAGAGCAATAAAACCACTCTTGCTAATACCCAGATTTTTCCGGGGTGTACTTCTGAAAGGAATCTGTAGAAGGCCATATATATGTGTGTGTGTGTGTGTGTGTGTACCTATACAAATCCTTGGCTTATGTACCTATGGGTGTGCGAACAAGCCACACCTGTCCTGGAACCCATGTTCACGGGTCGTTCGGTGAATTCTTGCAATAGTTATATTAAAGTAGGTTACTATGCTGAAGAAACATACAATTGCAACTTGATTACTGAGTGTTTGTTGCTCACTTGAATAAGCCGCCTGTAGTAAACGGAGTACTTGTTGTAGTACCCCCACCTTTTTGCCTGCTAGTTGATGTACCTTTGACTGAAGTGTAATGGGTTCCTGCTAACCAGGTCTTCAGTACCAGTGTTCTTTCCACAAAAATGTACAATCGTTTACCCAATTGGCAAACCCTTTAGCACCCTCTAAGTACCTAGTAAATGGTACCCATGGTACCTAGGGCCCTACACGCTAAAGAGGGTCCCTAAGGGCAGCAGCATGAATTGTGCCACCCAAGGGGCCCCTCATCAAGCACATGCAAGATGGCTATTGCACGCTGCATGTCTTGGCACAGACTAAAGTGAAAACACAACATGACACGCATCCCTGTGTGCCATGTCCCCTACCACGGCATATGATACTTGTAAGTCACCCCACAGCAGGCCTGACAGCCCTAAGGCAGGGTGCTTAGTACTACATCCGAGGGCATACCTGCATGAGCAGATATGCCCCTGTGCTGGTCAGTTCCTATACTGCCAGTGCAAGTGACCAGGGAAGCCATTTTCAAACATGTGCTGGACACTGGTGAAAACAAGTTCTCTAGTTACATGAACGCTTCACTGAAAATACAGATGTTTGGTATCAAACATCTCGTATTGGTAAACCTGCACTGATTGCAGTGTTGGATTTACCAATATATGCACCTAGGGGGCACAACCAGCCTCTGGTGTGCTTGCTGACTGGTTATTGCCAGCCTGCCACCCGAGACGCCGTTCTGACCTCCGAGGGTGAGAGCCTTTGCTTTCAGGAGACCCAGAACAAAAGCCTGTACGGGAAGAGGGTGAAACACCCCCTCCAACAGGATGACCTGCTGATTAGCCTCCTTGGACCGGTGAGCTTCAAAGAAACTGCCGCCTTTGGAATGCAAATCTGGCCCCCCTCAAAGGAGAGGAAGCCAATGCCCGTGTCCAGAGCCCCCTTGGTACCTGGACAAGCGGGAAAATTAGCCTGTCAAGTAGGCGTGCCACTTCCAGGCTAGTACAACCCCTCAGATAGGCTACTGTGAGGTGGACACGATTTTTCAGAAGTAGCCATCTTTGTGATGGCATACTTAGAAATTCTGGGACAGGGATATGCAGACTTCCCACAGGAAGTGGCCATATAGGCGGGGTATGTGACCCCTAAGGGTCAATAGCCCATTGGTTACTACCCTACACACCCCTAAATTCAGTTTTTAGGGTGTCCCTGGTGCCAGAGAAGCAGATCTTGACAACCTACGAAGGACAAGAAGAGCCACAAAAGCAGAAGACTGAAGAGAGCACCTGACTTGGCCCCAACACTGCTGTCCTCTGACGTTCTGCGTCAAAGACAACTAATCCTGCAGCTGTGCGCCTCCAAAACCTGGTTGGATTACCGGTCTTCAATAAAGACCAAGACCTCCAGAAGAACAGCGGAACAGTTCCCTGCATCTTGCAGCAAAGGCAAGAGAAAAGACGGAGGCCTCCGGAACCGCCAAAACCCGACACCCAAAGTCACACTGCACCCGTGGCCTCTGGCCCGAGGTGAAGTGGGCCACTGGTGCCAACAAGATTCCCCAACCCTCCTGAGCTAGAGTTTGTGTTTTCACACCTCATGGACCCCCCCCCCCACCTTCCCAGACGTCGCCTGCGGCCTCTGGACGCAGGCC
The DNA here is from genome assembly GCA_963921515.1 of Calotriton arnoldi. Lineage (NCBI taxonomy): Eukaryota > Metazoa > Chordata > Amphibia > Caudata > Salamandridae > Calotriton > Calotriton arnoldi. The sequence goes on along the minus strand of CAWUFW010000555.1, from coordinate 895,136 downwards.
CCCTGGACAGCGACTGCTCGCAGTAAGAATAACCAGACGCCTAAAGATACATCTGCATCCGTCGCTCTAGGCCGTGGAGATTAGCACCCCAGGAGTCCCTACGTCCCCGAGCCTTGAACCCTGCTGCTGGTTGAACCCAACTGGTTTCCTAGACAGAGCCTTCAGCCTCTTTTTACAGTAAGCGATCGTCATTGAAACGTATTGGGCTTCAAACGCTGATTTGCACCCTGCACCCGGCCGCTCTCGTGCCGCTGGTGGTGTACTGCTGGTGCTGCCTTGGACCTTGACCACCATTCACCTTAACTCCTGGATATTGCCCCCGTAAGTCGATGTACTGTGCCTGTTTGGAGAACTTGTTCTTCATTCCATAGGATAACATTGCAGAACTCAGAAATTGCAGTGTTGTCTTTTTAAAGTGAAAAGAATTTATATTTAAAAACATACTTACTTGAACAATTTTTCTCTGATGCCTAAACATATATAAAGATACTTGCTATTTTCATAAATTGGTGTGGATCTCCTTCTTGAGTCGTCTGTCATTTATTAATCATTGTGTGTATTTGCAAATATCTTGCACTCCTCTGTGTTAAGCCTAGGGCTGCTCGACCACACTACCCCCCAATAGAGCACTTTGGGACTGCATAACAGCCCCTCTTCACTCATAAGGAAACCCCTGGAGTCTTTACACCCGTGGTACTCAAAGCACGGCCCGCGGGCCGCCAGCGGCCCGCCAGACCTTGCTTGGTGGCCCGCGGACCTTTCTCATGGCCCCGTTCTTACTTGGGCAAGCCCAGCACATCTGGTCTGTAGCGGGATCCCCAGAGGTTTCAGTAAACACAAAAGAGGGCCAATCTAGCATCACAATATCAACTTTACTGCACATGCTCCAGTGGCCCTCTTTGTGTTCACTGAAAGCCTCAGCGACTACACGCGCTCGGCACTGACGGGAAGCAAAGGCCCTTTAAAAGTCAGCTGTTATGCATTCACAGCTGACTTTTAAGGAGCCTTGCAGCAAGCTTCCTGCTACCTTTGTGAACAAGTCGCCGCCCGAATTGTCCACACCGCCAGCAGCCGGCTTTCTCCGATATGCCAAAAGGCCTCCACAGGCAGCAGGTGGCCTCCCGTGGATCGGGCCAGTCTGCCCCCCCCTCCTCCTCGCCGACCAGCTTGTTTCACTTCTTTGGCAGCCTGCAAGCCATCAGCCAGCCTGCCCTCCTCGTCAGGAAGCCTGCCTGCCCTGTGAAATCTGCCTGCAGGTCAGTGTGCGACAGTGTCGTCTGAAGAATTTTTGGGGCCCCCATTCAGAACAACCTTGAATTTTATTACGTATTTTCTGCTCATTCAAGCCTACAGGAAGAAAGCAACATTAGAAAAATTTGACAAAGGTGAAATCGAGTGATAGAAGAACAAGTTACTTACCTTCGGTAACGATTGATCTGTAAGAAACATAGGTTAGTTATAGATTCCTTACCTTAGAATCTCCCCCCAGGCGTCAGACTGGATCCGGAAAGTTTTTTCGTCAGCAGTACCCCTGCGCGTCTGAAGGTGGCGTCGGTCGACTCCGCTTCCGGCGGCGGCGGCGCCGGGATGATGACGCGGAAGTTACTTAGACGCCGCCCTCGCGCGCTGACGTCAGTTCTGTACACGACTTTCCACGCCAGAAGCGCAGAGTCATGCAAGACACTGACCACTGGTGCACAAAACTAGGGCCCTGAAAGCATGTCCTTAACCCTAGAAGTCAGTTCGCAGAACGGGGAGGATGGGTGGGGCGGTAAGGAATCTATAACTAACGCACAAGTTACTTACTTGTGTAACGATATATCTGTAAGAGACATTAGTTAGTGATAGATTCCTTACCTTAGAATATCCCCAGGCGTCAGACTGGATCCGGAAAGTTTTTCGTCAGCAGTACCCCTGTGCGTCGGTAGGCGTTGTCGTACGGCTCCGCATACGTCGCTGGCGTTGTAGCCGCCGAGATGACGTCGTCAGAGCTACTTAGACGCGCCCACGCGCGCTGACGTCAGTTCTGTACACAACTTTTCCGCGCCAGGAGCGCAGAGCTATGCCAGAGACCGACTACTGGTGCAATAGAACTAGGGCCCTGAAAGGGACTACCTGAACCCTAGAGAACAGTTCGCAGAACGGGGAGGATGGGTGGGCGGTAAGGAATCTATCACTAACTAATGTCTCTTACAGATATATCGTTACACAAGTAAGTAACTTGTGCATCTGAGAGACACGTTAGTGATAGATTCCTTACCTTAGAATACATACCCAAGCAATACCAACCCCGGTGGTGGGTCTGCGAAGTGAGATTACACCAGAAAGTCACGGAGAACTGAACGGCCAAAGAAGCAGTCTCTCCGGACCGGACTGTCAAGGCAATAGTGCTTAGTGAAAGTATGCAACGAGGCCCAAGTGGCCGCCTGACAGATGTCTTGCAGGGGGACACCGCGTCCCAATGCTGTAGTAGCTGCTGTCTCCCTGGTAGAATGGGCGAGCAGCCCAACCGGAGATTCCTTTTTAGCCAGAGAGTAACAGGCTTTAATGCACAAGACAAACCCTCGTGAGATAGTTCTCGTGCACAGCCCGGCCTTTCTTGGCGCCCACGTAGCCAACAAGGAGCTGGTCATCCACCCGGAACTGCTGTGTGCGGTTGAGATAGAACGAAAGCGCACGTTTTGGGTCCAGACGGTGGAGCCTCTCCTCTTCTCTTGAAGGGTGCGGAGGCGGAAAGAAAGTGGGCAGAGTCACAGTTTGCCCAAGATGAAAGGCAGAGACTACTTTTGGTAGAAAGAAGGGACGCGGTCGAAGCACAACCTTGTCCGGATGAATCGCCAGGAAAGGAGGTTTACAGGAAAGAGCTTGGAGCTCACTCACCCGCCGAGCGGAAGTGATGGCAGCCAGGAAGACAGTTTTCAAAGTCAATAACCGCAAAGGACAGTTATGAAGAGGCTCAAAGGGAGCGCACATTAAGTATGTGAGAACCAGGTTCAATTCCCACTGAGGCATGACAAAAGGAACAGGAGGGAAAAGGTGAGTAATGCCTTTGAGAAATCCGTTAACAGGGGACTTGAAAAGAGAGGGCTGATCAGGCAGCCTAAGAAAGGCTGAAAGAGCAGAAAGGTAGCCCTTGATAGTGCCCAGAGCAGAGCCCTGCTGGACCAAAGAGAGAAGGAACAATAGGACCTCAGAAAGAGGGGCAGCAAGAGGATCTACAGCTTTCGCTGTGCACCATGCCACAAATTTTTCCACCGACAGGCGTGTACCGTTTTAGTGGAGGGACGCCTGGCTGCCAGAATCACATTACAGACTTCAGGAGGCAAGTCAAATGGAATCAGCTGTCGCCGCTCAATCTCCACGCAAGGAGGTGGAGGCTGGACAGGTTCGGGTGGAGGACCGTCCCCTGTTGCTGCGACAGGAGATCCTCCCGAAGAGGCAGTCGGATCGGGGGATCCACGCTCATACTGAGTAGCTCGGGATACCAAACTCTTCGAGCCCAGTCCAGTGCCACAAGAATGACTTGGGCCCGGTCGCGTCTGATCTTCTTCAGCACTCTGGGTAGAAGTGGTATAGGCGTAAAGGCGTACAACAGACCGGAACTCTAATCGCGACGAAAAGCGTCGCCGAGCGAGTGCCGCCTTGGAAACTCCAACGCGCAGAAGTGCTGACATTGCGCGTTCTCTTCGGTGGCGAATAGATCTAACCAAGGCTCTCCCCACTGTTGAAAGAGACCTTGTGCCACCTCTGAGTGATCCAACATGCACCTGCGGCTGAGTTCGTCCGCCCTGGCGTTTAGGGCACCTGCCAGGTGTTGAACCGCCAAGGAAATGCCTTGACGTTCCAGCCACGTCCAGAGACGTAAAGCCTCCTGACATAGGGTCCACGACCCCACCCCGCCCTGCTTGTTGCAGTACCACATGGTGGTGGTGTTGTCTGTGAACACCTGCACTACTCTCCCCTTGACAGAGGGAAGGAATGCTTTCAGTGCAAGTAGGATCGTCCTGAGCTCCAAAAGGTTGATATAGAGCCTGGACTCCGCCGGAGACCAGAGGCCTCTGATCTCCGCCTCTCCCATGTGGCCGCCCCATCCCAGGAGGGACGCGTCCGTCACCACTGTGTGCTCCGGTTGGGGAAGGGAGAGGGATCTGCCGCTGACCCAACGCTGGTCCATGAGCCACCACTGCAAGTCCTGTGCAGTGCCCTCCGAGATCTGGACGTAATCGGACAGATTTCCCTGATGCTGCGTCCACTGGAACTTCAGGTCCCACCGCAGAGCCCGCATATGCCATCTGGCATGATTGATCAGCAGGATGCAGGAGGCCATGAGGCCCAGCAGCCTCAGGGTCTTCCTGACCGAAACCCAGGACCAGCGCCGAAAGATCGGAATCATAGCCCGAATGTCCCGGACCCACTGTTTGGGACGATAAACCCAGAACTGCGCCGTATCCAGAACCGCTCCGATGAAGAGGAGCTTCTGAGAGGGAATCAGGTGTGACTTCGGCACGTTGATGGAAAACCCCAGCAAATGCAGGAGGTCGGCCGTAGTCTGGAGGTGGGAGACGACTGCCTGGGGCGATTCCGCCTTCAACAGCCAGTCAGTCGAGATAGGGAAGACTGAAACCCCTGATCTGCGCAGATGAGCTGCGACCACAGCCATCACTTTTGTGAACACCCGAGGGGCGCTGGTAAGGCCGAAGGAGCACGGTGAACTGAAAGTGCTCGTGGCCTACCGTGAACCGTAGGTAACGCCGGTGGGCCGGCAGGATGGGAATATGAAAATAAGCATCCTGCAAGTCCAACGCTACCAGCCAGTCTTGCAGGTCTAGGGCAGACAAGACCTGAGCAAGCGTGACCATCTTGAACTTGTCCTTCCGGAGGAAGCGATTGACGTTCCGGAGGTCTAAGATAGGACGCAGGCCCTTGTCCTTCTTTGGAACCAAGAAGTAGTGGGAATAACAACCACAACCTACTTCTGGCGCTGGAACCCGCTCGATGGCCCCCTTGGCCAAGAGGGTCGCAACTTCCTGCTGGAGAAGTGACAAGTGATCCCCCGACATGCGGTGGTACTGGGGCGGCATGGCTGGAGGGGTAGAGTTGAAGGGGAGGGAGTAGCCCCTTTGGACTATTTGTAAAACCCACCTGTCCGAGGTGATGGTGCGCCAGTGGGGAAGGTGATGGCGAACCCTGCCACCCACTGGCGTCAGGTGGGCCTGAAACACCAGACTAGGAAGGTTTTGAGGCAGCGGCGGCAGGGGCGGTGGTGGACTGACTCGCCCGCTGCCCTCTGGACCCACCACGGCGGGCCCCACGACCGCAGCTGCGCTGAGACTGCGGCTGCGCAGGCCTGCGGGTCTGAAAGGAACGTGCTTGGGCGCCTCGACCCTGACCTCGAAAGGAGCGAAAGGCGGGCCCCGATGAAGCAGCCGTAGCCCGAGAGTCCTTAAAACGTTCCAGGGTGCTATCCGCCTTGTCAGCAAAGAGGTGTGTGCCATCAAAGGGCATGTCCAACAAAATGTTCTGGACATCCCCGGAGAAATCAGTAGTTCTGAGCCAAGCGTAGCGCCACAGTTGTGGAAAGTGCCCTGCCGAGGGAATCGGCCGTGTCAAGCTCACAACGGATAGTAAATTTAGCAGCATCACTCCCTTCGGTAATGGCCTGGGAGAGTACCGCCCGAGCTTCCACTGGACACTGAGGCAGCACCTGTGCCACGGTGTCCCATACAGAGTGGGAATAGCGGCCTAAGAGGCACGCAGTATTCACTGCCTGCAACCCAGAACTGGCAGAAGTGAAAATCTTTTTCCCAAACTGCTCCAGTTTCTTAGATTCCTTGTCTGGAGGAGCAGAAGGGAATGCACTCGGAGAGGCAGAGGCCTGGACAACCAGACTCTCAGGTGTCGGGTGTTGTGCCTAATAGGCACGGAAGGGAGCTCGAGGTTAAGAGCATCAGCAGCCCTACGCAGCACCACTGAAAAAGTCCCAACCTCCTCCTTAGCCACGGAAGAAGGGGACAAAGTGCCAGGGTGTGGAGAGAAATCCAGATCCACCGGACCCTCCATGTCGTGTTCCCATTCAGGATCGTTCTCGCATTGAGCTGCAAGAGGGTCCTCAGATCCCTCCCAGTACTCCCTTTCATCCACCGGTTTCGGGAGAGGCCAGTACGGACGAGGTTCCTGGGGAAATGGGACAAACTCCCCACCAAGAAATGGAATCGGGGGTAAGAGACCAATTCTGGTTCGGCGCCGTACGGCGTCAGTAGCGGCGCCGGGCCCGGCGCCTGAGGCGGCTCCGAGGCCGGATCCGGCTCAGAGGCCAGAGCCGGCGGCGCCGCAGGGTATCTTGTCGGCGTAGCCGAGGCCAAAGGCGGCGGCACGGGGGCAGACCCACCCAACGGGTTTCGCGGGGCCCGAAGGCCATCCGGAGGGACCCGATGGGCCAAACAAACGGGCCATGGCCGACAGGAAGGCCTGTGTCTCGTCCGAAGTCGCGTGCGGGCCCGGAAAGGGCGGGTAGGCCGCAGGCAATAATGGAGGCTCCAGCAGAGCCGCGGGGGAGTGACCCCCCGCCCCCTCCACCGCGTCCCGCGACCAGTGAGGGGTAGAAGACTAGCGACGTCGCTTCTTCGACTTTTTATGGCGCCGTCCCCGAGTCCGACGAGCGATGGTGACGGCTCCGCGACCGGTCCCTCTACCTCCCGCGGGACCTCGATCGGTGCGGAACCGATTGTCAGGCCTCCAACAACTTTCGGGAACGCTCCGGCAAAGCTTTCGGCGCCATGGCCCGACAATCGGGGCACGCCTCGGTGTCATGGGCGTGCCCCAAGCAGAAGAGACACACGTTGTGCGGGTCCGCTACCGACCTGTTCCGACGGCAGGCCCTGCAGGACTTAAACCCGGGCATCCCTACTGCACCAGAGTCGAGTACTCGACAAACAATTACCAAGTTAAAACTTTTAACTAGGGGTACTGCTCTCTCTCGGATCTGCGCTGCTGGCGCGGAAAAAGAAAGAACTGACGTCAGCGCGCGTGGGTGCGTCTAAGAAACAGTTATAGATTCCTTACCTTAGAATAGATACCCCAGCAACACCAACCCCGGTGGTGGGTCTGCGAACCAAGTTCACACCAGAAAGTCCTGGAGAACAGAACGGCCAAAGAAGCCGTCTCTCCGGACTTGATTGTCCAGGCAGTAGTGTCTCGTAAACATGTGCAACGACACCCACGTAGCTAGCTGCCTGACAGATGTCATTCAGGGGGACTCCTCGTCCCAAAGCAGTAGTAGCTGCCGTCGCCCTGGTGGAATGGGTGCGCAGCCCCACTGGAAGCTCCTTCTTAGCCAAAGAATAGCAGGCTTTGATGCACAGAACGACCCACCTGGAGATGGTCCGTTGGTGCACGGCCGGACCTTTCTTAGCGCCCATGTACCCAACAAAGAGCTGGTCATCCACCCGGAATTGTTTTGTGCGATCCAAGTAGAAAGAAAGCTCACGTTTTGGATCCAGACGGTGGAGCCTCTCTTCCTCTTTTGAAGGATGCGGAGGCGGAAAGAAGGTGGGCAAAGTGATGGTTTGGTCAATGTGGAAAGAAGTAACTACTTTGGGAAGGAAGGAAGGTCTAGTTCTCAGGACGACCTTGTCCGGATGGATAGCCAGAAAGGGAGGCTTAGAAGAAAGCTTGTAGCTCACTCACCCTGCGAGCAGAGGTGATGCCACCAGAAAGGCAGTTTTCAGAGTTAAAAGCCTAAGAGGGCAATTATGAAGCGGCTCAAAGGGAGCGCACATAAGAAAAGTAAGAACCAAGTTCAAGTCCCACTGGGGCATTACGAAGGGTACAGGACGAAAGAGATGAGTAATGCCCTTAAGAAATCTACTTACAACAGGGGACTTGAAAAGAGAAGGCTGATCAGGAAGCCTAAGGAAGGCTAAAATGGCCGAGAGGTAGCCCTTAATAGTGCCCAGAGCAGAGCCCTGCTGGGCTAAAAAGAGGAGGAACAAGAGAACCTCAGAAAGAGGGGCAGAAAGGGGATCCACAGCCTTTGCTGTGCACCATGCCACAAATTTATTCCATCTGCAGGCGTATATCGTCTTAGTGGAGGGACGCCTGGCTGCCAAGATTATATCACAGACTTCAGGAGGCAGGTCAAACGACATCAACTGCCGCCGCTCAATCTCCACGCAAGGAGGTAGAGGCTGGACAGGTTCGGGTGGAGGACCGTCCCCTTCTGCTGCGACAGAAGATCCTCCCGAAGAGGCAGTCTGATCGGAGGATCGATGGCCATATTGAGCAGCTCAGGATACCAGACTCTTCGTGCCCAATCCGGAGCCACAAGAATGACTTGGGCCCGGTCGCGCTTGATCTTCTTCAGCAATCTGGGCAGAAGTGTATAGGCGGAAAGGAGTACAATAGACCGCAACTCCACTCGCGACAAAAAACGTCACCTAGCGAGTGCCGCCTTGGAAATTCCAACGCGCAGAGGTGCTGACATTGCGCGTTCTTTTCGGTGGCAAATAGATCTAACCAAGGCTCTCCCCACTGCTTAAAGAGACCTTGCACCACCTCCGAGTGAAGACGCCATTCGTGCTCCATCATGCACCTGCGGCTGAGTTCGTACGCCCTGGCGTTCAGTGAACCTGCCAGGTGTTGAACCACCAGAGAGATGCCGTGTTGTTCCAGCCATGTCCAGAGGCGGAGGTCCTCCTGACATAGGGTCCACGACCCCACCCCGCCTTGTTTATTGCAGTACCACATGGCGGTGGTGTTGTCCGTGAACACCTGCACTACTCTTCCCCGTGCAGAGGGAAGGAATGGATTGAGTGCAAGACGGATCGCCCGAAGCTCCAGAAGGTTGATGTGGAGCCCGGACTCCGCCCGGAGACCAGAGGCCTCTGATCTCCGCCTCTCCCATGTGGCCGCCCCATCCCAGAAGGGATGCGTCTGTCACCACTGTATGATCTGGTTGGGGAAGGTAGAGGGATCTGCCGTTGACCCAATCCTGGTTCGTGAGCCACCACTGCAATTGTCGTGCAGTGCCCTCCGAGATCTGGACGTAATCTGACAGATTCCCCTGATGCTGCGCCCACTGGAACTTCATGTCCCACTGCAGAGCCCGCATATGCCACCTGGCATGATCGACCAGCAGGATGCAGGAGGCCATGAGGCCCAGCAGCCTCGGGGTCATCCGGACCGAAACCCGGGATAGGGGCTGAAAGATCGGAATCATAGCCCGAATATCCCGGTCTCGCTGTTTGGGAGGATAAACCCGAAACCGCGTCGTGTCCAGAACCGCTCCGATGAAGAGTAGCTTCTGAGAGGGAATCCGGTGTGACTTCGGCACGTTGATGGAGAACCCCAGCGAGTGCAGGTCGACCGTAGTCTGGAGGTGGGAGACGACAGCCTGGGGCGAGCCGGCCTTCAACAGCCAGTCGTCGAGATAGGGGAAGACTGGAACCCCTGATCTGCGCAGATGAGCTGCGACCACCGCCATCACTTTCGTGAACACCCGAGGGGCGCTGGTAAGGCCAAAGGGGAGAACGGTAAACTGAAAGTGCTCATGGCCTACCTAAGTGCTCGTGGCAGGTAACGCCGGTGGGCCGGCAGGACGGGGATGTGAAAATAAGCGTCCTGCAAGTCCAACGCTACCATCCAGTCTCCAGGGTTGAAGCAGACAAGACCTGAGCGAGCGTCAACATTTTGAACTTCTCCTTCTGGAGGAAGCGGTTGACGTTCCTGAGATCCAAGATAGGACGCAGGTCTTTGTCCTTCTTGGGCACCAGAAAGTAGTGGGAATAGCAACCACGACCTACTTCTGGGACGGGAACGCGCTCGATGGCACCCTTGGCCAAGAGTGCAGAAACTTCCTGTTGGAGAAGGGCCAGGTGATCCTCCGACATGCGATGGTTCTGAGGTGGCATGGAGGGAGGAGTAGTCTCGAAGGGGAGGGAGGAGCCCCTTCGGACTATTTGCAAAACCCACCTGTCCGACGTGATGGTGGACCAGTGGGGGAGGTGATGGCGGATTCTGCCGCCCACTGGCGTTTGGTGGCCCTGAATTTGCGGACTAGGAAGGTTTGGAGGCTGCTGCAGAGGGGGCGGTGGTGGACTGGCCCGCTCGCTGGCCTCCAGAACCACGCCGGTGGTTCCCACGTCCCCGGCCGCGCTGAGACTGTACAGCTTGCGCCAGCCTGTGGCCCTGGGCGGGACGTAGTGGGGCACCCCTTCCGTAGCTACGAAAGGGGCGAAAAGCAGACTGCGCAGGGTGGGTGGTGGAAAGGCCCAAGGACCTGGCCGTAGCCCACGAGTCCTTAAAGCGCTCCAGCGCGTTGTCTGCCTTGTCGCCGAAAAGGCGACGGCCATCAAAGGGCATGTCCATAAGGGTCGATTGGACATCCCCTGAAAAACCAGTCGAACGCAACCAGGCGTAGCGTCGAAGGGCTACTGACATTGAAATCGTCCTGCCAAGTGCATCGGCGGTATCCAGCCCACATCATATGGTAAACTTCGCTGCGTCTCTCCCCTCGGCAACGGCACAGGAGAGCACGGCCCGGGCCTCCTCCGGGCACTGAGGCAGCACCTGCGCCACCGTATCCCACACAGAGTGGGTATAACGGCCCAACAGACATGCAGTGTTTACCGACCGCAGTCCCAAGCTGGCAGAAGAAAACATTTTCTTTCCAAGGTGGTCCAGATCTTTGGATTTCCTTTCCGGAGGTGCGGTAGGGAAGGCGCCCTTGGACGTGGAGGCTTGGACTACCAAGCTCTCAGGGGTGGGGTGTTAAGAGGAAAGTGGGGTCGCCCGGAGCCGGGCAATCATCCTGTCCACAGGAGCCCCCGTGTTGGGCTTGGACCAAGTGCCCAAAAGGATGTCCGTAAGGGCTTCATTAAACGGGAGCAGGAGTTCTGAAGAGCTCGCTGCCAGCTGAAGCACCTCTGTCAGGAGGTTAGTCCTGACTGCCACCGTAGGAAGCTCGAGGTTGAGAGCCTCGGCCGCCCTACGCAACACCACTGCGTATGACACTCCCTCCTCCGTAGCCACGGTAGGAGGAGACAACATGCCTAGGTCTGGGGAGGTATCCAGACCACTGGCCTCCCCCAGTTCCTCTCTCCAGTCCGGATTGTAGTCCAACTGGTCAGTCAAAGGGTCACCAGACCCCTCCCAGTCTTCCTCACCCTCTTCTGGCTGCCAATCTGGTCAAAATAGCCAGGGTGGAACACAGGGACAAAAGTACCCATCGGCGTGGGATCCGGCGTCGGCCGACGTCGGTACGGCTCCGTGTCAACGTCGAGGTGGGAGCTGGGGTCGACGCCGGCTGGGGGTCCAGTCGGCATCGGCTGCGGACGTGGTGCCGGTGGAGTCGGCGCCGGTGGAAGTGTAACGAGGTCGACCGGCGCCGATCCGGATCCAGGCCTGGATCCAAGGAGGCCCTGCTGTGCCGAGGCCGCCGGCGTCTAAGGCCTAGGGCCCCCAACAGAGTCCGCGGGGCCCGAAGGCGCGCCGGCGGAGTCTGGCTGCCCAAAGATGGCGTGCATCGCTTCGCAAAATTGACGAAGCTGGGCAGGGGTCGCTCCCGGTCCCGGGAAGGGAGGGAAGCCCGGAGTCGACCTTGAAGTCTCTGCACGCGGAGCCGCGGGAGTGGCACCACCCGCACCCTGCATCGCGTCGGCCGACGGACGAGGGGGAAGTCGAAGAGCGATGGTGCTTCTTCGACTTCTTCTTGTGCTTCGACTTACCTGACCCCGAGTGCGAAGACTTAAAAGAGGAGTGATGACTCCGCGATCGGTCCCTCAACCTCCCACACGACCGGGACCTTGCACGACGCGAAGCAGACTGCCGGGCCTCGAGGAGCTTTCGGGACCGCTCCCGCAAAGACTTCAGGGCCATGGTTTGACAGTCGGAGCACGACTTGGGGTCATGGTCGCGCTCCAGGCAGAAGAGGCACACACGGTGCAGATCAGTCACAGACATCATTCGGGAACAGTAACCGCAAGCCTTTAAACTGGGCATCCCTCGTGCACCAGGAGTCGGATAATGACTCGGAACAAAGTAGACAAAAGTGGCAAAAACTCAGTCAAAAAATGACTGGGGGTAGCGCTCTTTCCGGATCTGCGCTTGCTGGCGCGGAAAAATAAAGAACTGACGTCAGCGCGCGAGGGCGGCGTCTAAGGAACTTCCGCAACGTCATACCGGCGACCACGACAACAGACGCGGAGTCGACCGACGCCACCTTCAGACGTGCAGGGGTACTGCTGACGAAAAAACTTTCCGGATCCAGTCTGACGCCTGGGGGGAGATTCTAAGGTAAGGAATCTATAACTAACTGTTTCTTTCAGATAGATCACATTGCCAGGGGCCCTTTGAAAGGTGGGGGGCCTGGACAATTGCCCACTTTGCCCTGGTCATAAAACTTCTCTGTTGCACAGGATGCGCGCTAGGCCTTATGGGGCGAGTTCTGGCTTCTAGCATGTGGCATCTCTGTAACCTGCATACAGGGAAATTTGATTCCAGCCTTCAGCGTCTCTGCAGCACTGCAGACCACCTTGTGCCCTATTTATAGCCTGAATTCCATTCCAGGTTTCTGCAGCTAAGTAGATCGTGGTTCCCTCATTTTAACATACTGTTTCCCTAGGCAATATGGCAGAATAGTACTTTGTTTCTTTGCAGGTGCACTTCCTGAATGTTCCTATTTAAGGAGACAAACTTAAGTTCACCTTGCATCGCATCTACGCTTGCTTGCTGCTCGCTTGTTGGACTCGTTGGGTTCTCTTCATGCTCCAGCCTCTTCATGTTTTCTGCATCCAGTTGCACCTTTGGACAGTTCTGCTTCTCTTGTTCACTGGCCTGGCGGAGGAGTTTTTCCTGAACTCCAGATTTTTTTCCTTCAACCACGCAATTACTACTCATTGCACTTCTGGGCTTCCCGTTGTAATATGGAGCCGGAGTCTGTTACTGGAGGTATCAGGCCCTTTCTGCGCATTAAGAAGGCTGTTCATTGCCAAAAAGACAGCCCTTGACCACTGGCCCCTTCAGCTCACAGTCTGCCCTCTGCACACAGTCTGCACCCACACTTACACTGTCTCTTAACTCGCTCGCGCCTCTGTTCACTCCCACATCTGTCCACACAGTGCCTTCTTTACTCACTCTCTCTGCTCTCAATTCCTACCTCTGCTCACACATTCCTACCTCAGTTCATGCAATGCCCCTCTCCTCACACATTGCCTATCTGTTCTCTACCAGCTCTTTTCGCATACTGCACCCTGTGCTCACTCTTACTCTTGCTCACATCCTGGGCCCTCTGTGCTGCCCCCTCTGCTCACACCCTGGCACCTCTGCTCACACTCTGGCCCCTCTGCTCACACCCTGGCCCCGGCCCCTCTGCTCACAACCCCGGCCCCTCTGCTCACAACCCCGGCCCCTCTGCTCACAACCCCGGCCCCTCTGCTCACCCACTCTGCTCTGGCCCCTCTGCTCACACCCCGGCCCCTCTGCTCACCCACTCTGCTCTGGCCCCTCTGCTCACACCCCGGCCCCTCTGCTCACCCACTCTGCTCTGGCCCCTCTGCTCACACCCCGGCCCCTCTGCTCACCGACTCTGCTCTGGCCCCTCTGCTCACGCTCTGGCCCCTCTGCTCACACCCTGGCCCCTCTGCTCACACCCTGGCCCCTCTGCTCACACCCTGGCCCCTCTGCTCACACCCTGGCCCCTCTGCTCACACCCTGGCCCCTCTGCTCACACCCTGGCCCCTCTGCTCACACCCTGGCCCCTCTGCTCACACCCTGGCCCCTCTGCTCTGAGCCCCTCTGCTCACACTCTGGCCCAGCTGCACTGCCCCCTCTGCTCACACCTTGGCCCCTCTGCACATTCCTTGGCCCCTCTGCTCACACCCTGGGCCCTCTGCTCACCCACTCTGCTCTGTCCACTCTGCTCACACTCTTGCCCCTCTGCTCACAATCTGGCCCCTCTGCTCACACCCTTGCAGAACAGAGCTGGCTCTATCAGGGAGCCCCCTGAATGGCTGGGGCCCTGTGCCAGAGCCCACTTTGCCTATGCGTTACAACGTCTGTGTGTAGACATTTTTTAACTTTGTGTGGGCCTGTTTTACAGTCTGCTGGGTCAGGTTTTACTGTTGCTTTCCCTGTTATTAAAAATAACGTTGTGTGCAGCAAGCTCAAAGCTATGCAGTCTTCCATACATTGCAAAAAACGTATACAGCATCTCTTTACTAAATAAAAACTGTCTCAATTTGTTGTAATGGGACCTGTTTTTAGTTTTCTAATTTACTAAAGGGGGACACTTATTTTGGTACTGGGGCCTATTTTGTGTCCCAGTTTGACCCTGTCCCTAACTATCCATGTCACTCCACATCTCTTTTTAAAGTGTAAAATCAGCCTCCCTATTCTGTATCCAGTTAATGTTTTAAAATGGTGATTGTGTGTGGGGGTGTTTTTTTTTTTGTTGCTCTAATAGCCCCGCCCGCACCTGCAGGCCCATTATTGCGGCCCTCGGCCACAAACCAGACTGTACTTTTGGCCCCCGAGAAAATGTTTGTGAGTACCCATGCTTTACACTGTATATCAGATTCTTTATATATCACATAAAGAGTGAGCTTCCTACAAGGTAGAAGAAATAGTCTGGAATCTGCTACCAAATCCATCTGCACAGGACTGCCAAAATAGATTTGTGCAGTGGTGTAAGTCTAAATCCATCGATCCTTTCATATCTAACCTATCAGACATCCTGACATTTGCATTGTCTCATGCACACCAGGGTGTGGTGATATCTAATGTTAAAAACGACTTAGCAGCTCAGTCTGCGTTGATGTGCCCTTCTGATCACTCTTCTTGTGTAATGTTTCCACTAGTGGCCTGTTTACTAAAGGTTTTTTTGTACTTGTTTCTTCCCACTCCGTTTAATGCACCTCAGGTATTTTAACCTTTTTAAAAAAAAAATTTAGCCATCTCCTTTCGAGCAGATGCATAGTTGGCCTTTTGGTGTTCAACTCTAATAACAGTTCTGTTGTTGGCGATTAATTTTGCTGACAGGGTTGGTGGTATTCAGGCCCTTTCAGGTCCCGAACTCTTCAGTTTTTACTTCAATTAAGTTTGTTTGGGCCTTTGATTTGTTTGTTTTTTATCCGTAAACATATATACAGATACTTGTTATTGTCATAAATTGGTGTGGAGGTCCTTCTTGAGTGGTGGTGTCATTTATTAATCATTGTGTGTATTTGCAAATGTATTGCACTACGGTGTATTAATCCTAAGGCTGCTCGACCGCACTATACCCTAACAGAGCACTTTGGGATTGCATAGCAAGACCTGTCCATTCATGATGGAACCCCTGGACTCTACACGGTATATCAGGTTCTTGATATATCACAGAGAGCTAGCTTCCTACACCGCCCATGCATGTAGGATACTGGGTTTATTCTTGCAGTACCCTCCCACCCCCACTTTTTGTCTAGTATTTGATGAAACAGAAGTGTTCTGGGGAGGGGGGCGTGGCTTAGACGCCGATGAAGACGGTCGCGTGAGCCGAGAGCTCCGCGCCGACCTCACCACTTATCCTGTAAGGAACCCTGAAGTGGCGCTTCCGCGACATTGGGAGGGCCCCCACGGGTGCGGAGACCTGCGCAGCGGGAGTTTGAGTGCCCCGTTACCGCTCAGCGCCGGGTTCCGACTCCGTGGGCCCGGAGGCTCGGACTGCGCACTTTGAAAATGGCGACCCTCTCCGCGAGTTATTAAGCGGGGAGCGGCCCGGAGGGGGCGAGGATCAGTGCCATTGCGGAGTGGGAGCTCCCCTCCTCGAGTGCGGCGGATGCTGGATGCCGGCGATGAGACCCTCCTCCCCCGGCGCGACCTAAGTTACCGGCGTAGTGGGCCCAGCTGGCCAGGCGCCTGATTGGTCCCGGGAGTGTCCGCCTGCAGGTGAGACCGGGACTTATGACGGTGGTTAACTGAGGAGGATCGCACTCAGCCGGGAATCCGGAGGCAGAGACAGAGCGGTGGTCACGGCCCCGGGGGCTGCGGGGAAGGGGCCCGGAGCGGCTGAGCAACGACCAGGAGCGAGATAGGCCTCTAAGTTTGCCCGGGGAACGCTTGCTACCCTACGCCCTGATGATCGGACCAAGGCTGGGATCCCAGACCTGGTCAATGAGCGGTGTTATCCTGCCCACTGAACCGGGGAAGGTGACGGGGGCCCCTGCGGAGCACTGATCGAGCCTGGCCTAGCAGACTAGGGGAGACGTGAGGGCCGGTTCGAACACGCTAGCGGACCGAGGCGGGGGCCCGCCGGCCGTTCCCTTGTGAGTCACCGATGCAGTGGAACTGACCGAGGATCTGGACCCTTCCTTTGTCATCGCCGCTGGAGACCGCGAGGGGCGTGGCTGCCCATCGAGCGGCGCGGCCCTGGGCCGCGGCCCTCTGAGGAGACCTGGCCTAAGGGATGTAAGTGATTGGATGCCTTGTGGGATCCCGGTTGGCGGCGCTGCTGGCAGACCGGAGAGTTTGCTCCCTGCACCTTGAAAGGCCCTGGACTTGGAGTGGTGCACTTGCTGGGTGGCCGCAAACGGAACCCTTCTTTGGGGGCACTGGTTATCAGGCCTTTGGACTCGAGTGCCCCGCTGCACCAAACCGTATACGGGGTTTACTGCTGAGGTGCCTGCTGGTCTCTTGGGCCTGATGCACCCCTACCTGCCGACTGGAGGTCTTACCTGCTAATGGACTGATTGGTGGGTGACTGCGAGTAGCAGAATCGAGTGAGGAGCCTTAGGGAGCGTACTCAACAGCCGGAACTGGCGGCTCGGGGCCATTATGTCCTAGACCAACGAGGCGACCCGCGTTCACTTACTGTAGGAGGAATTGTATGGCGAGTCTTGTCCCGGAGGCCGCATTATCTGCCACGTATGGGGAAGCCACGAGGCCGGCAGGGGGGAGCTCTCCCGGAGCCGGAGGGCGAGGTGATGGAGCAGCGGAAACACGACGTGGTTGACCCGCCCCAAGAGGGACTGATGCAACAGCAGGTGGACCAGATCCTCCGAGCTATCACGGACACGAAAGAGGCGCTCCAACAGTACATTGCGCAAGTATCACTGGGACTCCTACGAGCGGACCATGGGAAATTGGCCGATCGAGTGAAGCGTGCTGAGACCACTCTGGAGGTATTGGAACCAACTCAGAAAGCATTGGAAGTCCAGATGGGAGAGGGTCACTCGCAGGCTCCAAGTGCTGGAGAGGAGGGGCTGAGGACGCCGAAGGGCGTAACAGAAGGAACAACATCAGAGTGGTGGGCCTTCCGGAGGGAGTGGAAGGGGACAGCATGGTCGACTACTTGGAGCAGTGGCTGCGCTCTGAGGTGGCTCCCGAGGGCTTGACACCATTCTACACTTTGGAGAGGGCACACAGGGTGCCTGCCCGACCGCTGCAACCTGGGAGGCCGCCCAGGCCGGTGGTGGCTCGCCTGCTCCATTACAAGGACAGAGATCTCCTACTACAGAAAGCACGCACCGCAGGCCCGTACAGAGTGGACAATAACAACGTCTCCCTGTTCCCAGATTACACTTTCGACGTACAACGACATCGAGTCTCGTTCTTGGTGGTGAAAAAGGCCCTCCGAGATGAAGGCATTCAGTACTCCCTGATGTTCCCGGCACGCTTGAGAGTAACTTTGGACGGTAAAAATTTTTTTCATAATGACCCCGATGAAGCATGGAGCTGGTTGGAAACCTATCGAACAGGAGCAAGCGAGACCAGCGGCGCTGGCGGGCGACCGGCGGGGGCCCCCCGAACAGCCCGCGCACGACACTCCAGAAGACGACGATCTGCGACGCAGAAGCCTTCTACATCTCAGACGGAGATGGAAAGGTCAGCAGCGCTACAAGCCGTGACGGAGATTTCACGGGCGAGTGGCTCACCACTACTGGGTGTCACCGAGTTCGAAAAAGGATCAGCAGGGACGGATTCCGACGGAACAGACACTGGGAGTGTCACCCTGCCTCGCATCACTCCGGGGACAGCGGACGAGATCGTTGATGCCTGACCTCATGCACTGTTTCCAATGGCTAGTAAGGAGGGTTGATTGGTTTGGGTCCCATAGGCCTCAGTGGGAGACAATTGGGACATACAGGGTGATTTGGCGGGCTTGGACAGAGGGGCATTTATGTTGGACAACCCCCTGCATGGTCGGGACTTCCTCCGGGGGAGCTGAACACTCTTATAGTGAGGTTTGGTGCTAGGATGTCATGAGACCACTGACCAGATCTTCTTGGCGCTAGGGCTTCCCCCCCTAGTTTCGCTCTTAGAGTGACCCCTGGTAGCTACCAGAGGGATTATTAGGGAATAGTTTGGATGGGTACTAGCTGTTTAGAGCCTGTTCTGGGGAGGGGAGGGTCATTTAAGAGTTGGTGTTTTTGGGGTAGTTAGAATCACTGGTGTGCCGATGCAGGGAGTGCAGTTGTGGAACAAAGATAAATCGCACAATGGTTGCTTCACTTGAGTTCAAATGCATTACGTGGAATGTACGGGGGATGCATACGATGTTGAGACGCCATAGGGTTCATGCCTATTTAGTGCGACGAGGGGTACAGATAGAGTTTCTTCAAGAGACCCATATGGACCGAACCGAAGGCCAGGCATTGCAGCGCAGGTGGAGGGGGCAACTCTTCCACACGGGGTGCACTGATTTGGGTGAGTAAAAGCTAACAACAATGTCTCAGCTGGATTCAGTGGGGGAGGCAAATACATCAGCATGTACACAACATTGCAAGACAAAGAAAAGGAGACTCCTAATTGTTTGTATGAAGGTGCTCATGGCATCATATATTTAAAGTACACATTTTATCATGGCAGATTCAGCAGCACTGGGAACATAAATTATGGTGGCAATCAAAGTGGCAAAGTGCACGTTGTGCTCGTGACAAGAGAATAAACGGCGTAAGTGACTAGTGCAAAACACAGCGAGCGGCGCAAAGTGACAAAGTGATAAAAAGGCTATATACAATAATCAATGGTTCAACACAATTGTTATATATAATGACTGTACAAAGTTTTTAATTTTGGAAGAACCAAAGCAAGAGATGCGTCATAAAATGCGCTGAGAGAAAGGTCGACGGCGTTTCGGTCCTATTCATTCAGGACCATCATCAGGACCAGATTGCCAATTGTTTTTAAAAAGTGCTGTGTACCAACCAGGGTTCAGCGAAACTGAAAGAACCTAGTGGTAATACAGCCAAAGTCTAATTCAAATGATATCAGGAGTCCTAGATGGCTAGGGCAGCAGTGTCGGAGCCCCGATCCACTGCGAAAGTCAGTTCAGAGGGACCACTAGTGAAACTGTATAATTGATAGTAGAAAAGGTCCAACTAGAATGTGAAGGCAGGGTCGGGTCACCGATCCGCTGCTAAGGTCCAAGCAATGGTATCAAGTAGAAGACTGAAGAGTCTTGCTTGAGTCAAACTAGGGGATGGCAGGAACCGCCACAAGCGTATGCGGTTTAGGATTGAAGAGTGAAGAGCCTAGCTGGAATTAATCAGAGGTCTGGCAGGAACCGCCACAATCGTGTGCGGTGTGAGCGGGGGTTCCCTTCCAGCCGACTCAGCAGCTAGTGGATCCTGAAGGGAGGTTTGTGGCTGTCATAGGGCGATTGGACGGGAGATACGTTACATTATGTAGTGTGTATGCCCCTAATGTGGATCAGACGTCCTACTTTGCTAGACTATCAGGGAAATTGGCACCATTTCTGACCGGTTCAGTGATTTTAGGGGGCGATTTTAACTCTATAGCAGATACTGTGATGGATAAGTCGCATCCGCCATTACCACAGGCCCCCATACATAGGCTCTCGAAAACCCGGAGGGACTGGCAAGCTGAGTGGGGGCTGATAGACACTTGGCGCGCACAGCACATCGGGGAGCGGGACTATTCTTATTATTCTGTCATTCACGACCTACATGTACGGTTGGATGCCGTGTTGTATTGTGTTGCCCAGATGTTCACGCGCTGGTCTACCATAGTGAATACCTGACGAAGACAATATCAGATCACAACCCACTGCTCTTAGTGCTGCGATGGTCCCGGGAAAGACCTGCCATTCCTACCTGGCGTTTACGCCCGGAAACTTTGGAGGACCCGGTGTTTCGTGCAGAGGTGCAAGAGGGAATAGAGCACTATTTTCACGAGAATGAGGGGACGGCTTCGACCCTGGCACTAGAATGGGACGCCTTTAAGGTAGTGGTGAGGGGTTTATGTATTGCCAAGGCGACAGGGGTGCGGAGAACGCTGTTGCAGGATATTGAGAGAGAGGAACTGCGACTGCGTCAGGCGGAGAGAGCCCACCCCGAGCGCCCGGAAATGCAGGCCGAAGTCCTAGCCGCAAGAGAGAGTGTGGCGCTGCATGTGGAGAGATTGCGCTGTTTTGATCACAAAGAATACCTGGCACGGGTGCATGCGGAGAGGGATAAGGTGGGCACCCTCCTGGCTTGGTTGGCTAACCCGGTACTGAGGGGCACACCTATACTTGCCTTGACCTCCCCAGCGGGTGTACCGGAATATACTCAACGGGGAATTAACGAGTTGTTCCTGGCCTATTATGCGGACCTCTATGAGAGTAAGCTGCGGGATGAATGTGATGGCCTGAGAGTTCTTGGCTGAGGTACGATTGCCGTGCCTTGAGCCCGACCAAGGGGTAGCGCTGGGACAGGGGATTACGGAAGGGGAAATACGAAGTGCGAAAAAACACATGGCGCGCAAGAAAACCCCGGGGGCCGATGGTCTGTCGATCGAATTTTACGCTACGTATATTGATATCCTGGCCCCCAAACTGCTGGCGGTTTATCAGGAGGCCTGGGACTTGGGGAGACTGCCAGCCTCCACTTGCGAGGCTATCATTATTCCGTTGTTGAAACCGGGCAGGGACTCACTCACTAGGTCGGCTTTCCGCCCATTATCTATGTTAACCACTAATTACAAGATTTTGAGTAGGATTCTTGCAACCCGGCATCTTCCCTACATGGCGCACTTGGTCCATAGTGACCAGGCGGGCTTCATCCCGAAACGCACTACCGCGACCAACGTGCGCCACCTATTACGGATACTGGGAGAGGACCATAGTGCAACCCCTGTTGCAGCGGTCCTCTCTGTCGATATTGAAAAGGCCTTCGACAGCCTAGAATGGCCGTATTTATATCGGGCCCTTCACGCGTTCGGACTTGGGGACTCCTTTGTGGGGTGGACGGAGCTCCTTTATAGATCAGCAACGGCGCGAGTGCGGACGGGGGAGACGGTTTCTTCACCTTGTCGAGTGGGGCGGGGAACGCGACAGGGCTGCCCGCTCTCCCCGTTGTTTGCCTTGGCCATTGAGCCTTTGGCTTCCCATGCCCGGTCAGGGAGACATTACTCTGGTTTATCCCTCCGCGGGGATATGCAGTTTATTTCCTCTATGCGGATGATTTGTTGCTCTTCCTTGCGAACACGGATGTGGCTTTGGAGGGCGCTACGGCGTTTGCTCTCCATGTTTGGGCAGTATTCAGGATTGGGGGTGAATTGGGTGAAGACTTGTTTGTTTCCGGTGGTGCCGGCTGATGTGACTCCATCGCAGGTGGCGGGCATTCGCTGGGAGCCACATTGTTTACCTTATTTAGGTGTTAACATTTATCATACCACAGAGGACTTACTGGAGGGTAACCTGGGTCGGGCCATTCGCGGACTCAAAGGCAGCTTTACGTTCTGGAGCACGTTACCGCTGTCAGTGGCGGGCCGGGTAGCGCTCCTGAAGATGGTGGCGCTCCCACGCTTACTGTATTATTTTCGGACGTTACCGATTTGGGTGCCGGGCTCCGTTTTCCGGCAGCTCCGTTCCATGGTTGGTGAATTCCTCTGGGGGACGGGAAGGCGGCGAGTTGCAATGACTACGATGACGCGCCCGAGAGCTGACGGGGTTATGGCGGTGCCCGACTGAGTGGTACTATCTGGCAGCACAGCTGCAGTGGCTTACGCAGGCGGTAACTCGGGAGTTCCGGGGCCCGGATGGCCCTGAAGGGCGGTGGGTCCCACGTTACATCTTGCCCTTTATAGTACTCCAGCAGAAGATGCGTCTCGACCCGCTCACCGTTGAGGAAAGAACGCTACGATTGTGCTGGAATCGAAGCCAGCGACGGGCCGGATTCACCCTCCCATATGTCCCAGAGATACCGCTGGGAATGTGTACGGCCTTCCCCCATGGTGGGGATTGGACCGCATTGGCTAATTGGGAAGACCTGGGTATACAAGTATTAGGAGATCTTTACGAGAACGAAGCCCTGCTGTCCTTTCAGGAGCTGCAGCATAGGTATGATCTCCCACGTGGGGATTACTTGTTACACGCAGCGCTTGTCTCGGTAATTCAGCGCCACTGGGGGATGGGACTGTCGGAACCACGGACCTCAATGGCGTGCCAATATGTGGTTATGGCGGCGGGGACCTTTAAGGCAATAACGTGCCTTTATAGACGCATGCTAACCGAAGCTCTAGAACCATTGTGCACGTTACAAAAGAAGTGGGAAGCGGACATAGGTAGAGACATTCCTGAAAAGACCTGGGTACAGCTGGTTAGGAGAGCCTGAAAGTGTACAAGGAATGCCAGGTTTCAATTGGTAAATTTCTATGTCCTGCATAGGGCGTATTTGACACCTGCTAAGCTTAATAAATATTTCCCTACGACGGCTGCTCAGTGCCCGAGGTGTGGTTTGGAGGGAGCCGACTTCCCGCACATGATGTGGGGCTGTACGAATTTGGTAACGTATTGGGAGGAAGTACTGGACCTGCTATGTAGTATAACTGACCGTACCCTGCACCTAGATCAGGGCACTTGCTTACTGCACTGGTTCCCGCACACCGCTAAAACAAAAATTACTAGTACATTTCTAGACCTGGGCCTTGTATTAGCCAAGAGGGAAATTACAATGCATTGGAAATCAGCGAGGGGACCAAGTGTGGGGAGATGGAAGACAGACTTATTTAAGTGGGCGACCAGTGAGGGTACTGTCAGACTGCAACAGGCGCTGCGTACCGATAATGAAAAGGCACTGGAGGCGGCGAGGGCGTGGGAGGCCTTAGTTACGGCATTGCAGGTTCTGGACACAAGCTCGGAGCAGGATTTGGTGGTGGCAGATCAGGGAGATCCAACTGATACCTTAACACACGGAGACTAAATTAGAGCATGCTTAGCGGAGTGACAGGAGTCCCCAGATAACAATTTATACCCTGTACTGCTCTCCTATTGCTTGCGATTGTTATTGTAATATTTTATGGCGCATCCTTTTGGTTGTACTGCATGTCCTGGGCACACCGGTGGTGGGGGGAGGGTTGGATACAGAGAGAAGTTTGTAGGATGCGTTGATGCTGGCTATCCATGTGCTATTGCAATGCTTCTCTCTGTTGTTGCTTGGCTGAAATTCAATAAAACAGATTTTAAAATAAAACAGAAGTGTTCTGGGGTCCTGCTAACCAGGTCCCCAATACCAGTGTTCTTTCCCTAAAAAGGTTTAATTGTTTTCTCCAAATTGGCAAAACCTTTAGCACCATCTGCAAGTTCCCAGTAAATGGTACCTCTGTTACCTAGGCCCTGAGGTACTAAAGAGGGTTCCTAAGGACAGCAGCACGAACTGTGCCACTCTAAGGGACCCCTCACCAAGCACATGCGGGTCTTGGGGCAGACAAAAGTGAAAATATGACATGTCATACATCCCTGTGTGCCATGTCCCGAACACTGCATGTAAGATTTGTAAGTCACCCTTACAGCAGGCCAGACAGTCCTAAGGCAGTGTGCTTAGCATTACATGTGAGGGCATACCTGCATGTGCAGATATGCCCCGGTGCTGGTGAGTCCTATAACTGCCAGTACAAGTGACCAGGGAAGCCATCTTAAGACATGTGCTGGACAATGGTGAAAACCAGTTCCCCAGCTACCTGATGGATTCACCGAAAATAGGGATGTTTGGTATCAAACATCTCATATTGGTAAACCCACACTGATGCCAGTGTTGGATTTACCTATACATGCACCCAGAGAGCACCTTAGTGGTGCCCCCTGAAAACCTACCAGTCTTTGATGTCCTTGCTGACTGGTTTCTGCCAGACTGCCACCCGAGACACTGTTCTAACCGCCTAAGGTGAGAGCCAGAACAAAAGCCTGTCCGGGATCTCCTTGAGTCGTGTGTGTCATTTATTGATCATTGTGTGAATTTGCAAATGTCTTACACTCCTCTGCGTTAAGCCTAAGGCTGCTCGACCACACTACCCCCTAATCAAGCACTTTGGAATTGCATAGCAAGCCCCTGTCCACTCATAAGGGAACCCCTGGACACTTTAAACGGCATATCAGACTTTTGATATATCACAAAGTGCCAGCTTCCTACATTGGTGGTGCAGCTGTGGGATACAAGACTTGACATTTGCTGTACCACTTGGTCGATAAGTGATTCCACAGAGGAATCCAAAATTTTCTGTAGCTAAAAACATTTTTCGTTTTTTGATTTTTTAAAAAATAGCTGTTAGGGCCTTGGTTAAGTCCCTCTGCAAAACTGTTTACAATTAAAAAAGCAGTAAAGTTAGGCCTTCAGTAATACTTAGCATTTTTAAGTTCTAAAAAAACTTACCAACTACTTTAAAAATCATGTCTGTAGAAGGGACCTCCCAGGGACTCAACCTTGCTCCCTATCAACACCTTAGGGTTCCCCAACTTAAGAAGCTGTGTAAGCTATGTAATCTTATCATGGGACCTAAACCCAAAAAAGCTCATCTGCAGCAGTTGCTGGCAGAAAACAACAAGGACTTTGCAATTAAAAATTCCCTGACTGGGGAAGAGGAAGACGACCAGGAGGTGGATAAGTTTGACCATGACTTCAACTCTACCCCCTCAGATCACTCCACTGGGAGCATTCCTAGTAGTGTACCAGAAGAGAACGACCCTGAAGTTGCAGATCTTCAGAAATTAGCCAGGAGGATAGCATTAGAGGATAAACTCCTGGCTATATAAAAGGAAAGAATTGAGATAGCCGTAGGCCCCTTCTCAGGTGGCAGCAAAATCATAAATAAGGAAGGGTTTCACCTTAAAATCGCCAAAAAGGATTGTCCCAAAATATTCAGAGGGTGATGATATCAACAAATGGTTTACATCCTTTGAGAGGGTCTGTAAAATGAGACAGCTGAACAAGAAGTATTGGGGCTCTTCTTTGGGAGCTATTCTCAGTAAAGTGTAGGGATAGGCTCCTGACATTGAATGAGGCATCATGAAGGACACCCTGATTGAGGGCTTTCGACTCACTGCTGAAGAATACAAGATAAGGGAGACTCAGACAATCCAGAGTCAGACCTGGGAAGATTTTATAGACTTTACAGTAAAAATTCTAGGTGGTTAGTTAAAAGGTAGCCATGTGCCCGATTATAATGGGCTTTATAATTAATTATGAAAGAGCATCTATGAATTGTGTCCATGAGAAGCTGCATCAATACCTGGTGGACCTGGGACGAGTCTCTCCACAAGAGTTGGGGAAGGATGATCATTGGATAAAAATCTAGAGTGTCCAGGACCAATCATGGAGGGAGTGACCAAAAGAAAGGGGTTGTCAAGTTGAGCTTCCATTCCGAAGGGGGTGCTCGCACCGGAGGGAAGTCACGGACTAGCTCCTTCATGAATTGCTTTATTAGACTGGAGGAACAGACACGTAACTTGGAGATCTCATATCGGGAAATCGAGGCGTGGTGCACCTTCACCGACGAGAATTGGAGACCTGACTTTGCTAAGGAGAGGCGATATGGCAAAATCTGTTCTGGAGACGCTTGCAACAGGTGTAAGTTGTTCCTCTGGCACCAGCAGCAGAACCGCTTTCACTTTAGACAATACGTCTTACTGCTTTCAGCTCTGGATTTTGCAATGATATTCCTGCACTCCTGTGAGAGATTCATGTCTCTGAACTCTAAGAACTCAGGAGCCATGCATGGAAATGAATAAACTCTGGTGTCTGGGTGACATACTTGGCCCTTGTCTCTGGTCAGGAGAGATTGTTGTAGGTGTATGGGCATCGATTTCGACAACACAAGACGTTTCAGGAACCAGTTCTGCCTGGACCATCATGGGGCTATCAGGATCAGATGACAGCCTTCCATTTTCATCTTGGTCAACACCCTGGGATTGGGGGGGGGGGGAAGGGGGGGGGAGAAGCATATATCCCAGACCATTGCATTAAAGGGCATCTCCCCCCCCCGAGGAACCTGCTGGCATAGGATTGGCATTTGGCGTTCTCTCTTGTGGCGAAGAGGTCTAAAGCTGGCTTTCCCCACATTCAAAACCTTGTCGAGCTGGATCTGTTCCAACTCCCATTCGTGGCAACTGGACTGCGCTCTGCTTAACTTATACATGTTCGGCTCCGAGCGAGATTCCGTGTTGTGTCATCCAGTCCCACAGCTGCTGCGCTTCCTGCAATAGCGTGATGGATTTCGTTCTCCCTTGTTTTCTGACTTAGTACATGCTAGTGGTATTGTCCGTACGAACCAGCATGGAGGAACCTGCTATCCTTGGCAAGAAAGCCTTGAGACAGAAAAATGTCTGAGCTCTGGCCTGTTGATGTGCTGTTGTCTTTGCGCAGTGGACCATTTGCCTTCTATTTGCAACTCCTGCAGATGGCCTCCCCAGCCGTCCATTGAAGCGTCCGTCATCAGAATGAAACCTGGGATGGTTTGGAGGAAAGTAAGGCCCTTTGAGAGATTTGGTATGTGAAACCGCCATAGCAGGGCCTCTTTCATGCATGTTGTGATCTGTATTACATCCTCGAAGGATTTCGAGATTTGCAGCCATTGCCTCTGTAGTTCTTCTTAAAGAGGCCTCATCCTTAGTCTAGCTACTGGCACTAGATCTATTACTGAAGAACATTCCTAGGAGCGATTTGTAGGTTTGTAATGAAACTGACTTTTTTCCCCCCGATATTTTCTTTGCCAGTCCTTGCAATCATATCTGCTTTTCTTGTGATAGGAAAGGTTTGCAATTGATGGTATCTATCGATCCCAGAAACGATATGACTTGACTGGGAAGGAGTGAAGATTTTTCCTTGTTTACAGTGAGGCCTAGAGTCCAGAACAACTGAAGGCAGGTGTTTGTAGTTTGACAGGCCTTCTGTGCTGTTGGTGTTTTGAGCAACCAGTCGTCCAGGTATGGAAATACCTGGAGACCTTGAGATCGTAGGGCTGCTGCTACCAGCGCAAGGCACTTGGTAAAGATTCTTGGCGCCGATTAGAGGCAAAATTTACGTACTTTGTATTGGTAGTGGGTACCAGCTACCATAAATCTTTAAACTTTCCGAACCTTCCGATGGATAGGGATGTGAAAATATGTGTCTTTCATGTCGATCGAGGTCATGAAGTCTCTTTTGCTGAAACAACGTAGAATCTCAGAGAGTATTACCATCTTGAACG
Source organism: Calotriton arnoldi (assembly GCA_963921515.1). NCBI lineage: Eukaryota > Metazoa > Chordata > Amphibia > Caudata > Salamandridae > Calotriton > Calotriton arnoldi. The sequence goes on along the minus strand of CAWUFW010000555.1, from coordinate 867,704 downwards.
TCTGTTGTCTAAGAAACTTGTTGAGATTCCTGAGATCCAATATTGGTCTCCATGCCCTGATTTCTTCTTAATCAAGAAAAAACGGGAATTTAAACCTCTTCGACTTAGAGATAAAGGGACATCTTCTATTGCTCCTTTGGGGAGCAGGACCTGAGCTTCTTTGTGTAGTAAGTGAAGAAGTTGGTGGGGGGGAGGAGGGGAACTCTCCTCTGTATGGAGTATTCGGCAGGCGCTTAGTAAATTCTAGGTTATGTACAAAGGTGACTAGGTTCAACACCCAATGATCCGTTGTTATATTGCACCACTGATGCACATAGTTGGAAATCTTCACAACCACAGGATGGGAGGGAAGCTGGTACCAGGACGTGATCATGGTTTCATATTAGAGTCACAACCTTGTAAAGGCATTCTTTTGTGGCCACCTTGACGAGAGAAACCAACTGTGGAAGACTGTCGCTATGCAGGAGGGTTCTAACTGCCGGTATTGTGGCTGATCAGGCTGATACTGTTGGCCTCTCTGGTAACCTCCCTTGTAAGAGGTAAAGCCTCGTACTCTAGCCCCTATGAATGGCACTTTTCGATATTGTATTGTGCCCAACGATTTTGCAGTGTCCGTATCAGTCTTGAACGGTAACAGTGCCTCGTCGATATGCTTTATGAAGAGGGAATCCCCATCGAAAGCCATATCCAAGATCTTTGTCTGCACCTCAGGTCTAAAAGTTGTCGCCTTCAGCCATCCCCATCTTCTGGGCACGGCGGCACCAGCCAGTTGGCTAAAGCCCGTGTTGGCTACGCCGAGGGTGCAGACGATGGTTTCCGACGCTGCACGATCTTCTAACAGGATCTTCCTTGCTTTCCGCCTTCTGTCCCCTGGCTAAAGCGGACATATCCGACCACATCTGGCAGTCAGTGGCCGATGATGGCTAATGCATTTTCCGTCCTGATCGTGACTGCAGCCATAAAGAAGCGATTTCCAAGGATGTCCATTCTGCGTCCCTCCTTATCAGGTGGAGTAGTGATTGTGGTAGCAGGATTCTTGGATTCTGTCTGTGCCGCTTGGGAGATGACCGAATCTGGCTTGGAGTGTCCTATGAGGCAAAATCGAGAATCCTCTGGAGCCCTATACTTTTTCTCAGTGTGAGGAAGTACCGGAAGTATGGTCGTTGGTGTTCTCAAAATTGTAATGCCTTCCTGCCATATGTAATCAATAATGGGTTTGGAGCGTACCAACTTCCTGGTGTCCTCTTTGAAATCGTACAAGAAGCAGTCTGTTTGCTTGGCAGTCATTGGCAAGTGAAACCTGGTGGCTGCTCTCCATTAAATTATGAAATCCTCCAATGTCCTCAGGGGAGAATCTGATGGCAGGTGCGGAGGAGGGGGGGGGGTGAAACAACCTTTAGAACGCATGCATTACATCGCATGGCATTAGATTGCGGTTTTTACAACGAAAGTCGTTACGACTTGCACTGGAGGGCGCTATAGGACAAGGAGTAGTTTAAATTACTATCCAACACCTTCCCTACTGTACGTAGGCTGGAGTTGGAATAGTAAATTAAACTACTCCTAAGTCCAGCGCCCTCCAACGCAAGTCGTTGTAACGACTTGCGTTGTTAAAACCGCTATCTAATGGCATGCGATGTAATGCATGCGTGGTATCGTCATACATCCGGAGGAGGGGAGGAAGTTGGTATGAAAGAATCCTCCCAAGGATCTGGTGCAGAGATAGGGTCCGGTAACTTACCCTCTTCTTCTGAAGCAGACTTATCCCCTGCGTCAGGGTCGGTTGGTAAGGGGCGAGGAGCAATTGTATGTGTGACTGGAGGCTGTAAAACTGGCATACCCAGTGGATCTGCCTGAGGTAATGGTCTGTCAGGTTGATCCCCTTGCGGCAGAAATCGTTGCCTGTAATCGGCCAACATCGGCTGTAGATCTTGGATGAGAGATGGTGGACGATGGGCCATATCCCTGGGACGCGATTCTGATTGAAAACCATATGAATGGTAGAGATGAAATGGAGTCACATAGACCTGCTGATAGTATTGAGATTCACTGTGGTAATCTTTATCCTCCTCATCCTCTTGACATTTTACGTGCAGCTCTGATGGACTATGAGCTACACCATAAACACCAGCATCATCATCTGTATAGTCCTGTATGTCCAAGAGATGCGATGGGGTTAACGTCTGACACCTTACTGTATTCAGATATGGTCGGGCGAAAAAAAATCTTGGTTACGTTTGTGATCCAAGTAACCTTAGTCGACGAAGATGTAGCCGGAAGGGTAGATTCCATCGTAGACTGTCGTCATCGCCAACGGTGCAATCGTCGACTGTATCGTCGGAAGTTTCAATGACGTGTTAGTCGACGGGGCACTCACCAACTAATTGGTCGTCGACTGGATCTTCGTTGACGAAATCTTCGTTGACGGGAGAGCGTTGAGGGTCTTCGACGAGGATGGAGCTTTTGACTTCCTCTTGGAGAGCAAGACTCTCGTGGACTATACAGGAGCCAAGATGGCTGTTGTCATCACAGTTGCCGTCATCGACGGTGCCAACGATGTTACACTTTTTTTGTGAGATTTCTGCCTCACAGGGTCTGAGGCGGAGGCTCTTGGGCGATATTTGTCCTTTCTGGACGGCGTGGAGGGCACAGACCATGTAGGCTCTGAGGAGTGCTTCGCTCCTTTCTCCTTCTTAGAGCCTTTGGTGTCATGAGAACGTCTATGGTGTTTCCTACCTTCTCCAGAGGAACTGTCCCTCGACCTGGTCCTCTTGTGAGATGTGGAGGATCTCTCTTTATCAGACAAAACTGTCTGGTGCTTAGTGGTCTGGAGCCACAGCAACAACCTTCCCTCTCTATACTTGAGGGTTTTAGATGAAAAGGTGCGGCAGATGTTGCATTCCTTCACCTCATGCTTCGGATGGGGCAATATATGCACTCTATGTGGATCATCCACAGGGACTTTTCCTGCCACAGGTTTTACATGGGTGGAAAAGGCCACTCTTGTCAGACATGGTGTCAAGACTGTAGAAATTTCAGAAGTTGATAAAACGGAGTAGCACTCAGGGAGACTCCCACACGACGTGCAGTGAAAATCTGAGGGGATCTGCCTCTGCAGGGAGTGTTCTAGAGCGTGCAGACAGCTGAGTGGCTGCGGTCAACTTTTGGGCCATTTTTTAAAATGGACACAGATAGACTATCAATATCATTGCCCAGGGCCATTATACCCTATGATATATATTAAATACAGCTTGATTATTTCACTGTGTGACTCCCATCTCGACGACGTTGAATGATTCAAGCATGTGAATCTATGAAAGATACCACAATACTGGCTAAAAAGGAGGACCACTCCGAACACGATTAGGAGGGTGGGCCCCGAGACCGCAATAAACTTTAGTGGGTACCAGAGTGTAGGAAGCCAGCTCTGGATATGTGTAGGAAAGTGGCTCTGTATATACTGTACCTAAGTAAGGTTCAGGGTGTACAGAGTCCACAGTCCCCAGAGGGTTGACAGAGGCTAAAGTTAGATATAACCTTACTCTCCAAAGTGGTAGCTTGGTCGAGCAGTAAGGCAGTATCAGAGGACAGTGTAAAGCATTTGTTGTACACACTCAGTCAGCAAATGAAGCCACACACTCAAGAACTGAACTCTAGGCCAATGGTTTGTATATAAAAATATATGCTTGTTTTATTTTAGAACCAACAATAGGATCAAAATATACTTTCTCAGTATGAGATGCTTTGGTTATTCACCTTACAGATAGGCAATAGACTTTGTTGATAGTGGTTATCACAGTTGGTGCAAGAGGCAACACAGGGTCAAATTCAATGCAACATTGAGCTCAATGGAAAATTATACTTAATTACAATTGATTACTTTGCAGAGCACTTTTCTAACCACAGGACTGGATCCTGGATTCAGTCCTGGGACACTTCCTGTAAACAGGTAAGAAAAAGCGTTTTGGTTATTGTAGTGATTTTTGAAGAATATTACTATATTTCAAAAGCTGACACTTAGAAACTTTTCTGGGTAAAATTACCAATGTTATCCTATGAAAGGAAATACAGTGTGCAAGCAAAGTATGTTTACGTTACTTTTGTAATCCAGTGCTGGACTCTAGGTTCAGCACTGGGACATTTACTTAAAACAGGTAAGTAATTACGTTTTTGTAGTTTGTTCGATTTTTAAAGAATATTTGTAAAATACAGAAATCGACACTTAGAAGAAATTTCACAGAAAACCAGTCAATGGATCCCTATGAAAGAAAAGTGAGTTAACGGTAAGTAACGTTGCGATTACTTTTTAGGGCCAGTGTTGGGCACTCGGGTCCAGCACTGAGGCCCCTCCTAATACTAGGTGAGTATTTTCGTTTTCGTGACTCGGTTGATTTTTGGTGAATATTCTAAAGTTTCAGAACTCCACACTTAGAAGAAATTTCGCAGAAAACCAGTCAATGGAACCCTATGGAAGAAAAGTGAGTTATCGGATTTCGGGTAAGTACTTGACTGGCAGGGTTAAGGTTCTGGGTAAGACTCAGGGGTCCCCCAGGATCAGGTAAGTACAGTTTTTACACCCTCAGCGGCACAGGGGCGGCCGGGTGCAGAGTGAGAAGGCCCAATGTTATCCTATGGCAGGCGGGGGCCCCGGGTTGGTGGCTGCTGGCAAGCAGGCCACGCGACTGTGGGAGCTGGGCTCCTGGTCACTTGCTCAGGGCAAGTAGGGAAGTAGGTTAGGATAGAGGTTGCACTTCCAGGGGCACTCGGGCGGCTGGGTGCAGGGTGCTTTGAGCCGTCGGGCGCTCAATGTTAAACAATAGAGGTCGTGAAAGGTGAAGAAAGGCTGCAGGCTCGGGGACGGTGATTCTTCAGGGACGACCAACACTTCAGGAGGTAAGTTGGGGTCTTGGAGGATAGGTTGACACCCAGGAGTTGGGCACAGGGGGCCGTGGGGCGCCGGGTGCAGGGGTGTCTTTTGAGGTCGGGAAATCTTACCCCTGCTGGTCGCGGTTGGAGGGGTCCCTTGTCCTGAGGCTGCAGGCGTCGTCTGGGTCGTCGAGGAGGGTCCTTGGCCACTGGATTCTAGGTCAGAATCGCCGGGGGACGTCCTCGAGGTCTTTGGTCACTCAGGCACAGGCTGGACTCGGCGGGTGCAGAGTGTGCAGGTTTCGCGGCTCCGTGCCAGGGCCGGGTCTTTGGTAGGTTTTCTTTTGAGCAGTACCACTGCTCGTGGGAGTCCCTGGGTCGAAGGCTGTAGCACAGAAGTCAGGTCCTCCGGGGTTTGTGAGGTTGCTGAGGCCGGGATTCCGCAGGAGCAGGTTCAGAGGTCGACAGGCCGGTAGGGCTGGGGCCAAGTCAGTTGTTGTCGCCTCCTTTTTAGCAGCTGCACGGCTGGTCTTCTTGCTTCGTCTTCTCTTCTTGTTTTCGGATCTGGGAACTCCGGAAGGAAGGTTCAGGGAGCCCCTAAATACTAAATTTAGGGGTGGTTACAGGTAGGTAAGGGCAGGGACCAATGGGTCCCTTCCCTGGGGTGGGTACACCCCCTATTCTGTTCCTCTCCAGTGGGAGGGGGCAGGAGCCTGTCCCTGGTTGGTCAGGTCCCCCATCCTCAAGATGGCGGGGACTCGAGTTTGTGCTTCACCTCGCCTCCCCACCTTAGGGGTGGAGTTGGCAGAGGTGGGCACAACCCATTTCCTGCTTCTGGTTTTCCCGCCGGTTCTCCCGCCAGGAGTGGGGGTAGAACCAGTGGGGACCAGTTTGCTGGAAGCAGCAAATGGTCTGGGAAACTCCAAAGGCGGCAGGCCTTTGAAGCTCCCCCTGCCCATCCTGGGGGTGGAGGCTTTGGCACCTCGTCCCGGGATGTGCATTGTTTCAGGCCCCTGAGAGCAGAGGCTCTCGACCCAGGGGTCCAGAAACATGTCTGGTGGTGGCAGCCTGGGCAGCCACTCAGTCCGGACACTGGAGGTCGGGTTGATTTCAGGGGGCATCTCTAAGATGCCCTCTGGAGTGCGTTTACATTAAATCCCACACTGGCATCAGTGGGGGTTTAATGTGCTGAGAAGTTTGATACCAAACTTCTTAGTCTTCAGTGGGGCCATTATGGTGCTGTGGAGTTCGTAATGACAGACTCCCAGCACCATATACTCTTAATGGCAGCACTGCACTTACAATGCCCAAGAATGGACTTGGGCACTGTAGGGGCACAGGGCTCATGCCTCTATGCCCTCACCACTGGCATAGTGCACCCAGCTAGAGGGGTGGCTGACCTAGGCCAGGGCAGTGGCTGGTAGGCATGGCACACAGGGATGTGAGCCATGTCGACTCTTCACTTTTGTTCTGCACCAAGACACGCAGCCTGCAAAGGCAGTGTGTGTGTGTAAGGTGCAGGGTCCCTAAGGGTGGCACAACAAGTGCTGCAGCCCTTAGGGGCCTTCCCTGGTCACAGTGCCCTGGGTACCCATGGTACCATTTACCAGGGGCCGACCTGTGGCCAGGGATGTCAATTGGGTGTAGGTATCAATGCAATTTTAGGGAAGGAACACAGGCCCTGGGTACCTGGTTGGCAGGAGCCCAGGGCACACTCAGTCAAAGTACATCAGTCATTCAGCAAAAAGTGGGGGCATACCATGTAAGAAAGATGGCACTTTCTCACAATATGGTATACTGCTAGGTGGTTATACCGTGCACAGAGTCCAGAGATTCCCCAGAAGTGTACAGGGTTCAATGTAAATCCAAAGTGCTCTATGAGGGGTATTGTGGGCGAGCAGTCTTGGGTCTAACACAGGAGTGTATGACATTTATTGCACACACATTTACCAATAACTGACGACTTAAAAAGGAGATCCACGCCAATTTTATAAAAATAAGCTAAGTTTTATTTTAAGACCAAGATCTTCGCAAAAAGGTTAAGTACGTTTTCCAGGTAAAATACTTTAGTCTTTCAAAAGTAGACACTTAGTGTAATTTTCACACATTTCAATGTTATCCTAAGGAGGAAAACAATGCGGTTTCACGGGTAAGTACAAAACTTACACTTCCAGTCTTCAGGGTTTAAGATCAGCAGAGCGCAAGGGTCAGGTAAGCACAAAGTCTGCACCAACAGCAGTACAGGGGCAGCCAGGTGCAGAGGTCAAATTCGGAGATCGGTCCAATATGTTTCAATGGAGACTAAGGGTGCTTGAAGCCACACTGCTTGCAGGTAAGTAGATCAGTTGCAAGAGCCAGACTTTGGGGGTTAGAGCAAGCACAGGCGGGTCACATGCAGCACCAAACATACACCACCAGCGGCACAGGGGCAGCCAGGTGCAAATACAGAGTCTGGCACCCAATGCTTTTTAATGGAGAAACTCGGCTGGCTAAACAGGCTGCAGGCATCGCACTGGAGGGAGGGAGACCAGTGGCAGCAGAGGTAAGTTGAGGTGTTGAGGTTCATAGGGACACTGTTGGTTCAGCTCACCAAGGCCCAGGGGCTTCGGGTGCAGGGGTGTCCTTTGACATCTGTTTCTTCTTACCAGAGCCGCTTGCGGTCGGGGGGGGGGGGGGAGCATCTGGATTCAGTCTGCAGCTGTCGTCGTGGAGTCCAGGAGGGTTCAGCCAACACTGGACTTGAGGTCAGTATCGCTGGGGAACCTGTTCTGGATCGGTGGGCCACCTGGACAAGGGTCGGAGGCGTCGAGTGCAGAATGGGCAGGAGTTGCGGTTCCGGAGGTTACCAGAGTCCTTTGATCAGGTGTCTTGGGGACAGATTTGCTGTCCTCAGGAGTTTTGGCTTTTGTCAAAGGGCAGGCAATCGTCCTGGGGTTCTAGAAGTCGCAAGCTGTAGGACAGGCATTGTCTTTTTGATGCAGGGTCTTTCAAGCTGGAGATAGGTCGAAAGGGCTGGACTTTTTGGCCTTCCCCCTAGTCTTTTTCCTGACATTAGGTTGGTGGTTTCAGGACTCTGGGCACTTTAGCACTGGTTAGCGGTGCAAAGTGCGTGAGCTTTTTGCTTCCATAGGCTTACATTAGGAACCCCCCCCCCCTATGGGATATCTCCCCCATGGTAGAAAATATGTATGTCATGTTTGGTATGTGTGAGATGGAAATATTAAATGCTGCGCAATGGTGTGCACAGATTTATTTTCACCATTGTGGAAATGCCACTTTTAAACCTTGGCATTTCGGTGTGCTGTGCGCCTGCCTTGTGTAAGGCTGGTTCCGCCCCCTGGGGTGTGTGTCTCCCAGACCCCAGCTCAGGAAGGGAGGAGGGAAGTCTGGCAGACAGGGTGCTCTACACCTCCCCCAAAACCAGTTGGGACCGGTTTCCCCAGAGACCCTTCTGGCCCTTTCTAGTAGGTGGGGTGAGGGGGGAGGGGATGGGGGGTGTGTGTGTGTGTGTGTGTGTGTGTGTGTGTGTGTGTGTGTGTGTGTGTGTGTGTGTGTGTGTGTGGTGTGTGTGTGTGTATATAGATATATATATATAGAGGAGCTGAGACTCCATGTGGGTGTGCTTGGACTTTGACTTGGAGGGGACACTCTGCCAGGAAGTACCGCCGCAAGGGCCTGCGTGCTGGACCCTGTGCCCATCTGTACCCCTCTGCTGTCCACCGGACCAGTGAGAGACCTTTGCTGGAGTGAAGACTGCTGTGCCAGGAGGAGTGCCACATTATGGGGTTGACTGTTCCAAGGAACTGCTGTCCTGTTCTGATGAGCTGCCCACTGCCTGCTGACCTTGCCCAACACTGCCTGTCTGCTCCCCCTAGCGCCTCGTGGGCGCTACTTTGTGTGGGACCCTGAATCTTTGCCAGCTACCTAGCGCCTCGTGAGCGCTGCATCTAAAAGCTGCCCAGGAAGAGAGGAGCTGGTGTCCTGCAGCGCGCTGCTGAGGAATCCACGTGCCCCGAGGGAATCCCGGCGTGTGGGAATCCCCCTGTGTCCTGCCCCATCGCAGGTGCCCACCCCGCATTGTGGTGCCAGAGGATCGGGCGCCACCCCGTCCTTATGTTTCACTCAGCAGCGGGAGCCCACCCCGCGTGCTGCCAGGGAGAGCTGCTTATTTAAAAATACGGCGGGAGCCTACCCCGCGTCTTGCCGACTGTGGCAGGTGCCCACCCCGCAGTTGTCTCTTGTTTGCGCGGGTGCCCACCCCGCTTGGTACTTTAACTAAGGAGGGAGCCTACCCCTCATTGCCGCCAGGAATCACCGCCGCGACCCGAGCAGCCGGAAAAGAGCCGCCGCTGAGAGGAGCACCGATGAAAAGGAAACCGGAGTCGGCGCCCACGCCTGGTTGTGGGCGGGGCCTGCCGAGTCGGAGCTTCGCGGGCTCCATTTCCGCCTCCCCCTGCCTTGGGGAAAGCCGTCCGGAGCCTCGCGGGTTCCCCATCAAAGTCCCGGGTCCCAGGAGGGGGCCCAGGTGAGGTGAGGAGAAGCCTGGAGGCGGCCTGTTGGTGTGCAGGGCTCCCGTGATCTGGAGAGAGCCCCGCGTGTCCCGGGAAGCTGCAGAGAAGGTGAGCAGACTGCAGCGAGAGGCCCCGGACAGCCGGTGAGTGGGCTCATTGGAGAACTGGTGGTGGAGGGGGCAACGGGACAATGTTGCTGGACCCCTGGGTAGAGAGCCATCCGCTCTCCTGGGCTTGCAACAATGCACATCCTGGGACGAGGTGCTAGGTCTCCTCCCCCAGGATGGGCAGGGGGAGCTTCAAAGGCATGCCGCCTTTGTGAGCTTCTCCAGGCCACTTGCTGTACTCAGCAACTGGCCCCCACCGGTTCTGACTCCCACTTTGGCGGGAAGACAGGCGGGAAAAACAAATGAAGGGAAGGGGGTGTGCCAGCCTCTGCCAACCCCACCCCTCAGGTGGGGGAGGCGAGGTAAAGCACAACTCCGGGCTCTCGCCAATTTGAGAATGGGGAGCCCTACCCAATCAGAGCTAGGCTCCTGCCCCCCTCCCACTGGAGAGTGGCAGGATAGGGGGTGTACTCTCCCCAGGACAGGGACCCATTGGTCCCTGCCCTTGCCCTACCTGTAACGCCCCTAAAGTTGGTATTTAGGGGCACCCTGAACCTTCCTTCCTCAGATCCCGCTTCTGCAACAAGAAGACCACCTGCCGTGCAGCTGCTAACAAAAGGACGACACCAACTGATTTGTCCCCAGCCCTACAGGCCTGTTGATCCTTGAACCTGCTCCTGCTAAACCCCGGCGTCTCCAGCGGACAGCAACGTCGAAAACCCCGGAGGACCTGCCTGCCTTGCTCATCTAAAGACTGGGACTCCCACGAGCAGGGGTTCTGCTCAAACAAGCAACACCCCTGGTGCCAGCCGGGAACCGCGAATCCAGCACACTCTGCACCCCTCGAGCCCGGCCTGTGCCTGACTGAACCAAGACCACGAGGACATCCACCCGGCGATTGTGACCTGGAATCCAGTGTTCAAGGACCCTCCTCGACGACCCCGACGACGTCTGCAGCCTCACAACAAGGGACCCCCCAACCGCGACCAGCAGAGGGTAAGATTTCCCAACGCCAAAAGACACCCCTGCACCTGGCGCCCCACGGCCCCCTGTGCCCAACTCCTGGGTGCCTACCTATCCTCCAAGATCCCAACTTACCTCTCGAAGTGGTGGTCGCACCTGAAGAATCTCCGTCCCCGAGCCTGCAGCCTTTGTTCAACTTCCAAGTCTCCCATTGAATAACATTGAGCGCCCAACGGCCCAAAAGCCCACTGCACCCGGCCCCCCCGTGCTGCTGAGGGTGCACCCAGTACCCTGTTCGACTTCCCCACTTGCCCTGAGTAAGTGACAAGGAGCCTTGCTCCCACAGCCGAGTGGTCTGCCTGCCAGCAGCCACCAACCCAAGGCCCCTGCCTGTCCATAGGATAACATTGGGCCTACTCACTCTGGCACCCGGCCGCCCCTGTGCCACTGAGGATGTAACAGTTGTACCTACCTGACCCTGGGAGACCCCGGAGTCTATGCCCAGAACCTTAACTCTGCCAGTCGAGTACTTACCCAAAAGCCGATAACTCACTTTTCTTCCATAGTGTAACATTGACTGGTTTCACTTGGAAATTCTTCTAAGTGTGGAGTTTTGAAACTTTAAAATATTCATCTAAAATCAGACGAATTATGAAACGAATTTACTCACCTGTTATCAGGAGAGATCCCAGTGCTGGATCTTGGTGCCCAGCACTGACCCTGAAAAGTAATCATAACTGTACTTACCGGTAACTTGAATTTCCTTCCATAGGATAACATTGCCTGGTTTTTGCTGAAAAAGTTTCCAAGTGTCGATTTTTTAAACGTACAAATATTCGTTAAAAATCACCTGTCACAAACGCATTCTTTCAATTGTTTACAGGAGATGCACCAGTGCTGGATCCAGGATCCAACACTGAGTAAGAAAAAGTAACGATAACACTACTTACCTGCTAAGTGAATTTCCTCCCATAGGATAACATTGGTGATTCTATGTGAAAAAGTTTCTAAGTGTCAACTTTTAAAATACAATAATATTCCTTAAAAATCACAACTGTAACCAAAACGTTTTTACTCAACTGTTTACAGGAGATGTCCCAGGACTGAATCTAGGATCCAGTCCTGTGGTAAGAAAAGTAATCCAAAAAGTAATCTATTGCATTTAACTAGAAATTCCCATTGAGCCCAATGTATTATTGTGTTTGAAATTGTGTTGCCTAATGCAACAACTGTAACTACTGTGTTCAAAAGTCTATTGCCTCTTGAAAGTATTTAACTAAAACATCTCATTCTGAGAAAGTATATTTTGATACCTATTGCACAAGTTACTAACTTGTGTAACGATATATCTGTAAGAGACAGTAGTTAGTGACAGATTCCTTACCTTAGAATATCCCCAGTCGTCAGGCCGGATCCGGAAAGTTTTTGCGTAGCAGTACCCTTGCGCGTCGGTAGGCGGCGTCGTGCGGCTCCGCGTCCGTCGTCGGCGTCGTGATCGCCGGGATGACGTCGCGGGCAGTACTTAGACGCCGCCCCTGCGCGCTGACGTCAGTTCTGTACGCGCCAGGAACGCAGAGCCATGCAAGAAGCTGACATAGGTGTCTGAAAAATTCTAGGGCCCTGAAAGGGATGTCCTTAACCCTAGAAATCAGTTCGCAGAACGGGGAGGATGGGTGGGCGGTAGTAATCTGTCACTAACTACTGTCTCTTACAGATATATCGTTACACAAGTTAGTAACTTGTGCATCTGAAAGAGACACGTTAGTGACAGATTCCTTACCTTAGAATAGATACCCCAGCAATACCAACCCCGATGGTGGGTCTGCGAACAAAGATCAGACAAGGAAGTCCCGGAGGACAGAACGGCCAAAGAAGCCGTCCCTCCGGACCTGACTGTCAAGGCAGTAATGCTTTGTAAACGTGTGCAGCGAGGCCCACGTAGCTGCCTGACAGATATCCTGCAGCAGAACACCGCGGCCCAAAGCCGTGGTAGCAGCCGTTGCCCTGGTGGAATGGGCACGCAACCCAACAGGAGGCTCCTTCTTAGCCAAAGAATAGCAGGCTTTGATACACAAGGTTACCCAGCGGGAGATGGTTCTCTTGTGCACCGCCCGACCTTTTTGGCGCCCACGTAGCCAACAAAGAGCTGGTCATCCACCCGGAAGTGTTGTGTGCGGTTGATATAAAAGGAAAGCGCACGTTTTGGGTCCAGACGGTGGAGCCTCTCTTCCTCTCTGGAAGGATGCGGAGGTGGAAAGAAGGTGGGCAAAGTGATGGTCTGCCCAATGTGGAAGGCAGTAACCACCTTTGGCAAGAAGGACGGACGCGTCCTAAGAACAACCTTGTCTGGATGGACAGACAGAAAGGGAGGTTTGCATGATAGAGCCTGGAGCTCACTCACCCGCCGAGCGGAGGTGATGGCCACCAGAAAGGCTGTCTTCAGAGTCAGAAGACGAAGAGGACAGTTATGTAGAGGCTCAAAGGGAGCGCACATAAGAAAGGTAAGAACCAATTTCAAGTCCCACTGAGGCATCACATACGGAACAGGAGGGAAGAGGTGTGTAATGCCTTTTAGAAACCTGTTAACAGGGGACTTGAAAAGGGAGGGCTGATCAGGAAGCCTGAGGAAGGCCGAGATAGCACAAAGATAGCCCTTGATGGTACCCAGGGCAGAACCCTGTTGGGCCAGGGAAAGAAGGAACAGAAGAACCTCAGAAAGAGGGGCAGAAAGGGGATTCACAGCCTTTGCTGTGCACCATGCCACAAACTTGTTCCACCTGAAGGCGTATACCACCTTAGTGGAGGGACGCCTGGCTGCCAGAATCACATCACAAACTTCGGGAGGCAAGTCAAAAGGAATCAACTGCCGCCGCTCAATCTCCACGCAAGCAGGTGGAGGCTGGACAGGTTCGGGTGGAGGACCGTCCCCTGCTGCTGCGACAGAAGATCCTCCCGAAGAGGCAGACGGATCGGGGGATCGACGCTCATACTGAGTAGCTCGGGATACCAAACTCTTCGAGCCCAGTCCGGAGCCACAAGGATGACTTGGGCCCGGTCGCGCCGAATCTTCTTTAACACTCTGGGTAGAAGTGGTATAGGCGGAAAGGCGTACAACAGACCGCAACTCCACTCGCGACGAAAGCGCCGCAGAGCGAGTGCCGCCTTGGAAATTCCAACGCGCAGAACTGATGACATTGCGTGTTCTCTTCGGTGGCGAATAGATCTAACCAAGGCTCTCCCCACTGCAGAAAGAGACCTTGCGCCACCTCCGAGTGAAGACACCATTCGTGATCCATCATGCACCTGCGGCTGAGTTCGTCCGCCCTGGCGTTCAGGGAACCTGCCAGGTGTTGAACCATCAGGAACATGCCCTGATGTTCCAGCCATGTCCAGAGGCGCAGAGCCTCCTGACAGAGGGTCCACGACCCCACCCCGCCTTGTTTGTTGCAGTACCACATGGCGGTGGTGTTGTCTGTGAACACCTGCACTACCTTCCCTTTGACAGAGGGAAGGAATGCCTTGAGTGCAAGTTGGATCGCCCGGAGCTCCAGAAGGTTGATATGGAGCCGGGACTCCGCCGGAGACCAGAGGCCTCTGATCTCCGCCTCTCCCATGTGACCGCCACATCCCAGAAGGGACGCGTCCGTCACAACTGTGTGCTCTGGCTGGGGAAGGGAGAGGGATCTGCCCATGACCCATTGCCGGTTCGAGAGCCACCACTGCAACTGTTTTGCAGCCCCCTCCGAGATCTGGACGTGATCGGACAGGTTGCCCTGGTGCTGCGCCCACTGGAACTTCAGGTCCCACTGCAGAGCCCGCATATGCCATCTGGCATGATCAACCAGCAGGATGCAGGAGGCCATGAGGCCCAGCAGCCTCAGGGTCATCCGTACCGAAACCCAGGATAAAGGCTGAAAGATTGGAATCATAGCCTGAATATCCAGGACTCACCGTTCGGGAGGAGAGGCCCGAAACTGCGTCGTGTCCAGAACTGCTCCGATGAAAAGGAGCTGTGGAGAAGGAATAAGATGCGACTTCGGCACATTGATGGAGAACCCCAGCGAGTGCAGGGGTTCGGCCGTAGTCTGGAGGTGGGAGACGACTGCCTGGGACGAGCCCGCCTTCAGCAGCCAGTCGTCGAGGTAGGGGAAGACCGGAACCCCTGCCCGGCGCAGATGAGCTGCGACCACCGCCATCACTTTCGTGAACACCCGAGGGGCACTTGTAAGGCCAAAGGGGAGCACGGTGAACTGAAAATGCTCGAGGCCTACCGTGAACCGTAGTTAACGCCGGTGGGCCGGGGATGTGAAAATAAGCGTCCTGCAAGTCTAACGCTACCATCCAGTCTCCAGGGTCGAGGGCAGTCAAGACCTAAGCTAGGGTGAGCATCTTGAACTTCTCCTTCCGGAGGAAGCGATTGACGTTCCGGAGGTCCAAGATAGGACGCATGTCCTCCTTGTCCTTTTTGGGCACCAGAAAGTAGTGGGAGTAGCAACCACGCCCTACTTCTGGGGTCGGAACATGCTAGATTGGCCCTCTTGGCCAAGAGGGCCGTGACTTCCTTCTACAGAAGCACCAAGTGATCCCCTGACATGCAGTGGAATTGAGGTGCCATGGCTGTGGGGGTGGTCTCGAAGGTGAGGGAGTAGCCCCTTCGGACAATGTCCAAGACCCACCTGTCCGAGGTGATGGGACGCCAGTGGTGAAGGTGATGGCGGACCCTGCCCCCTACTGGCGGGCTGGGCACCTGAAAGGAAGGACTAGGAGGGCTTGGAGGCCGCGGACGGGTTGGAGGTAGTGACCTGACCCGCACGCTGGTTGCCCGAACCGCCACGGCGGTATCCACGTCCTCGGCCACGCGAAGACGCTTGCTGCGCGGGCCGGTGGCTGGGCAGCTGACGTGACTGGGCGCCCCTTCCGTGGCCACGAAAGGGGCGAAAAGCAGAGGTTTGCGGAGGGCGCACAACAGAAAGGCCCAGGAACTTGGCAGTAGCCCGTGAGTCCTTAAAACGCTCCAGCGCATGGTCTGCCTTGGAACCAAAAAGATCGACTCCATCAAAGGGCATGTCCATGAGTGTATTCTGGACATCACCCGAGAAACCAGTTGTCCTCAGCCAGGCGTGGCGACGTAGCGCCACCGTCGTTGCAAGCGATCTGCCCAGCGAGTCGGCGGTATCAAGGCCACAACGTATGGTGTATTTAGCCGCATCTCTTCCTTCCGCAATGGCGCGGGTAAGCAGTGTCTGGACCTCCTCAGAACACTGTGGCAAAACAGCCGCCACCGAATCCCACAGGGAGTGGGTATATCGGCCGAAAAGGCAAGGGTGTTGACGGACCGCAAGCCAGCACTGGAGGAAGAAAAAGCCTTCTTCCCAAATTGGTCCAGGCGTTTGGATTCCCTATCCGGAGGGGCGGTAGGGAAGGCGGTTTGGGAGGCAGAGGCTTGGACAACCAAGCTCTCGGGGGTGGGATGTTGGGAGAGAAACAAGGGGTCGCCCGAGCAGGGCGATGGTGTCGGGCCACGTTCCTATCCACAGGAGCCCCTGTGGTGGGCTTGGACCAGGCGCTCAAAAGAACGTCTGAGTGCATCATTAAACGGCAGCACAGTCTCCGTGGAGCAAGCTGCCGGCTGAAGCACTTCCGTCAGGAGATTAGTCCTGACAGCCACAGTAGGCAATTGGAGGTGCAAGGCTCCAGCTGCTCTACGCAACACCGTTGCGAAATTAGCTCCCTCCTCCGTAGCCACGGGAGGAGACAGCATGCCAGTGTCAGGGGAAGTGTCTAGACCACTGGCATCCCCAAATTCCTCAGCCCAGTCCTGATCATACTCACACTGTTGTGTGAGAGGGTCTTCCAACCCCTCCCAGCTCTCTTGGTCCTCCTCTGGTTCAAAATATGGAGGAGGAGGGACATTTGGGATCCAAGGTCTCATCGGCACCGCAGCCGGCGTCGTCGGTCCGGCTCCATGTCCGGAGCCGGAGAGAGCCGGGGAACGACGCCGTCCGGAGCCCCGGACGGCGTCAGGAAGGGCACCGGGGACATCGGCGGAGGCGTGGTTAGGTCAACCGGCGTCGATGGGGGTTGCGGTACCACCGGAGCCGGGATCGAGGCCGGGCAGAGGCCGGGATGAAGGCTGGCGGGACAGGCGGCGCCGGGACCGGAGTCGTCGGAGCAACCCCATCAGGGCCCACGGGCCCGAAGGCGCACCGGAGGGACCTTGAGGCCCGAAGAGGCGGGCCATGGCCGACAGGAATTCCTGTATTTCGGCCGGAGTCGCCCCCGAACCCGGAAAGGACGGGTAATGCAGGGGCGGCTCCACAGGCACGTCCGGGGCCGCGGACGGTGCCGACAGGGGCCTCAGCCGAGTCGCGAGACCGGCGAGGCGAAGTCTTAGAGCGATGATGCTTCTTAGACTTTTTGTGCTTCGACTTACCCGAGGAGCGCGAAGACTTGGACTCCGACGACCGGCGGGGACTCCGCGACCGGCCCCTCGACCTCTCCTGGGACCGGGGCTTGGTGCGGCGCAAAGCCGACTGCCGGACCTCGAGTAGCTTTCGAGACCGCTCTCGCAAAGCCTTCGGGTGAAGTTTCCGGCAGTCAGGGCACGACTTCGTGTCGTGGTCTCGGCCGAGACCGAAGAGACACTCTAGATGCGGGTCTGTGATCGACATCATTCGACCACAGGCGTCGCATGGCTTGAAGCCGGGCATCCCTACGACACCTAGGAGTCGATAGACTCGAAAAGAAACAGTGAAAAAATTCACAAAAAAGTTAGTCAAAAATTGACTAGGGCACTGCTCTTCCCGGATCTGCGCTTACTGGCGCGGAAAAAGAAGAACTGACGTCAGCGCGCAGGGGCGGCGTCTAAGTACTGCCTGCGACGTTATCCCGGCGATCACGCCGCCGACGACGGACGCGGAGCCGCACAACGCCGCCTACCGACGCGCAAGGGTACTGCTACGCAAAAACTTTCCGGATCCAGCCTGACGCCTGGGGATATTCTAAGGTAAGGAATCTGTCACTAACGTGTCTCTTTCAGATGTTGGTTCTAAAATAAAACTATATATTTTGATACAAAACCATTGGCCTAGAGTTCAGTTCTTGAGTGTGTGAGACCATTTGCTGACAGTGTGTACAACAAATGCTTACACTGTCCTCTGATACTGCCTTACTGCTCGACCAAGCTACCACTTTAGAGAGTAAGGTTATATCTAACTTTAGCCTCTGCCAAACCTCTGGGGACTGTGGACTCTGTGCACACTGAACCTTACTTTGGTGCAGTATATACAGAGCTACTTTCTTACAACGGGAGAGCGTTGACTGTCTTCGACGAGGATGGAGCTTTCGACTTCCTCTTGGAGAGCAAGACTCTCGTGGACTATACAGGAGCCAAGATGGCTGTTGTCATCACAGTTGCCGTCATCGACGGTGCCAACGATGTTACACTTTTTTTGTGAGATTTCTGCCTCACAGGGTCTGAGGCGGAGGCTCTTGGGCGATATTTGTCCTTTCTGGACGGCGTGGAGGGCACAGACCATGTAGGCTCTGAGGAGTGCTTCGCTCCTTTCTCCTTCTTAGAGCCTTTGCTGTCATGAGAACGTCTATGGTGTTTCCTACCTTCTCCAGAGGAACTGTCCCTCGACCTGGTCCTCTTGTGAGATGTGGAGGATCTCTCTTTATCAGACAAAACTGTCTGGTGCTTAGTGGTCTGGAGCCACAGCAACAACCTTCCCTCTCTATACTTGAGGGTTTTAGATGAAAAGGTGCGGCAGATGTTGCATTCCTTCACCTCATGCTTCGGATGGGGCAATATATGCACTCTATCTGGATCATCCACAGGGACTTTTCCTGCCACAGGTTTTACATGGGTGGAAAAGGCCACTCTTGTCAGACATGGTGTCAAGACTGTAGAAATTTCAGAAGTTGATAAAACGGAGTAGCACTCAGGGAGACTCCCACACGACGTGCAGTGAAAATCTGAGGGGATCTGCCTCTGCAGGGAGTGTTCTAGAGCGTGCAGACAGCTGAGTGGCTGCGGTCAACTTTTGGGACATTTTTTAAAATGGACACAGATAGACTATCAATATCATTGCCCAGGGCCATTATACCCTATGATATATATTAAATA
This sequence comes from Calotriton arnoldi, assembly GCA_963921515.1. Lineage (NCBI taxonomy): Eukaryota > Metazoa > Chordata > Amphibia > Caudata > Salamandridae > Calotriton > Calotriton arnoldi. Next base: position 849,129 of record CAWUFW010000555.1, on the reverse strand, counting down.
CTGCTTGATTATTTCACTGTGGGACTCCCATCTCGACGACGTTGAATGATTCAAGCATGTGAATCTATGAAAGATACCACAATACTGGATAAAAAGGAGGACCACTCCGAACACGATTAGGAGGGTGGGCCACGAGACCGCAATAAACTTTAGTGGGTACCAGAGTGTAGGAAGCCAGCTCTGGATATGGTATACTGCTAGGTGGTTATACCGTGCACAGAGTCCAGAGATTCCCCAGAAGTGTACAGGGTTCAATGTAAATCCAAAGTGCTCTATGAGGGGTATTGTGGGCGAGCAGTCTTGGGTCTAACACAGGAGTGAATGACATTTATTGCACACACATTTACCAATAACTGACGACTCAAAAAGGAGATCCACGCCAATTTTATAAAAATAAGCTAAGTTTTATTTTAAGACCAAGATCTTCGCAAAAAGGTTAAGTACGTTTTCCAGGAAAAATACTTTAGTCTTTCAAAAGTCGACACTTAGTGCAATTTTCACACATTTCAATGTTATCCTAAGGAGGAAAACAATGCGGTTTCACGGGCAAGTACAAAACTTACACTTCCAGTCTTCAGGGTTTAAGATCAGCAGAGCGCAAGGGTCAGGTAAGCACAAAGTCTGCACCAACAGCAGTACAGGGGCGGCCAGGTGCAGAGGTCAAATTCGGAGATCGGTCCAATATGTTTCAATGGAGACTAGGGGTGCTTGAAGCCACACTGCTTGCAGGTAAGTAGATCAGTTGCAAGAGCCAGACTTTGGGGGTTAGAGCAAGCACAGGCGGGTCACATGCAGCACCAAACATACACCACCAGCGGCGGCACAGGGGCGGCCAGGTGCAGGGGTGCAAATACACAGTCTGGCACCCAATGCTTTTTAATGGAGAAACTCGGCTGGCTAAACAGGCTGCAGGCATCGCACCGGAGGGAGGGAGACCAGCGGCAGCAGAGGTAAGTTGAGGTGTTGCGGTTCATAGGGACACTGTTGGTTCAGCTCACCAGGGGCTTCGGGTGCAGGGGTGTCCTTTGACATCTGTTTCTTCTTACCAGAGCCGCTTGCGGTCGGGGGGGGGGGGAGCATCTGGATTCAGTCTGCAGCTGTCGTCGTGGAGTCCAGGAGGGTTCAGCCAACACTGGACTTGAGGTCAGTATCGCTGGGGAACCTGTTCTGGATCGGTGGGCCACCTGGACAAGGGTCGGAGGCGTCGAGTGCAGAATGGGCAGGAGTTGCGATTCTGGAGGTTACCAGAGTCCTTTGATCAGGTGTCTTGGTGACAGATTTGCTGTCCTCAGGAGTTTTGGCTTTTGTCAAAGGGCAGGCAATCGTCCTGGGGTTCTAGAAGTCGCAAGCTGTAGGACAGGCATTGTCTTTTTGATGCAGGGTCTTTCAAGCTGGAGATAGGTCGAAAGGGCTGGAGCCAAGTCAGTAGACGTCTTCCGGCTTCACTGCACGGTGTCTTCATCCTTCTTAGGTCAGCAGGAACTAGTTTTGGGTCTGGGGGAGCCACCTAAACACTAAATTTAGGAGCGTTTTAAGGGAATGTCAGGTAGGGCCGATGGGCATCTTACCTGGTGTGACAACACCCTCAATTATGCCACCCTCCTGAGGGAGGGGGCATAGTCCTAGTCTGACTGGAGGAGTCTTCCCATCTTCAAGATAGCAGGGACTGAAAGATGGGCTTCACCTCGCCTCCCCCACCTTAGGGGTGGGGTTGGCAGAGGTGGAAAAACCGATCCTTCCTGGGTTTTCCAGCCCAAAGTGGGGGTGGCATTAAAAAGGCGGCAGGCCTTTGAAGCTTTCCTCTCGAGCACTGTGCCCATCCTGGGTCGAGGAGGTGGGACATCTCCGCCCAGTGTGCACTTTGTTTCTGGTCCCAGAGAGCAGACCCAGGGGTCCAGAGGCATGTCTAGTGGTGGCTGGCTGCCTACAACTAGTCTGTGACCACACCAGTGTTGGAAGGTTCTCAGGGGGCACCTCTGGTACATGGTTCAATACATCCCACACTGGCATCAGTGTGGGTTTAATGAAAGGAGTAGTTTGGTACCAAACACTCCTGGTTTCAGAAAAGCCATCATGGTGCTGGGGAACTAGAGTTGTCAATTTTCCGCCGATGTACTTTCAATGGCTTCACTGGCACTTACAAAATCTAAGGAAGGATGGACAAACATTGCAGGGGCATATCTGCTCATGTGGGGCTAAGCATGTCAAAAGAGGAAGTTTCTCACAAAGAGAAAGAACTTGGAAACCAAAAAGGTTTGATGCCTTAACTGTAAGCAGACAGATCACATAGCCACGGACCCTTCCTGTCCTAATAAATCCACTAGTGTAACTCCAGGAGTTGCCAGTGTAGCCTTCGAGGGTGTTTCCTCAGATGAGGAAGTCCTTCTAGCTTTCATCTGGTAAGTGGGACCAAAACGTGAGTTGGAGATTCCAGAGGGAAGCAAACACATCCACCACCTACTGGTGAATGGAATCCCAGCCACTGCCTTGAGAGATAGCTGTGTCAGTCACACTGTTGTGCATGACAGGCTAGTACTATGAAACCAGTATATCCCATTGGAAACTAGGAGAGTAAGGGCTATCCCAGGGGAGGTTACTGTTAGGCCGGTGGCTGTAGTACCCCTAGAAATAGCTGGGTCCCTTAGTTGGAGAAGAGTGGTAGTCAGTACAGACTTCCCCCTTCACTGTCTCCTTGGAAATGAACACCCAAAGGTTGGTCTGAGCCAAAGAGAGGTACTGGTCCAGTGCCAGTCCTCACCCAAGCATTCTGGGGGGGGCTGAACCTGCAGCTATCAATCAATCAGGGAATTGTGAAACGTACTACTCACCTGTGAGGGTCTCAAGGCGCTGGGGGATGAGGGGGTGCAGCTCAGAGTCAGCCGAAGAGCTAGTGCAAGTAAGCCGCAAAAGAAGAAAAAGAGAAAGTGTAGGACAGGTGGCCAACTTTTAGCCAAAGTCCCAGTGAGCCAAGGAGACTCTACACCAGTAGGGAAGAACTCCAAGGTTGGCACTGGTACAGCCCGACCTGATCCCCAAGACGTCATGACTAGTCAGCCAACTGTTGAGCCTGATATGGTGGCTTCTCAGCTAACAGAAGAGAGAGTGGAAGGAGGGTGTTTGCTACGAGATGTAGTAACCCCCCACTTTGAAACAGCAGAAAGGCAACCAAGTAAAAGAGCTAAGGGTGTGATACTGGGCACTGACAAGCGGTCAGTGGCCTCTGCTGGGTGTTAGCCTTTATGGCTGCACTGTTCTTGGCATGGTGGTCTGACCCCATATCGAGTAGCAAGCTAGGACCCCTGACGGTTATGGGGAGATTACTCAAGTTGTGGGTAACCTCTTTGGGTAAGCTGGGGGTTGCCCTTTCCAAGATAGGGTTAGCAGAGGTGGACACCTCTGATCCCAAAACTAAGAGAATGGGTGAGGACACTAAAGTACTAAACAAAGGGCACTTTAACTTGGTTCGAAACACTGTTGAGGTAGGGCAGCTCCCCAAAAGGAATTACCTAGACAGGAGGATGTAAGGCATGGTAGGCCCTGCAACAATCCAGCCTGTTTCCTTACTCTTCCTCGTCCGACAGACAAGGAAGACTCTCCCAGGTTCGACTGAGTCTCCTGGCCTGTTGGCTGGGGGGCTTAGTTAGGAAACTGGGTTTTTGTTGCAATACCCCCCTACTTTTTGCCTAGAGTTTGATGCAACTTTGACTGAAGTCTACTCGTTTCCTGCTAACCAGGTACCAGTGTTCATTCCCTAAAAAGGTTCACATTTTTTCCCAAATTGGCAAAAACTTTAGCACTCTCTAAGACCCTAGTATATGGTACCCATGGTACCTACGGTCTGAGGTAATAAAGTGGGTCCCTAAGGGGAGCACCACGAATCGTGCCACCCTAAGAAACCCCTCACCAAGCACATGCAAGACTGCCATTGCAGGTGTGTCTTGGTGCAGACAAAAGTGAAAACACAAAGTCACATCCCTGTGTGGCATGTTGTAGGAAGCTGGCTCTGTATATACTATACCAAAATGAGGTATAGTGTGCACAGAGTACAGTGGAACCCCAAAGGTAGGCAGAGGTAAAAGTAGATAGCACCTTACTCTCTATTCGTGGTAGTACGGGCGAGCAGTAAGGCTTTATCAGAGGGTAGTGTTAAGTATTTGTTGTGCACACTCAATCAACAAATGATGGCACACACTCAAAGACTGAATTCAGACCAATTTGATTTGTATAAAAATATTTAGTTATATTTATTTCCTAGAACCAATTAAGTCTGGCAAAGTTAAGTGTATATGATAATTTTCAAGGCAGTTGAACAATACAAGCAACCTGAATGAAAATGACTTACAGGTTTGTAAATGCTTTCAATACAGTAAAAGTTACTGTTAGATTACTTTGGATTGCTTTATAGATTGCTTTCTGGATTACTTTTTCTACTCAGTGGGATATACCTAGATATCACACTGGGACATTTCCTAGAGAAAAGGTAAGTAAGCAGTTTTTAGCTATTTGCGCTTTTTCAAAGCTCCATACAAAACCAACTCAACACTTAAGAACAATTTTTAGGAAAAACAGTCAATGTATTCCTATGGAGAAAAATAAAGTTAACGGTTTACAGTTAAGTACTGGTTTGTGGGAGTTGGTATTCTGGGGTTAGAACCAGGGTTCTCCCGGGGTCGAGGATGCACTCTCAAAGCACCCTCAGCAGCACTAGGGCAGCCGGGTGCAAAGTGCTGAGGCCAAATGTTATCCAAAGTGGAATAGAGGGCCTCCGGATGGTGGCTGCTCACGAGCAAGCCACAAGATTGTGGGAGCAAAGCTCCTGGGGTTTAGCTTAGGGCAAAGGGGGATCCGTTCTAGCACAAGTACACCCGCAGCGGCGCAGGGGCAGCTGGGTGCAGGGTGCTGGTTTGATGTCGGGTGCCCTGCTGATTTCAATAGGGATTCTCCGGTTTCAACAAAGACTGCAGGCTCGGGGACGGAGATCTTCTGGAGGTGACCACCGGTTGGAGAGGGAAGTTGGGATGCCTGGGGATGCTGGGACCCCGTCGGTTGGGCCACCCAAGGCCGTGGGACCTCAGGTGCAGGGCTGTCTTTAGGCATCGGATTTTCCTTACCAGCTCCGGTCGAGGTAGGAGGGATACCAAGAGAACAAGCATTTGCAATGCAATAGGTCTCGCATTTGCGAGAGTTTAAGCTATTAGCATTGTAAATGACAATGTCTTTTATTTATGTTTTAAAAACCAAAACAAAGGCCTTGTCAGTTACAATGCCAGTAGCTCAAACCCACGCAAATGCGAGACCTATTGCATTGCAAATGCTTGTTTTTTTAAAATAATTACTACCAGTTGCAGCACCAATCGTGAGTTGAACTACCAGTTGTGTTCAGGCACAAAGATGGAACACACATAGCCTTCATAAACTTCAATGGTTAACCCTTTTTTTAAACCTTTAGCACCCTCCAAAAAACGGTCATCTTAATGGGACCGCCCTTTTTAATGTCTTACTTCACCCTCAGTTTCGAATCAAGGGGTTGAGAGGTAGTGTCGTCGTTTACGTGGCAGTAGTCCTTAAACAATTCTCGGACCGATTATTCACGACTTCCTCAGAAAAAAGCAAAATGCATTTTCAAAACGTGCCCTTTTGCCAAATATCTACTAACTGCATGACGTTTTATTTTTCCAGAAAAAAGATGTAACTTACATTTTATACAGAAGGTGTCACAAATGAATAATGTTTTCAAAGAAAGCATGCGACTTAGACATTAGCTTAGGCGGACTTGTTTTAAGACAATGCACACAAACCTGTCCTCGCGGTCATTAAGATTACTGCGCATTTCGAACATAATTCCACTGCAGCTTTTTGTGTAAGCGCCTAGGATTCCCAGCGGGGCAATAAGGGGTGAGAGGTGAGCAAGTGCAGCAAAGGAGGAGACGGGCCAACATGAGAAAACTGGCCTCGATTCTCTCAGCTGACGTATGTTCTGCTTCCTGTTCGGAACAGCCATTGAAAGCCGCTATCAAAGAGCCGGAGTGGAAACTCTTTGCATTGTCTTGGGCCTGGCGGGGGTTTGCGGATCAAGCCTGAGGCTTTAATTCGAGGAAGTGAGCCACCACACATTCCTGGGGCAGCCTAAGCCCTCCTCTTCCCTTTCCACTCGCTCCCCCCACAACCACTCGCTCCCCCCTCCCCTCATACGACAGCACTTCCCACACTCCCGCATTATCTTGCTCTGTTTTCTCTGGCACGGAATGCCTCAATTGTTCGCTGCAAATGCAAAGAGGTGATTTGAAAGAACTGAAGAGAAGGCGAGGTAAAGCAGGCGAAGGCAAAGCATGCAGGAGAGATATAGCCAGTGAGCCTGTGAGAAACTGAGCGTGCGAACGAGAGGTAGGATACGACAGGAGAGTAAGAACGACGAGACCAGGGAAGGAAAAAAGAATGGATGGAAAACTGGGACTATAACACAACGACGGAAAAGAAAGGAGAGAAGTCATACGATGAGGCTAACGTGTGAGAAAACGAAAAGCGGCCGATGAGGGACGAGAAGTATTAGGCAGAGAAAGAAAGTAATGGGCAAGGCAAAAAGAAGAAAACATTGTTATATTTTTTTTTAACCCCTGCGATGCTTATGACGAGCTGGACTCGTCATGGCACACAGTGGTCGTGTGCTCATGACGAGTCCAGCTCGTCATAAGACCCACCCACGGGGGAAGCGCTGGCGCTCCCCCCGTGGGAATGCGATCGTTGTGTTTTTTTGGGGGAAGGCAGGGGAAGGGCTTCCCCTGCCTCCCCCCGCCCCTCCCCGCCCCCCCATCAATGACGTCAGCACGCGAGGCGCGCTGACGTCATTGAGGGTTTCCCTTTCTTCCCCGACGCGCTGGAAGCCATTTGCTTCCAGCGCGTCGGAGAAATCAGGTGAGTTTTGGCTCCGGGGAGGGGGTTTGAAACAAAGAGGCATCGAGGGAAAGGGTTTTCCTTTCCCCGATGCCTCTTTGTGCATTCCTGCTGCACGATCATGCGATCGTGCAGCAGGAATGCCCACTAGGTACCAGGGATTTTTTTTTTTAAATGCGCATCAAAATACTGTTTGGGGAGCGGCCCCTTGGGCAAGGGTCGCTCCCCTTTGGGGGCCATATGTTTTTGTGCTTTGCCCCGGGGAGGGGGCAGTTTTCGTATTGTGCCCACTAGACCACCAGGGAGAAACGGTGGGGAGTGGCCCCTTGGGCAAGGGTCACTCCCTTTGGGGGCTTTGTTTGTGGCCAATCGGCCAAAGGATAGTGCCTTTTATTTTATTTATTTTAATTAATGCCTGCGTGGACTGTACCCGAAGGTGTCCGAGCGCTTCACAGTAGGACAGTAACATTACATGAGGAGAAGGTTACAAGTGAGCATAATACAAAAGGAAACGTTACATTACATGAGGAAAAAGTGACAATTGTGCAAATAAGAAAACAACCAAGATACAAAAAGAGGTATGCGTTACAAGAGGAAAAAGTGACACGTGTGCATACATGAGATAGAAAATACAAATAGAGGTATAATACTGCAATAAGTGTCAGTCACTCAGAACACACTGGGAAGGCACTTCTATAGACATGGAGTACAGATTTTCCTATAGTGGAAGAACTTCTTTGAGGGAGTAGAGAGGGCGTGAATTAAACAGGAGACTTAAAATGAAGGGTACACAAACATAAAATCCAACAGCACGCATGGGTGAGGAATGTACAGGAAAAAGTACAAATTTACAATGAAGAGCGAACTTCCTAGAGGGGGCTGAGAGTGAAAGTATTAGTTCTGAAAGTGTCTTTGGAAGAGAAGAGATTTTAGGTCAGCTTTGAAGATCCGGGTAGAGGAGGTGGCACGGAGCAATGGGGGAAGCGAGTTCCAGATTCTCACCGCATTTCCTGAGAAGGATTGCGCCATCGATCTTTCCCTTTTTGAAGACGGGGGGGCTCAAGCAGAAGCTTTTCCGCATTGCGAGAAGGGCGAGAGCCACCGGACAATTTCAATTTATTTGCCAGGTAACGAGGGGAGGAGGTGTGTAAGGCTTTGTGTGTGATGCAGGCAGTTTTGTAAATAGATCTTGCCTCAATCGGAAGCCATCGAAGAGAGGATAGGAGTGACGTGGTCGCTTCGTTTAGACCCTGAAATGAAGCGAGCTGCTGAATGGAGGATGGATTTGAGAGGGGAGAGGTGGGATTTGGGTAGGCCCGTCAGAAGAGAATTGCAATAATCCAGTCTTGAGAGAACCAAAGATTGTACCAAGGTTTTTAAGTTTTTCCTACGGGAAGAACCGACGGATCCCCCGTAGAAGGCGCAACTGGTAACGTGCGTTCTTAGCAATAGAGTTGATGTGGGAGATTAGGTTGAGTCTTTTGTCAAGAATGACACCTAGGGATTTAGCGCTGTCGACAATGATGGGTTTGTTGTTGAGTAGGTTCAGCTGATCCATCCAAGATTGAACAGGAGGAGGTGAGAGAGGTAGAGAGGAGGAGGAATTCAGTTTTGGCGGGATTCAGAATGAGTTGGTGATCTAACATCCAGTTGTGAATAGAGTTGAGAGTAGAGTTGAGTAGTGAGAGATCGTGTGCAGAAGATACCTTAAGGTATCTTCCCACTAGTCCACCAGGCATTTATTTGTGGAGAGTGATCCCTTGGGCAAGGGTCACTCTCCTTTGGGGGCAATATTTGTGGCTGTGTCTGCCCCCCAGGAGGGCAGATCGCCATGTTTTTTAAAAATTGGGCCCACTAGACCACCAGGGATTTGTTTGAGGGAGTGGCCCCTTGGGCAAGGGTTGCTCCCCTTTGGGGAGCATTAATTTGGCCGTTTCTGCCATCCTGAGGAGCAGATTGGCTGATTTGTTTTTTGTAGGTCCACTAGGCCACCAGGGTTTTTTTATGTTGGGGAGCGGCCCCTTGGGCAAGGGTCGCTCCCCTTTATGGGAGGATGATTGTGGCCATTTCTGCCCTCTTTGGGTGGCAGAATAGCAGTATGTTTTTAGGCCCATCTGCCCCCAAGGAGGGCAGAAGCCAGTAGTCACCAGGGTTTTTTTAATTTTTGTGTTGGGGAGTGGCCAAAATGGCACGGGTTGCTCCCCTTTTACGGGGGTGAATATTGTATTTATACTCTTTGGCCCACCTACCCCTTAGCTTGGCTGGTGGATTGTGTGTGGACTGGTGCATTATTTGCATTTTATGATTGTAATGTTTTTTCTCTCCTTTTTATTCTAGTGTAAAGCTTTTGATTCCTGTTTGCGGTTTCGGCAGTGGTTGTTCTGCAGTTTTGCGTAATTGCATTTATTTGGTAAAATGTTTTTCTGCCAGCGGAGTCAGTTATGGCCAGCGTTCCATGTCTCTGGTCTGGAGCCAGTTCTATTGTGTTTTTTCTTCTTTTAAATTTTATTCACTTAGTTTTGTATAGCCCTGCTTACTCAAAACTAGACTGTCAGAGCGATTTACATACACATATGATAATAACAGTAACGGGCACATCTATATAGACACAAGCTGTCACAGTACAGTCATGTCAGGGGAACTTCAATGTCCTGCTACTTCCAAAAACAAGCGCTCGCCATCTGTTTTCACTCAGCCGCTTGTTTATATTTGCATCGCGCTTTCACTTTCACTGAAAGCGCGATGCAAAAATAAAAACGGGGCTGAGTGAAAACAGATGGCCCCCACAAAGATAAGAAATTGCTTCGCGACAGCAGCAAAGCAGACGACCCTGTCCGGATCGGCCGGACGAAAAGGCGAAAGGGTGTCAACAAAAAAACCTCATTTCCAATGGCAGGCCACCGTTTAGCATAAACAGTGACGCCAGCCAATGAAAATGAGGGGCGGGGCTTCAAGTCCCCTTCTCAAATCTACTCTTACAATATCTCTCGCCCAGCGAGCAGCGCTTTGCGCTGCAACGCCAGGCGAGACCTAAAAAGGCTGCAGGCTTCGCTGGGAGATTAGAGGCAGGTCAGAGATCACCAGATCTCAGGTCAGGATTGCCAGGGAGACCTCCTCGTGATGTTGGGCCACTAACTCGGGCCGTAGGCGTCGGGTGCAGAGTGGTGCAGACTCACGGATTTGTCTGGAGCAAGAGTCTGGGGGTGAGCAAATCCACTGCTCACGGGAGACAGTCTTTTCTGTGGAAGGCAGGGCAGGTCCTCGGGGTTCTTGAGGTTGCTGGCTGCAGGACACCGGGATTTCGCTTCGGCAGATTTGAGGTGGGGACAGGCCGGTAGAGCTGGGGCCAAGCCAGTGGGCGTCGTCCTCTTCTTAGCTTTAGCACGTCTTCTTCAGTTTTCCTTCTTAGTCTGTTCTTGTCTGAGGAGGCATGGTTCAGGGTTGCCCCTAAACACTAGATTTAGGGGTGTTACAGGTAGGTAAAGTTTGGGAACAATGGGTCCTTTCCTTGGGGTGGGTACACACCCTATTATGCCAACCTCCAGTGGGAGGGAGACATATGCCTCACTCTAGTTGGCTGGGTCCCCCATCTGCAAGATGGCGGGGACAGAGTTGTACTTCACCTCGCCTCCCCCACCTGAGGGGTGGGGTTGGCAAAGGTGGGTACACCTCCATTCCTCACTTGGTATTCCCGCCGATTCTCCCGCCCAAAGTGGGGGTCAGGACTGGTGGGGGCCAGATGCTGGAAGCAGCAAACGGCCTGGGGAAGCTCACATTGGCGGCAAGCCTTTGAAGCTTCCCCTTCGTGGACCCTGCACATCCTGGGGGAGGAGGCTTGGCACCTCGTCCCAGGATGTGCATTGTTTCAGATCCCCGAGAGCAGCAGGCTCCCGACCCAGTGGTCCAGAAACGTGTCTGGTGGTGGCAGGGTGGGGATCAGCCACTCAGACTGGACAGTAGTGTTAGGTCATTTTTCAGGGGGCACCTCTAAGATGCCCTCTGTGTGCATTTTTCATTAAATCCCACACTGGCATCAGTGTGGGTTTAATGTGCTGAGAAGTTTGATACCAAACTTCTCAGTTTTCAGTAAGGCCATTATGGTACTGTGGAGTTCGTAATGACAAACTTCCAGCACCATATACTCTTAATGGCATTACTGCACTTACAATGTCTAAGAATTGGCTTAGCCACTGTAGGGGTACAGGGCTCATGCACCTGTACCCTCCCCACTGGTATAGTGCACCCAGCTAGAGGGGTGGCTGATCTATGCCAGGGCAGTGGGTTGTAGGCATGGCACACAGGGATGTGTGCCATTTTGACTTCACTTTGTTCTGCACCAAAACACGCAGCCTGCAAAGGCAGTGTGAGAGTGTAAAGGTACAGGGCCTCTAAGGGTGGCACAATAAGTGCAGCAGCCCTTAGAGGCCTTCCCTGGTCACAGTGCCCTGGGTACCTGTGGTACTATTTACCAGGGACTAACCTGTGGCCAGAGTGCCAATTGGGTTTGGTCTTCAATGCAGTTTTAGGGAAAGAACATAGGCCCTGGGTCGTTGATTGGCAGGAGCCCAGGGCACACTCAAAGTACATCAGCAGTTCAGCAAAAAGTGGAGCAACCAAGCAGAAAGAGAGCACTTTCTCACAGGGCTACGCCCTCCCAATTCTTTCTACCCTGCTGCACCTCTCACTCCCATCACTGCGGCTGATGGAGGAACACATCTGTTATGGATCAGGAAAGGCAGGCCCTTTTGTCTAAAGAGGCCATAGAGAGGCTTCCAGCCTTGGAAGTAGGAACTACTGCTACTTCCTTGTGCTGAAGGAAGACGAAGGCCTTAGTCGATTTTAGATCTCAACCATCACAACTAATTTCTGCAGGAGGACAAATTCAAGATCGTGCTGGCACAGGTTTTGTCTGTCCTGGATCACTGAGACTGAGTGGCAGCGTTGGAACTGCAGGATTCACTATCGACATGCTGAAGTCGCACCTTAATCCTGCTCAGAAGTTCCTGTTCACTGAAGCCTTCCCAGATACGGTGCAGTTTTGTGCCTTCACCCGGGAGCAGAGAGCGTAGGACATTCCAACTATGATCCCAATGTTTTAGCCTCTGTACTGGATCTCAGGGAGGGTGGTATTGAGATTGTTGGGACTATTGGCATGCTGCTAGACAACCACATCACATGGCACATGCAGGCTCAGCAATGGGACCTAAGGTCCTAGTGGGCACAGCACAAGGAGAACATATCGGATTCCACCCATTGGTCCCAACCTTTCACTTACCTGTAACGCACCTAAATCTAGCATTTAGTGGCATCCCTGAACCATACCTCAGACAGCCAACGACCAAGAAAAAAAGACGAAGGACCGAACAGCTGTGCCAAAGCTAAGAAGAGGACGACGCCCACTGACTTGGCCCCAGCCCTAACGGCCTGTCCCCACCTCGAACCTGCAGAAGCTAAACTCCGGTGTGTCCTGCAGCCAGCAACCTCAAGAACCCAGAGGACCTGCGCTGCCTTCCAAAGAAAAGACTTTGTCTCCCGTGAACACCAGATTTGTTCACCCAGACACTATACTCCGGCAAAATCCGAGAGCCTGCACCACTCTGCACCCGTCGCCCACGGCCCAAGTTAGAGTGGCCCAACACCACGAGGAGGTCTCCCCGGTGATCCTGACCCCGAGATCCAGTGATCCATGACCAGCCTTAAGCCTTCAGCCGACGCCTGCAGCCTCAATCCGGAGGGTCCCCCCCAACCGCGACCAGGAGCTGGTAAGAAGATCCGACCCTAAAAGACACCCCTACACCTGATGCCCCACGGCCTTGGGTGGCCCAACCGACGGTGTCTAGCCAACCCCCAGCATCCCAACTTAACTCTCCAAGTAGTGGTCGCTCCCAGAAGACCTTCGTCCCAAACCTGCACTGTGTTTGCAAACCAGAGAATCCCCATTGAAAGTAACAGGGCATCCAACGCCAAAACCGCACCCTGCACCCGGCCGACTTAGTGCCGCTGTGGGTGTACCTCTGGTGCCAAATTGAACCCCCATTTTCCCTGAGCTACAGTCCAGGAGCTTTGCTCCCACAACCTAGTGGCCTGCTCTTGAGCAGCCACCAACCGGAGGCCCCCTATCCCCCATTGGATAACATTGGGCCTCAGCACTCTGCACCCAGCCGCCCTAGTGCCGCAGAGGGTGCTTTGAGAGTGCATCCTCGACCCTGGGAGCCGCCCCCCCTCACCGAGTCTAACCCCAGAAAACCAACTCCCACAACAAAGTACTTACCTGTTAACCGATAACTATTTCCTCCCAAAGGTTAACATTGACTGTTACCTATGAAAAAGTTTCTAAGTGTGGAGTTGGAAAGTCTATAAGGATTAGTTACTTACCTGTAATCCTAGTTCTCTTCCAGGGGTATACTCATCAAAGTCATAAGCACTGAATTATCCCCGCCCATCTGCGGGATCCCGGAGCATATAGAAATATACATATATATATGAGTATGTTGGGGGATCACAAGTGCATAGCACTTCCGCGACATACATATATACATGTATATAAATACATAAATATGCAGCCTAACAAATTCCAATAAGGCAAAATGCCAAAATTACAAAGGTTTTCCCTGTACAGACAATCTCCTATATACACTCTGTAATAGAGAACATACACTGTAATAGTGTTATGCAAGAAAAACCTTTATTTTCAGAAAAGAAAACATGTAATAGCAGGCAGTTGGCCCATAGGCTGCATAGCTGAATAAATATCACCGTACAGTAAAACACTGGCACCTTGCCTTTAAGGCTTCCAAGAACTTGGACACTTTGCCTTTAAGGCCTCCAGGAGACCCTCTGCTCCCATCATGCACCACAGGTGACAGTTAGGTCAGTTCTTTTTGCACGGTGTACTAACTTTTAACAATTACTAAAAAATGCTCGTCCGGGGAGGCGGGAGGGTTGCTTATGACTTTGATGAGTATACCCCTGGAAGAGAACTAGGATTACAGGTAAGTAACTAATCCTTCTCTTCCAGGGGATACTCATCAATAGTCATAAGCACTGAATAGAGTAGCAAGCCCATACCCACTACCTCGCGGACGAGCAAATAGTATTAAAAAACAGATCATCTTAACATGACATTAAGCAAATAAATTCCTCAGTGAGGCTTGTCCCACTTGGGCATCCTCCTGAGCATCTGAATCTAAACAGTAATGGCGAGAGAAAGTATGAACAGACCGCCATGTAGCTGCTTTGCAGATTTCTGCTATAGGGACGTTCCTGAGGAGGGCCGTAGTAGAGGCCTTTCCTCTGGTTGAATGCGCTTTAGGCCTTCCCTGAAGAGACTTATTAGCTAATTGATAGGCTAGAGATATGCAGGAGACTATCCATCTTGAAATAGACCTTTTAGAGGATGCCAATCCTGTATTAATGGGGCCGTAGTTGACAAACAAGCGGTCCGTCTTTCTTATTACCTTGGTCTTATCCAGATAAAACTTCAACACCCTCTTAAGGTCTAACGAGTGTAAGGCCCTTTCAGGAGGTGTAGAAGGATTAGAGAAGAAGGTAGGCAAAGTGATAACCTGATTAATGTGGAAATCTGAAACCACTTTTGGCAGAAAACTTGGATGAGTTCTGAGAACTACCCTATTTGAGTGAAAAACAGTGTAGGGTTCCTTACAACATAATGCTTGTATCTCGCTGACTCTACGAGCCGACGTGATAGCAACCAAAAAAGCCACTTTCCAAGACAAGTGCTGCAAAGAGGACTTGTGTATTGGTTCAAAAGGTGCGCCCATCAGTTTGGTAAGGACCACATTGAGCTCCCAAGGAGGAGAAGGGGCTCGTACTGGTGGGTATACCTTTTTTAACCCTTCAAGAAAATCTTTCACCACTGGCATTTTGAAAAAGAAACCTGTGAAGGTGATTTTCTATATGCCGTTATTGCTGCTAAGTGTACCTTGATAGATGTAAACTGCAGGCCCGACTTAGCCAGGTGTAAGAGATACGGCAAAATGACCTGTTCCTGCCCTCTAACTGGGTCATGACCATTATTCAAACACCATAAGTAAAAACGTTTCCACTTGAAAGCGTAGGAAACCCTGGTAGAAGGTCTTTTAGCTTCCTTAAGTATGTTCATACAGTCCGCTGGCAAGTCTAAGTGACCATACTGCAAGACTTCAGGAGCCATGCTGTCAGCCTGAGGGAAGGAAGGTTGGGGTGAAACACTCTCCCCTGGCTCTTGGATAGTAGGTCCGGACGACAAGGCAATCTCTGTTGCGGAACTTCGGAAAGTTGTAGAAGATCCGGATACCACCACTGGCGTGGCCACTCCGGAGCGATCAGAATCATCCTGGTGTTGGACTTGTAGAACTTCGTGATCACTGCTGGAATGAGAGGCAGTGGAGGAAAAGCGTAGAGTAAGCTCTGAGACCATTTTATCAACAGAGCATTCCCGCTTGAACCTGGTTGGTGATACCTGGACGCGTAGACGGGGCATTTGGCGTTTGTTGCATCTGCGAACAAGTCTATGTCCGGCACACCCCATCTTTGAAAGATATCCTGAGCCACTTCGGTGTTTAGCACCCAGTCGTGCGCTTCTACGAACTCTCTGCTTAGGAAGTCCGCCTGTACATTTAGGACGCCCGGCACATGGACAGCCGTGATGGTGAGATGCCGTGCCAGAAGCCACTTCCAAATGGCTTGCGCCTCCTGAGACAGAATTCTGGACCTGGTGCCTCCCTGCTTGTTCAGATAAAACATCGTCGTGGTGTTGTCTGTCTGAATCAAGAGGGAGTTGGACTGAAGAGAAGGAAAGAAGGATTTTAGGGCTAGTTGGACAGCCCTCAACTCCAGAAAATTGATATGGTATCCCTTTTCTTTGTCCGACCATAGCCCTTGCACTTGAAGGTGATTCATATGAGAGCCCCAACCTTGCAGGGAGGCGTCTGTCACTATAGTTTGAGTCGGAGTCTCTTGATGGAAGGGAACACCTTTCATTAGATGTGATCGCCTTGTCCACCACACAATGGAGTCCCTGGCAGACTGGGGCAGAGTGATCCGATCCTCCCAGCTGCCCGAAGCTTGCACCCACTGGTCCTCCAGAGCTTGCTGCAGGGGACGCATGTGCAATCTGGCATTGGGAACTATGAAGATGCAGGAAGCCATCGAACCCAGGAGAGAGGACACTTGTCGGACTGTTGGGTGGCGAATCCGCAGGAGTTCTCTGCATTTGATCCTGATTGATGAAAACCTTCTCCGCCGAAGGACACACGCTTGCTTCCGCGGTGTCCAGCGACGACCCTAGGTAGTGAATGTTCTGGGTCGGATTGAGAATCGATTTTTTGAAATTGACTCGTAGACCCAACTTGTTCATTAACTGGAGACTGTAGGAGAGATGAGACTGAAGCAGGGAAGGAGTTGCACTCTTCAGAAGCCAGTCGTCCAGATACGGGTAAACAAATATTTTGTGTCTGCGGAGAAAAGCTGCCACCACTGCCATGCACTTTGAAAAAGTCCGTGGGGCTGACTTCAGTCCGAAAGGTAGGACTCGGAACTGGAAGTGACGTAGAGCAACCTGAAAACGGAGAAATTTTCGATGTTTTCTGGACACTGGAATGTGGAAATAAGCGTCCTGCAGATCTATGGAGCACATCCAGTCTCCTTGATGTAGATGGGGAAAGATCTGGTGAAGGGCAAGCATTCGAAATTTCTCTTTGCGGATGTATTTGTTCAAGATGCGCAAGTCCAGAATTGGTCTGAATTCTACTGTCGGACCTTTTTTTCTGACCAGGAAATATCGAGAGTATATTCCCTGGCGCCTCTGATGAACAGGGACGTATTCTATGGCTTTTTTCTGTAGAAGACCGTTTACCTCCTCGTGTAAAATGTGATGACACAAGCGGACTCGTCCTTCTGGAGGAACCGAAGGAGGTGGGATCTTGAACCGTAGCAAGTATCCATCTTGAACAATGTTCAACACCCATTTGTCGATGGTTATGTTTCTCCACTCCTCCAGATGTAATGCGATACTTCCTCCTACCGGAGTGGAACACGTGTCTAGAGGAAGCACTCCCTCATTGTTTTGATGGTTGCTTTGAGGTAGAGGCCTGCTGTCTATTGGTCCCTCTTCCTCTTCCTGGTCTCCGTTGGTGGAAGTGAGACCTCTGCTGCTGCTGACCCTGAGCCGACCATTGAGGGGTTTGAACCCTCTGTTGGAACGGGCGTTTATCATAGGGACGGGAGCGCCTACGGAATTCCTTCCGTTTTTCGAGACCCACAGCTTTCACCGTGTCCAGCTCTGCTTTCATCTTTGCCATTTCTTCGTCCGCATGTGGCCCGAAGAGAGAAGACCCGTTGAAAGGCAGGTTGGTTATCTTCCGCTGGACATCGGGTTTGAGGCCAGTCAATCGTAACCAAGCAGAACGCCTCGAACAGATACCATGGGAGTATCCGTGGGCAGCCAGATCAGATGAGTCAGCGGAAGCACTAATCACCTGATTAGCCACTAGACCTCCCTCTTGTAGAATTTCTCTAAAGTCTTGCTGGTCCTCCTTTGGGAGTTTGTCTGCAAAACGTCCCAGTGAATCCCACAAGGATCTATCATACCTCCCCAGCAGAGCGGAGGAACTGGAGACCTTCATGATAGAAGCTGAAGTGTTGCACATCCTTCTACCTAAAGAATCCATCAGTTTACTATCCTTATCCGGAGGCGCTGAGGAGGAAGACATAACTGAGTGCGTCTTTCTAGCCGCCGCCACAATGATGGAATCCGGAGGAGGATCCGATCTAAGGAACAACGGATCTTGGTCCGGAGCCTTGTACTTTTTGGCTATTCGGGAAGGAACAGCTCCCACCGTTGCCGGTGTCAAAAAGTTTGCATAGCAGGTTCGAGAAGGCCTGGGACAAGAGGAAGCAAAGGCCGAGTCGAGGAGCGATGATGAAGAGTCTCAAAAATCACTGAGGAGGTAACAGTCGGGACATACATAGAAATGTTCAGCTTATTCGCTCCTCTACAGAGAACTTCACTAAAAGTGCTGATGTCATCGATTGGAGAAACTCTTGACGGAGGTGTAGCTGTCAAAGTTGGAGAATAGTCTCTGATAGAGGACCTGGTGGAAGAAGACCGGGTGGGAGACCTATGCCGCCTCCTCTTCGGAGAAGAATGATAAGAGCGAGATCTGTCCCTTGATCTAGCATGCAGAGCATGTGAAGATCGTGATCTGCTTGGAGTCCTCCTTCTGGAAGAAAACACAGTCGGTGATCTTGATCTTCTAGGCGTTTTAGGGGATGACAAGCGTGAAGGAGAATAGGTACGGGAAAAATCAGACCCCGGGCTACTGAGGGCCCTAGGCTTCCTGCGCCGTGCATCTTCACCAACCACCGGAGAGCCTTCCGGGGAGATCTGGACAATATGCAGTCCTGGAGAAGATCCCGATTTTGATGATAGAGATGCAGCTCTAACCTCATCCGAGGCAACAGCAGGCTCTTTAGCTCTCGACGTCGAGCGCCTCGACGTCGACCTTTGGTTTTTCCTCGACGTCGACTTCTCCCTTGACGTGGGATGATGTCTAGGAGGAGTTAAGGACTTCGCTGCCCTCGACGGCGACCTCACCTCCCTCAAAGGTGTCCTCGACGTCGACCGTCTACTCAGGGACTTCGACGTCGAACGTACTCGCCTCCTCGACGTCAATAGCTTCGCCGTCTTCGACGCCGACTGGTCTCGCGGCACCCTTGCCGTCGGCAAACTTCTCGACGTGGACCTACGGGGAGGTGACGGAGAGTGCCTTGACGTCGACGGATGTCTCGACGTCGATGGATGTTTTGACGTCGATCGGTCTTTGCCATGGCTATACCTCGAGCCCGAGGTAGCATGCTTCGACGTCAATACCTTTCTCGACGACGGAGACTCACGCCGTCTCGACGTCGGAGATTGTGTCGTTCGCTTCTTCGACGGCGGCAACGACGTCGACGGTGAACAGTCCGGAATCTGCCGTTTCCTCGATGTTGAAGAGGCAGAATGATGTTGGCGTCGATGTTCTTGAAGAGAGGAGGGCTCTTGACACGCAAGGCCACTTCCCAGCCGGGTTTTTCCTCTCTCGATCACAGCCTGAAGGCGAATCCTCTCCCTGTCGCGAAGAGTCCTCGTAGAAAACTTACTACAATGGTAACAAGTGTCAGGCTTGTGACTGGAAGGAAGACAAGCGATACACACAGAGTGTGGATCAGAGATGGCCATCTTCTTTCCACAGGATGGACATTTTCGAAAAAGAGCTGGCATTCTGACAGAAAAAGTTTGTTAAATTTTGTCAGAGAATGATAATAAAACACTGCCAGCACAGGAAAATCGCAAAAAACTAAAGAAAACAATTCCTGACAGAAAAGTCAGAAAAAACTGTCGAGCTCAAGCTCCAGGATCCTCATAGAAGGAGCCGGAAAAAGAACTGACCTAACTGTCACCTGTGGTGCATGATGGGAGCAGAGGGTCTCCTGGAGGCCTTAAAGGCAAAGTGTCCAAGTTCTTGGAAGCCTTAAAGGCAAGGTGCCAGTGTTTTACTGTACGGTGATATTTATTCAGCTATGCAGCCTATGGGCCAACTGCCTGCTATTACATGTTTTCTTTTCTGAAAATAAAGGTTTTTCTTGCATAACACTATTACAGTGTATGTTCTCTATTACAGAGTGTATATAGGAGATTGTCTGTACAGGGAAAACCTTTGTAATTTTGGCATTTTGCCTTATTGGAATTTGTTAGGCTGCATATTTATGTATTTATATACATGTATATATGTATGTCGCGGAAGTGCTATGCACTTGTGATCCCCCAACATACTCATATATATATGTATATTTCTATATGCTCCGGGATCCCGCAGATGGGCGGGGATAATTCAGTGCTTATGACTATTGATGAGTATCCCCTGGAAGAGAAAAGTCTATACAACTGTGTACAAATAAGAAAAACGCATTTACTTACCTTTATACAGGAAATGTCCCAGTGCAGTCTCCAGGTATACTACTCTGTGTAAGAAAAGTAATCTACAAAGTAATGTACATGACCAACTAATGAAGTCATTGCAAAGTATATGTACAATATTTCAAAGTATTGCATTTCCAGTAAGTTGACTGTAACCAAAACAAAGTATACACAACTGCAATTCAAACTATTGTTACTGCAAAGTATAAATCACTTACCTGTGCCAGGCTTGCTTGGTTCTAAGAAATAAATATAACTAAATAATATTTTTTTATACAAAGCAAATTGGCCTGAGTTTAGTGTGTGCCATCATTTGCTGATTGAGTGTGTACAACAAATGCTTAACTCTACCCTCTGATAAAGCCTTACTGCTCGACCACACTACCACAAATAGAGAGTGAGGTGCTATCTAACTTGACCTCTGCCTACCTTTGGGGTTCCACTGGACTCTGTGCACACTATACCTCACTTTGGTATAGTATATAAATTTGGGGTTAGTTCTAAGAACCACTTTGTTTTGATGCATTTGTAAAAATGGCTCTTCTATGGTTAGTGCCTGAAGCTCACCTACTCTTCTCAGAGATGTGATGGCTATGAGGAAGGCTACCTTCCAAGTGAGAAATTGTACTTCACATTTGTGCAATGGCTCAAAAGGTGGACCCATGAGCCTTGTAAGAACTATGTTGAGATTCCACACTGGAGCAGGTTTAAGTCTGGGGGAATGATTCTTTTAACTCCTTCCATAAATGCTTTAATAGCAGGCACTCTGAAAAGAGACAAATGCTGTCTGTTTTGTACATATGCAGCTATTGCAGCTAGATGCAAGCGTATGGATGTGTACGCTAAATTTGAACGCTGTAGATGTAATAGATAGCAAATAATGTTTTGTATGGAAGCGTCTAACTGATTGATTTGATTGTTGTTACAGTAAACGACAAACCGCTTCCACTTTGCTGCATAGCATGCTCTTGTGTTAGGGCGCCTAGTCTCTTTGATAATATTCATGCAGTCTGGCGGAAGATTAGGATAACCAAACTCTAGGACTTCAGGTGCCAGATCGCAAGGTTGAGATGACTGGGATCTGGATGTCTTATCTCTCCATGGTTCTGAGTGAGAAGATTGGGAGTAAGGTGTAGTTTTTGGTGAGGAACTACTGATAACTCCAATAGGGTTGTGAACCAGGGTTGACGGGCCCATGTGGGAGGAACTAGGATTAGTGTCAGGGACTGCTGTCTGAGCTTCCGAACCACTAATGGAATGAGAGGGAGAGGTCGAAAAGCGTAAGAAAATATCCCTGACCAATTCATCCATAGCACATTGCCTTTGGACAATGGGAGCGGAAATCTGGATGCGAAGTTTGGGCATTTTGCGTTTAGGTGGGTGGCGAACAGCTCTATCTGTGGGAAGCCCCACATTTGGAAGAATGGGAGGAGGACTTGAGAGTGAAGTTCCCATTCGTGGATCTGCTGTCGTTGATGACTGAGCAGATCTGCAATCTGGTTGTTTACTCCTGGAAGGTGTTCTACAAGGAGATATCTTTTTTGCGGTATGGCCCATTTCCAGATGCTCTGGGCTAGATGTGAGAGCTGGAGAGAGTGTGTCCCCCCCCTGTTTTTGTATGTAGTACATTGCTGTCATGTCTGTGCGAATCAGGACAGCTTTGCCTAGCAGATGAAGTTGAAAGGCTTTCAATGCTAGAAAATTTGCTAGCAGTTCTAGATTATTTATGTGGAGTTGTTTTTGCTGCAGAGTCCACATCCCCTGAATGGTATGTTTTTGAAGATGAGCTCCCCAACTAGTGAGCGATGCGTCTGCTGTTAGTACTATCTGTGGAACCTGGTCGACGAATGGCCGCCCCTTGGAAAGGTTTTGTATGTTCCACCATTGCAGAGAGCGATGAGTGCGGCCATCCACCAACACTAGATCTGATAACGGACCTTGAGCCTGGTTCCACTGATGTGCTAAGCATTCCTGTAGGGGACCCATTTGGAGTCTTGCATAAGGAACGATTAAGATGCAAGATGCCATCATTCCTAGCAAATGCATGAACACCTGAGCTGGTAAAGAGTGTTGAGGCTGAAACTGCGCTATTAAGAGTTTGCATGTTGCGTATCCTGACTGGGTTGGGATATGCTAGAGCTTGTTGAGTGTTTATTGTGGCTCCCAGATACATTTGTGTGTTGGATGGTTGAAAATGCGATTTGGAGAGGTTTACTGTGAACCCCAGGTCGTGAAGCAGTTGGACTGTTTTTCGTGTGTCTCTTATGCAGCTCTGTTGCGAGCTGGCTTTTATTAGCCAGTCGTCTAGGTAGGGGAAGACGTGAATGTGCTGTCTTCTTAGATGAGCCGCAACTACTACCAGACACTTGGTGAAAACCCTGGGTGCTGTAGTTACTCCGAATGGGAGAACTTTGAATTGATAATGTTGTCCGTCCACCACAAACCTGAGGTATTCCCGGTGAGCAGGGTGAATGGGAATATGGAAAAATGCGTCCTTTAAGTCCAAGGTGGACAAAAAGTTGCCTTGCTGAAGGAGTGGGAGCACTTGTTGGTGTGACCATGTGAAAGTGGTCCGACAAAGTACAGATTTAGTTCTCTGAGGTCTAGTATAGGCCTGAGAGAGCCGTCCTTTTTGGGAATTAAAAAATACAGGGAGTATACCCCGGTTCCCTGGTATTGTAATGGGACTGGTTCTATAGCATGTTTTTCCAAGAGAGAGAGAACCTCCTGCTTTAGGAGGGCGAGATGCTCTGGTGACATTGCACGTGATCTTGGAAGGATATTTGGGGGAGTGTCTGTAAGCTCCAGGCAGTAACCATACTGGATAATCTGTAGTACCCACTTGTCTGAGGTGATTGAATTCCAGACAGGCAGGAATTGGGAGAGTCGTCCCCGTCCAGGAGTGGAATGATCGGGGGATAACGGAAGGAAGTCACTGTTTGTTTGCGGGGAAGTGCGGGTAGAGTTACCTCTGCTTCTTCCCTTACCATTGTTTCCTCTAAAACCTCCTCTGAAATAACCTCTTGAAGAGGGGGATTGGTTATTGCCCTTGTAAGAGGAGGAGGGATTTTCAGTGGACACCGTTTTTGAACCACCCCTGTAAAAAGAGCAGCAAAAGGAGCCCCTAGTGGCAGGTAACTGCAAAGCTTCCATGGACTTTGCGACCTCAGTGTCTTTCTTCATCTTTCCCAGCGAGCTATCAACAGCTGGACCAAAGAGATGCTCCTTATCAAACGGTTGGTTAAGGATGGAGGTTTGCACTTCCGGCTTGAAGCCTGATATTCTCTGCCAAGCATGTCTGCGTAATAGTATACTGGTGTTGACTGCACGAGCTGCTGTGTCTGCTGCGTCTAGGGCACACCTAATGGATGTATTGGTAATAAGTTTACCTTCCTGAATGAGGTCATTAGCCTTAGATTTGTATTCATCAGGCAAGTGTTGTATGAGTTTTTCTAACTCATCGTAATGAGCCCTATCATAGCGAGCCAACAAAGCTTGAGCGTTGGCAATGCACCAGTGATTTGCTGCCTGTGAAGCCACTCTTTTGCCCGAGGCATCAATTAGCTTAGACTCCTTATCAGGAGGAGGGGCCTCACCTGTGGTTTGTGAATTGGCTCTTTTGCGAGCGTTGGAGACTACAAGAGAGTCTAAGGGCAGCTGGCCTCTAATGTAAACAGGGTCGGTAGGAGCGGGTTTGTATTTTTTGTCCACTCTAGGTGTAATTATCCTGAATCTTACAGGGTCTTTAAATACCTCATCCGTGTGCTTTAACATGCCTTTGAGCAATGGTAAGGTGTGAGTAGCTCTTATGGAAGAAGTAAGTGTTTCAACGAGGAAATCCTCTTCTAAAGGCTCTTTATGGAGCTCGACCCCATGATATTGAGCGGCCCTATTAAGGAGCTCAATGTACCCAATGTTGTCGTCAGGTGGGGAGGGTCTGGAGTTATACAAATCAAGGTCATTACATGTGATTGGGTCTGTCTGATAATCGTCCCACGGGTCAGTGTCCTGTAACCTATCCTGATCCCCATCCACTTCATCCTGTGGGTCAGGTGAAAGTGGTGGTGGTGAATTTGCTGGTGAAATGAGCAAGTTAGGATCAATGGGAGAAGGAAGTGGAATAGAAGGAGAAGGATTAGTACCCACACTTTTCCTTTTGAGAGGAATGTGGTAGTCCTCTGATAAGTCAATTTTCAGTTTTTTTGGAAGAGTGGCATGAATATGCCCTGTTTGAGGGTTGATCACCAGTTTTTTCTGCTTCGGATCCGAAGGCGGCGCATCGGACCGAGGCTCTTTAGTGGGAGAGTCTTTTTCTTTATGAGCCGGTTTCGGCGTCGAAGGTTTGGGCTCCGAGCCTTTCGGTGTCAAAGACTTAGACTTCTGTTTGGGTGCCGAAGGTATCGGTTTGGCGCCGGAGTGGGGCCAGCTCGAGCCTAAACCGGAAGGCTTGTCTTTGTTTCTGAGCTGTGCCAGAGGGCGGGGTGTCGGAAACTTTTTGTCGGTGCCGACCTTGGCCCGAGGGCAGAGGAGGGACCGGAGCCTTTGTCTTATGTTGAGGGGGCAAAGGGGTATCTTTACTCACGGTAAGCTGACCCGGAGTAATCTGCTCCTCTTCTTCCATGTCGGAGTCGGTTTCAGACACGGAGATATGTTCTTCTTCTTCCTCGGCTCCTTGAGGTTGATGTTCAGTGTCGGAATCTTCCCTGAAGATGTCTGGTGCGGAGCCGCTCTGGTGTTGCATTTCGTGGCGTCGAGCCCGACGGTCACGAAGTGTCTTTTTCGATCGACACGCGTCGCAGTCGTTCTAGTCAGGTTCCGGGGACAAGCAGAGGTTGCACACTTCATGCAAGTCGGTGCGTGGAAACTTAGCACGACACCTGAGACAGCTTGAATGGAGTCCGTTCCATCGACTGCTAGTGCGGTCGCCGCTGGTAGGCCCGACGGCCTGTCACGAGTTTCCCGATCGAAGGTTTTACGAAGTGAGACGATACGCGTCGAATGGGGAACCGCGATCGATAACAATACCGTCGAGGGTAGTGGACAGAGCGCCGAAGGGGTCCGAAAACGGTACCGAACCAGAGCGCAGCAATACATCCGAACCAGATGGCGGAAAAAAACAACCCAACGATGGAGTCGATGCCCATGCGCACTATCACCGAAAGGATGAGTCACCTACCTTGTGACTGGAAAGACTTCTTCGAACAAAAACAAAGTGCAAACATCCCGACCCAATACTAGATGGCGATCTATGCATAGCATGTGATCTACAGCTCACATGCCTCGAACATATTCTTTTAGTTATTTTTATTTTCTAGAACCAAGCAAGCCTGGCACAGGTAAGCAATAAATAATTTACAGTAGTAATGCAGTGTAACAGTTTGGATTGCAATTGTATATGCACTTTGGTTTGATTACAGTATTGTTACTGAAAATGCAATGCTTTGGAAATACAGTACATATACTTTGTATAGGCTTTTTAGTAAAAAGACCAGTCGATTACTTTGCAGATTACTTTTCTTACACAGTGCAGTACTGGGACATTTCCTGTAAACAGGTGAGTAAAAGCGTTTTTGTTATTTTGTAAAATTTTAAAAGGATTTCTTAGGTTTTCCAACTCCACACTTAGAAACTTTTCATAGAAAAACAGTCAATGTTATCCTATGGAGGAAAGGAAAATGCTACTTACCCAGTACTTACTCAGTATGCATCTGTTCTTGGCATGTAGAGCTGTAGATTCACATGCTGTGTATAAGTCTGCCATCTAGTGTTGGGCCCGGACGTTTGCACTTTGCTTTTGTTCGAAGAAGACTTTTGCAGTCACAAGGTGGGTGACGCCTCCTTTCGTTGATAGTGCGCATGGGCATCGACTCCATTGTTAGATTGTTTTCCCGCAGAGGGCGAGAATGGAGTTAGTAAGAGTAGAATAGAGATGTCCATGTGTAAGTATCTAAGTAAGATAGTACTGGACAGGTACAGGTAACCGGGGAGGTGGGTGGGCACATGTGAATCTACAGCTCTGCATGCCAACAGATGCATACTGGGTAAGTAGCATTTTCGGTTCGAGGCATGTGAGCTATAGGTCACATGCTATGCATAGACTATATAGCAGTTATGTCCCAAAGCGGTGGCTAACCTGTAGCTGTTGCAGTTGTTTGAAATAGTGTACGTAAAACTGCCTGGCCCACACTAGCCTGTTGCCTAGCTAACACATCTATGCAATAGTGTTTTGTAAAGGTGTGTGGTGTAGACCATGTTGCAGCTTTGCAGATGTCATCTATGGGAATATTTCCTAAAAATGCCATAGAGGCCCCTAGTTTGCGAGTGGAATGCGCTCTAGGGGGAATTGTTAATGTGCGTTTAGCTTTAATGTAGCATATTTGAATGCACTTAACTATCCACCTTGCAATACCCGATTTTGATATTGGATTGCCTGTGTGGTGTAGACCATGTTGCAGCTTTAAAGATTTCAGCTATGGGAATATTTCCTAAGAAAGCCATAGAAGCCCCCAGTTTGCGAGTGGAATACGCTCTAGGGGGAATTGGTAAAGTTCTCTTTGCTTTTGCATAACATGTTTGAATACATTTGACTATCTACCGTGCAATACCTGATTTTGAAATGGGATTGCCTTTGTGTAGTGGAGCAAAAGCGACAAAAAGTTGTTTAGTGTTACGAAAAGGTTTTGTCCTTTCTATGTAATACAGCAATGCTCTTTTAACATCTAAAGTGTGTAGAGCACGTTCTGCCACAGAATCTGGTTGAGGAAAGAACACAGGCAACTCAACAGATTAGTTGATGTGGAAGGCAGAAACTACTTTAGGTAGACATTTAGGATTAGTGCGAAGAACCAAACCACTTTGTTTTGGTGTACTTGTAAAAATGTTTTTTCTATGGTTAATGCCTGAAGCTCACCCACTCTCCTGAGTGATATGATAGCAATGAGGAAAGCAACTTTCCAAGTGAGAAATTGTAGTTCACATTTATGTAAAGGCTCGAAGGGTGGACCCATTAGCCTGGTAAGGACAATATTAAGATTCCACACTGGGGCAGGTGGAAGTCTTGGAGGAATAACTCTTGAGTCCTTCCATGAAGGCCTTAATAACAGGCACTCTGAAAAGGGACAGGTGTTGTCTATTTTGAAGATAAGAGGCTATTGCAGCGAGATGTAAGCGTATAGATGTGTATGATAAATTTGAATGTTGTAAATGTAGTAGATAACAAATGATATTTTGAACAGAAGCATCAAGTGGGTTGATCTGGTTATTACAATAAATAACAAACCGCTCCCATTTTGCTGCATAGCAAGCTCTTGTAGTAGGGTCTTCTGGCTTCTTTAATGATATTCATACAGTCTGGTGTAAGATTCAGATAACCAAACTATGATTTCAGGTGCCAGATGGCAAGGTTGAGAGGTTTGGGATCTGGATGTCTTATCTCTCCATGACTCTGCGTGAGAAGACTGGGTGTGAGATGTAGTTTTTGATGAGAAACTACTGAGAGTTATAACAGTGTAGTGAACCAGGGCTGGCGAGCCCAAGTTGGTGCTACCAGGATTAGTGTGAGGGATGTTTGCCTGAGCCTCTGAAACACTAGTGGAATGAGTGGGAGAGGCAGAAAAGCATAAGCAAATATCCCTGACCAGTTCATCCATAGAGCATTGTCTTTGCATAATGGGTGTGGATACCCGGAGGTGAAGTTTGGGCATTTTGCGTTTTGGTGTGTGGCGAACAGATCTATGTCTGGAAAACCCCACATCTGAAAGAACGGTAGGAGAACTTGGGAGTGAAGTTCCCACTCGTGGACCTGTTGTCTCTTTCTGCTGAGGAGATCTGCAATTTGATTGTTTACTCCTGGGAGGTGTTCCGCTAGGAGATACATTTTGAGATGAATGGCCCATCTCCAAATGTCCTGTGCAAGGTGTGACAGTTGGAGAGTGTGTCCCTTCTTGTTTCTGTATATAATACATTGCTGTCATGTCTGTACGGATCAGGACAGCTTTGCCTACCAGGTGAATTTGGAAAGCTTTGAGCGCTAGAAAGATTGCTAGCAGCTCTAGATGATTTATGAGAAGTTGCTTTTCCTTTTGACTCCATAATCCCTGAATTGTGTGAGTTTGGAGATGAGCTCCCCAACCATTGAGCGATGCATCTGCTGTTGGCACTGTCTGTGGAACTGGGTCGAAGAAAGGCCGCCCTTTTGAAAGGTTCTGTGGATTACACCACTGCAGAGAGCGATGAGTGCGGCCGTCCACCAACACTAGATCTGTCAATCGACCCGGAGACTGATTCCACTGGCGTGCTAAACATTCTTGAAGGGGACGCATCTGAAGTCTTGCATAAGGAACTATCATGATGCAAGATGCCATCATTCCTAGTAGTTGCATGAATACCCGAGCTGGTAGTGAGTGATCGGGTTGAAATTTGGAAATGAGAACCTGAATATTGTGAATTCTGGCTGGATTGGGACAGGCTACAGCTTTGAGTATCTACAGTGGCCCCCGAGTACGTTTGTGTATTGGAGGGTTGAAGATGTGACTTTGACAGATTGACTGTAAATCTGAGGTGGTGTAGTAAGTGTACTGTTTAAGTGTGCTGTAGGCACTTTGTGAGAGCTGGCTTTGATGAGCCAGTTGTCTAAATATGGGAAGACTTGAACATGTTGTCTTCGCAGATGTGCAGCGACTACTGCCAGACATTTGGTAAATACTCTGGGAGCAGTAGTTACTCCGAACGGGAGTACTTTGAATTGATAATGTTGTCCCGCAATTACAAACCTGAGGTATTTGCGATGAGTGGGATGTATTGGAATATGGAAGTAGGCGTCCTTTAAGTCCAGAGTGGACATAAAGTTGCCATGTTGTAACAGAGGAAGTACCTGTTGGAGTGTGACCATATGGACGTGATCTGATTGAATGTATAGGTTTAATTCTCTGAGGTCTAATATAGGCCTGAGAGAACCGTCCTTTTTGGGAATTAAAAAATAGAGAGAGTATACCCCTGTCCCCTGATATTGTAGTGGGACTGGTGCTATAGCTCCTTTTTCCAGAAGAGATTGGACCTCTTGTTTGAGTAGGTGTAGATGTTCTGGAGATAGTTTGTGTGTTCGTGGTGGAATGTTTGGAGGGTTGTTGGTAAGCTCCAGGAGGTAACCAGATTGGATAATTTGTAAAACCCATTTGTCTTTTGTGATTGAATTCCAGAAAGGAGAAATTGAGTGAGACGTCCCACGACAGGTGTTGAATGATCGGGAGGAAGGGGAAACAAGTCACTGCTTATTTGTGGCTGGGGAAGTACGGGGTGCATTACCTCTCCCTTTGCCATTGTTTCCCCGAAATCCACCTAAAAATTAACCTCTGGTAGAGGGCGATTGACTATTGCCCCTATATGAGGTAGAAGACCCGTCAGTAGGCTTGGACTTTGAGCCCTCCCTGTAAAAGGATCGGCGAAATGAGCCACGGTCAAATGGTGTTTGTAGCGCTCCCAAAGACTTGGCTACCTCCGTGTCCTTCTTCATTTTTTCTAATGAAGTGTCCACTGCAGGACCAAATAAATGCTCCTTATTAAAAGGTGAATTTAAAATAGATGCTTGAACCTCCGGCTTAAAACCTGATATTCTAAGCCATGAGTGGCATCTAAGAAGTATGCTGGTGTTAATACCACGTGAAGCTGTATCTGCTGCGTCTATAGCACACCTGATTGAAGTATTGGAAATAAGCTTCCCTTCCTGGATGAGGTCATGAGCCTTGGATTTATGCTCATCGGGCAGGTATTGCATCAGTTGCTCTAGCTCATCATAATGAGCTCTGTCATACCTTGCTAACAGTGCTTGCGTATTAGCTATGCGCCAATGATTGGCTGCTTGCACTGCTACTCTTTTGCCTGAGGCATCTATTAACTTGGACTCTCTATCGGGAGGCGGAACGTCTCCTGTTGACTGAGAATTCGCTCGTTTACGAGCATTTGATACCACCAACGAATCTAGTGGAACCTGACCCCTGATGAAAATTGGGTCTGTAGGTGCAGCTTTGTATTTCTTATCCACTCTAGGTGTGAGTACCCTAGCTCGCACTGGATCTTTGAATGCCTCACCTGCATGTTTTAACATACCTTTGAGCATAGGTAGTGTATGTGTTGACTTTTGTGATGCACCTAGTGTCTCAAATAGGAAATCTTCCTCAAGAGGCTCCTTATGGAGTTGCACTCCATGATACTGTGCAGCTCTATTAAGCAACTCAGTAAACCCCACATTATCATCTGGAGGAGAAGGCCGAGATGGGTATAGGTCTGGATCATTGTCATTATTAGGATCAGTGTTATACTCGACCCAGGGGTCTGGAGCATCGTCTTGAGGCACATGTGTGTCCTCATCTAGATCCCCATCCCCCGCATCCTGCTGATTTGGACATTGTGGCTGAGGGGAATTTGTGGGTGATATGAGAAGGTTAGGATCAATAGGTGGAGATGGTGAGGAAGGTAAAAGAGTTGGAGGAGAAGTATTAGTTCCCATATTCTTTTTCTTTAAAGGGATATGGTAAGATTCCTAAAATTCTGGCTTTCTTTTGTCTGGCAGCTTTGCATAAAGGGGTCCAGTTTTAGGGTTGATAACCAGTTCCTTTTGTGTGGGGTCAGTGTTAGTAGGTGGAACTTCCAAACAAGACTCCTTGGATGAGGGAGCGGTTTTGACCTTTGGGGCCAGAATTTTCGGCGCCGAGGATTTCGGAGCCAAGGCCTTTAAAGGCTGAATTGGCTTGTCTTTCGGTGCCGAAATCTTGGGTCCGGTCCCCGAAGGTCAACTCGATCCCGAGCCGGAAGGCTTTGTAACTTGTTTCGGTGTCAGGCCTGAAGGCGGGGCTTTCAAAACCTTATCTCGGTGCAGACCTTGGCCCGAAGGGGGAGGAGGGACCGGAGCCTTTTTAAAGGGTAGTTTTTGGGGCAGAGGAGTATCTTCACTCACGGTACGCTGACCGGGTGTGATGTCTTCCTCGATGTCGGAGTCTTCCTCGGACACAAACTTGTTGTTCCTCCTCTGCCTCGGCTCCCTGTGCTTCGAAGATCGCTTGATCGACATCTTCTCCGTAGGAGGTCTGGAGCGGAGTCTTTGTAGTCCTTGTGTTGATACATCTCATGACGTCGAGCCCGACGGTCACGGAGAGTCTTCTTGGATCAGAACATTAGGCAGGCTTCGCAGTGGTCTTCGTTGTGTTCGGGTGATAAACACGAATTGCAACGTCGTGGAGATCGGTGCGCGGGTACTTAGAGTGGCACCCGGGGCAGAATTGGAATGGAGTCCGTTCCATCGACTGCGAACCCCGTCAACGCGGCTAGGCCCAAAGCCTTGCACGAGACTTTCGGATCGAAGTTTTTCAAAATAGAAACAATACACGAAGGCAGGAATACGCAGTCTAGAAACAATACCGTCTAAGGTAGTGGATTGCGTACCGAGGGAAACCCGAGGCCGGTGTCGAACCGGAGCGCAGCAATTCACGTCCGAACCCGATGGCGGAAAAAAACAATCCAACAATGGAGTCGATGCCCATGCCCACTATCACCGAAAGGAGGAGTCACCTACCTCGTGACTGGAAAAGACTTCTTCGAACAAAAAACAAAGTGCAAACATCCGGGCCCAACACTAGATGGCAGACTTATGCACAGCATGTGATCTACAGCTCACATGCCTCGAACATAGTGTTATCGGTTAGCGGGTAAGTACTTTGTTGTGGGAGTTGGTATTCTGGGGTTAGACTCGGGGGGTCCCCCAGGGTCAAGGATGCACTCTTGTTACACCCTCAGCGGCACTAGTGCGGCCTGGTGCAGAGTGCTGAGGCCCAATGTTATCCAATGGGGGATAGAGGGCTACCGGTTGGTGGCTGCTGACAAGCAGGCCACTGGGTTGTGGGAGCAAAGCTCCTAGACTTAAGCTCCGGGCAGACGGGGTTTGAGCCAGCACAAAAAGTGCACCCTCAGCGGCACTGGGGCGGCCGGGTGCAGAGTGCTGTTTTGGCGTCGGGTGCCCTGTAGCTTTCAATGGGGAACCTCCGGTTTGCAAACACACTGTAGGCTCGGGGACGAAGGTCTTCTGGGTGCGACCACCACTTGGAGAGGTAAGTTGGGATGTTGGGGCTTGGTTAGACACAGTCGGTTGGGCCACCCAAGGCCGTGGGGCGTCTGGTGCAGGGGTGCCTTTTAAGGTCGGATCTTTTTACCAGCTCCTGATCGCGGTTGGGGGGACCTTCCGGTTTGAGGCTGCAGGCATCCGCTGGAGGCTTGAGGCAGGTCTGGGGTCACCGGATCTCGGGTCAGGATCACCGGAGAGACCTCCTCTTGGTGTTGGGCCACTCAAACTCAGGCCGTGGGCATCGGGTGCAGACCCGCGGATCCTTGCGGAGCTGGAGTCTGTTGATGAACAAATCCGGTGTTCACGAGAAACAGTCTTTGGGATGGAAGGCAGGCAGGTCCTCCGGGTTTCTCAAGGTTGCTGGCTGCAGGACACATCGGGATTTCGCTGGAGCAGGTTCGAGGTGGTGACAGGCAGGTAGGGCTGGGGACAAGTCAGTGGGCGTCTTCCTCTTATTAGCTTCAGCACGGCTGTTCGGTCCTTTTCTTCTTCTGGTTTCTTGTCTGAGGCAGCAAGGTTCATGGGTGCCCCTATGTAAGAATGTGGCTCTGTATATACTGTTCCCAAATAGGTACAGTGTGCACAGAGTCCACAGTCCCCAGAGGTTTGGCAGAGGCTAAAGTTAGATACAACCTTACTCTCTAAAGTGGTAGCTTGGTCGAGCAGTAAGGCAGTATCAGAGGACAGTGTAAAGCATTTGTTGTACACACTCAGTCAGCAAATGGTCTCACACACTCAAGAACTGAACTCTAGGCCAATGGTTTTGTATCAAAATATATAGTTGTTTTATTTTAGATCCACCAATAGGTATCAAAATATACTTTCTCAGAATGAGTTACTTTAGTTAAATACTTTTCAAATAGGCAATAGACTTTTGAATACAATAGTTACAGTTGTTGCAATAGGCAACACAATTTCAAACACAATAATACATTGAGCTCAATGGGAATTTCTAGTTAAATGCAATAGATT
The DNA here is from genome assembly GCA_963921515.1 of Calotriton arnoldi. Classification (NCBI taxonomy): domain Eukaryota; kingdom Metazoa; phylum Chordata; class Amphibia; order Caudata; family Salamandridae; genus Calotriton; species Calotriton arnoldi. The sequence goes on along the minus strand of CAWUFW010000555.1, from coordinate 816,196 downwards.
ACTTTTTGGATTACTTTTCTTACCACAGGACTGGATCCTAGATTCAGTCCTGGGACATCTCCTGTAAACAGTTGAATAGAAACGTTTTGGTTACAGTTGTGATTTTTAAGGAATATTATTGTATTTTAAAAGTTGACGGAAACTTTTTCACATAGAATCACCAATGTTATCCTATGGGAGGAAATTCACTTAGCAGGTAAGTGGGGTTATTGTTACTTTTTCTAACTCAGTGTTGGATCCTGCACTGGTGCATCTCCTGTAAACAGTTGAAAGAATGTGTTTTTGTTATACAGGCGATTTTTAACGAATATTTGTAAGTTTGCAAAATCGACACTTAGAAACTTTTTCAGCAAAAACCAGGCAATGTTATCCTATGGAAGGAAATTCAAGTTACCGGTAAGTACAGTTATGATTACTTTTTCTAATCAGTGCTGGGTACCTAGATCCAGCACTGGCATCTCTCCTGATAACAGGCGAGTAATTTCGTTTTTGATATTCGGACGATTTTTAGTGAATATTTCAAGATTTCAAAAGTTGACACTTAGAAACTTTTTCGAACAGTCCATTGAAATGCATTGACTTTTACTGTAATATGCAGGTAGGTAATTATCGCGTGACTTTTCTAACCTCAGGACTGGGTCCTAGATTCAGTCCTGGGACATTTCCTGCAAACAGGTGAGTAAAGTCGTTTTGGTCAAACACACAATTTTTAAGCAATATTTTTAGTTTTTCAAACTCCACACTTAGTCGTTTTTTCAGAGAAAAATACCCAATGTTATCCTATAGAGGAAAACAAGTTATCGCTTTGCAGGTAAGTTTTTGACTGTGGGAGTCCAGGTTCTGGGGTTAGACTCAGGGGTCCCCCAGGGTCAGTGATGCACTCTTGTTGCACCCACAGCGGCACTAGGGCGGCCGGATGCAGAGTGTTGAGGCCCCAATGTTATCCTATGGGGGACAGGGGGCCTTCGGTTGGTGGCTGCTGGCTAGCAGGCCACTGGGTTGTGGGAGCAAAGCTCCTGGCAGTAGACTTGGCACAAAGGGGGAAGCAAGTGAGCACCAAAAGCGCACCCACAGCGGCACTCGGGCGGCTGGGTGCAGGGGGCTATTATGGCGTCTGGTTCCCTGTTGAAATCTATGGAGATTCTCCGGACTGGACAAACACTGCAGGCTTGGAAACGAGAGTCTCCTGGGATCTACCAACACTTCGAGGGGTAAGTTGAGATGTCTTGGCTTAGGTAGGCACCCTGGGTTTGGGCACACAAGGCCGTGGGGCGTCGGGTGCAGGGGTGCCTTTTAGTGTCGGATTTTTCTTACCCGCTCTGGTCGCGGTAGGGGGGACCCTCTGGACTGAGGCTGCAGGTTTCGTCTGGAGGCTTGAGGCAGGTCAGGAGTCGCCGGATTCCAGGTCAGGATCGCCGGGGAGACCACCTCTTGGTGTTTTTTTTACTCAAGCTCGGGCCGGGTTCGGCAGGTGCAGAGTGGGCTGGATTCGCGATCCCGGGCTGGTGCCAGGGGTGCTGGTTTTGAACAAATCCGGCGTTCATGGGAGAAGTAGGCGGTTCAAGTGAAGGCAGGCAGGTCCTCCGGGGTTTGTGAGGTTGCTGGCTGCAGGACACACCGGGATTTCGCAGAAAGCAGGTTCGAGGGGAGACAGGCCGGTAGGGCTGGGGCCAAGTCAGTTGTTGTCTTCCTCTTGTTAGCAGGCTGCACGGCTGTTTGGTCCTTGTTCTTCTTTTCTTGTTGTTGCTGGATCTGAGGAAGGAAGGTTCAGGGTGCCCCTAAATACTAACTTTAGGGGTGTTACAGGTAGGGCAAGGGCAGGGACCAATGGGTCCCTGTCCTGGGGTGAGTACACCCCCTATCCTGCTACTCTCCAGTGGGAGGGGGGCAGGAGCCAAGCTCTGATTGGGTAGGGCTCCCCATTCTCAAAATGGCGAGAGCCCGGAGTTGTGCTTTACCTCGCCTCCCCCACCTGAGGGGTGGGGTTGGCAGAGGCTGGCACACCCCCTTCCCTTCATTTGTTTTTCCCGCCTGTCTTCCCGCCAAAGTGGGGGTCAGAACCGGTGGGGGCCAGTTGCTGAGTACAGCAAGTGGCCTGGAGAAGCTCACAAAGGTGGCATGCCTTTGAAGCTCCCCTGCCCATCCTGGGGGAGGAGACCTAGCACCTCGTCCCAGGATGTGCATTGTTGCACGCCCAGGAGAGCGGATGGCTCTCTACCCAGGGGTCCAGCAACATGTCTGCTGTGTGGCAGCCTAGGCAGCCTCTCAGTCAGGACACTGGTAGTTGGTTAGGTTTCAGGGGGCATCTCTAAGATGCCCTCTGTAGTGCATTTTACATTAAATCCCACACCGGCATCAGTGTGGGTTTAATGTGCTGAGAAGTTTGATACCAAACTTCTCAGTCTTCAGTGTAGCCATTATGGTGCTGTGGAGTTCGTAATGACAACCTCCCAACACCATATACTCTTAATGGCATCACTGCACTTAGTGCCCAGGAATGGCCCTGGGTACTGTAGGGGCACAGGGCTCATGCACCTGTGCCCACACCATTGGCATAGTGCACCCAGCTAGAGGGGTGACTGAGGTATGCCAGGGCAGTGTGTTTATGGGCATGGCACACAGGGATGTGTGCCATGTCGACTCTCTGTTTAGTTCTGCACCAAGACACTCAGCCTGCAAAGGCAGGGTGTGTGTGTCAGGGTACAGGGCCTCTAAGGGTGGCACAATAAGTGCTGCAGCTCCTTAGGGGCCTTCTCTGGTCACAGTGCCCTGGGTACCTAGGGTACCATTTACCAGGGGCTTACCTGTGGCCAGAGATGCCAATTGGGTTTAGGCTTTAGTACAGTTTTTAGGGGAGGAACACAGGCCCTGGGTACCTGATTGGCAGGGACCCAGGGCACACCAAGGAAAAGTGCATCAGTTATCAGGCAAAAAGTGGGGGGGTTACTGCAACAGAAACCCACTTTCCTACACCCTAAATACTAGATTTAGGAGCGTTACAGGTAGGTAAAAGATTGGGACAAATGGGTCCCTTCCCTGGGGTGGGTACACCCCCTATTATGCCACCCTCCAGTGGGAGGGGGCATAAGCCTTTCCCTGGTTCGCTGGGTCCCCCCATCTGCAAGATGGCAGGGACAGAGTTGTTCTTCACCTCGCCTCCCCCACCTGAGGGGTGGAGTTGGCAGAGGTGGGCACACCTCTTCCTCACTTGTTTTTCCCGCCGGTTCTCCTACCGAAAGTGGGGGTCAGAACCAGTGGGGACCAGTTGCTGAAAGCAGCAAGTGGCCTGGGGAAGCTCACAAAGGCGGCAAGCCTTTGAAGCTTCCCCTTCGTGGATCCTGCCCATCCTGGGGGAGGAGGCTTGGCACCTCGTCCCAGGATGTGCATTGTTTCAGGCCCCCGAGAGCAGCAGGCTCTCGACCCAGGGGTCCAGAAACATGTCTGATGGGGGCAGCTGAAAGCAGCCACTCAGCCTGGACACTAGTGGTAGGTCGTTTTTCAGGGGGCATCTCTAAGATGCCCTCTGTGTGCATTTTTCATTAAATCCCACACTGGCATCAGTATGGGTTTAATGTGCTGAGAAGTCTGATACCAAACTTCTCAGTTACAGTGTAGCCATTATGGTGCTGTGGAGTTCGTAATGACAGACTCCCAGCACCATATACTCTTAATGGCAGCACTACATTTACAATGTCTAGGAATGGACTTAGACACTGTAGGGGTACGGGGCTCATGCACCTGTACCCTCACCACTGGTATAGTGCACCCAGCTAGAGGGGTGACTGATCTATGCCAGTGCAGTGGGTTGTAGGCATGGCACACAGGGAGGTGTGCCATGTCGAGTCTTCACTTTGTTCTGCACCAAAACACGCAGCCTGCAAAGGCAGTGTGAGAGTAATGGTACAGGGCCTCTAAGGGTGGCACAATAAGTGCTGCAGCCCTTAGAGGTCTTCGCTGGTCACAGGGCCCTGGGTACCTGTGGTACCATTTACCTGGGGCTGACCTGTGGCAAGAGATGCCAATTGGGTTTTTTCAATGCAGTTTTAGGGAAAGAACATAGGCCCTGGGTACCTGATTGGCAGGAGCCAAGGGCACACTCAGTCAAAGCACATCAGCAGTTCAGCAAAAAGTGGAGGCTACCATGCAGAAAGGGGGCACTTTCTCACACAAGTTCAGTGTATGACTAGGTGTCCTAACACCACTGGCATTCTGTAATTATGCATGCCAAATGACCTTATCATATTGTGGAACGAATTCACCGCCATCATATTAGTTACTGTCAGAATCTGAGCCAAGCAGCTGAAGTAAAGTATGAGCTCGGCCACACTAACAGCATATTGAGTCAGAAGGGTTTGTTATAAGCTGCTCACTAAAGACTGGCCTCCATTGAGACGAAGCCGGTATACACTCGGAAACCAGTATAGGTAGCAGATCCTCTTTCTCTGGTACAGGTGTCGATGTGAAGGGAACCAGTGGAGGGGTAGGTGCCGGCATGAAACAGGTTCAATAGGCAGACAGTGCCAAGGGCAAACCCACCAGCGGGACTGGAGACCTCAGTGAATCCTTGGGGTCTAAAAGTGCATCAGAGGGAGCTGGAAGCGTTCTATATATACACAACATGGCTTCATTAAAGGCCTCCATTTGCTGCAACGCTGGCGATGGATCCAGCAATTCAGCGTGCATTGAGGCCAAGCTCAAAATTGGCTCTTCGGGCGTTTGGGAGCAAGACCGAGACGATGCTGCCGCACCATCTCTGGACTTCAATAACAGTGGAAAGGGGCAGATTCCTGCTTTGACTTTTTGTGCTCCGACTTACCCAAGTCTTCGATCATGATGAGGACCTGCGGCACAAACGACTTGGGGAGCGGGAAAGGGGCCTTCCGTTTGACTTCAGCCAGTCACAGCACAGAGTCTTCCGTTGTTTGGCAACATAGTTTTGTCTCATGGTCCCATATGGCCTTCAGGTTCATCTGGGTGCAGTAGTCACAGGCCCTGGAGTCATGCTCTGACCCCAGGCACCACAAGCAAACCTTGTGGGGTTCTGTCACAGACATTTGTTTGCGAAAGTCCCTAAAAGGTTTAAACCCTGCGTTGGAATGCGACATATTTCCCTTTCACACAGGCAAAAAAAGAGAACTTTGGATAAAGACTGTCAAGAGGTGTAGAGCTACAGATCTGCGTCTGAAGGGGCAGAAAGAAAAATCGACAAAGCCCCTGATTGGCGCATATATTCAGCCCGCTCATCACTTCCAGAGCAAAACAACGTTGGAGCACAGCTTCATGCCTCCACCACCCCCCCACCCCCCACCCCACCCCCCCAGGCGCACAGGAGTACTGATTCTGAGTTTCCGAATCCAATACGACACCTTGGGGAATATTCACAAAGTGAGGAATCTGTGGTTAGAAATGGTCATCAAATGAGGGTAAAACTGAAAGAAATGGAGGTACAGTATTGTACACATCTTTCCTGCTTAGTAACAAACACCCTAGTGGTTGCATGGCATGCCTCCTTTAGTACTACAATGCATTCTGCCAAAAGCTTCAAATACACTAAAACTGCTGGAGTCAGCTCACAAGATTCATGGGATGCTGGTCGAGAGACGTTTGCCCTGTTTCTGTGTTAGAGTTAGCAGAATGTATGTAAATACATCTCAAGCAGATTGACTGCATTTCACATGCCCACATTGGGACAACCAGAGATATTGCCAATGGTGACCAACATGAGCATAACAAAGTCTTAGAGATGGTAGGAAAGCGTAAGCAAATGTCCCTCACTATTCCACGTATATGGCATTCCTTAGAGACCAATAAGATCTATTTGTGGAAAACCATATCTTCCAACAGAGCGGCAAATACATTGGAATGCAGTTCTGGTTTGTGGGCTCGATTTTTCTGCTTACCAGATCAGCAAACTTATTGTTTATACGCAAATATTTTGCCATGATGTGCATATGATGAGCCTAGCATCACTGACAAATACTCTGCCCTCCTGCACAGCAAGAATGAGTGGGTGCCCACTTCTTTTCTTCTATTTGTATATTGGACTTTGTGGTCTAGTTGGCAGATCAACAGCAAATTAAGTTACCTCTTTGAACTGCTTCAAAAACTATTTCCACTGTTGTCAACTGAAGGTTGATGTGCTGAGGTGCTTGATAGGTTGACCAATGACTGGCCCTAAAGCATGAACTTGGAGGGGTGCATATGCACATATGGTCACCAATAGCCTTATTTGGGCGAAACAACCCAAGGACACCCAATTACATGTAAATCTTCAAACTCTTACCTGGTTTTCTTACATTGCAATGCACATCAATAAAGGCAATTAACCAAATTGAGAACCACTGGAAAGCAAACTTCCTGAGTCTACCCAAGAAAGAAAGGTGTTGCACAGATGGCAGAAATTAAACTGTTTCCCTAAACCGCCCCCCCCCCCATCAAACCTAACTCATTATACAGCCTGTTGGCTCCTGTTGTGTGAGTGAAGCATCAAGGCAGTAAGAGCTATCCATCAAAGTCAGAACTATGTTGGATATTCGTCTTCCATACGGATTAGGCTGCTGAGCGCCAGTAAACAGGTAAAGCCACAATGAAAAAAAATGTAAGTAAGAGATGTGCCTGCACAGTGTGGATTCAAGGGGAAACAAGCTGCATGCATGTAAACAAAACTTAGACTTCAAAGATACAACTTGTATTGGTCCACACCCAACACTAAATGGCAGAAGAGTGCACAGCAAATTATCTACTAAAGTGGGTATTAACCTGTGGTCCGAGGACCTCTTGGGGTAAAATATTAAAATTAATCATTTGAAAAGTATACAAATAAGTAAAATTGAAAACTTTTTTCTACGTTTGATAGAGAATTAAACTAAATATTTAAATATTCGAGCATTTGTTTGAGTATACTAGTTTTTATATTAGTGTATTGTTCACAGCAGGTGTCTTCAGAATAGCTAACAGACTTGAGTTCATTTATAAATAAGCACAGCGTCACATTTTCCATTTAAGGTTAAGAAAAGTCTTTGTTTATTTTACATTATTATCTTCAGGCTGCAGATAGCAGGGTCTGATAATGAGCAGTGCTGGAGTCAGATTTATGACCCAGGGCACAGAGGAGATGAATTGAAGCACTGCAGTATTTAGATCTTCAATAAAAGTCCTTGTCAACTCCATATTGGAGCATGAGAACAAAATGGTTTTTCTGAATGATTTTAAATGGGAGAAAATTAAAATGTAGAGTTAACTTCAATATTGAGTTAACTTCATTATAATATTGTGCATCTTTTATGATCCATTTTTGAGAACGAATAAAGATTGAATTGAACAAGTCAATCAAGGAACGCATAAAAGTGAAATAAGACTTTGAAGAAATGCATATTGCAGTATTCCAAACACAACACTAAATGCAGGAGAGAACATATGTGAAATTTACAGCCTGAGCTGGCTAGCGATTTTACAATATTAACTTATTTCAGACCGGCATACTCGAGTGTGCAATTCTTTATTTTTTTAGAAAAAGTCTGGCACCCTGATGTTAGGGCTCACGTCTGTGTCTAATTTTAAACATCAGGATATTTCATAAACTCAAGATGATGATCAAACTGTAGTAGTGAATTTTATTACCTGTCCTCTCGAGAACGGTCCCTCTCCATTCTCTCGTGTTCAGAGTCACCTGGTGTACGGTCTCTGTACACTTCTCGGTCACGGTCTCTTTCTCTGTCCCTCTCTCGATCACGGTCTCTCTCTCTCTCACGTTCTTGCTCAAACTCTCTGTGATCAATATTCTTAATAGTCTGACGATCAAAGAAAGGATCTCGCTCACTGCCAAACCGACCGAAGTAATCTATGTGAATTGAAGTACAAATACAATAAAAGAATTTGAAGGAAAAAGTAATTTTGTGCTTTCAAGTACAGTAATATGGTAAGATCTGCAGCAAAACAATGCTTTTAACAATGGTTAGCTTTTATCAATAGTTAACCTATGTGAGTATCCTCTCCAGGAATTGGACCTTGAAATAATTAAAATCACTTAATTACATTTCAAAACAGAAAACGTTATTGAGAAGCACTTGCTTCTGATTCTTAAAAAAAATGCGCACACACAGAAATGCGCTATTCCAGAACGTTCCAAAGGAATAGATTTCATTGATTCTTGGTTTTCTACTCAATTATGCAAAAAAAAAAAAAAAAAAAAAGATTTTCAATGGTTTTAGTACCATTTTATAAATCTGGGGTGAATAACTTTGCTGGAGTAAGATTTTTACATTTGAGAGCAAAACTTAAAAAATGTTAGGCCTTTTCTTAGAGCCCCGAGGAAGTCAAAGTTACTGTAGGAAGATGGACGTTTATATTGGATACCAAAAAGGTATACTGTGCAAAGAGTCCAGGTATTCCTTGTAAGTGGACAGGGGCTTGCTCTAGCAATCCCAAGGTGATCTCTTAGGGGGTTATGTGGTCTAGCAGCCTTAGGCTTATCAGAGAGGAGTGTTAGACATCTGCTGCATACACAGTCAATAAATTATACATGACTCAATAAGGAGATCTACACTAATTTATACAAATAACACTTATCTTTATATAACTTTAGGCACCAAGATCATCAAAATCGGGTATGTTTTGAGTTATGAATTTTTACAGTATTTAAAAATTGACATTTAGTGCAATTTCTGGAGCGGTAATGTTATCCTACAGAGGCAAGACACATACAGCATACAGATACTTTACATAGACTTACGAGACCAATCTTCTGGACTTAAGGTGAGTATGGGACAAAGACAGCATCAACAGGTCACCTTGGGTAGCACTGGGACGGACGCAGAGGTGCTTTTCAGCGTCGGGTGCCCAGTGTAAGTCTATATGGATCGGTCCACAAAGATGCAGCAAGCTGGGACTAGGAGGGCAGTCCTGCTGAACCAACAAGGGGGCTCAGGTCTCATGATACTCTGGGACATGGGGACACCTTTGGTCCAATTCTCCTCGGGCTGGGGCAGCTTGGTGCAGGAGGTGTCCTGAGGCGTCGAATTTTCACAACTGGAGACACGGGGCCTGCAAAAAGAGGCTGCAGGCAGCATCAGAGAGTCCACTGTCAGAAAATCCAAGGTGGGCCAAGTTTCTGTAGAGTCTGGGGACCACACTGGCACCGTTGGCCCACTTCGACTCGGGCTAGGAGGCACGGGTGCAGTGGTGCTTTCCGTTGTCGGATTTTCGACGGTCCAGAGTCCTCGCAGATCTCCTGGGGTGCCTGCAGGATGCAGGGGAGCAGCTCTGCTACTCCACGGGAGTTCCTGGATCTTGGGTGAAGGGCTGGTAGTCCTCCCAGGCTTTTGGAGGCACAGCAGCGGCGGGACGAGTTGTCTTTGGTGCAACTGTCAAAGACAGAAGGCAGGGCGGAAGGGTTGGAGCCAAGTCAGTTGCTGCTCCTCTGTTCTTGCTTTTGCAGCTCTTCAGTGTCAGTTTTCTTTCAGGTCGACCAGATCTGATTTCCTGGTGCCAGGGGCTCCCCTAAATACTAGAGTTAGGGGTGTTAGGGGAGTGTAAGGTAGAAGACAATGGGCTACTTATCCATGGGGTCATTACACCCCGTATATGACCACTTACTGTGGGCATAACCTTGTATCCGAGTTCCTAACTGTACCATCACCATGATTGGAGACTTAATTTTCGTGTCCACATTAGGAAGCCCACCTTAGGGGTGGAACTAGCCTGAGGGTGAACAAGCCTCTCTGACTACTAGTTTTCCTGCCAGTCCAGGTGCCAAATGGGCCATGGTCAGCGGGGTTGGCATCCTCATCTCCGAGGGAAGCCAGATTAGCATACCAAAGGAGGTGGGCACCCTCTTCTGGGGCAGGCTCTGCTAACCCTTTCAAGAAGCTTTCCAAGAGATGTTGCAACTAGAATTTAAGAATGGGCTCAAAAGGGGCCTGCATGAGGAGTGAAAAGTCTATATTGAGCTCCCAGGGAGGAGATGGACACCGTATGGGAAGAAAAACCTTTCAACCTCTCTAAAAAGTCCTTAAAAAGGGAAATTTAAAAAAAATAGGTTTGTGAAGGACATTTTCTGCAGGCAGTAATTGCCGCCACATAAGGAAAATGCTACTTACCAGTATGCATCTGTTCTTGGCATGTAGAGCTGTAGAGTTGTATACTTTAGCATAGATCGCCATCTGGTGTTGGGCTCGGATGTTTGCACTTTGTTTTTGTCTGAGAAGTCTTTATTAGTTACGAGATAGGTGGCTCCTCCTTATGGTGATAGTGCGCATGGGCATCGACTCCATCCCCAGATTGTTTTGCGCCATAAAGGGTAATGATGGAGTTAGTAAGAAAGTAGAAAAGGATGTCCATGTGTGATGTATCTAAGTAAGATAATACTGCAACGGATAAAGGTATCCGGGGAGGTGGGTGGGCGTATACAGCTCTACATGCCAAGAACAGATGCATACTGGTAAGTAGCATTTTCCGTTCGAGGCATATGAGCTGTAGATTGTATACTTTAGCATAGACTATACAGCAGTTTTCCTCCTTAGCGGTGGCAACCTGTATCCGTTGCAGTGGTCTGAAAAAGTGTTCTCAATACAGCCTGGCCCACACTAGCTTGTTGCTTTGCTTGCACATCTACACAATAGTGTTGAGTGAAAGTGTGTGGTGTAGACCAAGTTGCTGATTTGCAAATGTCATCTAGGGGAATGTTCCCTAACAATGCCATAGAAGCCCCTAGTTTGCGTGTGGAATGAGCTCTAGGGGGAATGGTTAGTGTGCGTTTAGCTTTGAGATGGCATATTTGGATGCACTTAACAATCCATCTTGCAATTCCTGTTTTTGAAATGGGATTGCTCTTGTGAGGTGGGGAGAAAGATACAAAGAGTTGTTTACTCTTTCTAAAGGGTTTAGTTCTTTCTATGTAGTATAGTAACGCCCTTTTGACGTCTAGCGTGTGAAGAGCACGTTCTGCCACTGAGTCTGGTTGAGGGAAAAAAACTGGGAGTTCAACAGACTGATTAAGGTGGAAGGCAGAAACTACCTTGTGTAGAATTTTTGGGTTAGGTCTAAGAACCACTTTACTATGATGCATTTGCAAAAACGTTTCTTGTATGGTTAATGCCTGGAGTTCACTAACTCTTCTGAGGGATGTGATGGCTACCAGGAAGGCTAACTTCCAAGTGAGGAACTGTAACTCACATTTGTGTAGAGGTTCAAATGGGGGGACCCATGAGGCTGGTAAGGACAATATTGAGGTTCCAGGCTGGAGAAGGTGGAACTCTAGGCGGAATTATCCTTTTAAGTTCTTCCATAAACGCTTTGATTGCAGGAACTCCAAATAAAGACAAGTGTTGTCTGTTTTGGAGGTAAGCAGCTATTGCAGCTAGATGTAGCCGTATAGATGTATATGCCAAATTACATTGTTGTAGATGCAAGAGATAACAGATACTGTTTTGAATGGAAGCATCTAGTGGGTTGATTTTGTTATTTGTACAATAAACAACAAATCGCTTCCACTTTGCTGCATAGCATGCTCTTGTGGTAGGACGTCTAGCCTCTTTGATGACGTTCATACAATCTGGTGGAAGATTGAGGTAGCCAAACTCTAGGACCTCAGGAGCCAGATCGCAAGATTGAGTTGATTGGGATCTGGATGTCTTATCTCTCCATGGTTCTGTGTAAGAAGCTTAGGTGAGAGGTGTAACTTTTGATGAGGTACCACTGATGGTTCCAGTAGAGTTGTGAACCAAGGTTGTCTCGCCCATGTTGGAGCAACTAGGATCATTGTGAGGGAGTGTTGTTTGAGCTTCCGAACCAGTAACGGAATGAGAGGGAGAGGCGGAAAAGCGTATGCAAATTTGCCTGACCAGTTCATCCATAGCGCATTGCCTTTGGACAATGGGTGTGGATACCTGGAGGCGAAGCTTTGGCATTTTGCGTTGTGATGTGTGGAGAACAGATCTATGTCTGGGTGCCCCCACATTTGAAAAAATGTAAGAAGAACTTGAGGATGAAGTTGCCATTCGTGGATGTGTTGTGTTTGTCGACTGAGCAGATCCGCGAACTGATTGTGTACTCCCGGGAGATGTTTTGCAAGGAGGTATATCTTTTGAGGAATAGCCCATCTCCATATACTTTGCGCTAGGCGTGAAAGTTGGAGAGAGTGTGGCCCCCCCTGTTTTTGAATGTAATACATTGCTGTCATGTTGTCTGTACGTATTAGGACAGCTTTGCCTAGTAGCAAGAGTAGAAAAGACTTAAGTGCTAAAAAGATTGCTAGTAACTCCAGGTGATTTATGTGGAGTTGTTTTTGTCGAGGGGTTCATAAGCCCTGAACAGTTTGACTTTGTAGATGAGCTCCCCAGCCGGTGAGCGACGCGTCTGCAGTTAGTACTATCTGTGGAACCGGGTCGAGGAACGGCCGCCCTTTGGAAAGGTTTTGTGTATTCCACCACTGCAGAGAGGGTTGTGTGCGGCTGTCCACCAACACCAGATCTGTCAGTTGACCTTGAGCCTGGTTCCACTGATGTGCTAAGCATTCCTGCAATGGACGCATCTGGAGTCTTGCATAAGGGACGATGAGGATGCAAGAAGCCATCATCCCGATTAATTGCATAAACACTCGAGCTGACAACGAGTGGTGAGGCCGAAATTGTAATATTAGAGCCTGCATGGAGTGAATCCTGCCTGGATTGGGGTATGCTAGAGCTCTTGAGGTGTCTAGAGTAGCCCCTAGATACTGCTGTATCTTGGATGGTTGAAGGTGAGACTTGGTGAGGTTTAATGTGAAACCTAGGTCATGAAGTAGATGGATAGTCCTGTGTGTGTGCTGTACACAACTGTTGTGAGATTTGGCTTTTATGAGCCAGTCGTCCAGATAAAGGAACACATGGATGTGTTGCCTTCTTAAATGAGCTACCACTGCGAGGCATTTGGTGAAGACTCTGGGTGCTGTGGTTACCCCGAATGGGAGGACTTTGAACTGATAATGTTGCCCGTCCACCATGAACCCGAGATACTTTCTGTGAGAGGGGTGAATAGGAATATGAAAGTAGGCGTCCTTTAGATCCAGAGTGGAGAGGAAGTCGCCTTGTTGAAGTAGTGGGAGCACCTGTTGGAGAGTGACCATGTGGAAGTGGTCTGATTGGATGTAGAAGTTTAGGGGTCTGAGGTCTAATATTGGCCTGAGAGAGCCGTCCTTTTTTGGGATCAGAAAGTAGAGTGAGTAAACCCCTGTGCCCTGATGGGGTAAGGGGACTGGTTCTATTGCATTTTTGTGTAGTAAAGCGAGAACCTCTTGTTTGAGGAGAGTCAAATGTTCTGTGGACATTGGACGGTGTTTGGGAGGAATGTGTGGGGGACTGGATGTAAGTTCCAGGCAGTAACCATACTGGATAATTTGTCTTACCCACCTGTCAGTAGTGATGGAATTCCAGACAGGTAGGAACTGTGAAAGGCATCCCCCGACAGGTGTGGAATGGTCGGGGGGAAGCGCAGGGAAGTCACTGCTTGGTGGTAGGGGAGCTGCGGGTGCTATTACCCCGGCCTCTGCCCTTGTTGCTGTTACCCCTGTAACCTCCCCTAAAGTATCCTTTGGAAAAGGAACTCTGATTGGGGCTTTTGTAGGATGAGGATGGGTGCTCTGATGTGTTGGTTTTAGAGCCAGCCCTATAAAAGGAGCGTCAAAAGGAGCCTCTAGGAGATAACTGCAAGGCTCCCATAGACTTAGCAGTTTCCGTGTCCTTTTTCATCTTTTCTAAAGATGTGTTCACTGTAGGGCCAAAGAGGTGCTCTTGGTCGAAGGGTTGATTAAGGATACTGGTTTGCACCTCTTGTTTAAATCCAGATATCCTGAGCCAAGCATGTCTACGTAACAATACGCTGGTATTGACTGCGCGAGATGCAGTGTCCGCTGCGTCTAGAGCACATTTGATTGATGTGTTTGTGATTAATTTGCCTTCCTGTATGAGGTCTTTGGCCTTGTCTTTGCATTCATCAGGTAGATGTTGGATGAGCTTCTCAAGCTCATCATAGTGGGCCCTATCATACCTTGCCAAGAGAGCTTGTGTGTTGGCTATTTTCCAATAGTTAGCAGCTTGAGACGCCATACGTTTGCCTGAAGCGTATAACAATTTGGATTCTTTGTCCGGAGGCGGGGTGTCACCTGAACCTTGAGAGTTGGCCCTTTTACGTGCATTAGCTACTACCAGGGAATCTAAAGGAAGCTGACCCTTAATGTACATGGGGTCACTGGGAGCTGCTTTGTATTTCTTGTCTATCCTAGGGTTAAGAACCCTGGTCCTAATAGGGTCTTTAAACACTTCTGGTGCATGTTTAAGTAGACCTTTTAGCATTGGTAGGACGTGTGAGGACTTTTGTGTCTGAGCAAAAGTTTCTAGGAGAAAATCCTCCTCTACAGGATCTGAATGTAAGTTTACCCCGTGATATGTTGCGGCCCTATTGATTAGTTGGGCAAAACCTACTTTATCGTCTGGTGGGGATGGCTTAGAGGGATAAAGATCTGGGTCGTTGTTTAAGTCAGGATCTGTATTATAGTCCCTCCGTGGATCTGGTTCCTGTGGGGTGTCATTATCATCATCATCCTGTTGTGGAACTATATTATCATCCCCTAGTCCATCCCTATCTCCATAATCACTATCCTCTGGTTGTGGAAGTAGAAAAGTGAGTTCTGGAGAGTGTACTGGAGAGATCAGTAGATTGGGATCAATAGGTGGAGGAGGTGGAGAGGTGTTAGTGCCCATTTCTATTCTTTTAGCAGGAACTGGTGAGTCCTGCAAATGGTCCGGTTTCCTCTTTTTGGAAAGAATATGACCAGTCCTTGAATCAATATAAATTGTTTTCTGGTTTGGATCAGGTACAAAAAGTTCTTCGGATCCGATGTTCTTTTTCGGTGCCGAAGATTTTTCCCTATGAAGAGTCTTAGACTGTTTAGGCATAGGGATAGTGTCCGTTTTGGAAGCTTTTTCCCGCTCCGAAGACTTTGGTGTAGGTTGTTTTGGCTCCGAAGGCTTGTCTTTTGGGTGTTTAGGCGCCGAAGGTTTATCCTTGGATTGTTTCAGCTCCGAGGTTTTAGGTGTCGAAGTTTTATCCTTTTGCTTCGGCTCCGAGGGTTTGCCCTTCGACTGTTTCGGCGCCGGAGGGTTTTACGGTGCCGATGGAGAAGGGCGTGGGATATTGGAGGGCTTGGACTTCAGTGCCGGAGGTGTTTTTTCGGGACCGGAGTGTGGTTGGCTCGAGCCGGAAGGCTGGTCTTTGATTTTCGTAGCCGGAACCGAGGGCGGGGCATCTGAAATGTTCGACGGGTGTGGACCTGGGCCCTGTGGCGAAGGTGTTACCTGAGTCTTTGGTATGGGCTTGGATGGGGCAGGGGTCTCGGTACTCACGGTCCACTGAACTGGAGTGACTGCGTCCTCGACGTCAGAGTCATCTGCTTCGGAGACTGAGACCTGCTCCTCCTGGGCTTGTTCCAGAAGGCTGTCGGGGCCTGGATGGAAGATGTCCGGAATGGAGCCGCTTCCTCGGGACATTTCGTGGCGTCGAGCCCGACGATCACGAATGGTCTTCTTGGACTTGAAAGATAGACAAGACTCACAGGTATCCTCTCGGTGTTCTGGAGAGAGGCAAAGATTACACACTGGGTGTAGGTCAGAGTGTGGGAATTTAGCACCACACTGGTGACATTTCTTGAAGGGAGTCCGTTCCATCGACTTCCGTCGTGATCGGCGCGGGTAGGCCCAACGGCCCACATCGAAGTTTATCGAAGTTTTTCGATTGTAGAAGATGCGCGTCGAAAAGGGAAAACGCAATCGAGACAATACCGTCGAGTGGTAAGTGATTGCGCGAAGGGGGTTTCGATAGAGACACCGACCCGGAGCGCAGCAAGTCACATCTGAACTCGATGGCGAAAAAAAAAAATCTGGGGATGGAGTCGATGCCCATGCGCACTATCACCATAAGGAGGAGCCACCTATCTCGTGACTAACAAAGACTTCTCCGACAAAAACAAAGTGCAAACATCCGAGCCCAACACTAGATGGCGATCTATGCTAAAGTATACAATCTACAGCTCATATGCCTCGAACACTTATGTTAGAGAATTGTAAGCCTGATTTGTCCGTATGAAGTAAATATGGAAACATCGCATCTTAATAGGTCGTTGGATCCACATTCTTCTCAGAACACCAAATACAGAATCTCTTCCATTTAAATGAATACACTGAACGTGCCAAAGGTCATTTAGATTCCTTGAGAATGTTCATGCATTCATGTGGAAGGTTCAAATGTCTATATTGAGCTAGCTCAGGAGCCATGCTGCCAAACTCAAAGAGGAGAGGTTGGGATGAACCATCTAGCCTCCAAACTTCCTGAGAAGATCCGGTCTGCAAGGCAGCTCACATGTAGACACTCCAACATGTGGAGAAGGTCTGTGAAGCACCATTGTTAGGGATACTCTGGAGCAATCAAGATCTTTCTGGTCCTCGAGTACGACAGTTTGATGAGAACTGATGGAATCGGGGGGGATCACAGGAAAGGCGTAGAGAAATTTGCAGGGCATTCCCAGTATTCCTGGTTCTAAGTACCTCGAGGTGAAGCCTGGGAATTTTTTGTTTTCTGCAGTGGGGAATAAATCTATGTGGGGAGCCCCCCACATGATGAAAATGCTTTGTAAAACATCGTCGTGAAGGACCCTATTGTGGTTTTCCTGAAGGACTGAGCTTAGGGAGTCTACTTGCACATTTTGAACACCTAGGAGAGGAGTAACAGTTTCTTACCGGTCGGTGTAGTTTTGTAGCTTGAAGAATTTTCTGGATTCACATGCTGTGCATTATTCCGCCATCTAGTGGTTGGGTCCATTATTCCATTTTTCTTTTCTGTTGGTAGGCGTTGACGTAGCACCATTTGGAATCCCCTTGTGACATCGTCGTGCTTCCTCCAGAAGCTCCCACCTTTGATCGCCATCTTCAGATTCATTATTTTTTCTCCCCTCATCTTCCTTGGAGGAAGAGGGTGGGTGCGCCAGTGAATCCAATCAAGCTGCAAAACTACACCTACAGGTAGGAAACGATACGTTTTGCAGCGTGAATCTTTTCTGGATTGACATGCTGTGCATAGATTTTGTAGCGGTTTGTTCCTACTGTGGCGGCTGGGTTGAAGATGAGCATTGGTTAGTGAGTAGATGTTGCAAGACCCTTTGTCCTACTTGTGCTTCCTTATTCATTTGAATGTCCACACAGTAGTGTTTTGTGAACGTGTGCATTGAAGACCATGTTGCTGCGATGCAAATGTCATGAAGTGGTGTGTTGGCTAGAAAAGCAATAGTTGCCCCTGTCTTTCTTGTAGAATGAGCCCGTGGGGCCTTTTGTAATGTTTCTCCTGCTTGTTTGTGGCACAATTGTATGGTTTGTGCTATCCATCTTGCGATTGTGTTCTTGGTTACTGGTTTCCCAAGGAAACTGTTTGCAAATGATACAAAGTTATTTTGTCTTTCTGTATACTTTTGTTCTTTTAATGTAATACATCACTGCTCTTCTTGCATCTAGAGTGTGCAATGCTCTTTCTGCATGTGTCTTTAGATTCTGGAAGAAACTTGGTATTTGTATGGTTCGATTCATGTGGAATTGCGAGACCACCTTTGGCATGAAGCAGTTTTTAGTGTGAGCATTTGTGGTGTGGCCTTGTGTAGCAGCTCAAAGGTTGCTTGCATTAGCTGAGCGAGGATCATATTTAGATTCCATGTGGGTGCAGGTACCCTTTTTGGGGCTACGATCCTTTTGGCTCCTTCTAGGAACCTTTTGACCATGTGTGAACTGAAGAAGTTCTTCCCTATGTGGCCCCTTGTGTATGCAACAGTTGTTGCAAGGTGAACCTTTAGTGATGGGTAGGTTAGATTACTGTGCAGTAATTGTGTTAAGTATTTAGCACTGTCTTTTCTTTTGTGTTCTTTTTGAGAAGTTCTTCCTTGAGACACCATAGAGAGCAGCGGTCCCTCTAATTTTTATGTTTGTGCAGCAGTGACCTGTTTGTGTGTGCAACTGAGTTATACTAGCAAAAATGATACTACTTTCTATTGAATATAGAAAGCTGGAGTTCTTGGATGGTTTTGAATAAGAAACTCTGCTTCACCCTCAGTGATTCAGCCCAATTCTTTGCCTCTGTTCACCACGGTTTTTATCTCTTTAATCTCAATGTCGGATCTCGCTGTATAAGTCTGTAGTACATTGTTCAATTGTCTCACATTCTGTGCAGTAAGCCTCAGTGTCCAAAACCACTGTTGCCCTGCCCTTTGTCCGCTGGCTTAATAGTAATGACTGGATCACAACTAAGCTCCTCCAGACACAGTTTCTCATCTCGAGTCAAATTAAAGAAAGGTGGTCTTGATTTACCCTTGTGGGTCTCAAAATCCTTCATCACCGCTTTTTAAAAAGTTGCCACTTCTGACGGTACTTGCCGAACGGAAGGAAGAAAGGTAGACTTGTTCCTTAAACCTGTATTGGTAGCACTTACACGTGCATCTTTATCAGATGTGTCAAAGTAAAAAGCAAGTCCCGCCACCCCTGTATGAGTAAACTTAGTGTTCCCGAACTGTGCAATTGCTAAATAGTTACGTGGGACCTAAAGAAAAATTTATTGGAACACTAGATTAAAACCATGAAGAAAGGATGGCACCCTACTTTGGTATTACCTTAAAACCCCTTTTTAGAGCAGACTCAGTCAGCCGTTTATGTTAGAAGGTAACAATGAACATTGTAGTTAATTGTATACGATTCCTGACACTACTTTTGTATATCCTTGTAGCGCTTACCCGCAATGAAGGGACTGATGAAGGTGGAGCTAATTATATAGCTTACAATTTGTAAGGACTGATATAGGTGGCTTATCAGCACACAACTGCATCACAGTGGCTTTGCAGTGTTGGACACAGGTGGGGATAAGGATGTTAATCGATGCTGTGATTGATTTGTGTTTTTTTGTATTTTACAGTATCTTGAGGACTCTACTAGATGTCTGTACCACGAGTGTTCCATTCCAGTGGAAGTATGGTTTTCACTTTTCTAAATTTTTATCTGAAGCAGAGTGACTTCTAATTTTGGTCCTGAAGAATGCCATGAACCTGTTGGTCATTGTAGGCAGAAACATGTTGACCAGATTGAATAGGGAAATATCCATATCCCTGTTTTCACAGAGCTAGTCTTTTAATCCTATCCATTGGGGGTACCAGAATAAAATTGCCCTTACCCACCAAGAGATAGTTTTAACTCACACAATTTTTTGTTTGCACTCTGCCCCTCCTTCCCCTACACACAAGATAGAATCTGTAGGATGATTAACAAAAAAAAACCGTGCTCCTCTCCTACAGGAGAGTAGAATCCCACAATGGGTACCCTGCGGTCTCAGTGTGAAGAGGGGACCCGATGATGAAGCATGTCACCCCAGGGTGAGTGAAGGTTCTCGTCTTAAACACACCAGTGCATCCAATCCCCCGTGTTCCTGTTCTTTCTTGGTCTTTGTTCTCTTTCTTCTTGCACCATCCCTGAACATTTTGTGAGATATACCTCTAGCTTGCTCCCTGCTATTCCTGGCACTTCCTTTGTGACCCCTGACTACTCGCAAATGAAGTCCATGTCGAAAATCCCTTCACTATGCAGTTGTACTGACTCGCATCCTCTGGCATGCACTATGCACACCACTAACCCTGCACTCACTCTAAATTCACAAAGGCACACCCCTCACCCTATACTCAAACAGGTAAACTGCTCACCCTACCCTTAAACATGCACACTGCTCGTGCACTCTCACAGAAACTCTTACCCTACACTAACACAGACATATGCCCCCTCCCCCTCATACTCAGAGGCACAGACCTCACCTTGCAGCAAGCAGTCTCTTTGGGGAGAACTAGACATAGAATAGGACCTGTAAAGTCCAACCTGTAGGAGTTTGAATGCTGCCAAGAAATATGCAATCTCACCCCTTTCCCCATCCTTCTTAGACTTAGGTGGGTGTAGGAGAAAAAAAGAATTAAGACACAATGAAGTCCTTTGTAAAGAAATGAAAATGTAGGGCGGCTTTGATGTTACAGACACTAAGGAAGTACAGTGTCTGTGAGGCAAGCTGGTAGTTTGAAGCAAACCTACCAAATTATGGCAAGATAACATTACAAAAAGAGGAGACTGGACTGGGAGGGAGACTCCCTGGTGGGACACTGGAGACAGAGGGCACTGGGGCTGAGAATCAGGAGACTGTCTTGAGTGTATAATGGTCACAGTAGTCTGCAGTGATGAGGAAACTGAAGATAAGAGCTTTAATTGTGAGAGGCTGTTGAACAAAGAAAATTTGACCGCAAGGAAAGAAACCTTGCCAGGGAAGTAGCAGTGACAGAGAGGGAACACGAGCTGAGACAGCTGTAGCTATGAAACACAGCTGCACAAAGAAGAAAATACTGCTCCGAAGTGTTGACCAGTAAAGACAGCAGTAGTCAGAAAAGGAAAGGGATTGAGACAGCATTTATTGGGACAGACTGCTGAGCAGAGGTAAAAAGTGTCTTCCTAACCCAGCAATTCAGGAACTACCGACCTCACTACAACTGATTTGCAGCGCACGACACAACATTAAGTAAAAAACAAGTTACTTACCTGTACACTGTGGTTCTCTAGTATTGATATCTTAAATAGATTCACATGCTTGTATCTTGCCCGTCGTCATGGTGGGAGTCTCGTGGAAATTAGAAAAGAAGTACATAGAAACCACCAAAAAGGAAAGAAAAACTTTGACATTCGTCAGCATCTTTATGTAGGTCCAAACTTTGACCAATCAAGAGACCAGCCCTAGACCTCAACTCCCCAGTCAGAGCCACCAGACCTCAGATTTCTAACCGCACGTCGTATGTAAGGGAGTCTCCCTGAGCTCTGCTCAGTTTGTCAGTGAGTGAACTTTTAACCCTACTTGAATTCACCTCAAGGTATTGTCTTTCTACCATCTATACTTCAAAGATGTCTGAGGGTTCTAAGAAAAGGCTTTTCAGGCCCTGTAGATCCTGTGGGAAGGCAAGGCTTTTTTCTGAAGACCGACACAAAGACTGCCTGTATTGCTTTTACCCTAAACATACAGCCAAGGACTGTAAATACTGTAGAACCTTTTCAGCAAAAACTCTACAGGATAGAGAAGCCAGATTGTTATGGCTCCAGAAGAAGAAATCAAAATCAGACTCTGGTTCTGATGTTGAAGAGAGCCCCAGGTCATCCTCAGTGGAGAGGAAGCGTAAAAATGAGGGTTCTACCTCATTAAAGGGTGATTTAAAGAAATTAAAGGCAGAGAAATACTCCACTGCCGATAAAACAGCCCTTAAAACTAAGGAATCAGGCCTGAAGACATCCTCTACTGTTTCTCTGCCTGTCACACCTCTCAAACAGGCTTCGTCGACGAAGAAAGCACCGTCAACGGACCAGTCATCGAAGACTTCCATTAAATTTCCGACCTCCATAGCGACGACTGCATCGTAGACGGCCTTGTCGACGAACACGGTGACGACGATTTCATAGTCGACGACGAACACTGTCTACTATTGCGTCTACAGCTCCATCGACGGGAGCACCATCGGCGGGCGCTCCGTCGACGACCGCGTTCAAATCACCCTCTCAGCCAGTATCGACAACGATCACTATCAGGCGTCTACCGTCGTCGACGGTGTCGTCGACGGATCAAAAACAGGATACTAAAAGTCTCCATTTGGTTCCAAAATCTCCAGGATTGTCACCTTTACCCATGATTTCACCATTGCTTCCCTCTCACCTTCTTGATACGGAGGAATCAGGGGATGAAAGTCTTTTTGGCCTCGCTTACAGCCCCTCACAACTCGGAGATAAATGCCAGGACACTGATGAGGAAGAGGAAGCACAAGGACAGTCAGAATATATGGAAGGGGATTATTCATTCTCGGGTCGCTCTCAGGCCCAACGTTACGACTCTTTCCAAGAGCACTATCCTTATGAGGTGCGTCAGGAGGTTCGGAGAGATTCCATGCTGGTACCAGTCTCCCTGGTCACAGACCTTAGGCATATGTTGAATGAATATTATAAAAGATTTCCGGACTCTCACGCTGCGGTTCCTTTGACACCCGGCAGTCCGAATATTCAAGTTGCTCCGCCTCCACCAGTAGTTACTCCGCCGCCTGTTGCGCAGGTTGAGAGACAGGCTCCTCGATGCATTACAATCCAGGATGATTACATCGAGAGTGAGGCAGACGATCAACCCGAGGAGGGTGAGCTCACTCAGGATCCGGTACTAATTCGTCAAGAATGGGATGATTATGTGGCTCCATCTTCGCCGTCGCCTTACCCTCCTCCGGCGGCTTCCCCCCCGGGAGATATTGGGGGCTTTCGTGAAATACTCGAGAGAGCCTCTAGAAGGTTCGATTTGCCTTTGCCTGTGGTGCAAACCGAATGTTTTCTTTACGATTTTAAAGATGCAACAAAGAAATCTATTCGATCCATTGAGATTGTGTATTACATTTGGAGTGAAGGTTTGAAGATAATGAAGAACCCAGCCTCCGTTCCTGCTGTGTTACCGAGGATGGAAAAGAAATACAAGGCACCTGATTCTGCTCCAGCATGTTTAATTGGCCATCCTCGTCCAGATTCAGTAATAATGCAAGCTGCCCAGAGGCGTTCTAGGAATCCGCAATCTCCTTGTGCGGTGCCTCCAGACAGGGAAGGCAAACGCCTTAACAGCATCGACAAACGCTTCGCTACTATGGCCGCTACTGCTATCAAGGCCTCGAACGCCTTAGCAATTTTGGGGAGGTACGACCGTCAGTTATGGTCCGATCTAGCTCCTCTTCTCTAATACCTTCCAGAGGATAAAAAGAAAGAAGCGAAGGACCTCCTGCAGGAGAGTGCTAGAGCGTCTTCGGAGGTGATTAATTCTGCAATGGATCTGTCTTAAATTGCTTTCATGCAAATGGCAGGTGCCGCAGTTCTTCGTAGACAGGGCTGGCTTAGGGCGACGTCCTTCCACCCTGAAGTTCAATCGAAAGTCCTGGATATGCCCTTCGATGGGGAAAATCTTTTTGGAAAGCACGTAGACGAAGAGCTACAGGGCATCAAAAAGGATACTGAGACAGCACGTTCCTTGGGCACGTTGCAACAAAGGCGTTTTCAGTCCTTTCGTGGAGGTAGAGGTCAATTCCAGCAAAGACCGTCATACCAGTCGAACAAGTTACTTACCTTCGGTAACGATATATCTGTAAGAAACATTAGTAGTGATAGATTCCTTACCTTAGAATATCCCCAGGCATCAATCTGGATCCGGAAAGTTTTCGTCAGCAGTACCCCTGCGCGTCGGAAGGTGGCGTTGTGCGGCTCCGCGTCCGTCGTAGGCGTCGTGATGTTGCGGCAGCTACTTAGACGCCGCCCTCGCGCGCCGACGTCAGTTCTGTACACGACTTTCCGCGCCACAAATGCAGAGCCATGCAAGATACTGACCAATGGTGCATTGAAACTAGGGCCCTGAAAGGGATGACCTTAACCCTAGAAATCAGTTCGCAGAACGGGGAGGATGGGTGGGGCGTTAAGGAATCTATCACTACTAATGTTTCTTACAGATATATCGTTACCGAAGGTAAGTAACTTGTTCATCTGAAAGAAACACGTAGTGATAGATTCCTTACCTTAGAATAGATACCCCAGCAATACCAACCCCGGTGGTGGGTCTGCGAACCAAGATCACACCAGAAAGTCACGGAGAACAGAACGGCCAAAGAAGCAGTCTCTCCGGACTTGGCTGTCAAGGCAATAATGCTTAGAAAACGTGTGCAGCGAGGCCCACGTGGCTGCCTGACAGATGTCTTGCAGGGGGACACCACGTCCCAATGCAGTAGTAGCCGCTGTTGCCCTGGTAGAGTGGGCGCGCAGCCCCACCGGAGGCTCCTCCTTAGCAAGAGAATAGCAGGCTTTTATACACAAGACGACCCAGCGGGAGATAGTCCTCTTGTGTACAGCCCGGCCTTTCTTGGCGCCTACGTAGCCAACAAAGAGCTGATCATCCACCCGGAACTGTTGTGTGCGGTTGAGGTAAAATGAGATTGCATGTTTTGGGTCCAGACGGTGGAGCCTCTCTTCCTCTCTGGAAGGGTGCGGAGGCGGAAAGAAAGTGGGCAAGGTGATAGATTGCCCAATATGGAAGGCAGTGACAACCTTTGGCAAGAAGGATGGACGTGTGCGTAGCACAACCTTGTCCGGATGAACAGATAGAAAAGAAGGTTTACAGGAAAGAGCCTGGAGCTCACTCACGCGCCTAGCGGAGGTGATGGCAACCAGGAAAGCAGTCTTCAAAGTCAAGAGAAGAAGAGGACAGTTGTGAAGCGGCTCAAAGTGAGCGCACATCAAATAAGTAAGAATCAGGTTCAAGTCCCACTGTGGCATCACAAACGGAATAGGAGGGAAAAGGTGAGTAATGCCTTTGAGGAATCTATTCACGACAGGGGACTTGAAAAGAGAGGGCTGATCAGGTAGCCTGAGAAAGGCCGAAATTGCAGAAAGGTAGCCCTTGATAGTGCCCAGAGCAGAGCCCTGCTGGGCCAAAGAAAGAAGGAACAGTAGGACCTCAGAAAGAGGGGCAGAAAGGGGATCCACAGCCTTTGCTGTGCACCATGCCACAAATTTGTTCCACCTGCAGGCATATACCGATTTAGTGGAGGGACGCCTGGCTGCCAGAATGACATCACAGACTTCAGGAGGCAAGTCTAATGGAATCAGCTGTCGCTGCTCAATTTCCACGCAAGGAGGTGGAGGCTGGACAGGTTCGGGTGGAGAACCGTCCCCTGCTAATGCGACAGAAGATCCTCCCAAAGAGGCAGTCGGATCGGGGGATCCACGCTCATACGGAGTAGCTCGGGATACCAAACCCTTCGAGCCCAGTCCGGAGCCACAAGAATAACTTGGGCCTGGTCACGTCTGATTTTCTTCAGCACTCTGGGTAGAAGTGGTATAGGCGGAAAGGCGTACAAGAGACCGCAACTCCACTCGCGACGAAAAGCGTCGCCGAGCGAGTGCCGCCTTGGAAATTCCAACGCGCAGAACTGCTGACATTGCGCGTTCTCTTCGGTGGCGAATAGATCTAACCAAGGCTCTCCCCACTGTTGAAAGAGACCTTGCGCCACGTCCGAGTGAAGATGCCATTCATGATCCATCATGCACCTGCGCCCGAGTTCGTCCGCCCTGCCGTTCAGTGAACCCGCCAGGTGTTGAACCACCAGGGAAATGCCCTGATGTTCCAGCCATGTCCAGAGGCGCAGAGCCTCCTGATATAGGGTGCACGACCCCACCCCGCCCTGTTTGTTGCAGTACCACATGGCGGTGGTGTTGTCTGAACACCTGCACTACTCTCCCCTTGACAAGAGGGAAGGAATGCTTTGAGTGCAAGTAGGATCGCCTGGAGCTCCAGAATGTTGATATGGAGCTTGGACTCCGCCAGAGGCCAGAGGCCTCTGATCTCCGCCTCTCCCATGTGGCCGCCCCATCCCAGGAGGGACGCGTCCGTCACCACTGTGTGCTCCGGTTGGGGAAGGGAGAGGGATCTGCTGCTGACCCAATGCTGGTTCGTGAGCCACCACTGCAACTGTCTTGCAGTGCCCTCCGAGATCTGGACGTAGTCGGACAGATTCCCCTGATGCTGCGCCCACTGGAACTTCAGGTCCCACTGCAGAGCCCGGATATGCCATCTGGCATGATTGATCAGCAGGATGCAGGAGGCCATGAGGCCCAGCAACCTCAAGGTCATCCTGACCGAAACCCAGGATAAGGGCTGAAAGATTGGAATCATAGCCCGAATATCCAGGACTCACTGTTAGGGAGGATAGACCCGAAACTGCACTGTGTCCAGAACTGTTCAGATGAAGAGGAGCTTCTGAGAGGGAATAAGGTGCGACTTCGGCACGTTGATGGAGAACCCCAACAGATGCAGGAGGTCGGCCGTAGTCTGGAGGTGGGAGACGACTGCCTGGGGCGAGACCGCCTTCAACAACCAGTCTGGTGACGAAAGCTTTCCGGATCCAGACTGACGCCTGGGGATATTCTAAGGTAAGGAATCTATCACTACGTGTTTCTTTCAGATATACAGATATCAACCATATGGTCAGCAGAGTTACAGACCACAATATGGAGGACAGCAAAAGCAGCAATTTCGTGCCTCCAATCTGTCATACAATCAGCTAGAAGCAAGCCTGCAGGACGAGGGAAATCGCAGGATTCCTCAAGACGTCAGTGACGTTTGTCTTCCGCCAGCCACCTCATCTCGTTTTCAACCTCTATGGTCCCATCAGCTATCTCCATTTCTAAATCAATGGCAAACCATCACGAAGGACAAATGGGTACTGGACATCATCCAACACGGCCACACCCTAGAATTTGTCCACAAGCCTCCTCGAACTGCACCTCCAAGAAACGTGCATCATCATTTGTCCTTGTTAAGGCATGAAATTTCGACTCTACTAAAGAAAGGGGCGATAGAAAAGGTGACTTTCGGACGAGGGAAGGGCTTTTATTCCAATTTCTTCCTAATAAAGAAAAAATGCGGGAAATGGAGACAGGTCATGGACCTCAGACAGCTAAACAAATACATCAAGAAGCAGTCGTTCAGAATGTTGTCCCTTCAAGAGATTCTCTTAATAAACTAGGGAGATTTTCTAGCGTCCCTCAATCTCTTGTACGCATACTTTCACATCCCTGTTCATGCAAAGCATCGCCAATTCCGAAGGTTCGAGGTGGCTGGGGATCACTTCCAGTTCAAGGTTTTGCCATTCGGCCTTCGCTCAGCTCCCAGAGTTTTCACGAAATGTATGGCCCCGGTAGCAGCTTTTCTGAGAAGGCAGGGACACCAGGTTTACCCCTACCTGGACGACTGGCTGGTGAAAGGAGCTACATTTCACTCTACCAGAAAATCTACGCTGACTTGTCAGCGGCTCTTCAAGTCTCTGGGGTTACAACTCAATGTGGAGAAGTCACAATTGATTCCAAGTCAGAAGCGCATTTTTCTAGGGGCGTTTCTGAACACAAAGTCGATGGAGTTTCCCACTTCAGAACAGAAGCTCAAGATAATGCGCCTTTTCTATCGCCCCTTTCTTTAGTAGAGTCGAAATTTCTTGCCTTAACAAGGACAAATGATGATGATGCATTTTTCTTGGAGGTGGAGTTCGAGGAGGCTTTGGACAAATTCTAGGGTGTGGCCGTGTCGGATGATGTCCAGTACCCATTTGTCCTTCGTGATGGCTTGCCATTGATTTAGAAATGGAGATAGCTGATGGGACCGTAGAGTTTGAAAATGAGATGAGGTGGCTGGCGGAAGACAAACGTCACTGACGTCTTGAGGAATCCTGAGATTTCCCTCGTCCTGCAAGCTTGCGTGTAGCTGATTGCCGATTGTATGACAGATTGGAGGCACGAAATTGCTGCTGTTGCTGTCCTCCATATTGTGGTCTGTAACTCTGCTGACAATATGGTTGATATCTGTATGACGGTCTTTGCTGGAATTGACCTCTACCTCCACGAAAGGACTGAAAACGCCTTTGTTGCAACATGCCCAAGGAACGTGCGGTCTCAGTATCCTTTTTGATGCCCTGTAGCTCTTAGTCTACGTGCTTTCCAAAAAGATTTTCCCCATCGAAGGGCATATCCAGGACTTTCGATTGAACTTCAGGGCGGAAGGACGTCGCCCTAAGCCAGCCCTGTCTACGAAGAACTGCGGCACCTGCCATTTGCCTGAAAGCAATTGAAGACAGATCCATTGCAGAATTAATCACCTCCGAAGATGCTCTAGCACCCTCCTGCAGGAGGTCCTTCGCTTCTTTCTTTTTATCCTCTGGAAGGTATTCGAGAAGAGGAGCCAGATCGGACCATAACTGACAGTCGTACTTCCCCAAAATTGCTAAGGCGTTAGAGGCCTTGATAGCAGTAGCGGCCATAGTAGCGAAGCGTTTGCCGATGCTGTCAAGGCGTTTGCCTTCCCTGTCTGGAGGCACCGCACAAGGAGATTGCGGATTCCTAGAACGCCTCTGGGCAGCTTGCATTATTACTGAGTGTGGTCGAGCATGGCCGATTAAACATGCCGGAGCAGAATCAGGTGTCTTGTATTTCTTTTCCATCCTCGGTAACACAGCAGGAATGGAGGCTGGGTTCTTCATTATCTTCAAACCTTCACTCCAAATGTAATCCACAATCGGAATAGATCGAACGGATTTCTTTGTTGCATATTTAAAATCGTGAAGAAAACATTCGGTTTGCACCACAAGCAAAGTCGAGTATTTCATGAAAGCCCCCAATATCTCCTGGGGGGGAAGCCGCCAGAGGAGGGGAAGGAGACGGCGAAGATGGAGCCACAATCATCCCATTCTTGACGAATTAGTACCGGATCCTGAGTGAGCTCACCCTCCTCGGGTTGATCGTCTGCCTCACTCTCGATGTAATTATCCTGGATTGTAATGCATCGAGGAGCCTGTCTCTCAACCTGCGCAACAGGCGGCGGAGTAACTACTGGTGGAGGCGGAGCAACTTGAATATTCGGACTGCCGGGTGTCAAAGGAACCGGAGCGTGAGAGTCCAGAAATCTTTTATAATATTCATTCAACATATGCCTAAGGTCTGTGACCAGGGAGACTGGTACCAGCATGGAATCTCTCCGAACCTCCTGACGCGCCTCATAAGGATAGTGCCCTTGGAAAGAGTCGTAACGTTGGGTCTGAGAGCGTACCGGGAATGAATAATCCCCTTCCATATATTCTGACTGTCCTTGTGCTTCCTCTTCCTCATCAGTGTCCTGGCATTTAACTCTGAGCTGTGAGGGGCTGTAAGCGAGGCCAAAAAGACTTTCATCCCCGGATTCCTCCGTATCAAGAAGGTGAGAGGGAAGCAATGGTGAAATCTTGGGTAAAGGTGACAATACTGGAGATTTTGGAACCAAATGGAGACTTTTAGTATCCTGTTTTTGATCCGTCGACGACGGTAGACGCCTGATAGTGATCGTCGTCGATACTGGCCGAGAGGGTGATTTGAACACTGTCGTCGACGGAGCGCCTGACGACGGTGCTCCCGTTGACGGAGCTGTAGACGCAATCATCGACAGTGTTCGCCATAGACTATGCCGTCGACGATGAAATAGTCGTCGCCGTGTTCGTCGACTATGCAGTCACCAAGTCCCTCGACGATGCAGTTGTCGCTATGGAAGTCGGAAATTTAGTGGAAGTCCTCGACGACGGGTCCGTCGGTGGTGCTTTCTTCGTCGACGAAGCCTGTTTGAGAGGTGTGACAGGCAGAGAAGCAGTAGAGGATTTCTTCAGGCCTGATTCCTTAGGTTTTAAGGGCTGTTTTATCGGCAGTGGAGGATTTCTCTGCCTTTAATTTCTTTAAATCAGCCTTTAATGAGGTAGAACCCTCATTTTTACGCTTCCTCTCCACTGAGGCTGGCCCAGGGCTCTCTTCAACATCAGAACCAGAGTCTGATTTTGATTTCTTCTTCTGGAGCCATAACAATCTGGCTTCTCTATCCTGTAGAGTTTTTGCTGAAAAGGTTCTACAGTCCTTGGCTGTATGTTTAGGGTAAAGGCAATACAGGGAGTCTGTGTGGATCTTCAGAAAAAAGCCTTGCCTTCCCACAGGATCTACAGGGCCTGAAAAGCCTTTTCTTAGAACCCTCAGACATCTTTGAAGTATAGATGGTAGAAAGACAATACCTTGAGGTGAATTCAAGCAGGGTCAAAAGTTCACTCACTGACAAACTGAGCAGAGCTCAGGGAGACTCCCTTACACACGACGTGCAGTTAGAAATCTGAGGTCTGGTGGCTCTGACTGGGGAGTTGAGGTCTAGGGCTGGTCTCGGATTGGTCAAAATTTGGACCTACATAAAGATGCTGACGAATGTCAAAGTTTTTCTTTCCTTTTGGTGGTTTCTATGTACTTCTATGGTACTTTTCTAACTACCGCGAGACTCCCACCATGACGACGGGGAAGATACAAGCATGTGAATCTATGAAAGATTCAATGCTGGAGAAATATGCAGTGCGGTGTTGTGGATCAGGTGCCTGTTTTTGCCGAGCTGAGGCCGAGCTGAGGCTAGTCCTTCCTCTTCTGTTTTGGCTTCTAGTATACTAGGAATTCTTCCTCCCTTGCATCATGACTTGTGCAATGGGGTATCCACCACTCCTCAAACTGTCACTCTAGTACCGTGCCGAAACATGTTTCTAGACAGTCACTCTGCAACCCAGGTGCCTTAAAATATAACACTATGGTGTCTGCAGCAAGCATGGGATCCTCTATGAAGCTGGGGAAACGGAGAGACTAGTAGGAAGGAGGAATGGGCAGAATTCAGATTCCAAGCAGGTAAAAACAGAATTTACAAAAGAAAAGACAAATGGATACCCATTTATTGGCTGACTTTTTACAAAGTGAAGCAGAAAACTTGGATAAATCGTGGCTTCCCCCTCCTAAACTGTGTGATCTTAGGCAAATATTTTATTTTACCCAAACTTTTCTTCATTACTGCGTATGCAAACACTTTCAAATATGTGAGTTCAGACTACCAGTTGTACAGAAATCTGTTCCGTTTGATTTAATAGATTATGTTTCTCTATAATAATCATACCCACTTACAGGGGTTACAAGACAACTTCTTGCCTCTTAGTTCACCAATGGTTCATGTTTGAAAACTATTACTTTTAATATGTACTTCTCAGTATAACCTGACTATTATGTCAAAGGTTCCACATGTTAAAGAATTACACGTTTTTGAATGTTGAGGCTTTATTATATTTTACACGATGTTTGTTGTATAATTTAGATAGCAAACATTTACAAGGCTCTGCTCGTGCACATGCTCTAAGATCCTAGCCAGACTCTTCGCTCGGTTCTGGCTCTGCTCTCCCTGTTAATTTGTTGGCTCACCCTTCTGTACTTACTTTTATGTGATTTGTTTTTACATAGTACTTTTAGAAACCCTGCAGAGCCCCAGACAGTGACAGAGGAACTGCAATTAGTAAGAATAATGTTGCGTAAAAATCACATTTGTGATGACAAGTATATTGCAGCTTTCAAATTGCATATAGAGTAGAATAAGTTGGCCTATTTAGTTTCCATTAAGAATATAAGTTGGTAAATGCATGTTCCACCTAGCCGCAGACAGCAAGTCTGAGATGCAGGTTATTTTATGAGCGTTCTATTCAGCGGGGCTCTCTTCTTTTTCATCTCTGCATTTCTCTACCTCCCCAAATAAGTTAGCTCGAAAAGAACATTGTTTACTTGGAACATCTGGGGATTTTATTGTCAACGCCTTCAAATACAAGCATGCCAATATAGTTTTACCAAAAGATTTGCCATGCTTTTATTGTACAAATTGCAGTACCCGCAAAATCATTCCTCCCTTTCACAATTGTTAAGTGTGTAAATCTTATGGGCTGCTAACAGTTTAAAAAACAGTTAATCTAAGAATTGTGGAGAGGCTTGGGAGTCACACCTTAAACAATCAAAGTTAGGAGGGAGGAGGAGACATCAAGGGCCTCTCTCTTTGCCTTCATTAGCAGCTCATTGAGAGCTCTTCTCCTGTCAGCAGGAGATCCGTTTGTTTTGCGCGCTCCTTAAGGCCCCCTGTGCGGTGAAAAATCAACTGTGCGCGGCCGCGCAGCTTGGAGGAACATAGAGAGTATATTTTCCATTTTGCCATACAGCACTTCCTAGTTGTAGGCTTTCTTGCCTCCCTTAGGATTGCCATTGTGCTTTCTGGTAGCTTTAGGTGCCCAAACTAAGTCCTCAGGAGCCATGCTGCGAGGCTTAAGGTCTCTGGTTCTGGGTGGAGTACCTTTCCCTCTTGCATTGTTAACAAGTCTTGTCTCCTTGGTAATTTGTGAACTAATCCCTCAGATATTTCCATTATTTCTGAGAACCAGGTCTGTCTCGCCCATTGCGGTGAAATGAGTATCATCTTCATGTTGCAGATTCTACATTTGTTGATTACTCTGTGGCATAGTGGTATCGAGGTGAAAGCGTAAGCAAATATCCCTGACCAGTCTATCCATAGCGCAATCCCCAGGGATCGTTGGCAAGGCTGCCTGGATGCGAAACATTGGCATTTGGCATTCTGGGATGTGGCAAAGATGCCGATCTCTGAAGTTCCCCATTTGTGAAAAATCTTCTTGAGCTCTGATTGATTCAGTTTGTACTCGTGGGACTAAGAAGCTTGCCTTCTTAGTCTGTCAGCTTCTACATTGTCCTTCCCCGGTAGGTGTATTGCTACAATGTTTATCTCCAGTGGGATTGCCCATCTCCACAGTTGTTGCGCTAGAGTTAAAAGTGCTACTGGTGTTCCCCCTTGTTTGTTTATGTAGAACATGGTGGTTGTGTTGTCTGTTTGTATTAGAATTGTTTTCCCATAGAGCTGTTGCACAAGTTACTAACTTGTGTAACGATATATCTGTAAGAGACAGTACTTAGTGACAGATTCCTTACCTTAGAATATCCCCAGGCGTCAGGCTGGATCCGGAAAGTTTTGCGTAGCAGTACCCATGCGCGTCGGTAGGCGGCGTCGTGCGGCTCCGCGTCCGTCGTCGGCGTCGTGATCGCCGGGATAACGTCGCGGCCAGTACTTAGACGCCGCCCATGCGCGCTGGCGTCAGTTCTGTACACGACTTTCCACGCCAGAAATGCAGAGCCATGCAAGAAACTGTCACTGGTGTCTGAAAACAAGGGCCCTGAAAGGGATGACCTTAACCCTAGAAATCAGTTCGCAGAACGGGGAGGATGGGTGGGGCGGTAAGGAATCTGTCACTAACTACTGTCTCTTACAGATATATCGTTACACAAGTTAGTAACTTGTGCATCTGAAAGACACGTTAGTGACAGATTCCTTACCTTAGAATAGATACCCCAGCAATACCAACCCCGGGGGTGGGTCTGCGAACAAAGATCAGACGAGGAAGTCTCGGAGAACAGAACGGCCAAAGAAGCCGTCTCTCCGGACTTGGCTGTCAAGGCAGTAATGCTTGGTAAACGTGTGCAGCGAGGCCCACGTAGCTGCCTGACAAATGTCCTGCAATGGGACACCACGTGCCAAAGCCGTGGTGGCGGCTGTCGCCCTGGTGGAATGGGCACGTAGCCCAACAGGAGGCTCCTTCTTAGCCAAAGAATAGCAGGCTTTGATACACAAGACAACCCAGCGGGAGATGGTCCAGCTTGTGTACCGCCCGACCTTTTTGGCGCCCACGTAGCCAACAAAGAGCTGGTCGTCCACCCGGAACTGTTGTGTGCGGTTCAGATAGAAGGAAATCGCACGTTTTGGGTCCAGACGGTGGAGCCTCTCTTCCTCTCTGGAAGGATGCGGAGGCGGAAAGAAGGTGGGCAAAGTGATGGTCTGCCCAATGTGGAAGGCAGTAACCACCTTTGACAAGAAGGTCGGACACGTCCTAAGAACAACCTTGTCTGGATGAACAGACAGAAAGGGGAGCTTGCAAGAAAGAGCCTGGAGCTCACTCACCCGCCGAGCGGAGGTGATAGACCACCAGAAAGGCCGTCTTCAGAGTGAGAAGACGAAGAGGACAGTTATGGAGAGGCTCAAAGGGAGCGCACATTAAAAAGGTAAGAACCAAGTCCCACTGAGGCATCACAAACGGAACAGGAGGGAAAAGGTGTGTAATGCCTTTAAGAAACCTGTTAACAGGGGACTTGAAAAGGGAGGGCTGATCAGGAACCCTGAGAAAGGCCGAGATTGCACAAAGGTAGCCCTTGATGGTACCCAGGGCAGAACCCTGTTGGGCCAGAGAAAGGAGGAACAGAAGAACCTCAGAAAGAGGGGCAGAAAGGGGTTTCACAGCCTTTGCTGTGCACCATGCCACAAACTTGTTCCACCTGCAGGCGTATACCACCTTAGTGGAGGGACGCCTGGGTGCCAGAATCACATCACAAACTTCGGGAGGCAAGTCAAAAGGAATCAACTGCCGCTGCTCAATCTCCATGCAAGGAGGTGGAGACTGGACAGGTTCGGGTGGAGGACCGTCCCCTGCTGCTGCGACAGAAGATCCTCCCAAAGAGGCAGACGGATCGGGGGATCGATGCTCATACTGAGTAGCTCGGGATACCAAACTCTTCGAGCCCAGTCCGGAGCCACAAGAATGACTTGGGCCCGGTCGCGCCGAATCTTCTTCAACACTCTGGGTAGAAGTGGTATAGGCGGAAAGGCGTACAACAGACCACAACTCCACTCGCGACCGAAAAGCGTCGCCGGCGGAGGTGCCGCCTTGGAAATTCCAACGCGCAGAATTGCTGACATTGCGCGTCCTCTTCGGTGGCGAACAGATCTAACCAAGGCTCTCCCCACTGTAGAAAGAGTCCTTGCGCCACCTCCGAGTGAAGACGCCATTCGTGATCCATCATGCACCTGCGGCTGAGGTTCGTCCGCCCTGGCGTTCAGGGAACCTGCCAGGTGTTGAACCATCAGGAAAATGCCCTGATGTTCCAGCCATGTCCAGAGACGCAGAGCCTCCTGACATAGGGTCCACGACCCCACCCCGCCTTGTTTGTTGCAGTACCACATGGCGGTGGTGTTGTCTGAACACCTGCACTACCTTCCCCTTGACAGAGGGAAGGAATGCCTTTAGTGCAAGTCGGATCTCCCGGACCTCCAGAAGGTTGATATGGAGCCGGGACTCCGCCGGAGACCAGAGGCCTCTGATCTCCGCCTCTCCCATGTGACCGCCCCATCCCAGAAGGGAAGCATCCGTCACAACTGTGTGCTCTGGCTGGGGAAGGGAGAGGGATCTGCCAGTGACCCATTGCCGGTTCGAGAGCAACCACTGCAACTGTTGTGCAGTTCCCTCCGAGATCTGGACGTAATCGGACAGGTTTCCCCGATGCTGCGCCCACTGGAACTTCAGGTCCCACTGCAGAGCCCGCATATGCCATCTGGCATGATCGACCAGCAGGATGCAGGAGGCCATGAGGCCCAGCAGCCTCAGGGTCATCCGTACCGAAACCCAGGATAGAGGCTGAAAGATCGGAATCATAGCCTGAATATCCTGGACTCGCCGTTCGGGAGGATAGGCCCGAAACTGCGTTGTGTCCAGAACCGCTCCGATGAAAAGGAGCTGTGGAGAAGGAACCAGGTGCGACTTCGGCACATGGATAGAGAACCCAGCGAGTGCAGGAGTCCGGCCGTAGTCTGGAGGTGGGAGACGACTGCCTGGGGCAGAGCCCGCCTTCAGCAGCCAGTCGTCGAGGTAGGGGAAGACTGGAACCCCTGACCGGCGCAGATGAGCTGCGACCACTGCCATCACCTTTGTGAACACCCGAGGGACGCTGGTAAGGCCAAAGGGAAGCACGGTGAACTGAAAGTGCTCGAGGCCTACCGTGAACCGCAGGTAACGCCGGTGGGCCGGCAGGACGGGGATGTGAAAATATGCGTCCTGCAAGTCCAACGCTACCATCCAGTCTCCAGGGTCGAGGGCAGTCAAGACCTGAGCTAGGGTGAGCATCTTGAACTTCTCCTTCCGGAGGAAGCGATTGACGTTCCGGAGGTCCAAGATAGGACGCATGTCCTCCTTGTCCTTTTTGGGCACCAGAAAGTAGTGGGAATAACAACCACGCCCTACTTCTGGGGTCGGAACGCGCTTGATGGCCCCCTTGGCCAAGAGGGCCGCAATTCCTGGCGAAGAAGTGCCAAATGTTCCCCCGACATGCAGTGGTGCTGAGGTGGCATGGCTGGAGGGGTAGTCTCGAAGGGGAGGGAGTAGCCCCTTCGGACAATGTCCAAAACCCACCTGTCCGATGTGATGGTGCGCCAGTGGGGAAGGTGATGGCGAACCCTGCCCCCCACTGGCGTACTGTGGACTGGAAAGGACGGACTAGGAGGGTTTGGAGGCCGCGGACGGGGCGGAGGTGGAGGCCTGACCCGCTCGCTGGTTACCCGACCCGGCGGGAGCCACGTCCTCGGCCGCGCGAAGGCGTCTGCTGCACGGGCCGGTGGCTGGGCAGTGGACTTGACTGGGCGCCTCTTCCGTGGCCACGAAAGGGGCGAAAAGCAGACTGCTGCGGAGGGCGCGAGGCGGAGAGGCCCAAGGACTTGGCCGTAGCCCGCGAGTCCTTAAAGCGCTCCAGCGCGCTGTCTGCCTTATTGCCAAAAAGGCGGATACCATCAAAGGGCATGTCCATAAGGGTGTTTTGGACATCGCCGAGCAAACCAGTGGTCCTCAGCCAGGCGTGATCTGCGCAGCGCCACTGTCGTAGCAAGCGATCTGCCTAGCGAGTCAGCGGTGTCTAGAGCCACATCTGATCGTGAACTTCAGCTGCGTCTCTCCGTTCTGCAATAGCGCGGGAGAGAAGTGTCTGGACCTCCTCAGGACACTGGGGCAGCACTTGCGCCACCGAATCCCACAGAGAGTGGGAGTAACGGCCCAAAAGGCAAGCGGTGTTCACGGACCGCAAGCCAGCACTGGAGGAAGAAAAAACCTTCTTCCCAAATTGGTCCAGTTTTTTGGATTCCCTATCCGGCGGAGCCGTAGGGAAGGCGCTCTGCGAGGCAGAGGCTTGGACAACCAAGCTCTCGGGGATGGGGTGTTGGGAGAGGAACAGAGGGTCGCCCGGGGCCGGGCGATGGCGTCGGGCTACGTTCCTGTCCACAGGAGCCCCTGTGGTGGGCCTGGACCAGGTGCCTAAAAGAACGTCCGAAAGTGCGTCGTTGAACAGCAGCAGTGGCTCCGAAGAGGTAGCCGCCGGCTGAAGCACTTCCGTCAGGAGGTTAGTCCTGACAGCCACCGTAGGGAGCTCGAGGCGCAAGGCCGCAGCCGACCTACGCAACACCATTGCATAATTTGCTCCCTCCTCCGTAGCCACGGAAGGAGGAGACAGCATGCCAAGGTCCAGAGAGGTGTCCAGACCACTGGCATCCCCTAGTTCCTCAGCCCAGTCCTGATAAGGCTCACACTGAGCTGTGAGAGGGTCTTCCGACCCCTCCCAGTCCTCCCCGTCCTCCCAAACAGGTGAAAAGTAAGGAGGAGGGACATGAGGGAAAAAGGGTCCCATCGGCGTCGGAATCGGCGTCGAGCAACGTCGATCCGGCTCCGTGTCCGGTGCCGGGGAGAACTTGGGAACAGCGCCGTCCGGGGCATCGGACGGCGCCGTGAACGGTACCGGTGAGGTCGGCGCCGGTGGAGGTGTTATTAGGTCAACCGGCGTCGACCGGGATCCAGGCCTGGATCCG
Source organism: Calotriton arnoldi (assembly GCA_963921515.1). Classification (NCBI taxonomy): domain Eukaryota; kingdom Metazoa; phylum Chordata; class Amphibia; order Caudata; family Salamandridae; genus Calotriton; species Calotriton arnoldi. The sequence continues at coordinate 778,978 of CAWUFW010000555.1, read as the reverse complement.
AGGGGGTCCTGCGGCGCCGGGGCCGGAGCCACCGGAGACACCGGGGCCGGAGCCGCCGGTGGTGGTGGTGCCGAGGGAGGACTCCTACTGGGGCCCGCGGAGCCCGTAGGCGCACCGGGGGAACCCTTAGGCCCGAAGAGGCGGGCCATGGCCGACAGGAACTTCTGTATCTCGGCCGGAGTCGACGTCGGACCCGGAGTAGGCGGGTAGGCCGGCGTCGGCTGCGCGGGCACCCCCGGAGCCGTGGGGGCGGCACCGTCTGGACCCTCGGCCAGGTCGTGAGACCGGCGAGGGGAGGTCTTAGAGCGACGCTTCTTAGACCTCTTGTGCTTCGCCTTACCTGAGGACGAAGACTTCGACCCCGACGAATGACGACGGCTCCGCGACCGGCCCCTCGACCTCTCACGGGACCGGTACCTCGAACGGCGAGTGCCGGGCCTCGAGGAGCTTTCGAGACCGCTCTCGCAAAGCCTTCGGGGCGAGGGACCGACACTCGGGGCACGACTGGGTGTCGTGGCCGCGCCCCAGGCAGAAGAGACACTCACGGTGCGGATCCGTAATCAACATCATGCGATTACAGACTCTGCATGGCTTGAAGCCGGGCATCCCTACTGACACCTTTGGAGTCGAACGACTCGAAAAACTTGGACAAAAAGTCACAAAAATACTCAGTCAAAAATGACTGGGGCACTGCTCAATCCGGATCTGCGCTTACTGGCGCGGAAAAAGAAAGAACTGACGCCAGCGCGCATGGGCGGCGTCTGAAGTACTAGCCGCGACGTCATCCCGGCGATCACGACGCCGACGACGGACGCGGAGCCGCACGACGCCACCTACAGACGCGCAGGGGTACTGCTACGCAAAACTTTCCGGATCCAGCCTGACGCCTGGGGATATTCTAAGGTAAGGAATCTGTCACTAACGTGTCTCTTTCAGATTCTGTAAGTCTTTTAAGGCTAGGAACACTGTCTTTAATTCCAGGATGTTGATATGTTGTATTGCATCCTGGTCCGTCCACACTCCCTTTACCTTGAGGTTGTTCATGTGAGCTTCCCATCTGGGAGGCATCTGTAGTTCGGGTCACTGCTGGAGTTGGTTGTGTAAAATGCCTACCTTCTGATAGGTTTGTCTTGTTCCACCATGCTATCTCTTCCTGTATCCTTTGCGTGACAACCACTAGATCTTCCCAACTCCCTGTTGCCTGTGACCATTGTGCTTGGAGCCATTCCTGGAATGGTCTCATGTAGCCGAATGTTGGGGATTAAGTGAATGCATGAGGCCATCATCCACAGCAGCTTCCCCACTGTCCTGTCAGAGCTTGCCCTTTCTGGTATTGCTTTGTTTCCTTCAGTAGGGCTGTTCGTTTGTCGCTTGGGAACACTTTCCTCAAGACTGAATTTATCTTCGCCCCCAAGAACACCTTCTCCTGTTCTGGCTCTGGGGATGATTTCTCCCAGTGTATGGAGAAACCGAGCTGATATAGTCTCTATTACCTGATGCATATGCTGCTTGAAGGCTATGTACGAGTTTGCTCTTACTCGCCAGTCGTCTAAATAAGGGTGTATATGGATTCCCAGCCTTCTTAGGTATGCGGCCAACACTGCCAGACAAATTGTGAATACCCTTGGTGCTGACTAAACCGAATGCTAGCACGTTGAATTGGTAGGGTCTTGTTGATCACACATTTTAAGAGGTTTTTGTGCTGGTTGTTCATGGGGATGTGCAAATAGGCGTCCCTTAAGTCTATTGCAGCCATGTAGTCGTCTTTTTGGAGCTGTGGTACCACCACCAGCAGGGTTGTCATCTTGAACCTTTCCGTCTTTATAAATTTGTTGAGGGACCTCAGATCTAAGATAGGATGCAGTGTTCAGTTTATCTCTGTTATTAGGAAGTATGTGGAGTAATTTCCTTTGTTTATTTCTCTGTGTGGCACTAGCTCTATAGCTTCCTTCGCCCACAGTTCTTGTACTTCTTTGAGAAGTTGAGTAGTTTCTCCTTTGGAGTGTACTTTCCTCTTTGGGCCTTTGTTTCGAGGTGATTTGATTAGTTCTATGCAGTAACCGTACTGTATTATATTTAGGATCCACTTGTCTGAAGTGATCTCCCTCCATTCGTGGAGGAGGTTCCTTAGCCTGCCTCCTACTGGTGTTGAAAGTTGGAGGAACTGTTTGTTTTTGTTCGTCTCTTGTCGTTTTGATCCCTTTGGGGGCACACTCCCTGATCTTCTCGGGGTGTGCATTGAGTCCGGAGTGCAATAATTTGTTTGTAGCCGCGTCCTGCACTCCCCTTTGCGGTAGGCCTCTTCCCCAGGGGCGTCCTAGAAAGGACTGTTTTGTTGGTGCGGCCAACCTTGCTGCTGTCCCTGCTGTTGTGCTTGGTTTCCTCCATGGTAAGCCTGTTGGTATGTCTGATGCAAGGTTGTGGGGTGATGGTTCCCCCTAACAGACGGTCTTCTTGAGGAGATGGTTCCCATACATATGCCACCTCTGAATTGTAGAGCCCCCATAGATCTTGCTGTCTCGTTGTCCTTCTTTAATTGGTTTAGGGTGTCATCCACCACGCTTTTAAAGAGCTGTTCCCCGTTGAAAAGTGCATTAAGTATGTTGTTTTGCACTTATGGCTTGAATACAGAGATTCGTAGCTATACAGGTCTCCTTTCTGGGATACCGATCACCATCTGCCTGCTTGATGTTTCAGCTGCATATAGGGCTGATTTTAAACAGGTATTGGCTAGGTTCTTCACCTCTTCTACCAAGTGGCTTGCTCTCTTTTGGTACTGTACTGGTAGATGTTTTAGTTGGTCACCTATCTCCTCCCAGTGCTGATATGCGTGTCTGTTAAGCAAAGCATTAGAACTGGCGATACGCTATTGGTTAGCTGAACTTCTCGACCTTCCTGCCCATAAGGTCCATCCTCTTGCTTTCCTTATCTGGTGGTGGCCCAGTAGTACTTGGTACATATGCCCTTTTCCTGTCCGTGGCTTTTATGATGGAATCGGCAGGCACTGACCCATTGATGTAATTAGGATACCTGGAGTAGTGCCTGTATTTTTTCTCCCCTCTAGGCGTGACTGCCCTGGCATTTGGCAAGCTCCTTACATGCCTCCTTTCCCTGGTCTAGCACACTTGGTAGCATAGGAAGGAATTGGTTCCTTGATTGTGTAGGCATCAGTTTCTAGCAAATAACATGACAGGTTTTATTTCTTCGTGTTGTACCCCATAGGTATCTGCTGTTCTTTTAATGACTTGGTTGTACATGTCAATAGAGTATGGTGGAGCAGGCCTCGAAGGATGGGTGTCGACTGCCTCTTCTGGGGAATCTGTGTTGAGGTTTGGCCATTGCAGCTCTTGGACGTCAGAGGTTTCTGATCCGAAGTAAGTCTGTTCTTCCTCGAAAAAGAACTCTTCCTGTTCCTCTAGAGATTCAGGGGTTAAGGTAGGCTCTAAATCCTCAACTGTTTTCAATTGTTGTTGAGATCTTTGGTGGTATCTTGATTTGGTTCAAGCTTTCGTCAAAATCTTTCTTTCGCAGTAAAATACTCACTATTTCGACTTAGTCTTTTACTTTTCTTCTTTATCTCTGAAGCGTGTGTTTCGGCGTCGAGATTTTCAGCCTCTTCGCACCTTGATGGCTGGCACCGGCAGAGGGCCATGCTTTTCGGATTTTGACCTCTTGCTTCGACGTCGATGCGTACTTTTCCTTGACCGTCTTTCGAAGTCATGGATCTTTCGGGGGTCTTTGCCGTTACTGAGTCCTTGTCTAAGGATCCCACGGTATGTTTTTCTCAGGATGCAGCTGCGGACATCGGATGCTTTGACACCGAGGCTCCCTTCGAGGCCCTGGAGTCTGTTTTTCGAGACTCGTCTAGTTTCTTCGAGGACGATGGTTCTCTTACCTCTCTGAAAGCCTTCTTTTCGACCTCGACGGATGTCCATTTCAGGGTTGCCTTCGGGCCCTTCAGCGACATTGTAGTCTTCCTCCTCGCTGGAGAGGCCCAGGTCCCGTAGCGATGGTGCTGCGCTCTGTCCCTGCATGTTGTAGTTGGCTCTTCTCTGCCTCTCTCACCCTAAGGGTTTTCGGGGTGAAAGATGAACACTGGTTGCAATCTTCACTTCCGTGATCTACTGGTAAACAGAGGTTTAAGACTGGATGTTGGTCCTTCTGGGCAAACTTATGATGGCAATTCTGGCAAAACTTGAACGGTGTTTTGTCCATCACCACGCACAGGGAGCACAATGCAAACGCATTCTTCTCCAGTTCAATGAAGTAGTTCTTTTCACTCTGCGCCCTCCGGCACCTTGATTCAAGGTCTGATACCTTGATTTGCTTTTTCCGTTTACTTTTTCCTGATTTCCGTCGATTCTCCTCTCCAAAGTTTGGAGCTCCTTCCGTATCGATCCAGACCCAATGGCAGAAAAAAAGAATCTGAAGATAGCGACCAAAGGTGGGAGCTTCCGGAGGAAGCACGACGAAGTCACAAGGGGACACCAAATGGTGGTACGTTGTAGGAAGCTGGCTAGGTATATACTATACCAAAATGAGGTAGTGTGCGCAGAGTCCAGTGGAACCCCAAAGGTAGGCAGAGGTAAAAGTAGATAGCACCTTACTGTCCATTTGTGGTAGTATGGGCGAGCAGTAAGGCTTTATCAGAGGGTAATGTTAAGTATTTGTTGTACACACAATCAGCAAATGATGTCACACTCAAAGGCTGAACTTGGACCAATTTAGTTTATATAAAAATATTATTTTAGTTATTTTATTTACTAGAACCAAGCAAGCCTGGCACAGGTAAGTTGTTTATACTTTGCAGAAATAATATAGTTTGAATTGCAATTGTATATACACTTTGGTTTGATTGCATTAGAATTACTGGTAATGCAATACTTTGAAATATTGTACATATACTTTGTATTGACTTTTCAATAGGATGTCAAGTAAATCACTTTACATTTTACTTTTCTTACACAGTGCAGAATACCTGGATACTGCACTGGGATATTTCCTGTAAACAGGTAAGTAAAAGCGTTTTGGTTATTTGGTTACAGTTTTAGAGAGACTTTTATAGATTTTCGAACTCCACACTTAGAATCTTTTTCATAGAAAACAGTCAATGTTATCCTATGGGAGAAAGGATAATGTCACTTACCCAGTAAGTATCTGTTCTTGGCATTTAGAGCTGTGGATTCACATGCTGTGCATAGCCCGCCATCTAGTGTTGGGTCCGGATGTTTGCACTTTGTTTTTCTTCGAAGAAGTCTTTCCAGTCACAAGGTAGGTGACTCCTTTCGGTGATAGTGCGCAGGGGCATCGACTCCATTGTCAGACTACACGACGCAGGCATACAAGGAACAGCCCGGGACTGGATCCGATCATTCCTCACCGGAAGAAGCCAAAGGATCAGACTCCCACCCTTCCTCTCCGACCCCACGAAAATCACCTGCGGAGTCCCACAGGGTTCATCACTGAGCCCCACCCTCTTCAACATCTACATGGCCCCCCTCGCAGCCATCGTCCGACAACACGGCCTCAACATCGTATCCTACGCCGAAGACACCCAGCTCATCCTCTCCCTCACCAAAGACCCCACCACTGCCAAACTCAACTTCCAGAAAGGAATGCAAGACGTTGCAGTCTGGATGACCAACAGCTGCCTGAAGCTCAATGCCGAGAAGACAGAAGTCCTCGCTCCTCGGTACCACCCCTTCTGCATGGGACAGCACCTGGTGGCCGACCGACCTTGGAAGCTCACCTACCCCCTCAGACCACGCCAAGAACCTCGGCATCGTACTCGACTCATCACTCTCCATGAACCGACAGGTCAACGCCGCCGCCTCCAGCTGCTTCAACACCCTCCGCATCCTCTGCAAGACCTTCAAGTGGATCCCCCCTGAGTCAAGGAAGACAGTCACCCACGCACTCATCACCAGCAGACTGGACTATGGAAATTGCACTCTACGCCGGCTTCAACAAGTCCCTACTCCGCAAACTCCAGACAGTACAGAACACCGCCGCCAGACTCGTCCTCGGCATCCCCCGACACGAACACCTCAGCCAACACCTATGAAGTCTCCACTGGCTCCCCGTGGAGAAAAGAGTCACTTTTAAAATCCTCACTCACGCCTACAAAACAACGGACCCAAATACCTCAACGACAAAATCTACTTCCACGTACCCAAAAGAAACCTCCGATCTTCCAACCTCGCACTGGCCGAAACCCCGCGCATCCCCAGAGCCAGAGCTGGCGGAAGATCCTTCTCTCACATTGCAGCCAAGACCTGGAACGAGCTACCGGCAGACATCAGACGCGCCCCCTCCCTGAACACCTTCAGGAAGACCCTCAAGACCTGGCTCTTCAGCTAAACAGATCTGCGGACCCCACCCCCCCCTCTCCCTCAGCGCCTTGAGACCCTCACGGGTGAGTAGCGCGCTTACAATTCCCTGATTGATTGTTAGATTGATTGCCGCAGAGGGTGAGAATGGAGTAGTAGTAAAGAATAGAGATGACAATGCATAGGTATGCAAATTAAATAGAGAACTACAGCAGATACAGGTATCCGGGGAGGTGGATGGGCGCATGTGAATCTACAGCTCTACATGCCAACAGATGCTTACTGGGTAAGTAACATTATCCGTTCGAGGCATGTGAGCTGTAGATCACATGCTGTGCATAGATTATATAGCAGTATCCTCCCAAAGCGGTGGCTAACCTGTAGCTGTCGGAGTTGTCTGAAATAGTGTCTTAAGTACTGCTTGACCCACATTGGCTTGTTGTCTCGCTAACATCTACACAATGGTGTTTAGTGAATGTGTGAGGTGTAGACCATGTTGCAGCTTTGCAAATGTCAACTATGGGAATGTTTCTGAAGAAAGCCATAGTGGCCCCTAGCTTGCGAGTGGAATGTGCCCTAGGGGGTACAGTTAGAGTTCTCTTTGCTTTCGCATAGCAGGTTTGAATGCACTTAACAATCCACCTTGCAATACCCGATTTGGAAATAGGATTGCCCTTGTGTGGTGGCGTAAAAGCAACAAAGTTGTTTTGTTTTACGAAAAGATTTTGTCCTTTCAATGTAGTACAAGAGTGCTCTTCTAACTTCTAAGGTGTGAAAAGCTCATTATGCCACTGAATCAGGTTGAGGGAAGAATACGGGTAATTCTACCGACTGATTTATGTGAAATGCAGATACTACCTTAGGTAAAAATTTAGGATTGGTACGAAGAACCACTTTGTGTAGTTGGAAAAATGGTTATTGTACGGTTAATGCCTGTAATTCACTCACTCTCCTTAAAGAAGTGATTGCAATGAGGAAAGCGATTTTCCAGGAGAAGAACTGTGGTTCGCATTTGTGCATGGGCTCAAAAGGTGGGCCCATTAATCTTGTGAGGACTATGTTAAGATTCCACACTGGAGCAGGTGGAACGAATAGTTTCTTACCTGTCGGTGTAGTTTTGCAGCTTGAAGACTTTCTGTATTCACTATGCTGTGCATTATTCCGCCATCTCGTGGTTGGGTCCGGATTACGTAGTCTTTTCTTTCTTTTTTATTTTTTTGTTGTTGGCCCAGGTGGGCGGCGACGCCCCACCATTGGTGTCCTCGGTGACGTCGTCGCGCTTCCTGCGGAAGCTCCCACCTTTAGTCGCCATCTTCGGATTCTTTTTCTTTTCCACTTATTGGTTTGTAGTCTATGTCTTTTCTTTTATCCTTCTATTTTTCTTTTGATCCCTCTAAACCTTTTATGCAGTCTAGTTTTACCCTTAACCTCCTATGTTATCTTCCTGGCGGAGGCGGGTGGGATCGCTAGTGAATCCAGAAAGTCTTCTAGCTGCAAAACTACACCGACAGGTAAGAAACTATTCGTTTTGCAGCGTGAATCTTTCTGGATTCACTATGCTGTGCATAGACTTTGTAGCGGTTTTGTTATTGCGGTGGTTGGGTGGAAGATGAGCATTGGTTGCTGAAAATGTGCTGTAAGACCTTCTGTCCTACTTGTTCATCTGGATATCCACACAGTAGTGTTTGGTGAACGTGTGCACGGAAGACCATGTTGCCGCTTGGCAAATGTCTTGGATAGGTGTGTTCGCTAGGAACGCAACCGTTGCTCCTTTCTTCCTTGTTGAGTGAGCTTGGGCGGCTCCTCTAATTCTTGTCCTGCCTGCTTGTGGCAGAGTTGTATTGCCTGTGCAATCCATCGTGCTATGGTATTTTTTGTTACTGGTCGTCCCAAGAAACTGCTTGCGCAGGAAACGAAGAGTTGTTTTGTTTTCCTGCATTCCTTTGTCCTTTCTATGTAGTGCATCACTGCCCTTCTGGCGTCCAGCGTGTGTAGCGCCTTTTCTGTGGGCGTTGATGGTTTCTGGAAGAAACTTGGTATCTGTATTGTCTGGTTAATATGGAACCGCAACACCACCTTTGGCAGGAAGTGTGAGTCCGTTCTCATGACAATTCTGTCCTTGTGTATTTGCAAGTAGGGCTCTTGTAGTGTAAGAGCCTGCAGTTCACTGGCCCTTCGCAGTGACGTGATAGCCACCAAGAATGCCGTCTTTAGTGTGAGCATGTGCAGTGTAGTCTTGTGTATGGGCTCAAATGGTGATTTCATCAACTGTGTTAGCACAGTGTTGAGGTTCCAGCTTGGGGCTGGCATCCTTTTTGGGGGCTATTCTTTTAGCCCCTCCAGGAATCTTTTGACCACCTGGGAGGTGAAGAAACTTTTCCCCGCTTCTCCCCTGGTGTAGGCCACTATGGCTGCTAAGTGAACCCTTAGTGACGAGTAGCTCAGCCCGCTGTGTAGTAGGTGCGTTAAATATTGTAGTACCGTTGATTCTTTTGTGACCTTTCGTTGCAGTCCCTCTTTAAGGCACCATTGCGAGAACCTTTTCCACTTTGCAATGTAGCACTTCCTTGTAGTGGGTCTCCTTGCTTCTCTGAGTACTGCCATAGTGCTTGGTGGTAGCTTGAGGTGTGCGAATTCTAGGTCCTCAGGAGCCATGCTGCTAGGCTGAGGCTCTCTGGTTCTGGGTGGAGCACTTTTCCGTCTTGCATTGTCAGGAGGTCTTTCCTTCTGCTGAACCTGTGCGCTGGTTCCTGCGCCATTTCTATTATTTGTGAGAACCATGACTGCCTGGCCCACTGAGGTGCCACCAGTATGAGTGTCATGCTGCTGCTCCTGCATTTGCGGAGTACCTTGTGTAACAGTGGTATCGGGGGAAAAGCGTATGCAAATTCGTTCGACCAACTTATCCATAGCGCATTCCCTAGGGACCTTTGGTCCGGTTGTCTGGATGCGTAATGTTGGCATTTTGCATTCTGGAGTGTTTGCAAACAGGTCTATCCGTGGTGTACCCCATTTTTGGAACAGCCGCTGCACTTCCTGTTGGTTGAGCTCCCATTCGTGGGATGCAGACGTCTGCCTGCTGAGTCGGTCTGCTTCTACATTGTCTATTCCTGGAAGGTGTATTGCCAGTAGGTCTATCCTTAGAGGGATGGCCCATCTCCAAATCTCTTGTGCCAGGCTTGATAGCGGTGCTGTGTTCCACCTTGTTTGTTGATGTAGAACATGGTGGTTGTGTTGTCTGTTTGTATCAGCACTCTCTGGCCGTAAAGCTGCTTCTGAAAGGCTTTTAAGGCTAGGAACACAGTTTTTAGTTCTAGGTAGTTGATGTGTCTCACTGCATCTTGTTGTGACCACAGCCCCTGACGCGGAGTCTGTCCATGTGCGCGCCCAGCCCTGCTGTGAGGCGTCTGTTGTGATGGTCACTGTTGGAGTTGGCTGTGTGAATGGCTTCCCTGTTATATGTTCTCTTCCTTCCACCACGCTATTTCTCGCTGCACTGCGTGTGTGACAACCACTAGATCTTCCCAACTCCCTGTTGCTTGTGACCACTGTTGCTGTATCCATTCTTGGAACGGTCTCATGTGCAGCTTGAGATTTGGGACTAGGTGGATGCATGATGCCATCATCCCCATTAGTCTGCTCACCGTCCTCACTGTCAGAACTTGCCCCTTGCGGTAATGACGTGTTTCCCTCAGGAGCGCTATAGTTCTCTTGTCGCTGGGGAACACTTTGGACTGTGTGCTGTCGATTTGTGCCCCTAAGAATATTTTGATCTGCTGCGGTTCTGTTGACTATTTCTCCCAATGTATTGAGAAACCTAGTCTGGACAGTGTTTGTATGACTTGTTTGATGTGATCTTTGCAGTGCCTGTATGATCCTGCTTTCACAAGCCAGTCGTTGAGGTAGGGGTATACATGTATGCCCTTTCTCCGTAGGTGCGCTGCCACTGCTGCTAGGCATTTTGTGAACACCCTTGGTGCGGACTTGAGCCCGAAGGCTAGCACTGTGAACTGGTAGTGAGTCTGGCCTATCACGAATCTTAGTAGACGTTTGTGTTTGTGGTTGACGGGTATGTGCAGATATGCGTCTTTCATGTCTATGGTCGCCATGTAGTCCCCTTGTTGGATTTGGGGTATTACTTCCTGAAGTGACGTCATTTTGAATTTTTGAGTTCTTACGAACTTGTTCAGGAATCTGAGGTCCAGTATTGGCCTTAGTGTTTCTTCTACCTTTGGCACTAGGAAGTACGTTGAGTAGACTCCCTTGTTCCTTTCGTTGATTGGAACTGGTTCTATTGCTCCTTTTTTTTTAGCAGCTCCTCTGCTTCTAGACGTAGGAGGGCGGGCTCCCTATGGGAGTGGCCGGTGTCTTGGTTTTCTGCCCGGGGGTGTTTTGGGAGTTCTATGCAGTATCCGTGATGTATGATGTTCAGTATCCACTTGTCCGTGGTAATCTCTCTCCATTGTGTGAGGAAGTTTCCTGTTCGGCCCCCACCGGGGTTGTATGCTCGGTGGTTATTTGTTTGCTGTGTGTGTTTCTTATTTTTCCTTCTGTTGACTTCTCCTCTCCCTTGGTGTTGATAGGGAGGGTTTGGTTTCTTTGCGGAGTCACTTTGAGGTGGGCTGCTGACCCCCTCTTCGGGACTGTCCCCGTCCGTACCCACGTCCTCGAAAGGACCGTCCTCTGGGTTGATACTGCCAATTTTGCTGTTGTTGTCCCTGTTGGCTTTGGCCCTGGTTGTTCCCCTGGTATCCTCGTTGGGGAGATTGGTGGGAAGTGGCGGGCGCATTGCCCCTCTACCATTGGGCCGCCTTGAGGGGTTCCTCTTCTCATCCCCTGAACTGCAGTGCTCCCATGGACCTCGCAGTTTCGTTGTCTTTTTTAAGCTGCGTTAACTTCTCATCGACTGGGGCTCCAAACAGTTTCTGGCCGTCGAATGGCGTGTTCAGGATATTGCTTTGTACCTCCGGTTTGAAACCCGAGATCCTGAGCCATGCGTGTCTCCTTTCAGTCACCCCGATCATCATCTGCCTGCTGGAGTTCTCTGCAGCGTCCAAGGCTGATTTTAGGCAAGTATTTGCGATAGCCTTGCCCTCTTCCACTAGGTGATTAGCCCTTTGTTGGTGTTGTTGTGGCAGGTGTGTTACGAGCTGGCTCATTTCATCCCAATGCTGGTATGCATGCCTGCTGATGAGGGCGTTGGAGTTGGCGATGCGCCAGTGTATGGCTGCGTTCCTCTCCACCTTTCGTCCTGTGAGGTCTATTCGTTTGCTCTCCTTGTCTGGAGGTGGACCTGTGTTAGTGGGCACATTGGCCCTTTTCCTGGCCGTTGCTGTGATAATGGAGTCTGCTGGCACTGACCCTTGGATATACGCAGGGTCTTTTGAGGAGTGTTTGTACTTTTTTCGCTCCTTGGTGTAACAGCCTTGCAGACTGCCGGTTCTTTTGAAGGCCTCCCTACCCTGGTCCAGGACGCTAGGAAGCATGGGTAGGAACTGGGACCTGGTTTGTTGAGGAAGTAAGGTTTCCAAAAGGAAACATGCCTTCGCCTTCTCCATTTGCATTTCGACCCCATACGTTGCTGCAGCCTTTTGGACGACCACATTGTAGACTCCAATGTCGTCTGGCGGCGAAGGCCTCGAGGGATAAGAGTCTACCCCTTCTTCTGGTGAATCTGCGTCGAGGTCTTGCCAGTCTAAGTCTTGTGCTTCCGAGGGCGCCGAGTCCCGGTAAGACAGGAACTCTTCTTCGCCTTCGGCTTCGAAGTAGTAGTCCTCTTCGCCCTGTTCGTCGAGCGGTTCGGGTGTTTTCGGGGGTTCGATGTCTTCGGTGTCGCCCTCCCCGAGTGCTTCGCGTGATGGCTTCGACGGAATGGCGTATAGCTTCATTTTTTCGTCAAAGTCTTTTTTCCATTGCAGGATGCTTGCCATCTCTGCTTCGAGCCTTCTCTTTTTCTTCTCCATCTCGTGGACCTTTTCGGCGTCGATGGCTGAAGCGCCCCTCTTCGCGGTCTCGGACGTCGAGGATGACGCCGGGCCTTCTTTTCTGGGCGTCGAGGCTTCCTTTTCGGAGGTTACCTTCGACGTCCTTGGTTTTTCGGAGGCTTTCGCCGATTGGGAGTCCTTCCCGAAGGATCCGCTCGGCTGTTTGTCCTTGGTTGCTGTTGCTTTCGTAGAGTGTTTCGGCGGCAACGCTCCCTTCGAGGACTTGGCTTCACTTCTGTGAGTGTCGCTCGGGGCCTTGGCTTCACTCTTTCGAGCGTCGCTTGGGTGCTTCGGGGTCGACGTCTCCCTTACCTCCTTCGACGTTTTCTTGTGGACCTCGACGACTGAGCAGTCCTCCGGTCCCTCTGCGATGTTGTCTTCCCTTCTCCACTCGAGAGGCCCAGGTCTCGGAGCGATGGAGCTGGTCCCTGGCCCTGCATGTTGTAGTTAGCCCTTCTTTGCCTCTCTCTCACCCGGAGGGTTTTCGGGGTGAACGCCGAACACGCGTTGGTTTTCGCTGATGTGGTCGAGCGGCAAGCAGAGGTTGCAGACTGGGTGCTGGTCCTTCTGGGCGTACTTGTGGTGACAGTTTTGGCAAAACTTAAACGGTGTCTTGTCCATACCCGCGCTCAGGGGGCCCCTGTGAGCGCATTCTCTGTAGGCGTCGAGATTTTGGTCGTGGACCTTCTACCTCGTCGTCCTTCTCGTCGCCTCTCGGTACTCGTCTCCTAGTCCGGTGTCTCAGGAAACGATCCTCTGTGGTGATAATTGAATATTCGAGATTCTTCGTCCAAACTCTCTGGAACTTCTCGTTGACGATCCAGACCCCACGGCGGAAAAAAGAATCTGGAAGATGGCGACCAAAGGTGGGAGCTTCCGCAGGAAGCGCGACGACGTCACAGAGGACACCAAATGGTGGGGCGTCGCCGCCCACCTGGGCCAACAAAAAAAAAAAGAAAGAAAGAAAGAAAAGACTACGAATCCGGACCCAACCACGGGATGGCGGAATAATGCACAGCATAGTGAATCCAGAAAGATTCACGCTGCAAAAGTTTAGGTGGTATGACTCTTAAGTCCTTCCATGAACGCTTTGATCACTGGTACTCTAAATAACGACAAATGCTGTCTATTTTGTAGATATGCAGCTATTGCCGCTAGGTGTAGTCTGATGGAGGTGTAAGCCAACGCCGACTGTTGCAAGTGTAACAGATAGCAGATGATGTTTTGTATGGAAGCATCAAGAGGGTTGATATGATGGTTACCACAATAAACAACAAATCGCTTCCTTGCTGGTTCCAGCAAGGGGGACCTTGCTGGAACCGGTGGGCCACTCTAACTCGGGTCGTAGGCGACGGGTGCAGTGGTGGTTCCAGGCGTCGGGTTTCTTTGTCCTCAGCAGGTTCAGAGTCTATCTTGGGAGTTTCCTTTTGAACAGAGCTGCTGTTCACAGGAGATCCGGTCTTTGTTAAAGGCAGTCAGTCCTCCCTGGGTTCTGAAGGTTGCTGGCTGCAGGACAAGGCGCATTTTGGCGTAGGATCTCTGGAAACTGCAGATGGGCCGGTAGGGCTGGAGCCAGGTCAGTTCTCTGCAGTCTCCTCTGCTGGACGTCTTCTTTAGTCCTTTTTCTTCTTAGATTGCGGGTATCTGTCTTTATGGTTCAGGGCTGCCCCCTAAATACTGTGTTTATTGGGGGCGTTTTAGGGGTCTCGAGGTCACCTTAGGGTGACTACATCCTTGGTGTGCTCACCCCACGTGGGAGAGTGAGCACAGTCCCTAATCCCGATTGGGGAGTGCCTGCCATCTGCAAGATGGCGGGCACTGAAGAGTGGGATTCACCTCGCCTCCCCCACCTGAGGGGTGGAGTTGGCAGAGGTGGGCACACCTTCTGGGTTGGCTAGTTTTTCCCGCCCGTCTTCCCGCCGAAAAGGAGGGGAGAAAGGAAGGGGACCTGCTCCTGATAGCAGGAGAGGCTGGGGGTCGCATTACAAAGGCTGCCAGGCCTTTGAAGCTCCCTTGCCACAGATGGCTCTTCCTGGCCTGGGGGAGGTGTGAACACCTCTGCACAGGAAAGGCTTTGTTTCTGGGCTCAGGGAGCGAAGGCTCCCACCTTAGGGGTCCAGAAACATGTCTCGTGGTGGCAGGCTGGTGTGTACCAGTCAGGGAGCCCACCAGAGGCTGGTCGTTTTTCAGGGGGCATCTCTAAGATGCCCTCTGTGTGCATTTTTCATTAAATCCCACATTGGCATCAGTGTGGGTTTAATGTGCTGAGAAGTTTGATACCAAACTTCTCAGTTTTCAGTGTAGCCATTATGGTGCTGTGGAGTTCGTAATGACAAGCTCCCAGCACCATATACTCTTAATGGCAGCACTGCACTTACAATGTCTAAGAATTGACTTAGGCACTGTAGGGGTACAGGCTCATGCACCTGTACCTCTCACCACTGGCATAGGGCACCCAGCTAGATGGGTGACTGATCTATGCCAGGGCAGTGGGTTGTAGGCATGGCACACAAGGATGTGTGCCATGTCGACTCTTCACTTTGTTCTGCACCAAAACACGCAGCCTGCAAAGGAAGAGTGAGTGAGTGTGTGTGTGTGTGTGTGTGTGTGTGTGTGTGTGTGTGTGTGTGTGTGTGTGTGTGTGTGTGTGTGTGTGTGTGTGTGTGTGTGTGTGTGTGTGTGTGTGTGTGTGTGTGTGTGTGTGTGTGTGTGTGTGTGTGTGTGTGTGTGTGTGTGTGTGTGTGTGTGTGTGTGTGTGTGTGTGTGTGTGTGTGTGTGTGTGTGTGTGTGTGTGTGTGTGTGTGTGTGTAAGGGTACAGGACCTCTAAGGGTGGCACAATAAGTGCTGCAGCCCTTCTCTGGTCACAGTGCACTGGGTACCTGTGGTACCATTTACCAGGGGCTGACCTGTGGTCAGAGATGCCAATTGGGTTAGTTCTGGGGAAAGAACACAGGCCCTGGGAACCTGATTGGCAGGGACCTAGGGCACATCAAGTGAAAGTGCAACAGTATCTGGCAAAAAGTGGGGGGGTTACTGCAACAGAAACCCACTTTCCTACACCTGCAGGTAACGAACGCATCTGCCCGATACACCGTTCTGCTCACCATTGGGTTCGCAAGGAAGCAAGCACACCAGGAGAAGGATTTTGTAGTCCCAGAGATCAGCCCCGTCTCCCCAGATAATTACAAGTCACTGGACCCTCCAGTAGCCACCCAGCACCAATACCCGGGGTACCGTAGCTCTTGCAGGAGTCATGACATTTTAAGTGTCCAATCCGGACACCAACCATGCCAAGACCAACCTACCGATGAAGGATGTCAGCATCACGGGCCAGCACAGAGACTGGCCCTGCTGTCCTGTTTGCCCCATCACCAGGTTGACCCCAAGAAGTGATAGCCTCCAACGCAAGCGACCTGCCGGACAAAACACCTTTGCATCCGAACACCACAGCCAGAGTCTGAGCCAACTGACGGTGGCCCTTTGCCCCAGAGACCCTCAAGAGCCGAGCCCCCCTTTGGGTTCTGCCGGACTTGTCCAAGGCCCCACTTGAAGCCTTTTTTTGTTACAGGTTTCTCCATAGACTTTAAAGGGTAGCGTCTGAGGCGGCCATCGCGACCAGCACATCTGCATCCGGACACACCAGGGCAGGTAAATCCGAACTGCTGATGGTTCTTTGGACCTTGGCCCGTAATCACTTTAAGTCCAGGAGATTAATCCTATGAATCGTTTGTAAGTGTACCTATGCATTATGCATAACATTACCCCGTTTGAGGATCATGCCTTAAATCTGATAGCTGTGATTTTCGACTGCTTTGCCTGTAAAAGTCTATAAAGTATTAAGTACTTACCTGATTCCGATCTTGCTGTCTAAAATTATATAAAAATCTGTTTTTCTAAACTAGTCTCGAGTTTGAGTGTGTGTCTCATTTATTGACTGTGTGTACATCAAATGCTTAACACTACCCTCTGATAAGTCTAAACTGCTCACCCACACTACCACAAAAAAAGCATTTGGGATTATAAATTTAAGCCCTGCAAAATAAGGGTCATCTGGACTATCTGCATAGTGTACCTCATTTTGGTGCACTACATAGAAAGCGAGCTTCCTACATTTTCAATTAATGGGTATGAGGAATTAAGCATCCTAAAGTTCCAGGGAAGTCAAAAAATCCCCTTCCTGCATCATCAGGAGGACTTCTTGCAGAGTAAGCAATAGAAATGACTGTCTCTTTAGAAACCTGTTGAGCTCTCTTGAGGTCTAAAATTGGCCTCTATAGGAAGCTGGCTCTGTATAAGATATTGCCATTAGGTGGTAATACCGTGCACAGAGTCCAGGGGTTCCTCAAAAGTGTACAGGGCTCAATGCAAAACCCAAAGTGCTCTATCAGTGGTAGTGTGGGCTTCGTGGACCCAGCCCATCCTGGGGGAGGAGGCTTGGCACCTCGTCCCAGGATGTACATTGTGTCAGACCCCTGAGAGAAGCTGGCTCTCGACCCAGGGGACCAGAAACCTTCCATGAAAGCAACTGTAAAGGACAATTGAATAATACTTCAAAAGGTGGACCCACGAGGCTTGTAAGTACAATGTTGAGGTTCCATAGTGGTGCCGGAGGTAGTCTGGGTGGTATTACTCTTATTAAGCCTTCCATAAAGGCTTTAATCACAGCGACTTTGAACAAAGATCAATGCTGTCTGTTTTGCAGATATGCAGCCTCTGCTGCAACAGCCTCTGCTGCAAGGTGCAATCGAATCGATGTGCAACCTAAATTAGATTGCTGTAGGTGCAGAAGGTAACAAACAATGTTTTGAACAGAAGCGTCCAGAGGATTAATCTTATTACAATAAATAACAAATAGTTTCCATTTTGCTGCATAACAAGCTCTGGTAGTGGGCTTTCTTGCTTCTTTTAGAATAGTCATACAGTTTGGTGGCAAATGTAAGTATCCAAACTATGACTTCAGGAGCCAAATCGCTAAGTTGAGCTCCTTGGGGTTTGGGTGTTTGATTTCTCCATGGTTCTGAGTGAGAAGGCTGGAATTGAGGTGTAGCTTTTGATGTGGAACTACTGAGAGTTCCAGAAGTGTGATGTACCATGGTTGACGGGCCCATGTGGGAGCTATCAAAATCAGTGTGAGCGAGGTTTGCCTGAGCTTTTCAACAAGAAACGGAAGGAGTGGGAGAGGCAGAAAAATGTAGGTGAATCTCTTTAACCAATTGAGCCATAGGGCATTGCCTTTGGAGCGAGGGCGTGGGAACCTGGAGGCGAAGTTTGGGCATTTTGCCCTGTCCACTGTGGCAAACAGATCTATTTGTGAGAATCCCCATTTTTGAAAGTATGGAAGGAGAACTTGGGGATGAAGTTCCCACTCGTGTATTTGCGATTTCCTTCTACTGAGAAGATCAGTAATTTGATTGTTGACTCCTGGAAGGTGTTCTGCCAGAAGATGAATTTTGTGATGAATGGCCCAGCTCCAGATGGTATGAGAGAGGTGTGACAGCTTGAGAGTGTGTGTTCCCCCTTGTTTTTGTATATAGTACATGGCTGTCATGTTGGCCATGCGGACTAGGACAACTTTGGCTTTACGAAGAGACTGTAAAGCTTTGAGTGCTAGAACTGCTAGAAGCTCTAGATAGTTGATGTGGAGATGTTTGTGCTTGTTGTCCCAGAGACCTTGAATTGTTTAATTGTGGAGATGGGCACCCAAACCTGTGAGAGATGCGTCTGCTGTTAGCACGATCTGTGGAACAGGGTCGATGAAAGGCCGCCCTTTTGATATGTTTTGTGGGTTCCACCACTGCAGAGAGCAATGAGTGCGGCTGTCTACCAACATTAGATCTGTTAATTGACCCTGTGATTGATTCCACTGACATGCTAAGCATTCCTGTAGAGGTCGCATATGCATCTTCCGTGAGGCACTACTGCAATGCATGCAATCATCTTTAACAGTTGCATGAAAGTTTTGACCATTAGGTATTGGTTGTTTTGAAACTGTAATAATACAGTTTCAAAGTTTTGAATTCTCGCAGCGTTGGGAGAGGCTAGAGCTGTGTGAGTGTTTAGCGTTGCTCCTAGATATGTTTGTAGTTGCGAGGGTTGAAGATGGGACTTTTGTGCATTGACTGTAAATCTCAATTGATGGAGAAGGTTTATATCGAGTGTGTTGTAAACACTGTGTGTGCTGGCTTTGATGAGCCAATCGTCCAGATATGGGAAGACATGAATTTGTTGTCTTCTTAGATGAACTGCTACTATTGCTAGACCTTTTGTGAATACTCTGGGTACAGATTAATTCTGGGAGGGAGGATAAGAGTACCAGAGCTCTTCGAATAGGTGCCCGGACTAGGAATGACGGATATCTAAAGGCATTTTTACTCAATACCCGCTCCTTAAAAAAAACATGAATTGCATGTCTTTGACCTGCTGCAAGAATCCAATCCGGATATGTTTCTAACAGAAACATGGCTCACTGAGGCCTCAAACCCTACTATTGCGAGCGCTATCCCCTCTGGGTATCAGATCGTAAGGAGGGATCGTGCGGTGAGTAAAGGTGGCGGAGTCGCGATTATTTTTAAGAAAGATATTTCCTGTACCATAGTTCCTACAGGAGAGTTAGACGGGGCGGAATGCCTTGGCTTCCATTTTGTACTCTCTGCTCACCAATCCTTGGCTGGAGCCTTAATATATAGGCCTCCTGGCCCTGCCGGGAAGTTCCTTGAGTCCATTAGTGACTCAATTTCACCCCTAGTCTCCAAATACGAACACTTCCTGTTATTGGGTGCTGGCATCTGCAGATGAGATTAACCCAGCTGTTACTATCGTCCTCAATTCCTCGCTGAAAAATGGCCAGGTGCCAGGTAGATGGAAAAATGTGAAAATCCTCCCACTATAAAAAAAAGCCCTCTGCCGACCCCTCGGTGGCATCAAACTACAGACCAATATCACTCCTTCCTTTTTAGGTCTCGCGTACGTTGCAGCGCAAAGCGCTGCTCCGCCTCCGCGAGAGATTTTGTAGTAGAGGACTTTCAGAAAAGGGCTTTAAGCCCCGCCCCTCATTTCCATTGGCTGGTGTCACCGTTTATGCTAAACGGTGGCCTGCCATTGGAAATGAGGGTTTTCTGTTCACGCCCTTTGTCTCCCAGCCGGACTGGCTATGCCTGCTTTGCGTCTGTCGTGAAGACATTTCTTATCAGCTTGTTTATTTAACAAGCTGATAAGAAGTGTCTTCACGAGAGCCGTGAAGGAGCATGCACCAGGCGTCCTGCAACCACGCTGGCTTCACGCCTGGAGCATGCGCCAGTCAGCTCTCTCATTGGTCTGTCGGTGTCCAGCTGCCAGAGGGCCCCACACAAGGAAGTGGTTACGTGTCTCAAAGGAGGATGCTCTGAGAAGGCGGGGCAGAGAACGCCGTGGAGTGGAGCTGCGGGTCTGTGCTGAGAGACCCACTTTGTGAGACCCAGCTGCTCTGCAGGCAAAGACGGAAAACACCGGCATGATGTTTGTTTTTTCCATCTTTGGTGGCAGGGCTGCCGTGATGGGATTGCAAGGGGGGAGCTTTTCAACAAGAAACGGAAGGAGTGGGAGAGGCAGAAAAATGTAGGTGAATCTCTTTAACCAATTGAGCCATAGGGCATTGCCTTTGGAGCGAGGGCGTGGGAACCTGGAGGCGAAGTTTGGGCATTTTGCCCTGTCCACTGTGGCAAACAGATCTATTTGTGAGAATCCCCATTTTTGAAAGTATGGAAGGAGAACTTGGGGATGAAGTTCCCACTCGTGTATTTGCGATTTCCTTCTACTGAGAAGATCAGTAATTTGCCGTTCCTTGGTGAGGGAACGGCTATGCTCCCAATGTTTAATTCATCAGACTTTAATTTCAAGTGAGCCGTCATGTGCCGCAATTAAACAATATTATACAATGTGGCTTAGGTAACGGATGCATGTACCGGAGCTGGTTTAATTTGTAGATTTATATAGCGCCGCTTAGCCCCGATGAGGGCATCTAGGCGCTGTACATGGGCACGAGGAGGTTTAGTGAATTGCCCAGACTCGCAGGACGTTGCGAGATTGGAACCGGGATCCCCGGCTCCAGAGTCAACAGCTCTGGCCGCCGCGCCACACCCTCTCCTTTCAGCTGTACCACCCAAAATATTTCTTTTTAAGTAGAGAAAAGTGCCCGATTGTAAATGGTGCGAGCGTCGTTCCTGGGCTTGGAAAAGCCACTGCTCTTAAGATGCAGAATTTGCGGGTACCTTTTTATATTTGTTTATTTTTTTTTTGGGAGGGGGGTCTGCAAACACTATCCTTTAAATCGACTGATTTTTAATATGCACATTGTCTTTCCGTTTCTTTTTCTTCAGATATCGCGATATTAATGCTCTGAACTGACTGGAATGAGTGCTCAGTGGAAAGGCTTTTCTTTTCAAAAACCCAACTTCCTCTTAATCTGAAATTTTGCTTTTAGTAGAAATGCCAGTATGACACTAAGTTATACATATTTTCTATCGGCTGTGGTACTCCTTTCTTCAATCCTTAGAAGGATAAATTGCGGCGTCGGCCCTGCTGGACCACGATTCTGTGTTGAGGATTGCACAATGACCTCCGTAGCACGCGCTCAACCCACTGAGCCTCTGTAGGGGACCACTTTTGGTAGAAATTCGGGTCACATCGTCTTTATGCTGCTGCAACCCCCTCTAGGGATTATGCATGAGTTTGTGAAGTGCAATGAAAAGTAACCGATCAGTTACTTGATAAACTCAAAGAACTAATGTTTTATTCACAGGCAGGGTGGAAAAATAAGATTAAATGGCATTGAGTGCAATTTACCAAATTTGAACCTCTGACAGCGAGTTGGTGATATTACGCAGACCTTACGCTGATCGACGATGCAGAGAGAATATTGCGTGCTATACATCTAGGGCGACCATAATTTTAAAGCCATGCTGCTGGGCTGCGGTTTCCTGCTTCTCTTGTACCAATGAGGAGAACTTCGGAAGAGGCGACGGAAAACATTCCCCCTGAGCCCTTGGTTTTGGGAGCCGCCATCTGGGGCGGGAGAGCCCCCTCGGACCCCGACAGGCGGCGGGGGAGACCACCCTCTGACCTCAGTTGCCAAGTAAGTGAGAAACTTGTCTAAACAAAAAAATGTTCTTCCATTTTTCCAAGTCAGAGCGTCTCTTGTGACCGCTGACAGCCAAGTCACTCTCCTTGTGTAACACCGGCCGTCATTGTTCGATTGTGTGATGTCACCATAAATGGGGGGCACCAGTGCCACCACTATTTATTTCAGGGTTCGATAGGTTAGTGACGTGAAGCGTGTAAGAGTAATGGGTGGAAAGCTCTCACTCACCCTGTCCTACCCCAGGAAGAATGTTTGTGCAATATCAGAATAGAATAGAAGCGTATCAGTACGTGACGTCACAATAGGATTCTCCTGCGTCTTCACTATCCTATCTGGGTGCATTTGACGTCACAGTGAAACGCTCCAGTAAGAATGTTTGATTGTGCGATGTCATAATAGCCAAGAAGATCTAAAAGCCTTTCTGTCCTATTATAATGTTTGACTGTGACGTCACAACTTGATCTCCTGCGTCTTAAGTATACTGTCTGAGTGTTTGTGACGTCACAGTGAAACGCTCCTCTGCTTTCACTATCCGGACTGTGTTCACGTGACGTCACACTGAACGCCAATCCTCCCCCTCCCCCGTCTTCCCTATCCCGACTGATTGCTTGATTGTGCGATGTCATAATACACTAGAGACCAAGCCTTCACGGCCTATCAGAATGTTTGAGTGTGACACGTCACAATGGGATCCTCCTACTTCTTCACTATGCTATCTGATTGCTTATATGAAACGCTCCTGTGCCTTCGCTATCTTGGCTGTCTATGTGACGTCACAATGAGGTGACGTCTCCTCACAACATCTTGAGCGTGTGACGCCATAATGCAGGTGACAGAGAAGGGACTCGTTTGAATTCTATTTTCCAGTCAGAATTTTTGAATGTGTGACTTCATGACGGAATGGGAGGCTTCTCTGGCTTCACTGTTCACTTAAAAGGTTTAATTGTGTGAGCTCAATGCTTGAGGCGGGAATGGGGATAACTTCCCCTTTCGTAGCCAATCAGAATGCTTGATACTGTGACATCACAATAAATGGGTTGCTCCCCTGCCTTCACTGACCTAATACTGCGATTGTGTGATGTCAGCAGCATCACTGTAGGTGTCATCAGTTGCAGACAGTCCTTCTAGCCGCCCCGTTCCATGTGAGGTTCCTCTGACATGGAATCTGTAATAAATGTTTAAAATGTGCTTGTTTTCCTGCTGGTCCTAGAAAGAAATCTGTGTTGTGAAGCATCTTTGTGGCGCTGCGCACTTTCAGAGTCACAGCGGCCCCTCTATCACACGCCTCTGCACAAGGTGATGGTCTCAAGTGCTAATGAACCAAGATCACACAATGCAGTCAAGTTACTGAGCCAGGATTATGACTGGTTTTATGGCTCCGGCCAAGCCTATAATTTAGCCAAAGAATACGTCTCAGACCTGTCACTAAAGAGGCCTGCGTGGATTTAACGGCAGGAAGCCAAAGGTGTGAGTCTTAAAAGAGAGCTGTGGTACCTGGAGCAAAAAGAACAATTGATGCGGGAATGCTGAACAAATCGAACCTTCACCCCCAGTCAGAGACCTGGGTTAAATGCATCGTTCTTTTGCTCACCCCTCCACCCCAGTTTGGACTCAGCCATATGTAAATCAGTCTTGACCCTGCTCCAATGGGAACAGTCCAGCTCGAACTGCCAGGTCCCTGGACCTGTAACAAGCATCCTGGGCCCGGTTTCGGGGTGACTTTCTTGAATCCAGTGGCATGGAGAGCACGGGACCCACGTCCCACTCGGGGTGACAAATGCAAAAAGAACAAGCATTGAAAATGCAATAGGTCTCGCCTTTGATTAAGTTAAAGCCATTTGCTTTGCTAATGGTATTGTATAGCAAAGCAAATGGCTTTAACTTAATGAAAGGCGAGACCTATTGCATTTTTAATGCTTGTTTCTCTAAAGCCCTTGAGAAATATGTGAATTTAGTTACCACAGAATACGTGGAAACTAATAATCTGCTCCACCACAGCCAGTCCGGCTTTAGAACTAATTTTTGCACAGACTGCCTTGCTTGAAATCTCTGAGGTTAAGGAGAAATTAGATAAAGGAGGTAAAGTGGTGCTGATCTTGCTGGACCTCTCTGCAGCTTTTGACACTGTGCCCCATGACCGACTCCTGCATAGACTTCAGGAGTGCGGCCTGGGAGGCACGGTGCTCAAGTGGTTCACCTCCTTTTTGGAGGACAGACATCAAGAGATCTGGTCCCCTCCTTTTGCTGCTCCCATTCCCCCCATGAAGGTGGGTGTTCCGCAGGGTTCCATTTTGAG
The DNA here is from genome assembly GCA_963921515.1 of Calotriton arnoldi. Lineage (NCBI taxonomy): Eukaryota > Metazoa > Chordata > Amphibia > Caudata > Salamandridae > Calotriton > Calotriton arnoldi. The sequence goes on along the minus strand of CAWUFW010000555.1, from coordinate 755,253 downwards.
CCCGACACTCTTTAATCTATATATGGCCTCCCTTGGCTGAGGCCTGGGGCGCGACAATTTCGTATGCTGACGATACTCCGCTTCTGTTCACATGCGACAAGGGCGAGGACTTTAGAGGGGAGAAGATCAACAAATGCCCGACGGGGGTTTTCACTTGGCTCAGGAAGAATCAATTAAAATGTAACAGAGAAATCTGAGATAATTTTCTTTGGCTCCTCATCTTGTAACGAATGGCGACAATGGTGGTCATCAGACATGTCACCCCCCCTAACCTCAGTCAATACAGTTAAAAACCTGGGGGTTAAACTGGATGACACCCTGTCCATAAAAGCTCAAATTCAATCAGTGGCCGGATCCTGCTTTGGCCTCCTAAGAATGCTCAAGAAATTTCTTCCCCTACTATCGATCACCCACAGGAAGACCATAGTCCAAGCCCTCATTGTTTCCAGGTTGGACTATGTAAATGTCTTGTACCTGGGTCTCCCAGAGTACCTACTGAGCAGACTTCAGGTAGTCCAGAATGCAGCCGCCAGGGTGATTCTCATGTTGGGACCCAGAGCTCGGATCTCCTCTCACCTGAAGGCTTTGCACTGGCTTCCCGTTCGAAAGAGAATTTGCTTTAAAGCCTTAGTTTTAGCTTTTAAAGCTTTACATGATACGGGCGCCCACTATATCAGAAAGAGTTTTACACTATGTCCCTGGTAGAACCCTGAGGTCCTGCTTTCGGCAACAGGTGATTGTTCCTAAGTTCTCCCGTGCCCGCATCGGTGGCCGCTCCTTTCAAGTTCAGGCTGCCCGTCTGTGGAACCTTCTGCCAGTGTCACTCAGACAGGTGCCTGACTTACTCACCTTCAGGAAACGGCTGAAAACCTGGCTATTTCAGCAACAATCTTAAGGTTTCTTCCCCTTTTTCAGCATTCGTAACAGTTCTGCCCGGAGGTTCTTTAGCGCTGGGACACTCTTTCTGAGTAGCTGTGCGCTTTATAAGTACCAATTAACATAATTAACATAGTCACTCCGAATGGAAGTACTTTGAATTGATAGTGATTTCCTGCTATCACAAATCTGAGGTATTTGCGATGTGCTGGATGGATAGGAATATGGAAATATGTGTCCTTTAAGTCTAGTGTGGACATAAATTCGTCTTGTTGTAGAAGTGGAAGCACTTGTTGAAGGGTAACCATATGGAAGTGTTCTGACAGTATGCATAGGTTTAACAGTCTGAGATCTAAGATTGGTCGTAGAGACCCATCCTTTATGGAGATTAGGAAGTAAAGTGAGTAAACTCCTGATCCTTGATGTTTTAATGGAACTGTTTCTATAGCTACTTTTGTTAGAAGAGCTTGTATCTCTTGTTTGAGAAGCTGTTGGTGTTGTAGCGAGAGTTTGTGAATGCGAGGTGGAATATTGGGAGATTGCTGGTAAGCTCCAGACAACCATTATGGATAATACCCAAAACCCATTTATCTGTTGATGATGGATTGCCAAGTGGGAAGAAACTGTTGTACTCTTCCCCCGACAGGTGATGAATGGTCGGGGGGGGGGGAGAAGTGGTAGCAAGTCACTGCTTGTTAGAGGACTGAGAGGTACGTGTTGGTGTACCTTTCCCTCTTCCTTTAAAATGGTTTCCTCTATAGTTACCCCTATGGAATCCTCTAGAGGGGGATGATAGTGTTTTGTGTCTTATATGAAGATGCGGCCGCATCAGAGGTGTTAGTGTTAGTTTTGGAGCCTACTCTGTAAAAGAAGCGAAGAAAGGAGCCTGTGGTATAAGGAGATTGAAGTGCTCCCATAGGCTTTGCTACTTCGGTATCTTTTTTCATTTTTTCAAGGGACTGATCTATTTGAGGTCCAAAAGGTGTTCCTTATCAAAGGGTGCATTGAGAATGGTTTGTTGCACTTCCGGTTTGAAACCAGAAATTCTGAGCCATGCATGTCTCCTGAGCATAATGCTAGTGTTGATTCCTCTAGATGCAGTATCTGCAGCGTCTAATGCACATCTGATAAATTAATTAGAAATAAGTTTCCCTTCTTGTACTATTTCCTGCCCCCTCTGTGTTCTTCTGGGAGATATTTTTATAATTTTTCCATTTCATCCCAGTGAGCTCTATCGTATCTTGACAACAGACCCTGTGTGTTAGCTATACGCCAATGTTTGGCTGATTGAGCAGCCACTCTTTTCCCCGATGCATCAATGAGTTTGGACACTAACTGGAGGTGGTGCTTCACCTGTTTGCGATTTTGCCCTTTTACGGGCATTAGAGACCACTAATTAATCTAAAGTCAACTGACCCCTAATGAAAACTGGGTCAGATGGAGGGGGTTTATATTTTTTGTCTACTCTAGGTGTTAATATACGTGCTCTAACTGGGTCTTTAAAAATACCATTAGTATGTCTCAGCATACCTTTAAGCATAGGCAACTTTTGTGTTCTGTGTGTGTCTTGTAATGTTTCAAATAAAATATCTTCCTCTAGTGCTTCTCTGTGTAAAGGCACTCCGTGGTAATTAGCTGCCCTAGCAATTAATGCCCGATATGCAGTATTATCAGAAGGGGAAGGTTTTGCTGGGTATAGACCCGGGTCTGTATCTTGAGGTGGATCCATGTTATAGTCATCCCAGAGATCTGGTGGTGGCTGATTTTAATTGTTATCATCCTCTTCTATATCAGGATTTGTTATAGGAGAACCTGATGGTGTAATGTGTAGAGGATCTGTATGTGGTAAAATGGGTATTGGTGAAGAAGGTAGAGGGATTTGAGGAATATGAATAGGGCTAGTAGCGATGTCCTTTTTCTTTTTGAGAGGAATTTTATGTTCCGTGTCTGCTTTCCTTTCTGAAGGTATTACTGGTTTGGTTATGTGACCCGTATTAGGATTTATGTGAATTTACTTTTGTTTGGGATCCAGCTTTTCTTTCATTTTTTTCTAAGATCGACTTTAGTGGTTGTAAAGGAGCATCTTTTTGTTTCTGTGCCGAATTTTTCAGTGCCGAGGTGGATTTTAGTTTTTTCTTTCGATCCGAGAAGTTTAGGAACCAAAGGGGTCTCATCTCGGCTCGAGCCAGAAGGCTTGACGTGCTGTTTCGGTGCCAAGCCAGAAGGCGGGGCGTTTGAACCAGAGTCTCAGTGCCAACCATGGCCTGTTGGCAGTGGTGGGACTAATAGCCTTTTGTTTTGTTGGGAGTAGGTTTGGTGGGCAAAAGGGATTTAGTACTCACGGCACCCTGTCCAGCCAGAACGTCGTGGGACTCTAGTTCGATCTCCAACTCAGAATCTGAGTCCTGGGGGGAGAAGGTCTCTTCGTCTACCGCTGTCATTTCTTCCTGCTCGATATCTTCACTGATATCAGGCGTGTCCTCGATACCTTGTCGTTGCATGTCTCTTCGTCGAGCCAGACAGTCCCGCAGAGTCTTCTTGGATCGGAACGAACGTCACGCGTCGCAGCCTTCCTCCTTATGTTCTGGGGAAAGACAGAAGTTACAGACCTTTTGCCGGTTTCTGCGTGGCTATTTAGAATGGCATCAAGGACAGAACTGAAACGGTGTCCGTTCCATCGACGGAAGGCAGGACGCTGTTCTTGAAGTAGAAGCCGGCCGAGGAAAGAGGTAGGCCCGAAGGCTGCGGTTAGAGTTTTTTCGACAATCTAGATAAAGTTTTTATAAGTTGAGACACAAAAAGGTGGAAGACGCGATCGAAAACAATACCGACGAGGGTATAGTGAATTGCGCACCGAAGGGATCCCAATTAACTGTTTCGAATCGGAGCGCAGCAATACACGTCCGAACCCGATGGCGAAAAAAAAACTATCTACCAATGGAGTCGATGCCCATGCGCACTATCACCGAAAGGAGGAGTCACCTTACCTCGTGACTGGAAAAGACTTCTTCGAAGAAAAACAACTTGCAAACATCCGGACTAAACACTAGATGGCAGGAGTATGCAAAGCATGTGTATCTACAGCACACATGCCTCAAACATTTATACACATACATCTATTCCAAGTCAAGCATGTGAATCTATGAAGGATCCAATACCGAAGAAGAAAATAAGTTACTTACCTGTAACCAACGTTCTCCAGTATTAGTACCTTTCATAGATTTACATGCGACGCACCCTCCTCGCACAGAGGCTCTCCTTAAAGCATGGGGACACGGTTCCCACTAGTGCTTGAAAATATGAGGGTTGATGCCTTTGTTGAGTGTTCTAGAGGGTTCTCTGGGTTGGGAGCTCTGGAAGCTGAGAGAGGGGTTCTGCCAAGCTGGGAGTGGACAGAATGGTACATCCTGGAATAGCTAGATGCCACGCTAGAAGACACTTCCCAAGAAGTGGTCATTAGGAGGGAGGGACTTAGTAGGCCATTGGCTACCAACGGAGTCTTCCAGGAGGGCAGTTTCTAGGCACCCAGAACATGGATCTTGACTGGACTGGAAGGACCGAAGGACTGCCTTGCTGCACCATGGAACCGGCAAAGAGGCTACACCACCGTGGACTGCACCAAGGAGAAGTGATGGTGTCCATTATGGCCAGCTCATGGAGAAAGAGACTCCTGAGCCCAGCCGAAGCAAGAGACTCCAAGGGTCAGTTGGCTGACCTCCTGTTCGCAACACAAGGCCATAACAGATGAAAAGGCCTGCTGGGGCAAGATGGTAGCCCAGAATCTTCACCCCGCCACCAACCACTGCCGTGCAGTACCAGAGGCCAGGACCCAATATCCAAAGTTGCACCAGAGTCCGCTGGACCTGGGACAGTCTGAATTCAGCTTGGTAACCCAGAAGTGGAGTTATCGCCTGGGGAAGGATTTGGCTATGACCCCCGATACCGGGCAAATGGACTTCTGCCAGGACCGAGAGGACTTCAAGGTACGTCGACCCTGTGGCCAGGACCGCCTCACCCTATCCGTGGAACGAGGAGTAACCACAGGAAGACCCGCCGTCCGCATCACATCCACAGCATCCCTGAGCATCTTCAGGATCGTTGATTACATGCATCAGGACCACTTCTTTAGGAAAGCCCTGCAAAGAATAAAAGTGCCAGGACCCGACTGAAGACTTCTTCACCTGCTGAAGTAATTGTTTATGTGGACCTTGAAGGTCCCCGATTGGCTTCCCGTCTGAGTTGGTCGCACAGAATGATGCTAACCTAATTCAATACAACTAGTCAAATGTTTTTGCTTCAAAAAGATTCCAAGTGTCAAATTTGTTGAATGTGCTAATGCCAGTTTGTGGTCGAGTTGAATGCGCATTTTTACTGTACCATGAAAAGTCTATCTTCGGAACCCTTTTGTGGATCTTTTTCACTGGTGTCCAAAAATGCATTAAAAGTATAGCCTATTTTTATAAATTGGCGTCCGATTTCTTGTGTCTCAAGTATTTCGCAGATTCTTTTCAGGCTGTTTAAATGCTTTACACTTGTTTTGTGTAAACCCTGCTACTCAGAGCCACATATTCCCAGGGTTTAGCTTAAGGTGTTAGTAGGCGTCCTTGAAGTCTGGATACCATGTCGTTTCCTTCCCCTATCAGAAGAATAACTTCTTGTAGTGCCGTCATTCTGAATTTTTGCATCTTTATGAACTAGTTTAGTGACCTCACGTCCAGTATCAGTCTTAAAATCTTGTATGGTTTGGTACCAGAAAATAGTTTGAGTACACCCCTTTAAGTCTTTGGTTCTGGGGCACAATCTCTATAGCTTGCTTGCTTAATGTCTTCCAAGTCCTGTTGTAGTCATCGCTGTTCGTGTACTTTTATCCTCTTCGCTTTTGGTGGTGGTGTTCGTGTTATGCATTAGCCATATTTTATACTATTTAGTATACATTTGTCAGAGGTGATCTTCTCCCAATCCTTCCGAAGCCCTCCGATTCTTCCTCCTACTGGTGACTTGTGTAGGAGCGCTCTTTGTGAGTAGTCACTTTCTTGCATGGTTCACCCCTTTCGGGTTACCCCTTTTCCTCTCCCGCAGCCGCGAAAGGAGTTTGATAAGTATTGCGATTCAGGAGGAGTGGTAGCTGAAGGCTGTGCGAGTCGTTTATGGTTGTACAGCTCCTCTTGAGGCTTTTTAGCTCTGCGTCATGCCTCCTCAGAATGTTCCCTTATACTGTAGGGCACCCATGCCTTTGTCGTTTCATTACCTTTTTTCATGTCCTGAAGCGCTTCATATACTCAAAACAGATTGTTTCCTCTGTGGCAATATTTCATGATGTGCCCACCTCTACTTTTGTCTTGCCTTGATGGTCTTGGGCAAGAACTCTGAGCACGCCACACAGTCGTAAAAACTGTGGTCCTTTGGGAAGCAAAGGTTACAAACCTTGTGCACGTCTTCCTGAGAATACTTCTGGTAACACTTGGGGAAAAATCTAAAGTGGATATGCTCCATGGACCTTTCTCATCCTCAGATCAAGCAGTGTCGGTGCGTTGGTCTAACCTCTGTTTCTCTGTGGTTTTTGGCATTTTCTAGGCATCTTCCACTTTACCAGTCGTCCATCCCCATCCCTCGGTGGTGATTTTCAATGGAAAACTGGCCTTTATTGCGCAATTTCTTGTTCCTCAACTCCAGAGCTCTCCCTTTGGCTTCCAGACTCAACGGCAGAAAAAAAGAATCTGAAGTTGGCGACTATATCGAGATCTTTGCGGGGCATACATCTGATGTTACATAAGGAGGAGTTTAAACCCAAATGGTCGATGCCGCTCAAGAACAAGCATTTACAATGCAATAGGTCTCGCATTACTGAAAGTTTGAGCTATTGGCGTTGCTAATAATAATGCAACACCAATAGCTCAAACTTTCAGTAATGCGAGACCTATTGCATTGTAAATGCTTGTTTGGTATTCGAACACCAGTCCGGGAATATTTTGGGGGAAAGTTATACATCCATCAAGTAGTTTAGGAATGGTTGAAATGTAGTAATTTTGAATGGCAGAACCCAGGAATACCGCTATGTTTCCAGTCAGCTTACCCCTCGTGGAATGACGTCATGTTCATTGACAAGGCGCCCTTTCAGCCCTAGATTTGTTAAAATTATAGAGATTTGGAGTTGACACGCCATTTCATGCCACGGCGCACAGTGTATACAGCCCAGGGATTTTCTGATGCAAAAACCGTTGTTTTTAGGCGTTACTGACCCTTTGTCTCGGGATACTAAAACCGAGAAGACTACAATTCCCAGAATGCAATATGTGATGTGTTGTTACACCGCTTTGTTTCTGTTGGTCTACTCAGAATAACACCTCAGATCCAATGTGCAGTGTAGGGGATTTAGATCCCTACACCTGCACTGTTCATCATTACACTCACTATGGACCCTGACGGGGGACTGCCGACACTTTCCGCCGGCCATGCCCCACCTGACCGCTATTCCAATCCGGTGCGGATAAAGCCGGTTCCCGAGCTGTTGGGGCCACAAATGAGCATGCAAAATGGGGCCTGTTGAGAGAACGCCTACGTGCTAATGGGGGATGTTTACTTTTAAACTACGGCATTCCAGAAGTCACATATTCTTAATTTTTCATGGCCAATTAAGTTATTAACATTTTTACATTGGGAAAAAAAATATGAAAATTGCCATTTACCGTCCGGTCAGAAAATTCATGTCAGTTGTCTACTGGTTCTGTAGCATGATGGTCCACTTCAGCCAGGCCTTCCTTAACAAGTACCACTGTGGATTCTGGGACTTGTAGTTTGTTTTATAATAATAACGACTTCAACTGCATAATAACTACTTGCAATGCCAAATATTTACCTAATTTCATGATGTTCCCATCATGCATAGTATAATTCGCTAAAAAACACGTGGCAGCAAGTTTGATAGTTACATATTACCCCTTGTCACCTGAGAGATCTGGTAAATCGGTTTTGTACTTGGGGCCGCAAAAAAATACACAGGCATTCGTAGAACAATTTATAAACTAACCACAACTTTCAGGAAATTATGAAAGTATTGGGTATTTTATAGAAGACAGAGCAGAGAGTTATAACAATCTGCCCACAACTGGTGTTGGAGGTGTGGGGTGTTGTACCTTTATCTACCCTCCCTAGGCAGGTCTTTTCGATACTGCCCCAAAGAGCAATCTAGTTCTGACGTTAAGTCACAAAATGCATAGAAAACTCCTGGGTGGGAGGAGGTACTCAAACACGAATTAGGACACAAAAAACGCTAAATCTCTGCTAAACATTCAGGCTTCATAAGAGCCCAGGCTGCCCTATGGATGCATGAATAGTTTATTGTAGCCTGCCTTTTCCATTGCATTCTGGTACTTGTAGTCAGCCAGATTGAGCCGAATGAGGGGCTACTCTCCAATATTTGGTGAAAGGATCCTGAAATGTCATCGAGGCTGGTTCCCTCGTATGTGCAGAGGTCCTGGGCAGAGATGCTGCATTGTGGGGGGCTGGTTTATGCCCCTGCCAGTACCAGAATGCATATGAAAAAGAGGAGCTACTCATACCTATAGCACAACCTAGAATTTATCCGACACTGGTTCAACAGGCCCCTCAAATGTCAGCTCACAGGCTCTCTGACTCACCTGACTTTGATGTCCGCCTCCAACCCTGTGCGCACAGAGGAATGCTGCCATTTGAGAGACGTATTCCTGCATAACAAGAACAGTAAGGGCCAGTCGCTGTGATCCCACCCCAAAAACATAGGGGAATTTGTTCAGCCAGTGCACGGACACGTGACACCCCCACCAATCCCAGCGCGCCATCGGCAGTGGCCGGGGAGCTTTAAAGAGTTTCCACAGGCCCTGTTGAGCAGGTGCATGCATTTTAGTCTAGGGCGAGCTGCTGGCGGAGGAGAGAGGAGCTTAGGTGAGCGGGGGTTGTTTACTGTGGCGGTTTGGGGTCCGCATCTAGCTGTGATGGTACAGTTGTATACTTGTGACTAGCTGAGAGGCCGCTTATAAATTTCAGCGTGGGCCTTTACTTAACTGCATAATTAGTCTGTTTATTTTGGTCCTTAAAACACTTCTTGTTGCGGGTTCTTAAACTATTTAGCATTCTATGAGAGGAGCATATCGTGCGGCTTGTGCTGTGCCTCCCAATGTCCAGGTTTTGTGGCCCCAAACCATAACTTTTATTTTAGCAAACTCAGTCGATGTAACCCATGTCTAAATCGCCTTCGCCCTTCGGGCACGAGGCCAGGCGAAAGGCTTTACGAGGCCGCCCCTGGGGCCCACAAGCACCTGTGTGACTTTTGATGACTAGGCGTGGTATCTGAAAATCAATCTGTAGCAGCAGAATCGAGTTCGATTTATAAAAAAAAAACACGCACCCTGGAGGTAGAGCACAGAATTTTAACGCTGTCCCAAGCACTAGAGGCCTTGGTCTATGTTAAAGACGGACTGAGGCACTTCGGGGTGTGGTCCTTGGAAGCCATTACCTGGAGTCTCACGCTAGGATTTGCTGCTTGCGTTTTACTGCTGTTCTGCGGGTAATCGTGATTACCTCGGCAATTTGCACCCACCCGGGTTCGAACCTTCGGGAGTCACACATAATGATTAGTGTTCTTAGTAATAAGAACGTGTGGCTAGCATGTTAACTCGCGCGGCGGCAGGTGCGCGAGACTGGGTGTTATCATCACTAAGATGCCACGGACCCTCGTGCAAGCTAAAATAATAAATAAACAGCGCGGTGTCCCGCGCTCAGCATGAACAAACAAAACGAGGCGAACGCACGTTCGCTTCATTGTAAAATCGCAGCTTAGGAAATGTGTGGTTTCTGAAAGTAAACGTAGTGCGCGCGCACCACATAGGAGCGGGGGCTAGAGAGCACGGCAGCAAAGCGAGACGAACGCGCGCTGCTGCGCGTTCTGGCCACCGTCGGGAATGGGCGCGGCAAAGGCGGGACATGCACCCGCCTTTGCCCAATCGCGTGCCGTTTTTTCACAAACAACGCACGCTACAGCCAATGAGGGCTTCTGAAAACAAAACCACACGCACGAGCGTGTGGGTCGTTTTCAGAAGCCCTTTCTAGATGTCTCGCGCTGCGCGAGCAGTGCTAAGCACTGCAACGCTAGGCGCGAGACCTAAAAAAAACAAAGAAACTACAAGGAGACTATTCAGGATCGAACCACTAGATGGCAGAATAATGCACAGCATGTGAATTCAGAAAAGATTCACGATGAAAAAATACAATTAACAATTACAAACAGAAGATATTCCAAATGCATCAATGGGCTTTGATTCCATATGTGGCGTACCAGAAGCGCCGAGATTAACTATGCTGCTGGAAGACTGAACCAAAAAGCACTTAGGTGTCAACAGTTGTGTCGAAAGGTGAGGTCCCTTCCCAGAGGCAGGCGTATGTCCCGGAGCCACAGGGCAACATACTAGGGCAGCCAAGCATGGCTAAGAGCAGGTTGGCATCAATGTCTGCCAAAACTTTATTCAAGGGCAGCAAGGGCTCTCAAGTATCAGGCGGCAAGAATTCTGTCAGTAGATTTGTCTCAGTCGTTCCAGCATTTCTGCAGCCATGCAGACCACTACCGAAAAAGGCGCTCTCCAATATGGGTAGTCTGTGTCCAGGGGAAGTATTTCAGGCCAGTGCCTTGTTAAAATCTAAGTAAAGACCACTATCCGGGATAAGGGAGAGGAAATTATAAGCTTATCGGCATCCACATCATGCTGTCATTTTTAAGGCTCCCTAAGCAGGGTTTAAAATCGTTCCACACAAAGGTAGTACTGGGGTCAAGTTAGAGGCTGGCAATTTTACGAAGATGGGGGTTGAGCCTTAGTTATCTCAAAGCAGGATATAGGATTGGCACAGATAGATGTGCCCCTGATAGGAAACAAGCAGAGGTGGGATGCAGAGCAAGTCCCACTGGAGTCTAGGCTGGATCATGTAGAATGACCAGAGCACTGGTGCAGGAGTGGAGGCCAGGCAGAGACTTTAGGGTCAGTTGGGCCGGCCCACACTGGCAGAAGCTCAAGTGTGGGGGGGGGGGGGGCCTGTGGTTCCATCTGGCACAAAGGTGCCCCACAAGGAGACCGTAACACCCGGAAGATTTGCTGCACGACCTATCTGAAAGCCTCTATCTGCTGCTGGGTCCATAACTACTGAGAAAACCCCGGGAGCCAGAACCAGCCACTGGGTGGGCCCAGAGTTGGACGGGGGAGTAGACAGGTCCTTCAAATGTAGTTTGTGTAATTTTTGCCAAAAGTTGGATCGATGGAACGAAGATGAGCCCCACTAGGATTTCCTGCGTTTACTGTAAGACCCCTCCCTCATTTTCAACTTAGTCGTAGGTCAGACACCAAAAGCAAACATGCATATCTATAACAGACACCTGTCTCCTGCAGTCAGAACACAATTTGAAGACTATTATCTTGGGGGCGTGGGGGAGAAAGACATCTGTGGCACATGGTCTGGAAAAACGTTTGGAGCTGCTAAAACATTGACAAATGTGAGAGCAGCAATTCAGATTCACATCAATGAGTGGGGGAAGAAGGGGGCGTGGCCAGGCGCCGAAGATGGCGGACGCGTCTTGTTAACGCTCCGCGCCTCATCCCCTAATTATCCTGGGCATCCCTTTTAAAACTGCAGTTTTCCTGCCTCAGCTAACATCTATTATGCCTGTCCGAGTCTGCCGTACCTGGTGAGGGTCGTCCGGATCCTGGCGACACCTCGCAGTGGCCCTGGGCGATGCGGCCTGACACGCTGTGGGGCCTTGACCTAGACGCATGGACGACATGAGCGAGACGACCCGGCCGTCTGCCCTGCTGCGATGGTCCCCGTGGTAGTTCTGGGACTGCCGCACGCTGGTGCTCCCTGATTTGGTAGGGCCACGGAGGACGCAGCACGTCGATGCCGATGGCCTGAGGGGCGGCGGAGGCTGCCCGTGATCTGCCCGCAAGGAGCGCCTGACACGAGGGCCTGGGCCGCTACTGTGGAGGTCGTTGCTGCCAAAATGCCTGGAGACGCCCAGAGAGGCCTTGACCGTCAAGGTAGGCCCAAGAGCTATATTCGCGGCGCCTGCTCGGTGGCAGGGGGCCACGGGGGTCGATCGGGCCTAGGGGCCCCCGCCTGGGCGCGACGCGGCGGCAGCCGCGCGGCTGATGGGGGTGAGCTCCCGAACTGGGGCTGAGATAGCTGCTCCTGCGGTGGGCGGCCACTGGGGTCGGTCGGGCCTAGGGCCCCCACCGGTACACGGTGTGTGAGGTGGCAGTGCGGACGGGCCGGTGGGCCGTGTTGTCTCTCCTGTGGTGGGGGGCCTCTGGGGTCGGTCGGGCCCATGGTCCCCGCTTGGACTTTACTGACTGATCGGGGTGCAGACATGGGGACCAACCTGCATGTGTGGGCCGCGGCGTCTGCTATGACGTGGAGGGCCACAGAGGCCGGTCGGGCTTAGGGTCCCTCACCTGCGACGACTGTGGAGGTCGCGGAGTAGTTAGACTCCCGCCGCGCCGGTGCGTCGCTGGGGCCGCATGCGCTCTTCCCCCTCCCCCCCCATGAACGTTCTGCTTGCTGTGCTGCCTACTGTGGTCCCTTTCCGAAACCTGGATCCTTGGCGCGGGTGCCAAATGCAAACCGCAGCGTGCCCGGAAGGAGAACTGCACCACTGACGGTGATCTGAGAGGGAGCGGGGCCCGGGCACGCGCCCTTCACAACAAGCCCCCACACTCTCCTGTTCCCGCTCCTGGCGAAGTGACGGCTGTGGCGGCGGGTCACGTGGTACTGGTTGCGGGGTCTGCCTAGCTGGTGGGGGCCACGGGGGTCAGCCGGGCCTAGGGTCCCCCATCTGAACGCCTTCACGGGCTAACGGCCGGGGCATCGCCCGGCAGACGTGTGCGCACTGCGCGGAACCGCCCTGAGAGCATCCCAGTGGCGGTCACTGCAGGCGGCCCATGGTGGTCCCTTCTGCGACTGGAGCCCGCGCCGTGGTGCCGCATGTCTGCGGGGACAGGGGGCCTCCCTCCTCTCCCCATCTGTTGCATCTGCTGTGGTCCCCGCAGGGGGCAGTCCGACGATCAGAGGGGCCCTGCAATTACTGGGGCCACAGTGAGACACATCGCTTGGAGTGGCACCATTTTGCGTGGGATACGGCCCTGAGTGCTGACGCGACCACCAAGTGGGGACGCCGCAGAAATTTGATGTCCTGGCCTCGCTCTCCATGCGAAGCGCGCAGCAAATTATCATGGGCCGTCTACGCACCAACACCCATCGCGATGTGCCCCCTGAGGGCCAGACTGGGGCACCGCCCATGGCTCCCGGATCCACATCTGAGATGAGCCAATCTGATATTGCAACCAAACTTGACACTGTACTAGCAGCAGTTGAGCGGATTGGCAGCGCCTTGGACCTGACCCGCGCCTCCTTGGAGAGCCGGATGGACACCATCACCTGACTTCACGCTCCTCCGGGCCGACCAACACAAACTCTCAGATAGGGTTTGTGATGCGGAGACCGCTCTTGCAGACCTTCAACCCCGATCACGGAATTGCTCCTCCGCGCTCCAAGATCTGCTAGACCGGGTTTGCACCCTGGAGAAGGTGGATGACGCGGAAAGACGCTCACGCCGTAATAATGTCCGCGTGGTCGGAGGGGGCGGAGGGACGAGATCCGGAAATCTTCACAGAAACCTGGATGAAAGAGCTGATACCCCCCGGATCGCTCTCCCCGCAGTTCGTAGTGGAACGGGCGCATAGAATACCTACCCGCAGGCCGCCTCCTGGGGCTCGTCCTCGTCCCTTCTTGTTTCGAGTTATGAATTTCAGAGACCGAGATGCTATTCTACGAGAACTGGGCATACACCCCAGCCCTAAGGTACAAAACGTCACCGTCTCCCTCTTCCCAGATTACACAGCTCAGGTGCAGCGGAGGCGAGCCACATTTAACGTAGTAAAGAAACCGCTCCGTGACCTAGACCTCCGATATTCTTTGCTATTCCCGGCCCGCCTGCGAGTCATCAGAGATGGGAACACCAGATATTTTGATTCCCCCCCAGAGGCTTGGGACTGGCTCGAGGAACAAGGATTGGCGACGGCACCCAAATCATCAGATTAGTCCTGACCCCGCGACCACCCTCGCAGGGGCAGGCGCGGGGGGAAAAAAGAACAAGGACATGAGACCAAAGGTGACCGCCCCAAACCCTGACCAAATTAGGCTGGGGCGTCCGGAGGCCCTGCAGACGATGGCAGCCCTACAATCTACCAGATCTCCATCCCCGGTCAGCTCAGCTGACTCCCTGCCAAACTCCAGAGACTCCGGATCCACGCCTGAATGGTCCATAGATGCGGATTTCCCCCCGCTCCTGGGCGTTACCCCGCAGACGGCAGATGGTATTATTTGAGCCTCGCCTTTATCAACTCACGATGTCACTGCAGGCCATGTTATCCGTAGTAACTCTCAGATGCTCTTATCTCCTGCTCTCTAGGGGTATCTGAAGGGGATAGTCTATATATCGGCTCTTCTTTACCACTGGTCTGTCCCTCCGCGGTTGTGCAACAACGCTAGTCCAGATGCCATGACGTGTTCGTTTGGGCAGTTTCTCATGTTGGGGATCCGCTCTTTTCCTTTTTCAAGATATCCCAAAGATCTACATTATTATTATTTTCTTCCCCCTGCATGAGTCGCCATGCATACAGACCTGCTGCCTTTTCCTTCTCCCTCCCGGGGGTGGTTCATCACACAGGGGACGCCATAGTGCAAGGGTAGGGTCCGCTAATTTCAGTTGTCCCGATGACCAATCTTAATATAATAACCTGGAATGTCAGGGGCATTCACACACCCTCCAAGCGGTACGCCATCTACGCCTATCAGCAACGTCACGCGACGAGTGTGGCGCTATTGCAGGAGACACCTGTCGGCCGTGGAGGCTATCCGCTTACGTCGTCGCTGGCAGGGACAGGTATACAGTACCAACTATTCATCCATGGCCAGAGGGGTGGTGATATGGGTTAAGGCGGGGGTTCCATGGGAGGAGGTGGAGGTCCTGTCAGACCCCATGGGGCGCTACGTCTTAGTGAGCGGCAAGCTGTTGTATGGCCAACCAGTCTTGTTGGGTTCCATATATGCCCCCAATATTACGCAGGGCACCTTTCTTAGTGACCCTTCGGAGATACTGCTCCGGTGGAGGGAGATCCCATGGCTCCTAGAGGGCGACTTTAACGCAGTACTTGATGTCTCGCTCGACCGTTCCTTCCCCCCCCTCACTCGTACTACGGCCTTCTCAAACACGCAACTCTTAAAATCCTGGATGGACAATTGGGCACTCTCGGACATCTGGCGGGAACGCCACCCACATTCCAGAGTATACTCTTTTTATTCCCCAGTCCATAATCTACATGTGCGCCTCGATCGCATACTCGTATCCACAGCCCTACTCGCTCTGATACAGTCTATTGACTACCTTGGTCGGACACATTCCGATCATAACCCCTTGGTGATGAACCTAGCCTGGGAGGCGCGACCCCCTCCGATTCCGGCCTGGCACCTGCTGACGGCGGCCCTGGAAGACCCTCTTCCGCGGTTCACTGGAAGCTGTGATTGCTAGCTATTTCGCACTCAATACTGCTTCCACGGACTCGGTTCTCACAGAATGGGAGGCCTTTAAAGTAGTGATTAGGGGCCATAGCCTGGGACAGACTTGGAGTATTCACAGACAACTCGACACTTCCCTATCCATCATTGAGAAGCAGCTGCTTCCACTTGAGACGCAGGCTGTCAAGATTGCTGGCCTACTTGATCAGGCAGGAACACCCCCAGCGCCCCATACAGTTGCTGCTCGATGATCAGGAGCGAAGCACTCAGACATTCACGCACTCATGACTGAACACTACATTCGACTGTATGAGACCCGACTGGCGGGCAACGCCCGCCATGTGGATTCCTTTCTGAGCACAGTGGAGTTGCCCACTCTTACAGTTGATCAGCTCCTGGAACTGGACTCTCCCCTAGCGGAGGACGAAATACCAGACGCACTACGATCCTTGTCCTCCGGTAAAACTCTGGTTCCGGATGGCCTCCCGGCCGAGTTCTTCAAAACTTACGCGGAACATTTAGTACCACTTCATTCGCTGTACGCGGAGGCAATCTCGGATGGGGTTCTACCCCCGACCAGGCGTACTGCTAACATGGTTTCTTTGCTAAAACCTGGTAAGGACCCCACATCCCCTGGCTCTTATCGGCCGATTGCAATATTGAACACGGATTATAAGATCCTGGCGAAAGTCTTTGCCAATCGATTGGCCCCTCTCGTCCCAGACTTGGTACACTCCGATCAGAATGGCTTCGTTCCTCAGCGAAATACTGCTTTGAACATACGACGCTACTTTCGGGTGGCGGAATATGCCCCGATCGATTGGCCACGCTCGGGCTGTACGGTGTTAGACCTTGAAAAGGCCATCGATTCGCTGGCTTGGAACTTCCTCTTCGCCGTTCTGACACGTTTTGGAGTCGGTCCCTACTTCCTTAGTTAGGTGCGGCTGCTGTATCGCAATCCATCGGTCCGGATTCGGACGGGACCATATGTTTCAGACCCAATCCAGGTGAGACGTGGAACCCGGCAGGGATGCCCGCTATCCCCGCTTTTGTTTGCGCTGGCAGTGGAACCGCTGGCGGTTCATATTCGCACTCATGTTGACATGGGGATTGCACTGGGAGATGGCACTCACCATTTCGCTATACGCAGATGATCTGCTGCTATATGCTCGGGACCTTCATAACATCCCCTCCACACTTGATCAAGCTCTCTGCCATTTTGCACGCGCCTCGGGACTGCGAGTCAATGCAGCGAAATCCATACTTTCGCCGTTTCTGGAGGAGACTCCTGATACAGGATATGTGCTGGGGGAGGGGGGGGGGGGGGAGACACCCATGACCTGGTGCGTGGACCCTTTTCGCTATATGGGGGTCCGAGTTTATCGTAACAGAACGGACCTTTTCGATGGGAATGTGCATCGGGCCACTACGGCGATTCGGTCACAGATGGGTTTCTGGAAGACTCTCCCCCTAGCAATTTCTGGGAGGATTGCCCTTATCAAAATGGTAGTTCTCCCTCGCCTTCTCTACTACTTTGCCACTCTACCCCTTATCTCTTCCCCCTTCTTCAGGCAATGGGAAACGGTTGTGCGAGACTTTATATGGGGAACATCACGTCACAGATTACATGGGAAAACTTTATTTGCCCGCCGAGCTGGGTGGCCTAGCGGTACCCAACTTCGAGCATTACTACTTGGCTTCCTGTAGGAAAGTGGCTCTGTATATACTGAACCCAAGGGAGGTTCAGGGTGCACAGGGTCCACGGTCCCCAGAGGTTTGGCAGAGGCTAAAGTTAGATATAACCTTACTCTCTAAAGTGGTAGCTTGGTCGAGCAGTAAGGCAGTATCGGAGGACAGTGTAAAGCATTTGTTGTACATACTCAGTCAGCAAATGAAGCCACACACTCAAGAACTGAACTCTAGGCCAATGGTTTGTATATAAAAATATATGCTTGTTTTATTTTAGAACCAACAATAGGTATCAGAATATACTTTCTCAGAATGAGATACTTTGGTTAACCACTTTACAAATAGGCAATAGACTGTTTGATGATAGTAGTCACAGTTGGTGCAAGAGGGTACACAAGTTCAAACACAATGTAACATTGAGCTCAATGGACAGTTTTGGTTAATTGCAGTTAATTACTTTGTAGATTACTTCTCTAACCACAGGACTGGATCCTGGATTCAGTCCTGGGACACTTCCTGTAAACAGGTAAGAAAAAGCGTTTTGGTTATAGTAGTGATTTTTGAGGAATATTACTGTATTTCAAAAGTTGACACTTAGAAACTTTTCTGGGTAAAATTACCAATGTTATCCTATGGAAGGAAATGCAGTTTGCAAGCAAAGTAGGTTTACGTTACTTTTGTAATTCAGTGCTGGGTTCTCAGAGTTAGCACTGGGATATCTATCTAAAACAGGTAAGTAATTACGTTTGTATCGTTGGCACGATTTTTAAAGAATATTTGTAAGATTCAGAAATTGACACTTAGAAACTTTTTCAGTAAAAAGCAGGCAATGATATCCTATGGCAGGAATTGCAAGTTACTGGTAAGTACGGTTAAAATTACTTTACATGGTTGGTACTGGACTAAAAGATGCAGTACTGACGTCTCTCCTGATAGCAGGTGAGTAATTCGGAATTCGATACTGTTGTGATTTTTAAACAATATTTTAGTATTTCAAAAGTGGACACTTAGAAGAAATTTCACAGAAAACCAGTCAATGGATCCCTATGGAAGAAAATTGAGTTAGCGGTAAGTAACGTTGTGATTACTTTTAGGGTCAGTGCTGGGCACCCCGATCCAGCACTGGGATCTCTTCTAATAGTAGGTGAGTATTTTCGTTTTCGTGACTCGGTTGATTTTAGGTGAATATTTTAAAGTTGGGAAACTCCACACTTAGAAGAATTTCCAAGTGAAACCAGTCAATGTTACCCTATGGAAGAAAAGTGGGTTATCGGCTTTTGGGTAAGTACTCGACTGGCAGAGTTAAGGTTCTGGGCATAGACTCAGGGGTCCCCCAGGATCAGGTAAGTACAGTTGTTACACCCTCAGCGGCACAGGGGCGGCCGGGTGCAGAGTGAGTAGGCCCAATGTTATCGTATGGCAGGCAGGGGGCCTCGGGTTGGTGGCTGCTGGAAAGCAGGCCACGCGGCTGTGGGAGCTGGGCTCCTGGTCACTTGCTCAGGGCAAATGGGGAAGTAGGTTAGGGTAGAGGTTGCACTTCCAGGGGCACTCGGGCGGCTGGGTGCAGGGTGCTTTTGAGCCGTCGGGCGCTCAATGTTAACCAATGGAGATCTTGGAAGGTGAAAAAAGGCCGCAGGCTCGGGGACGGTGACTCTTCAGGAGCGACCAACACTTCGAGAGGTAAGTTGGGGTCTTGGAGGATAGGTAGACAACCAGGAGTTGGGCACAGGGGGCCGTGAGGCGCCGGGGTGTCTTTTGAGGTCGGGAAATCTTACCCCCTGCTGGTCGCGGTTGGAGGGGTCCCTTGTCCTGAGGCTGCAGGCGTCGTCTGGGTCGTCGAGGAGGGTCCTTGGGCACTGGATTCCAGGTCAGAATCGCCGGGGGGACGTCCTCAAAGTCTTTGTTCTCTCAGGCATAGGCGGGGCTCGGCGGGTGCAGAGTGTGCAGGTTTCGCGGTTCCGTGCCAGGGCCGGGTCTTTTGTAGTTTCTTTTGAACAGTACCACTGCTCGTGGGAGTCCCTGGGTTGAAGGCTGTGGCACAGAAGTCAGGTCCTCCGGGGTTTTTGAGGTTGCTGAGGCCGGGGTTCCGCAGGAGAAGGTTCGGAGGTCGACAGGCCGGTAGGGCTGGGGCCAAGTCAGTTGTCGTCGCCTCCTTGTTAGCAGCTGCACGGCTGGTCTTCTTGCTTCGTCTTCTCGTTTTGGATTCGGGAACTGAGGAAGGAAGGTTCAGGGAGCCCCTAAATACTGAATTTAGGGGTGGTTACAGGTAGGTAAGGGCAGGGACCAATGGGTCCCGTCCCTGGGGTGGGTACACCCCCTATTCTGCCACTCTCCAGTGGGAGGGCGGCAGGAGCCTGTCCCTGGTTGGCTGGGTCCCCCCCATCCTCAAGATGGCGGGGACTCGAGTTTGTGCTTCACCTCGCCTCCCCCACCTTAGGGGTGGAGTTGGCAGAGGTGGGCACAACCCATTTCCTGCCTCTGGTTTTACCGCCGGTTCTCCCGCTAGAAGTGGGGGTAGAACCAGTGGGGACCAGTTTGCTGGGAGCAGCAAATGGTCTGGGGAAGCTCAAAAGGCGGCAGGCCTTTGAAGCTTCCCCTGCCCATCCTGGGGGAGGAGGCTTTGGCACCTCGCCCCAGGATGCGCATTGTTTCAGGCCCCTGAGAGCAGAGGCTCTCGACCCAGGGGTCCAGAAACATGTCTGGTGGTGGCAGCCTGGGCAGCCACTCAGTCCGGACACTGGAGGTCGGGTTAGTTTCAGGGGCATCTCTAAGATGCCCTCTGGAGTGTGTTTTACATTAAATCCCACACTGGCATCAGTGTGGGTTTAATGTGCTGAAAGTTTGATACCAAACTTCTTAGTTTTCAGTGGGGCCATTATGGTGCTGTGGAGTTCGTAATGACAGACTCCCAGCACCATATACTCTTAATGGCAGCACTGCACTTACAATGCCCAAGAATGGACTTGGGCACTGTAGGGACACAGGGCTCATGCCTCTGTGCCCTCACCACTGGCATAGGGCACCCAGCTAGAGGGGTGGCTGACCTAGGCCAGGGCAGTGACTTGTAGGCATGGCACACAGGGATGTGTGCCATGTCGACTTCACTTTTGTTCTGCACCAAGACACGCAGCCTGCAAAGGCAGTGTGTGTGTGTAAAGGTACAGGGTCCCTAAGGGTGGCACAACAAGTGCTGCAGCCCTTAGGGGCCTTCCCTGGTCACAGTGCCCTGGGTACCCATGGTACCATTTACCAGGGGCTGACCTGTGGCCAGGGATGCTAATTGGGTGTAGGCATCAATGCAGTTTTAGGGAAGGAACACAAGCCCTGGGTACCTGGTTGGCAGGAGCCCAGGGCACACTCAGTCAAAGCACATCAGCAATTCAGCAAAAAGTGGGGGCATACCATGCAAGAAAGATGGCACTTTCTCACACTTCCCAGCTGCAATAGGTTGCCAGATGGCTGTCCTCCCGTTACTTGCCAGATACGGCTTCTTTACAGCCCCCGCTGACAGGGCAACCTTTTACAAATTTTCCATCCTTATTCCAAGCCCAGACCTCCTGATACACTTCTACTCAATGTAGCGTACAGGTGCTTCTATAGGTGTCTTTCTTACTAGAACCACCATTCCCTATGCACCCGCTATCCCATTGCTGGGAACTCCACGAGGGGACACCTACACGACAGTGACTGAATTACAGGACATGGGAGACCTCTTTCAGGACGGCACTCTCATCCCATACCAGGACCTCATAGCGGAGGGGAACCTACACCCGGGGCAATTTTTATTACATAGAACACTTATAGCTTCGTTATCGTCTAAATGGGGTACACTCACTCAGGAACCTCCCATACACCACACTTTGCAATACCTTCACATGATGGGGACAGGGAGACACCTCAAGCGCTGGTTCGCATCTTCCCTCCGGCAACACACGGAGGTGGAACTCACTCGGCTGCGGCATCATTGGGAGGAGGCCCTGGGGGGGGGGGCATTTACAGATAAAGAGTGGACTGCCGTCCGGGGTGGCCCGACATACATTCCGCGTAATCAACGGTTCAAGCAAATTAAATTCTTTGTGCTGCATCGAGCTTACCTTGCTCCAGCTCAAATCAATAGGTACTTCCTACGCGCAGACGCGGCTTGCCCCCGCTGCCGGCAGTTAGATGTCGACATTCTCCATATGCTCTGGCATTGTCCAGCCCTTAACAGATTACTGGAATAATGTGACAATCAACTTGACAACTTGCACCTCCCGAGCCATTCCAACTAACTGGGAAGCCCATGTCTTACACCTCTTTAGCAGAAACAAAAAATATCGAGCCGCCACACGATTTCTAGACCTGGGTCTAATAACGGCCAAACGATTGATCACTAGACGATGGAAATCCCCTTTGTCGCCTTTCCCACTTGCCTGGCGTCGGTCCCTGCTTAATTGGGCTAAAGCGGAGGGTGTGGCACTGCGTAGGGAGGACCTACTTGACATTCGTAAATTCCCCCTAGCACCTCAGTGGGACACAATGGTTTCCAAGCTCCAAGAAATAGTCACTAACACAGGAGACTCGAATACTCTATCTGGGGTCGATATCCAGGGTCCATCCCCCACCAGCAGGGTTGTTGAGTAGCACTGACTTCCAGGCTGACCTAGCTCTCCTGTTCCAGAACCTCATTGCCACTAGACCCTTGCAGCTCTGGCTCCCCCGGCTATACTAGATGCGGCAGCAGGTCTTGAGCGACTCCTTTTCCCTTCCTTTACTTATGTTGTCCTCATTTTGTTGTACCCTACGTCCCCAGTTGGGTTTGAACTGCACTCTATCTGAACTGTTGCATGCAACCCGGTGGTGAGACCTGTCAGCGCTGATCCACCCCGTTTAGGGATATTGATCCACGATTATATGTGATCGCCGCGATCTACTCACCTGTCTCTCCTTTTGCTACTGGACACTGCTCATTATGCTATTGGCAATCGCTTTTCTTTAATTTCTTCTTGATATATGAGCACTGCTCTGACTGTTTAAAAATTGTGCAAAAATGTTAATAAAAAGATTTAAACAAAAATGAGTGGGGGAAGAAAGTGACTGTCAAGGTGGTGCCTATACGGCTCCATATACTAACTTTAAAAGTAGTGTGAGGCGGCCGTGAATTCTGATTGGGCCACCTATCGGCACACAGGAGCAATTGTTACAATAAGTCTAGATCCATTATGGCACTTATGGAGAATTCAAAAGATGAGTAATCTGTGGCTAGAAGTATCCATCAGAACAAGTGTGATTTGACTAGAATGATACACTTTAATTACACCTTATAGGCAATAGAAGTTAAACGAAAACTGCAATCCGGATGAGACAACTAAAATAAATACATAAAATTAGGGATATTAATCGTCAATCAACTCCTTTAATACATCACTACTAGTCTATAACGGTGCTTACCTTTCTCACCAGGTAGTAAGTCAGACTGGGGCTCCTGACGCAGGACAAGTCGCTCACTGTAAGCAATTTGCTCCATTCCCCCAGTTGATAAATCTAGAAGTATTAATAACAAATGTAAAAGCTTCATTGCAGAGACTACTAAACGTAACATACCAATTGTTCATTTGTCTGTCAGCATCTGAAACCTGCACCACTAGCAGACCACACTGCTGAAGACATTCTATCATGATAAACAGCTTATGTTTTCGTATTAAAACAGAATGGCATTTTAAAATACAATTTCATAAAAAGTTCTGAAAATATCGTTGGAAATATCCTACATTTTATAAGTTTAAAAATTCATGACACATAGGTAACAAATTATTTGCCTATGATAGTTTAGACTTTCAAGATTTAGATGCTGTGCATTATTCCACTATCACGTTGGTGGGTCTGGAAATGGTTCTTTACTCAAATTGTTTAACTTTTGTAATCAACTAACACTCAGGATCACTTTCTGGGACAGTGGCCATACTTCCACAATGTCCCCTTAAGAGAGATACATTTTACCTTCTTGTTACCGGTGAAAACATTGCCCATAAGTAACAATGTAGCTCCCCTTCTTTATGTGTCCATGTTGTAACCACACATTTTAATACCGAACTGATAGCACAGTTGCAATGCTTTCACAATCAATCTGGCAATAGCTCTTTCCTAGTGACCTGTTACTCTAACACATTAGGTGGATAGAAAAAAGAAAAAAAGGTGGTAATTTTACAGTTTGCTAGACATGGAAGGATAATGTTACTTACCCAGTAAACATCTGTTCTCGGCATGTACAGCTGTAGATCCACATGCTTTGCATACTCCTGCCATCTAGTGTTGGGTCCGGATGTTTGCAGTTTGTTTTTCTTCGAAGAAGTCTTTCCAGTCACGAGGTAGGTGACTCCTCCTTTCAGTGATAGTGCGCATGGGCATCGACTCCATTGTTAGATTGCTTTCCCGCAGAGGGTGAGAATGGAGTTAGCAAGAAAAGAATAGAGATGTCCATGCGTATGTATGTATGTATAATAAAGAGAACTGCAGCAGCTACAGGTACACGGGGAGGTGGGTGGGCGCATGTGAATCTACAGCTGTACATGCCAAGAACAGATGTTTACTAGGCAAGTAATATTATCCGTTTGAGGCATGTGAGCTGTAGATCACATGCTTTGCATAGACTATACAGCAGTATTCTCCCAGAGCGGTGGCTAACATGTAGCTGTTGTAGTTGTCTGAAATAGTGTTCTAAGTACTGCTTGGACCACATTAGCTTGTTGTCTCGCTAACACATTACACAATAGTGCTTGGTGAATGTGTGCGGTGTAGACCATGTTGCAGCTTTGCAAATGTCAACTATGGGGATGTTGACTAAGAAAGCCATAGTAGCCACTAATTTGCGAGTGGAATGCGCTCTAGGGGGTACAGTTAAAGTTCTTTTTGCTTTTGCATAACAAGTTTGAATGCATTTAACGATTCACCTGGCAATACCCGACTTGGATATGGGATTGCCCTTGTGTGGTGGTGCAAAAGCAACAAAAAGTTGTTTGGTCTTGCAAAATGATTTTGTTCTTTCAATGTAATATAAAAGTGCTCTCCTGACATCTAAGGTGTGTAGAGCTCGTTCTACAACAGAATCAGGTTGAAGGAAGAATACTGGTAATTCAACCAACTGATTAATGTGAAATGCAGAAACTACCTTAGGTAGAAATTTGGGGTTAGTACGAAGAACCACTGTGTCTGCAGTTGGAAAAAAGGTTCTTCTATGGTTAGTGCCTGTAGTTCACCCACTCTCCTCAGTGAAGTGATTGCAATGAAGAAAGCAGTCTTCCAAGAGAGAAACTGTGGCTCACATTTATACATGGGTTCAAAAGGTGGCCCCATTAATCTTGTGAGGACTATGTTAATATTCCACACTGGGGCAGGTGGAAGTCTTGGGGGTATGACTCTTAAGTCCTTCCATGAAAGCTTTAATTACGGGCACTTTAAAAAGCGATAAATGTTGCCTATTTTGTAGATACGCAGCTATTGCAGTAAGATGTAGCCGGATGGAAGTGTAAGCCAATCCTTCCTGCTGCAAGTGTAACAGATAGCAAATGATGTTTTGTACTGAAGCATCAAGAGGATTGATGTTATTGCAATAAACAAAACGTTTCCATTTAGCTGCGTAACAGGCTCTTGTAGTAGGCCTTCTGGCCTCCCTGATAATGTTCATACAGTCTGGTGGAAGATTCAGGTAACCAAACTCTAGGACTTCAGGAGCCAGATCACTGGGTTCAGTTGTTTGCGATCTGGGTGTCTGATTTCTCCATGGCTCTGTGTGAGGAGACTGGATGTTAGGTGCAGCTTTTGATGCAGGACTAGAGACGGCTCCAACAGGGTTGTGAACCATGGTTGACGTGCCCATGTGGGAGCTACTAGGATTAGTGTGAGGGATGTTTGTCTAAGCTTCCGAACCACTAATGGAATGAGTGGGAAAGGAGGAAAAGCGTAGGCAAATATCCCTGACCAGTTCATCCATAGTGCATTGCCTTTGGAGAGCGGGTGTGGGTACCTGAAGGCGAAGTTTTGGCATTTTGCGTTTTGGTGTGTGGCAAAGAGATCTATCTGAGGGACTCCCCAACTTTGAAAGTATGGGAGGAGAACCTGAGGGTGAAGTTCCCATTTGTGTATTTGCTGCCTCTGTCTGCTGAGATCGGCAATCTGATTGTTCACTCCTGGGAGGTGTTCCGCTAGGAGATCGATTTTGTGGTAAATGGCCAACCTCCAAATGTCTTGGGCCAAGTGCGACAGTTGGAGAGCGTGCGTGTCCCCCTGTTTTTGTATGCAATACATAGCTGTCATGTTGTCGGTACGAACTAAGACAGCTTTGCCGACCAAGTGAGTCTGAAATGCTTTGAGCGCTACAAACACTGCTAGAAGCTCTAGATGGTCTTGCACTGTGTGGTTTTGAAAATGAGCCCCCCAGCCAGTGAGGCACGCGTCCGCAGTTAGTATTGTCTGTGGAACTGGGTCTATAAAGGGCCGTCCTTTTGATAAATTTTGTGAGTTCCACCACCGCAGAGAGTGATGAGCATGGCCACTTACTGTAAGAAACTGGCTCTATATATACTACACCAAAATGAGGTATAGTGTGTATAGGGTCCAGGTGACTCCAGAAGTAGGCAGAGGTTAAAGTTAGATAGAACCTTACTCTCTAATAGTGGTAGCTTGGTCGAGCAGTAAGGCAGTATCAGAGGACAGTGTTAAGCATTTGATGTACACTGTCATCAAATGAATTCACACACTAAAGAACTGAACTCTAGGCCAATTGTTTTTGTATAAAAATATATTGTTTTATTTTAGAACCAAGCAAGCCTGGCACAGGTAAGCATAAAATACTTTGTAGTAGTAAGTTACTGAATGTCGAACAGTTTGAAAATGCAATGGAAATTGTACTTCGTTTGATTTACAGGGGAGCAGTAGTATGCAACACTTAGCAAATGCAGTACATTGGAATGAATAGGCTTTTTCAGTAAATTGCAGGTAAGTTACTTTTACGTTACTTTTTCTAACTCAGTGCTGGATGCCTAGATTCAGCACTGGGACATTTCCTGGAAACAGGTGAGTAAATGCGTTTGTTATTCGTGCGAATTTTAAAGAATATTTTCACATTTCAAAACTCCACACTTAGAAACTTTTTGGAGCAGTACATTGAGATGAATGGGCTGTTTCAACAAATTGCAGGTAAGTCACTTTTACGTTACTTTTTCTAACTCAGTGCTGGATGCCTAGATTCAGCACTGGGACATGTCCTGCAAACAGGTAAGAAAACACGTTTTGGTTAATTGTACGATTTTTAAAGAATATCTTTACTTATCCAATGGAGGAAAAACAGGTTATCGGTTTGCAGATAAGTAAATGACTGCGGGAGTTAAGGTTCTGGGGTTGGAACAAGGGTTCCCCCAGGGTCAGTGATGCACTGTTGTTGCACCCTCAGCGGCACTAGGGCGGCCGGGTGCAGAGTGTTGAGGCCCAATGTTATCCTATGGAGGATAGGGGGTCTCCGGTTGGTGGCTGCTGGCAAGCAGGCCACTGGGTTGTGGGAGCAAAGCTCCTAGGGTTTAGGTCAGGGCAAATGGGGAAACAAGTTGGCACAAAAGGTGCACCCTCAGCGGCACTGGGGCGGCCGGGTGCAGAGTGCCGTTTCGACGTTGGACGCCCTGTTTTCTATGGAGAGCCTTCGGTTTGAAGAAGCACTGCAGGCTCGGGGATGTGTGCCATGTCGACTCTTCACTTTGTTCTGCACCAAAACACGCAGCCTGCAAAGGCAGTGTGTGTGAGAAAAGGTACAGGGCCTCTAAGGGTGGCACAATAAGTGCTGCAGCCCTTAGAGGTCTTCCCTGGTCACAGTGCCCTGGGTACCTGTGGTACCATTTACCAGGGGCTGACCTGTGGCTAGAGATGCCAATTGGGTTAGTTTTGGGGAAAGAACAAAGGCCCTGGGAACCTGATTGGCAGGGACCCAGGGCACATCAAGTCAAAGTGCATCAGTGGTCTGGCAAAAAGTGGGGGGGGGGGGTTACTGCAACAGAAACCCACTTCCTTACACTTACCAACACTAGATCGGTTAACTGACCCTGCGATTGGTTCCACTGACTCACTTAGCATTCTTGTAGGGGATGCATGTGAAGCCTGGCATGGGGTACAAAGATGCAAGATGCCATCATTCCCAGTAGTTGCATATACACTCGAGCTGGAAGGGAGTGATTGGATTGAAACTGGAGAACTAGAGCCTGAATGTTGCAAATTCTGGATGAGTTGGGAAAGGCCAGAGCCGTTTGAGTATCTAAAGTCGCTCCTAGGTAGTTTTGAATATTGGAAGGTTGGAGATGTGATTTTAGCACATTGACTGTAAACCCCAGTTGATGTAAGTGAAGTGTTTTGTGAGTGTGTTGGAGATACTTTGAATACGTACTGGCTTTGATGAGACAGTCGTCCAAGTAGGGGAAGACATGAATGTTGTTTTCTCAGGTGAGCAGGTACTACTGCCACCTGGAGTATGGAATATGAAAATAGGCGTCCTTTAAGTCTAGAGTAGACAGAAAGTCGCCCTGTTGCAGAAGTGATAGTACTTGTTGAAGTGTTACCATGTGAAAGTGGTCTGACTGTATGTAATGATTTAGTTCCCCGAGGTCCAAGATTGGTCTGAAAGAACCGTCCTTTTTGGGTATCAGAAAGTAAAGAGTATACCCCTGACCCGTGGTATTGTAGTGGTACGGGCTCTATAGCCCCTTTTAGAAGGAGAGACTGAACCGCTTGTTTGAGGAGGTGCAAGTGATCCGGTGGGAGTTTGTGACACTTTGGGGGAATGTTTGGAGGGTTGTTGGTTTCCTCCAGGGAATAACCATAACGGATAATTTCCAGTACCCATTTGTCTGTAGTTATGGACTGCCAGACGGGTAGGAAATATGAAACACGCCCCCAACAGTTGTTAAATGATATATAGGGGGGGGGGGGGGGTAGGGAAATCACTGTTTGGTGTTGGAGGGGGAGGAGCGTGTATTTGAGCCTCTAACTTTGCCATTGTTGCCTCTGTAACAGCCGCTGAAGTAATCTTTAGAGGCCGAGGGTTGATTGTTGCCTTTTTATGTGCTGGTGGTAGTGTCTGAGGAGGTATTTTTAGATCCTCCACAGTAAAAGGAGCGCCGAAAGGAAACACGCCCTGGTGTTAATTGGAGGGCTCCCATGGATTTGGCTACTTCGGTGTCCTTTTTCATTTTCTCCAATGAGGAATCTACCACAGGGCCAAAGAGGTGTTATTTATCAAAGGGTGTGTTCAGGATAGAAGTCTGAACCTCTGGTTTGAATCCTGAAATATATAGCCAGGCATGCCTTCTTAAAAGGATGCTGGTGTTCACAGCTCTAGCAGCAGTGTCTGCAGCATCTAGCGCACACCTGATTGAATTAATTGAAATGAGCTGTCCCTCCCGCACTAGGTCTTGCGCTTAAGACTTAAGCTCATCAGGCAGAAATTGGAGCAACTGCTGCATCGCATCCCAATGCGCCCTGTCGTACCTAGCAGCGCTAGTGTATTGGAGATGCGCCAGAAGTTTGCAGCCTGAGAGGCTACCCTTTTCCCAGAAGCGTCAAGAAGCTTAGATTCTTTGTCTGCGGATGGAGCATCACCTGTTTGAGAATTGGCCCTTTTGCATCCGTTGAACACCACTAAGGAGTCCAATGGTAATTGTCCCTTTATGTACTCTGGATCAGATGGTGCTGGCTTATACTTTTTATCTACCCTAGGGGTAAGGATTAGGGCCCTGACAGGGTCACTAAAGACATCGTCCACGTGCCTGATCATACCCTTGAGCATGGGAAGTGTGTGAGGATTTTTGTGTGCTGCTAAGGGTTTCAAAAAGGAAATCCTCTTCCAGGGATTCTTTATGCAGCTGACCCTATGGTAGTTAGCAGCTCTACCCAGCAGCTCTATGTAACCTACACTGTCATCCGGTGGAGAGGGCTTCGTGGGGTACAGGTCAGAATCATTCCCTGTGGGGGAATTGGTATTATAATCTGCCCAGGCGTCTGGAAGTATTGGGTCATTGTCACCAGCCCCATCCCCATCTTTACCATCCTGATCTTCAGGTGTATGTGGTGGCGAGTGCTCAGGTGAAATCATTAAAGGTTGAGGCTGAGAAGGAGGAGATGGAAGGGGAGAAGGATTAGTACCGACATTCTTCTTTTTTAAAGGAATGTGGTAGGCCTATTCTGTCTCAGGTTTTCTTTCAATTGTCACTTTTGTGGTGATATGTCCAGTAGTTGGGTGGATATATAACTCCCTGTGTTTCGGACCCGGTTTGGAAGGCGGAGCATCGAAATTTTGTTCTTTAGATGGAATTGGCATGTCAGTTTGTTTCGGAGCCAAAAGTTTTGGTGCCGGTGTTTTGGGTGCCGGTGTTTTGGATGCTGAGTATTTCGGATCCGAAAGCGTTTTCGGCGAAGGGGGTGGGCCGGAGCCCGTCTTGGTCTTCGATCCCGAAGGTTTCGGCACAGAGCCCGTTTTAGAATGGTCCTGTTCGGAGCCGGAAGGCTTTTGGTTGTGTTTCGGTGCCGAGCCAGAGGGTGGGGCGTCAAACATGTTCTCGGTGCCAACCGTGGCCTGGAGGAGGGGGTTGGACCGGAGCCTTATTGGGCTGAGGTGGACTTTGAGGCAAAGGAGGATCTGTATCCACGGTATGCTGCCCTTTCAGGATTTTGTCGTCCCCCTCGGAGCCGAAGTCGGAGATGGGATCTTGTTCTTCCTCTGCTCCCATGGCGTCTCTGACCTCTTGTTCCGAATCTTCTCCAAAGAGGTCCGAAATGGAACTTGCGTGTTGGCTCTGCATGTCGCGACGTCGAACCAGACGGTCGCGAAGCGTCTTTTTCGACTGGAAAGCCTTGCACGCGTCGCAGTCCTGTGCTCTGTGCTCCGGAGACAAGCACAGGTTGCACACTTCGTGTGAGTCGGTGCGCAGATACTTTCGCGTGGCACAGAGGGCAGAATTTAAATGGAGTCCGTTCCATCGGCTGCGAAGTGGACCGACGTGGGTAGGCCGGATGGCCTTCCACGAGCTAACCGATCGAAAGAGGGTTAAGTAAATACGATACGCGGAGAATGGGATTACACGATCGAAAACAATACAGTCGAGGGTGAGTGTCTAGCGCACCGAGGGAAACCGGAGAAACGGTGTCGAACCAGAGCTCAGCAATTCACATCCGAACCAGATGGCGGGGAAAAAACAATCTAACAATGGAGTCGATGCCCATGCGCACTATCACCGAAAGGAGGAGTCACCTACCTCGTGACTGGAAAGACTTCTTCGGAAAAAAAAAAAAACTGCAAACATCCAGACCCAACACTAGATGGCAGGAGTATGCAAAGCATGTGATCTACAGCTCACATGCCTCGAACAGAAGAATACACACTTGCAATAAACTGTGGATGAGTTCTCAAAACTATCTTTTTATGTATGAAAGATAAGAGTTCCTTTGTCTGTAGTTGCATGACTGAGCTCACTATCTTTAAAGGAAGTGAATAACCTGACAAGCCATGGCGCTAACTGCAGACTGAGAATCTGGCTGGCAATTCCATCCCTCCAGAATAGATAACAGATGCTTGTGTACTGGTAGGTTGACAATCATGGTCTTGATTGACATGCCCACATTAGTGCAAACAAAATCAGTCAATGTTTCCCTCTCTTGGTAAATGACACACTAGAAGCATCACCTTTCTATGAATAGACAAATGCCCAAGTCCAATTCCAGGTTTAAGAGCAGGTAGGAATTTGATTCTCCTTGTGTGAAAATAAAAATTGTAGTAATGTTGTGCACTACAGTTTGCAACACTTTGTCCTACATTTGACTTTGGAATGACCACCTTCAAGATCCAATTACAACTTGGTAGGGGGCAAACATCACACTTGTAAATGCCTGTACAGTGCAGAAACACCCCACGAGTGTTGTATAATACGCAAATCCCCACTGAATGGGGACTAACCAGGCATACCATGTTTTTCCAGGATAAATTATGAACAGAATTCCCAATTCGCTGTCCCATATCTTCTTAGGAGGTGAATTGGAGCTGGGCAGTGTAGACAGCCAAGATTTCCTATGCAAGAAGATTGTAGGACAGAGACCAAGCAGCCGAAAACACCGAGCCCCTGCCCCATCCTCTAGCAATTTTATCAACAGGTAAATTTGGGCCACCTCAGTGAATAATCAGAGTGAGGGGACTCCTGGCTTTAAGCACAGCGGTATCACACCCCAGGACACCACTCCACCCAAATCTTAAAGCCTTAGTGGTTGATAGGTTTTTGCACCTTCCTGTGATCATTGTTCTCCCATTCACAGTATGCACCTCATCCTCAGTGTGATTAATCGATTAGGACAGTTAGGATTGGAGGTTTGACATTTGTCCTTAGTCATATTGTTCTGTGTTCACTATTGCAGGTCCTTAAGAAGATCTGTGAGTGGTTAACACTGGAACCTAGCAGACCAATTTTACTTATGACAGTTGACTGTTCAGCAGCTCCCGTACAGATCTCATATGATGTTTTGCATTTGGTATTAAATGAATAAATAAGGGAATCATTGCTACAACTCCAAAACATTCTTTCATATCTACTCCCATGAGGAAATCTCCTTCCTTCGGCAATGGTCTGACATCTTCAAGTGCACTCTTTTGGAAGGTCTGCTTCTTGACATTTGTTTATAAAGAGTATGTCGAATATTGGTCTTAATGCTAAGTCTTCTTTGAGCACAGGAAATAAACAGAGTATGTCCCTTATGGCACGATGTGGCTTCTCTATAGCTCCCTTCAAGAGAAGTTTTAGATTTTCTTGTTGGAGAATAACCCATTCCGCTTAGTACATTTGTTTCTTTGCCTATATTGTAGTCAGTCTCTTCACGAACTCTTTACAAAAACTGCTTTACAAAACATCTACTTGAGGATGACAATATCAATAATGGAGAACCACAGTGTGCAGGTAAGTAACTTGTTTTTTCACCTGTATTGAATTTTTCATAGAGTCACATGCTTGAATCAGTAGTGAGCAGTATTACCAAATATATGTGGAGGCGGGAATCAACCACTCAGAAAAAAGAATAAAACCATTCTTAAACATGTTAAGTGTTATGAAAAACCACAACTTTGTTTTCGAAATAAGAACTTTCTTAAACATTCAAGATGGAATGGACTAAGTATTGTTACTTATCCTGCAAGCATCTGTACTTGGCATGTAGAGTTGTAGATTCACATGCTTTGCATACTCCTGTCATCTAGTGTTGGGTCCGGATGTTTGCAAGCTGTTTATCTTCGACGAAGTCTTTTCCAGTCACTAGGTAAGGAGACTTCTTCTTTCGGTGATAGTGCGCATGGGCATCAACTCCATTGTTAGATTGTTTTTCCGCAAGAGGGTGAGAATGGAATGAGTAAGTGTAGTATTGAAATGTCCATGCATACATAATGTGAATAATAACTGCAACAACCATAGGTGTCTGGGGAGGAGGGAGGGCGCATGTGAATCTACATATCTACATGCCAAGAACAGATGCTTACAGGGTTAAGTAAGAAACAAATTACTTACCTGTAACTAGTTCTACAGTATTGGAAGCTTTCATAGATTCACATGCTTGGATCATTCCCCGTCGTCATGATGGGAGTCCCCGGTATTATAAAATAGTAGTAGTAGTGGTAGTGGTAAATACAATATAAATAATAGAAACCTGATAGGTATAAACTAGGAAAAGGCCTAGGCCTCTTCAGTTTAACAACCTATCATGGTCATTATGGAAAAAGAACCAAAGTTCTGCCTCAACCAATCAGCATCAATCACCCTGTAGTACCCTCCAGAGGGAAGGTCAGCACCTCAGATTTTCGAGCACTAGTGCTAAAACCACTATGTCATAGCAACGACTGAGGTGAGACTCCCCTGGGGAGGAGGGTGGGTCGCATGTGAATCTATGAAAGCTTCCAATACTGAAGAACTATAGTTACAGGTAAGTAACTTGTTTCTTACTCCAGTATTGGAACTTTCATAGATTCACATGCTTGAATCAGAACAGCAAGCAGTTGGTAGCACATTTACTATAGTCATTAGAAGTGAACCAAATACATCACAGTAATACATGTAAGTGGTCATCAAATAATGTATGAGATAAGGAAATAAACATTAACAGAAAAAATCATGCCAATAGCAAAACGGCAAACAGTTAAACATAAGTAAATTTGATACAAAATAAGAGGCAGGCAGGTAGACAGGGGTGGCTCACCTTAGCGGAACATATGACGAAGTACTGCTTGACCCACCGCTGTGTCATTTAGAATTGCTGAGTCTGGTGAATATGTGCCTATTCTTCCAAGTTCCAGATATTTGCAGAGCTGCAAGCGACACACCCGCAAACAAAGCTGCAGATGTCAACACTGCCCTCGTGGAGTGTGCTCGAACTCTTGCAGATAGCGGTCTTCCTGCTTTGTGATGACAGAACTTTATGGCACTTGCAATCCATCTCGATATACTTTGTTTAGAAAGAGGAAAACCTTTCCGTGGAGCACTATATGCGACAAATAATTGAGATGTCCTGCGAAAAGATTGCGAGTTATGTAGATAAAATTTCAAGCAACGCCTGACATCTAGGGAATGCAGAGCCCTCTCCGCTGAGGTAGTTAGATTCGGGAAGAAAGTCTTAAGTACTACCGGTTCGTTTAGGTGGAAATCCGAGGGAACCTTGGGAACGAACTTCGGATTTGTGCGTAGCAGAACTCCATCCGTATTGAATTGTAAGAAGGGTTCCTCTATTACAAAGGCCTGAATCTCACTAACCCTTCTGGCAGATGTCAATGCAAGGAGCAAAGCTAATTTCCAAGACAGGTATTTTATATCTGCTGTCTGATTTGGTTCGAATGGGGGCTTTATTAGCTGTGAAAGAACAGTGTTCAATTGCCATAAAGGAGGTGGAGGTCTTACTGGAGGAAACATTCGAAACAGTCCTTTAAGAAATTCTCTTACAACTCTAGATGACCACAGAGATGGGGAAGAAAGTGATCTCCTATATCTGGAAATGACCGCTAAATGGACCTTTATTGAACTATGGGCCAAGCCCGATTTTGCTAGTTATAAGAGGTAAAGTAAGATCTGTTCGGGAGAGGAAGACAGTGGATGTATGCTCTCTTGATGGCACCAAATGCAGAAGCGTTTCCATTTGAGACGGTAAGTCCTGTTGGTACTTTCTGCCCTTGCCTTGGCTAACATCTCTACATTCACTAGAGATGTTCAGATGATGGAACTCATTGTGTTCAGGAGCCATGCCGACAAATGTAAGCTCTTGAGATCTGTATGAAGGATCTGACCTTGGTTCATTGTCAGAAGATTGGGAATTATTGGAAGTCGAAGGTGTGGAACCTGTGTTAAGAGAAGCAGTTCTGTATACCAGTGTTGACGTGGCCACGCCGGAGCAATGAGAACCACCCTGCATGGTTCGGTTCTCATCTTCCCAAGAACCCTTGGAATCAAGAGGAATGGGAGGAAAAGCGTAGGCAAAGATGCCAGATCATGCAATCGAAAAGGCGCTCCCCCATGATCCCTGTTGGGGATGGCAGCTTGCATAGTACCGGCATTTGCGGTTCTGGTGAGTTGCAAATAGGTCCAATTCCGGACTGCCCCAAATCCGAAATATGCCCTGTAACGATTGGTAGTGAATCTCCCATTCGTGACATGCTGTTGTCAACCTGCTTAGTGTGTCTGCAATTGTGTTCTGACATCCTGGAACGTGTTCTGCTCGCAAACGGATTCCGTGAGCTATGGCCCATTCCCATAAGATCTGAGCCTCCCTGGAGAGATGACGAGACTTCGTACCTCCTTGCTTGTTTATGTAATGCATAGTCGTTGTATTGTCCGTTCGGATCAATACAGATAAATTGCGAATTCTGGGAAGAAAAGCCTGTAAGGCTAGATGCACTGCTTTCAGTTCCAGCACATTTATGTGAGGCTGAAGCGAAGTTTGATTCCATTTGCCGCTTACTTGGAGTTCCTGGAGAAAAGCTCCCCATCCCTCTAGGGACGCATCTGTTGTAACCACTAGCGGAGCAACTTCCTGATGCAAGGAAAGCCCCACTGACAGATGGTTCTTGCATGTCCACCATCCTAGGGTTTTCACTAGACGGGGAGCTACACGGACGATGTCGAAGGATCCTTTTGATTGGACCCACTGCTTGTCCAGTTCTTCCTGAATCGGGTGCATCTTGAGACGGCAGAAAGGAACTAGCAGTATGAAAGACGACATCATTCCCAATAGGGATTTGTAAAGTCGGACCAAAAGAGACTTTTCTTTTGATTGAATTTGCCAGATTGAGAAGTTGTTCTTGACGTTCTTCTGCAGGGCTCGCCTTTAAGGAGACTGTCTAAATGAGCTCCTAGAAAGATTATCTTCAGAGATGGAATTTGATTTGATTTCTGTAGGTTGATCGTAAGACCTAATCTCCTGAAGAGAGAGGTGCATGCTTGTGTTGACAGTATTGCTGCTTTTTTGAACGGAGCCTTGATCAGCCAGTCGTCCAGATATGGAAAGACTTGATGTTGCTGTCTGAGGAACGCTGCAACTGGCGCCAGGCATTTGGTAAAAATCCTGGGAGCTGACTTTAGACCAAAGGGAAGTACAGCGAATTGGTAATGGCGTCCAGCTACCACCATTCTCAGGTATTTCCTGTGTTTTGGGTAAATAGGAATGTGGAAGTAGGCATCCTGGAGGTCTAAGGTTGTCATAAAATCTCGATGTAGTAGCTTCAGCACCTCCTGCAATGTTATCATTCGGAACGATTGCTTTCTTAAGTATAGATTTAGGTTTCGGAGGTCCAAAATCGGTCTTCATTGCTTTAACTTCTTTTTGACCAAGAAGAAACGGGAATAGAAACCTATCCCTCTGCTGGATAATGGGACACTTTCTATCGCACCTTTTTGAAGCATGTTCCTGACCTCCTGCTGAAGTGCTCTGAGATGCCTATGGGGAGAGATTTGTGGAGGAGTTGTAGGCAGTCTCTGGATATACTCCAGGATATGTCCGAACTGTACTAAATGAAGGACCCACTGGTCCATAGTGATGGACTGCCATTGTTGGAGGTGATGGGAGATGTTGCCTCCTAGGTGGGCAGAATGAATTGGACTTAAATGGGAGGAAAGAAGAGATGGAGCCGCAGCTTGTAGTGTATCATTGTCGACGGTTGGTATCTTTGCCAGCTCGTGCCGTTTTTCCCCTATTAGCTCTAATGTAGGATGATTGAGGTGGCTGCCTCTGTTGGTACTGAGGCCGGTACGAATGGATGTGGAGGAGTACGCTGGGTAGCGATATTGCGGATACCCCCCTCTGTAAGATGGCTGTCCTCTTCCCCTAGAACCACGAAAAGGAACAACGACTTGGCAGTATCGGTGTCTGCCTTGATGGTTTTGAGGGCCTCTTCCACCTGAGTACCAAAAAGAGCTTCCCCATCAGATGGTAGATCCAGTATCTTATTTTGGACTTCTGGACGGCAAGAGGTGACTTTAAGCCATCCCTGCCTGCGCAAAACTGCCGCTCCAGCT
The DNA here is from genome assembly GCA_963921515.1 of Calotriton arnoldi. NCBI lineage: Eukaryota > Metazoa > Chordata > Amphibia > Caudata > Salamandridae > Calotriton > Calotriton arnoldi. The sequence continues at coordinate 718,558 of CAWUFW010000555.1, read as the reverse complement.
AGCGGTCTAAATCCGGTTTGTGAGAAAGTGCCATCTTTCTTGCATGGTATGCCCCCACTTTTTGCTGAGATGCTGATGTGCTTTGACTGAGTGTGCCCTGGGCTCCTGCCAACCAGGTACCCAGGGCCTGTGTTCCTTCCCTAAAACTGCATTGATACCTACACCCAATTGGCAGCCCTGGCCACAGGTCAGCCCCTGGTAAATGGTACCATGGGTACCCAGGGCACTGTGACCAGGGAAGGCCCCTAAGGGCTGCAGCACTTGTTGTGCCACCCTTAGGGACCCTGTACCTTACACACACACACTGCCTTTGCAGGCTGCGTGTCTTGGTGCAGAACAAAAGCGAAGAGTCGACATGGCACACATCCCTGTGTGCCATGCCTACAAGCCACTGCCCTGGCCTAGGTCAGCCACCCCTCTAGCTGGGTGCACTATGCCAGTGGTGAGGGCATAGAGGCATGAGCCCTGTGCCCCTACAGTGCCCAAGTCCATTCTTGGGCATTGTAAGTGCAGTGCTGCCATTAAGAGTATATGGTGCTGGGAGTCTGTCATTACGAACTCCACAGCACCATAATGGCCCCACTGAAAACTAAGAAGTTTAGTATCAAACTTCTTAGCCCATTAAACCCCCACTGATGCCAGTGTGGGATTTAATGTAAACGCACTCCAGAGGGCATCTTAGAGATTCCCCCTGAAACCAACCCGACCTCCAGTGTCCGGACTGAGTGGCTGCCCAGGCTGCCACCACCAGACATGTTTCTGACCCCTGGGTCGAGAGCCTCTGCTCTCAGGGGCCTGAAAGAATGCGCATCCTGGGGCGAGGTGCCAAAGCCTCCTCCCCCAGGATGGGCAGAGGGAGCTTCAAAGGCCTGCCGCCTTTTGAGCTTCCCCAGACCACTTGCTGCTTCCAGCAAACTGGTCCCCACTGGTTCTACCCCCACGTCTGGCGGGAGAACCGGCGGGAAAACCAGAGGCAGGAAATGGGTTGTGCCCACCTCTGCCAACTCCACCCCTAAGGTGGGGGAGACGAGGTGAAGCCCAAACTCGAGTCCCCGCCATCTTGAGGATGGGGGGACCCAGCCAACCAGGGACAGGCTCCTGCCCCCCTCCCACTAGAGAGGAGCAGAATAGGGGGTGTACCCACCCCAGGGAAGGGACCCATTGGCCCCTGCCCTTACCTACCTGTAACCACCCCTAAATTTAGTATTTAGGGGCTCCCTGAACCTTCCTTCCTCAGTTCCCAAATCCGAAAACAAGAAGAAGACGAAGCCAGACGACCAGCCGTGCAGCTGCTAACAAAGAGGCGACAACAACTGACTTGGCCCCAGCCCTACCGGCCTGTCGACCTCTGAACCTGCTCCTGCGGAATCCCGGCCTCAGCAACCTCACAAACCACGGAGGACCTGACTTCTGTGCTACAGCCTTCGACTCAGGGACTCCCACGAGCAGTGGTACTGCTCAAAAGAAAACCTACCAAAGACCCGGCCCTGGCACGGAGCCGCGAAACCTGCACACTCTGCACCCGCCGAGTCCAGCCTGTGCCTGAGTGACCAAAGACCTAGAGGACGTCCCCCCGGCGATTCTGACCTGGAATCCAGTGCCCAAGGACCCTCCTCGACGACCCAGACGACGCCTGCAGCCTCAGGACAAGGGACCCCTCCAACCGCGACCAGCAGGGGGTAAGATTTCCCGACCTCAAAGACACCCCTGCACCCGGCGCCCCACGGCCCCTGTGCCCAACTCCTGGGTGTCTACCTATCCTCCAAGACCCCAACTTACCTCCTGAAGTGTTGGTCGTCCCTGAAGAATCACCGTCCCCGAGCCTGCAGCCTTTTTTCACCTTCCAAGACCTCCATTGGTTAACATTGAGCGCCCGACGGCTCAAAAGCACCCTGCACCCAGCCGCCCGAGTGCCCCTGGAAGTGCAACCTCTACCCTAACCTACTTCCCCATTTGCCCTGGGCAAGTGACCAGGAGCCCAGCTCCCACAGCCGCGTGGCCTGCTTGCCAGCAGCCACCAGCCCGAGGCCCCCTGCCTGCCATAGGATAACATTGGGCCTACTCACTCGGCACCCGGCCGCCCCTGTGCCGCTGAGGGTGTAACAACTGTACTTACCTGATACTGGGGGACCCCTGAGTCTATGCCCAGAACCTTAACTCTGCCAGTCGAGTACTTACCCAAAGACCGATAACTCACTTTCCTTCCATAGGGTAACACTGACTGGCTCGCACCTGGAATTTCTTCTAAGTGTGGAGTTTTGGAACTTTAAAATATTCACCTAAAATCAACCGAGTCACAAAAACGAAAATACTCACCTGGCATTAGAAGAGGCCCCAGTGCTGGACCGGGGTGCCCAACACTGGCCCTAAAAAGTAATCCCAACGTTACTTACAGCTAACTCCATTTTCTTCCATAGGGATCCATTGACTGGTTTTCTGTGAAATTTCTTCTAAGTGTCTACTTTTGAAATACTAAAATATTGTTTAAAAATCACAACAGTAACGAATTCCGAACTACTCACCTGCTATCAGGAGAGACGTCAGTACTGCCTCTTTTATGCTAGTACCAACCATGAAAAGTAATTTTTACCGTACTTACCAGTAACTTGAAATTCCTCTCATAGGATACCATTGCCTGCTTTTGTTGAAAAAGTTTCTAAGTGTCGATTTCTGCATTTTACAAATATTCTTTAAAAATCGTGCCAATGATACAAACGTAATTACTTACCTGTTTTAGCTAGATACCCCAGTGCTGAACCCGAGAACCCAGCACTGGATTACAAAAGTAACGTAAACCTGCTTTGCTTGCAAACTGCATTTCCTTCCATAGGATAACATTGGTAATTTTACCCAGAAAAGTTTCTAAGTGTCGACTTTTGAAATACAGTAATATTCCTCAAAAATCACTACAATAACCAAAACGCTTTTTCTTACCTGTTTCCAGGAAGTGTCCCAGGACTGAATCCAGGATCCAGTCCTGTGGTTAGAAACGTAACCTACAAAGTCATTAATTGTAATTAATCACAATTTTCCATTAAGCTCAATGTTGCATTGTATTTGACCCTGTGTTGCCTCTTGCACCAACTGCGATTATTACCACCAACAAGTCTATTGCCTATTTTGTAAGGTGGCTAACCAGAACATCTCATACTGAGAAAGTATATTTTGACCCTATTGTTGGTTCTAAAAATAAAACAAGCATATATTTTTTTTATATACAAACCATTGGCCTAGAGTTCAGTTCTTGAGTGTGTGGCTTCATTTGCTGACTGTGTACAACAAATGCTTTACACTGTCCTCTGATACTGCCTTACTGCTCGACCAAGCTACCACTTTAGAGAGTAAGGTTATATCTAACTTTAGCCTCTGCCAAACCTCTGGGGACTGGGGACTCTGTGCACACTGAACCTTACTTTGGTGCAGTATATACAGAGCCACTTTCCTACACTGTTACAGCGACATCAATAGCTGAATCAATTACTTGGTTTAAAGCTCTCTCTCCTTCATGCAAAATCTTTTTTGCTTCTTCCCTTACATCTTCCGGCAGCTGGTCGATATATGAAGCAATGTCCGACCACATTTGGCGATCGTAGCGCCCTAGAATCGCCAGGGAATTCGCAGCTTTAACTGTCAGCGCGGACATCGCTGAAAACCTTCTACCAATTGAATCCAGACGCCTGCCTTCTCTGTCTGGGGGTGTGGATAAAGGTGCTGCAGGATTTTTAGAATGTCGCTGAGCAGCTTGCGTTACCACAGAGTCCGGTTTCGGGTGACCCGTGAGACATGCTGGAGCGTCATCAGTGGTCTTATACTTCTTGTCAAGACGTGGCATCACAGCTGGCACTGATGCTGGGTTCTTCATTATTTTAATGCCTTCGCCCCAAATATAGTCTATTATGGGAATAGCTCTGACTGACTTTCGGAAAGGCTCTTTAAAATCATATAAAAAGCAGTCGGCTTGTTTCGATGGCATAGGAATAGCAAACCTTTTAGCTGCACGCTCCAATAGGTTGTGAAATCCCCCAATGTCCTCAGGAGGGGAATCTACCGGGGGGGTGTAGGAGATGCAGGAGATGACAGTCTGTAATCATCCGATTCCGAGGCCGTGTCATGCAATTCCCCCTCTTCATCTGAAGAAGCGGAGTCCTGGAGAGGAGCAGCTTGTGGGGTACCAGGAACCGATAATACAGCAGGAGTATTACGTTGCACTGGCAATGTCACCTGAGACGGTGGAGCTCTATTGGTCGGACCTGACGGCGGAAAACGTTGTCTGTAATCTTGAAGCATGAACTGTAAATCGGATAATAGTGCAGAGGTCATAGTAACCATTTCTTCATGGGACTGTTGATGCCCTTGAGAAGTCTGCATAAAATAGGCCTGATCATAGTATTGTTGATCATCCTCTTCATCATATGGCTGACACTTCACATGTAGCTCTGATGGGCTATAGGCATCTCCAAACATACCTCCATCTTGTCCAGAATCCTCATCATCCCCTTCCAGTAGATGAGTAGGTAATAGGGGTGTAATTCTACTAGGTGAAGTGTGTTCTGGTGTAATTTCCACTTCCCGTCTCTTTTCCGGTGATTTTTCCTTATAGATACAGTGATAGTCGACGACTAGGTCGACGACTGTTTCCAGCAGAGGTTTTGGTTGTCGTCGACGGTGTCGACGTCGACGACTTCGTCGATGTACGTGACTTCAACGATGGTTGCGGATTCGTCGACGGTAGAGATCTCGTCGACACCGGAGACTGTTCCTTCGTCGACGGCTTCTTAGACGACTATGTCGTCAACGGTGGCATGCTCGTCGACGATGACTGCCTCGTCGGCCTTTGAATTTTTGTCAACACTTCCGTCGACAACGATAACGACTTAGTGGACGGGACTTTACTCGACGATGACTGACTGTCGTCGACGAGTGCTGGTCTTTAGTCATAAGAGGAATGGTAGACGAGATTGGACCCTGCGTCGACGATGTCAAGGTTGTCGTAGACGATGAAAAAGCCATAGAACAAGTCGTCGATGTGCCAGCAGAGCAGCTTCTCGTCGACGAGACTGTTGAAATACCTTCTTTTACCAGAGAACCCACTGGTGGCTTGTCAGAAGAGGGCTTCTTGAATGTCATTGTAAGTTGAGCTGGAGGTGTAACTGGCTCAGAAACAGTCTTGTGAAGGTGCTCTTTTTTGTGAGAGCCCTTACTGCGTTCAGAGGAAAATTCATGAGAGGACTTCTTGGCGCATTTTTTGGCAGGTTCCTTATCTGACTGTGAAGGATCCCTTGATCTTTTTGAAGAGATTTTTTAAGCTTAAGAGGAAGTTGACTGCTCACTTTGAGTCTGATACAGGGTCAGACCTAGTTTTAAGTTTTTGAAGCCAAATTAAGAGACGTCCTTCTCGATCCCTCAGGGTTTTATTTGAGAATGTACAACAAATTTTGCAGTCTGTAGCCTTATGAGAAGGGTACAAACAATAAATGCAGTCTTTGTGGAGGTCCTCTACATAAAGCCTTTTCTTCAAACAAGTGGCACATTCTCTAAAGAGAGCCTTTTTAGATCTTTCAGCCATAGTTCAGTCAGATTTAACCAACAAATAAGTAAATCCACTCTATTAAAGTCAATAAAATGAAGTTAGAGTACTTTCCTGACAGGAAATCCTGGAAATGTCCTTTGAAGAGAAAAAAACTGAGCAGAGCTCAGAAGAGACTCCCTTAGCACAACGTGCAGTAGAAAATCCGAGGTGCTGACCTTCCCCCTGGAGGGTTCTACAGGGTGATTGATGCGGATTGGTTGAGGCAGAACTTTGGTTCTTTTTCCATAATGACCATGATAGGCTGTTAAACTGAAGAGGCCTAGGCCTTTTCCTAGTTTATACCTATCAGGGTTCTATTATTTATATTGTGTTTACCACTACTACTTCTACTATTTTATAATACCGGGGACTCCCATCATGACGGAGAATGATTCAAGCATGTGAATCTATGAAAGTTCCAATACTGGAGTAACAATCCGTTCGAGGCATGTGTGCTTTAGATACACATGCTTTGCATAGACTGTTCAGCAGTGCCCTCCAAAAGCTGTGGCTATCCAGTGGGTGTTGCAGTTGTTTGAAAGAGTGTTTTTAGCACTGCCTGTCTGACATTAGCCTGTTGACATGCTAACATCCACACAATAATGTTTTGTAAATGAGTGTTGTGTAGACTATGTAGCTGCCTTACATATGTCAACTATGGGAATGTTGCCTAAAAAGGCAGTCGATGCTTCTATTTTACAAGTAGAATGTGCTCTAGGAGGTTTATTTAAAGTACATTTAGCTTTACCATAACAAGTTTGAATGCGTTTGACAATCCATCTCGAAATGCTTAGATTTTGATACGTTTTTCCTTTATGACGTGGAGCAAAAGCAACATATTTGTTTTGCAAAAATCTTATCCTATCAATGAAGTATAATAATGCTCTTTTAACATAAAGTGTGTGTAGAGCTACTGAATCAGGTTGAGGAAATAACACAGGTAACAACTGATTGCTTAACATGAAAAGCAGAGACAACCTTTGGAAGAAATTTTGGATTTATACGAAGATCTATTCTATCTTTATTAAGGGTTCTTCTAAGGTTAATGCCTCTAACTCACTAATACGTTTTAGTGAAGTGATAGCTATTAAGGCAACTTTCAATGAAAAAAATTGTAGTGAACAATTGTGTAATGGTTCAGAAGGTGGGCCCATAAGTCTTGTAAGAACAATGTTAAGGTTCCAGACAGGTGCAGGTGGTACCCTGGCAGGTATTATTCTTTTAAGGCCTTCCATAAAGGCGTTGATCACTGCCACTTTGAATGAAGATAAATGTTGCCTGTTCTGAAGACATGCAGCAACTGCTGCAAGGTGTAGTCGAATAGATGTGTAGGCTAAACCTGCGCGTTGTAGATTCAAAAGATAACACATTTTGTATGGATGCATCTATCGGATCAATTGAATTATTAGTACAATATATGACCAATCTTTTCCACTTTGCTGCATAACATGCTTTAGTGGTAGGACTTCTTGCTCCTTTAAGAATTGTCATACAATCTGGTGGTAGGTTTAGATAACTAAACTCTGACTTCAGGAGCCAAATAGCAAGGTTGAGGTCTTTGGGATTTGGATGACTGATTTCTCCACGGTTCTGAGAGAAAATTTGACGTTATGTGAATCTTCTGATGTGGAACCACTGACAATTTTAACAGTGTTGTGATCCATGGCTGACAAGCCCATGTGGGAGCTACGAGAATCAGTGATGTCTGCCTGAGGTTCCGAACCAGAAATGGAAGGAAAGGGAGAGGCGGAAAAGCGCAAGCAAATATCCCTGACCAGTTAATCGATAGGGCATTGCCTTTGGATAGATAGTGTGGGAACCTGGAGGCGTTGTCTGGGCATTTTGAGTTATGGGCCATGGCAAAGAGGTCTATTTGTGGAAATCCAAATTTTTTAAAGTATGGAAGGAGAACTTGTGGTTGAAGTTCCCATTTGTGTATCTGTTGAGTTTGACGACTTAACAGATCCGCCATCTGATTGTTCACCCCTGGAAGATGTTCTGCTAGAAGATACATTTTTTGTGGAATGGCCCATCTCCATATACTTTGCACTAGATGAGAGCTGCAAAGAATGTGTTCCTCCTTGTTTCTGTATGTAATACATTGCTGTTATGTTGTCTGTGCGGACTAGGACAGCTTTGTTGAGGAGATGTGTTTGAAACGACTAACGCTAGAAATACGGACAGTAATTCTAGGTATTTGATGTGGAACAGTTTTTGTTGGGTGGACCATCTGCCCTGAATTGTGTGGTTTAGGAGATGGGCTCCCCAGCCGGTGAGTGATGCGTCTGCTGTTAGCACTATCTGTGGAACTGGCTCTAGGAACGGCCGCCCTGTGGAAAGGTTTTGTATGTTCCACCGCTGCAGAGCGCGATGTGTGCGGCTGTCCACCAACACCAGATCTGTAAGTTGATCTTGAGCCTGGTTCCACTGACGTGCTAAGCATTCCTGTAAAGGGCGCATCTGAAGTCTTGCGTGAGGTACAATGAAAATGCAAGAGGCCATCATTCCTATGAGCTGCATAAACACTCTGTGCTGTGAGAGAGTGTTGGGGCTGAAATCTGGAGATGAGGGTTTGCATCCTGGCTATCCTTGCTGGATTGGGGAATGCTAGAGCTTTGGAAGGGTCTATTGTGGCTCCTAGATACTGATGTATGTAGGAGGGTTGAAGGTGCGACTTGGTGTAGTTTACTGTGAACCCCAAGTTGTGTAGCAGCTGAATGGTTTGATAAGTGTGGTGAACACATTGGTTGTCTGACCTGGCTTTTATGAGCCAGTCGTCGAGGTATGGAAATACATGGATTTGTTGTCTTCGCAATTGCGCAGCTACTACTGCAAGGCACTTTGTGAACACCCTGGGTGCTGTGGTCACTCCAAATGGAAGGACTTTGAACTGATAGTGTTGACCGTATACTGTGAACCTTCGGTATTTCCTTTGAGCAGGGTGTATGGGAATATGGAAGTAGGCGTCCTTGAGATCTACTGTGGCAAGGAAGTCTCCTTGTTGAAGCAGTGGAAGAACCTGTTGAAGAGTGATCATGTGAAAATGATCTGACTATGTAGAGATTGAGAGGTCTGAGGTCTGGTATTGGCCTTAGGGTACCGTCCTTTTTGGGGATTAGGAAATATAGAGAGTAAACTCCTGTTCCGTGATGTTGTATGGGGACTGGTTCTATTGCATGCTTTTGAAGCAGCGAAAGAACTTCCTGTTTGAGTAGCGTGAGATGTTCCGTGGACATTGGACGCTGCTTGGGTGGTATGTTGGGTGGAATTGCTGTAAGTTCCAGGCAGTAACCATACTGGATAATTTGTCTTACCCACTTGTCTGTAGTGATGGAATTCCAGACAGGTAGGAACTGTGAGAGTCTCCCTCCGACCGGAGTGGAATGGTCTGGAGGGAGTGGAGGGAAGTCACTGCTTATTAGCGGGAGAGGCGCGAGTGTTGTTGTTACCTCGGCCTCTTCCTTTATTTCCCCTGTACCCACCTGTAAAATATCCCTTGTTGGGGGATGTTTGTGTGGGGTTTTAGTAGGAGGAAGAAGCAGTGTCTGCACTGATGTTTTTGGATGCGCCTCTATAGAAGGAGCGTCGAAAGGAACCTCGTGTGGATGGGGACTGTAATGCTCCCATGGATTTAGCAGTCTCCATGTCCTTTTTCATTTTTTCTAAAGCTGTATCTACAGCTGGGCCAAAAAGTTGTTCCTGATTGAACGGCTGATTGAGGATAGTTGTTTGTACCTCCCGTTTGAAACCAGAAATGCGCAACCAGGCATGTCTTCTTAGTAACACACTAGTGTTAATAGACCTAGATGCGGTGTCTGCTGCATCGAGGGCACACTTGATTGATGAATTAGTTATTAATTTGCCCTCTTGAATCAAATCATTGGCCTTGGTCTTATATTGATCAGGCAAATGCTGCAATAGGGTTTCCAGCTGGTCGTAATGCGCCCTATCATACCTGGCAAGTAATGCCTGCGTATTGGCTATCCTCCAGTGATTAGCTGCTTGGGCAGCAACACGTTTGCCCGAAGCATCTAATAATTTAGACTCTTTGTCCGGAGGTGGAGCATCACCAGAGGTCTGAGAGTTGGCACGTTTTCTAGCGTTGGTCACCACTAGAGAATCTAAAGGCAGTTGACCCTTGATGTAGGTGGGATCATTGGGAGCGGGTTTATATTTTTTGTCAATTCTGGGATTGAGAATTCTAGCCCTTACAGGGTCTTTGAATATGTCTGGGGAGTGTTTAATGACGCCTTTTAACATTGGTAAGGTTTGAACAGTCCTTTGTGATTGTGCAAAGGTGTCTATTAGGAAGTCCTCCTCTGTGGGGTCCAAATGCATTTGAACACCATGGGGTACTTGGCAGCTCTGTCTATAAGCTGACCAAAACCAATATTGTCATCTGGGGGAGATGGCTTTGTGGGGTATGCAGGTGGATCAGGAAGGTCTGGAGGATCTACTGGGTCATCATAATCATCCCAATTGTCCTGTGGAACGTCTGTCGTCATCAGGGTCAATAAAAAGGGTCATTGTTCCCTCCCCCACCCCCTAAATCATCATCATCCTGTGGTGGTGGTGAGTATGTTGGAAGTATGGGAGAATTTGGAGAAAAGAAAGGTTTAGTAGGAAGAACAGGAGAAGAGGGTCGTAAAGGTGAAGTGGCACAGTCTCTTTCCTTTACAGGCACCTCAGGGATGTGTAGGGTGTCGAATTTCCTCTTGTTGTGTGGAACATTGACCACATGTCCTGTTTTGGGGTCCACTTGGAGAGTTTTTTGTTGCGGATCGATGGGATCCTGTCGAAAAAGTTCTTCCTGTTCGGTAATCGCTTTCGGCGCCGATTTTTTTTCGGGTCCAAGTGGGGTTTAGATTTCTGCTCTGGAACCGTGGAAGGGGTTTTTGGATCCTTCGGCTTCGATGTGGAGTCGGAAATCTTTTTCGGTTCTGAAGGTTTTTGTTTTGGATCCGAGGCCTTTTCCTTCGACGCCGAGGTGCTCGGTGCCGATGGCCTTATGGGGACTGCGGGAGTAGGATGCGCTCCCAGCTTCGGTGCCGATGGTGTCTGCGGGGCACTGATATGCGGCTTGGTCAGTCCCGATCCGCCGGAAGGCTTCTCCTTTGTCTTCGGGGGCGGGGCTTCTGAAGCTTTGTTTCGGTCGCGACTGGGGCCAGCAGGGGAAGTCTTGACCGGAGCCTTCTTTTTTTCAGGTGGGGTTGGGGTAGGGGCAGTTGTACTCACTCGTTGACCTGGAGTGATGTCAATCAATCAGGGGTTTGTTAAAGCGCGACTACTCACCCTTAAGGGTCTCAAGGCGCTAGGGGTGGGGGGGGGAGGGGGGGGGCAGGTTCCATCCATCAAGGAGGGGGTCTGTCGAAGAGCCAGGTTGAGGTTTCTTGCGAAGATGGGGAGCGATGTCTGTCTGAGGTGGAGCGGAAGGGCGTTCCATGCTTTGGCCGCGAGGAAGGAGAAGGAGCGGCCTCCCGATCTGGTCTTTCTGGTGCGGGGGACCACGGCGTAGGAGAGCTGGGCTGATCGTAGGGTCCTTTGGGGTGCGTGGAATTTGAGTCGGCTGTTCAGGTATGCTGGTCCGGTGCCGTGGAGGGCCTTGTGTGCGTGGGTGAGCATCTTGAAGGTGATTCTCGCCTCAACAGGGAGCCAGTGGAGTGTGCGCAGGTGCTGGGAGATGTGGCAGTGTTTTGGCAGGTTGAGGACCAGTCTTGCGGCGGCGTTCTGGATGTTCTGTAGCTTGCGGGTGAGGTTTTTGTTTATTCCGGCGTAGAGTGCGTTGCCGTAGTCGAGTCTGCTGGTGACCAGGGCATGAGTGACGGTCTTTCGGTGTTCGAGGGGGATCCATTTGAAGGTCTTACGAAGGAGGCAGAGGGTGTGGAAGCAGGAAGACGAGACAGTTGATCTGGCGGCCCATTTTGAGCTCGGAGTCCAGGATGATTCCCAGGTTGCGTGCGTGGTCCGTGGGGGTTGGCGGGTTTCCGAGGGCGGGGGGCCACCAGGTGTCGCTCCAGGCATCGGGGTTTGGGCCCATGATGAGTACTTCTGTTTTGTTGGTGTTTAGTTGTAGGCAGCTGTTTTTCATCCATTTGGCGACGGCTTCCATGCCTCCTCGAAAGTTGCGTCTGGCGGTGTTGGGCTCGTTGGATAGGGAGAGTATGAGCTGGGTGTCGTCTGCGTATGACACGATGCTGAGTCCGTAGGTTCTGACGATGGGGGCGAGTGGAGCCATGTAGACGTTGAAGAGTGTCGGGCTGAGGGAGGAGCCCTGGGGGACTCCGCAGGTGGTAGGTGTGGGGTCCGAGAGGAAAGGGGGGAGTCTGACCCGCTGCGTCCTGCCGGAGAGGAAGGAGCGGATCCAGTCGAGGGCCTTGTCCTGGATTCCTGTGTTGTAGAGTCTGCGTATTAGGGTGCAGTGGGAGACTGTGTCGAACGCCGCTGATAGGTCGAGGAGGATGAGGGCTACTGTTTCTCCTTTGTCCAGTAGGGTGCGGATGTCGTCTGTTGCGGCGAGGAGGGCGGTTTCCGTACTGTGGTTTTTTTCTGAAGCCGGATTGGGAGGAGTCGAGGATGTTGTGTTCTTCAATGAATGTGGCGAGTTGGCTGTTGATGGCTCTCTCGATGACTTTCGCTGGGAACGGGAGCAAGGAGATGGGTCTGTAGTTTGAGGTCGGTGGGGTCCGCTGAGGGTTTCTTTAGGAGGGGGTTGACCTCGGCGTGTTTCCAGTCGTCGGGGAACGAGGCGGTCGCCAGGGAGCGGTTGATGGTGTGGCGGAGCATGGGTGCGATGGTGTCGGCGGCTCTGTTGAAGATGTGGTGGGGGCAGGGGTCCGTGGGGGCCCCTGAGTGGATTGACTTCATTGTCTTCAGTGTGTCTTCGGTGGTGAGGGCTGTCCAGTCGTCAATCGCTGGTTTCCAGGTGTCGGGGGTGGTTGGTGAGGGTTCAGCGTGTTGGTTGTCTTCGTCGAAGTTGTCGTAGATGCTCTTGATTTTGTGGTGGAAAAAGGTGCTGAGTTTGTCGCAGAGGTCTTGTGAGGGAGGGATGTCGGTAGACTCGCTAGTGGGTTGGGCGAACTCCTTGATGATGCTGAAGAGTTCCTTGCTGTTGTGCGCGTGGGTGGAGATTCTGTCTTCAATCGCTTTTGTCCTCGTTTCTCTGATGAGTTGATGGTGGGCATTGGTGGCGGCTCTGAAGTTGTCGTGGGCTTCTGTGGATTTGGTGTTCCTCCAGGCCTTTTCGAGGCGGCGGCATGTGCTTCTGGACTCTCGAAGTTCGGTGGTAAACCATCTGGCTTTCTTGGCCCGGGTATTGTTGTTTTTCTTGAGGGGGGCTATGGTGTTGGTGCTGTCCGAGATCCATCTATGCAGGGTTCGGGCTGCGGTGTTGGGGTCGTCGTTTTCTGCGATGGTTGGGGTGGAGTAGTTGAGTGAGGAGGTGAGCTGGTCGTCGGTGATTTTGGTCCAGTTTCTTCGTGGAAGCAGGTGCTGGTGTCTGTGGATGGTGGGTGTTCTGAAGGTGAAGTGGACGCAACGATGGTCGGTCAATGGGAGTTCGGTGGTGTGGCTGAAGGTGATGGAGTTTCCTGTAGTGAAGAGGGGGTCGAGGGTGTGTCCTGCTGAGTGCGTGGGCTCGGTCACGATCTGGCGCAGTCCAATGTTGTGGAGGTTGTCCAGGAGGGATGTGGTGTTGGGGTCCAGTTGGTTGTCGAGGTGGAAGTTGAGGTCTCCCAGCAGGGTGTAGTTGGTGGATGCAATGGCCTGCGGGGAGATAATGTCAGTGATGGAGTTGGCGAAGGGTCCGCGGGGTCCAGGGGGTCGGTAGATGAGGGTTTCTCGGAGGGTGGCGGTGGGGCTGGCCAGTATCTTGAAGTGAAGGTGTTCCATCAGTTCTGTGGGCTCGTCAGGGAGTGTGCTCAGGCGGAGGCTGGATTTGTTGACGATGGCGATTCCTCCTCCTGGACGGGTGGGGCGGTCCTTCCTGGAGATCTTGTATCCTTGGGGGATGGCGATGGCGATGGCCGGTCCCGAGGTGGTGTTGGTCCAGGTTTCGGTGAAGAACGCTACGTCCGGGGTGGTGCTGTCGAGGAGGTCCCAGATTTCTGTGGCGTGTCTGTGGAGGGATCGGACGTTGAGGAGGATGCATTACAGGGTCTTCGGTTCGGTTGTGTTCTTGTGGGCGGGTTGTGCTGGATCCGTGTTCTTGGCGGTGCTGCAGGTGTGCCGGCAGCGGTGACAGCTGAAGGGTCCGTGGGAGTCGGCTGGTGATGCTAGCTTGCAGTTGTTGTTGCGGCCTGGGTTGAGTGCGTGGAGTGCTGCTGGGTCGTAGCGTTGGCGGGGCGGAGGTCTAGGATTCCTGGCGCTGGTCGCGGTCGGGTCGCGGATGGGCGCAGACGGGCTTGCCTTTGACGTGCCTTCGGCGAGCCAGCGGCGCGCCCACGGCCGCTGCGCGGCCGCGCAGTGGCCGCCATTAAGTAGGGGTCGGGGAGGGCTGGACAGCTGGGAGGCGGGAGCGGGGAGGGGAGCTGGATTGGGCCGGTCACGCTGGGGGGGAGGGGCCGCGGGGGCAGCAGCGGCGGGGAAAGGTAAAGGGAGGAAATAAGGGATAAAGAAAAAAGGGAAAATAGGCAGAAATAAGGCACAAAAGAGCAGAGATGCAGAAAGGTGAAAGATAAAAGAGGGTAGAAAAACGAGTGAAAACTAGTGATGTGATGTGGTCGTCTGAGTCGGAGTCGTCTGCCTCGGAAACGATTTCCAGATCCTCCGGGACAACGGGGCCTTCGTTGAAGACGTCCTCCGGAACCAGAGCTGCTCGTTGCGCCATAACGTGTTGTCAGGCCCGGCGATCACGGATAGTCTTTTTGGATCGAAAGGAGGCGCAGGCCTGGCAATTAGTCTCCTCGTGCTCGGGCGAGAGGTTACAGACCTTGTGTTGGTCGCTGTGTGGGAATTTAGCTCCACACTGGGGGCATTTTTTAAATGGAGTCCTTTCCATTAGCCGTAGGCCCGAATGGCGTCGATAGGCCCAGCGGCCCGCGTCGACGACTGGAACCGGGTTTTTGAGGAGCACGTCGACGAGCACGCGAACGAAAACAATACCGTCGAGTTTTTGATGGTTTGCGCGTCGAAAAGGTTTGGATAATACAGTACGGAACCGGAGCGCAGAAGTTACATCCGAACCCGATGGCAGAAAAAAACAATCTGAGGATGGAGTTGATTGACATGCGCACTATCGTCCAAGGGAGGAGTCACCTATCTCGTGACTACAAAGACTTCTTCCAAGACAACAAGGTGCAAGCATCCGAGCCCAACACCAGATGGCGATCTATGCACAAAGTGTGAATTCTGCAGCTCATATGCCTCGAACATAAAGTTAACGGTGTACAGTTAAGTACTGGTTTGTGGGAGTTGGTATTCTGGGGTTAGAACCAGGGTTCTCCCGGGGTCGAGGATGCACTCTCAAAGCACCCTCAGCGGCACTAGGGCAGCTGGGTGCAAAGTGCTGAGGCCCAATGTTATCCAAAGTGGAAGAGGGGGCCTCCGGATGGTGGCTGCTCACAAGCAGGCCACAAGATTGTGGGATCAAAGCTCCTGGGGTTTAGCTTAGGGAAAAGGGGGATCCGTTTTAGCACCCAAAGTACACCCGCAGTGGCGCAGGGGCAGCTGGGTGCAGGGTGCTGGTTTGATGTCGGGTGCCCTGCTGATTTCAATAGGGATTCTCCAGTTTCAACAAAGACTGCAGGCTCGGGGACGGAGATCTTCTGGAGGTGACCACCAGTTGGAGAGGTAAGTTGGGATGCCTGGGGATGATGGGTCCTCAGTTGGGCCACCCAAGGCCGTAGGACCTCAGGTGCAGGGGTGTCTTTAGGCATCGGATTTTTCTTACCAGCTGCAGTCGCGGTAGAAGGGATCCTAAGAGAAAAAGGCTGCAGGCTTCGCTGGGAGATTAGAGGCAGGTCAGAGATCACCAGATCTCAGGTCAGGATTGCCAGGGAGACCTCCTCGTGATGTTGGGCCACTAACTCGGGCCGTAGGCATCGGGTGCAGAGTGGTGCAGACTCACGGATTTGTCCGGAGCAAGAGTTTGTGGGTGAGCAAATCCACTGCTCACGGGAGACAGTCTTTTCTGTGGAAGGCAGGGCAGGTCCTCGGGTTCTTGAGGTTGCTGGCTGCAGGACACACCGGGATTTCGCTTCGGCAGATTTGAGGTGGGGACAGGCCGGTAGGGCTGAGGCCAAGCCAGTGGGCGTCGTCCTCTTCTTAGCTTTAGCACTTCTTCTTCAGTCCTCCTCCTTAGTCTGTTCTGGTCTGAGGAGGCATGGTTCAGGGTTGCCCCTAAACACTAGATTTAGGGGTGTTACAGTTAGGCAAAGTTTGGGAACAATGGGTCCTTTCCTTGGGGTGGGTTCACACCCTATTAAGCCAACCTCCAGTGGGAGGGAGGCATATGCCTCACTCTGGTTGGCTGGGTCCCCCCCATCTGCAAGATGGCGGGGACCGAGTTGTGCTTCACCTCGCCTCCCCCACCCGAGGGGTGGGGTTGGCAAAGGTGGGCACACCTCCCTTCCTCACTTGGTATTCCAGTTGATTCTCCCGCCCAAAGTGGGGGTCAGGACTGGTGGGGGCCAGATGCTGGAAGCAGCAAACAGCCTGGGGAAGCTCACATTGACGGCAAGCCTTTGAAGCTTCCCCTTCGTGGACCCTGCCCATCCTGGGGGGAGGAGGCCTGGCACCTCGTCCCAGGATGTGGATTGTTTGAGACCCCTGAGAGCAGCAGGCTCCCGACCCAGTGGTCCAGAAACATGTCTGGTGGTGGCAGCTGGGGGATCAGCCACTCAGACTGGAAACTGGTGTTAGGTCATTTTTCAGGGGGCATCTCTAAGATGCCCTCTGTGTGCATTTTTCATTAAATCCCACACTGGCATCAGTGTGGGTTTAATGTGCTGAGAAGTTTGAACCAAACTTCCCAGTTTTCAGTAAAGCCATTATGGTGCTGTAGAGTTTGTATTGACAAACTCCCAGCACCATATACTCTTAATGGCATTACTGCACTTACAATGTCTAAGAATTGGCTTAGACACTGTAGGGGTACAGGGCTCATGCACCTGTATCCTCACCACTGGTATAGTGCACCCAGCTAGAGGGATGGCTGACCTATGCCAGGGCAGTGGGTTGTAGGCATGGCACACAGGGATGTGTACTAAATTACCAGATTTTGGAGCGACATTCCGCCCCAAGGCCAGTGGCACAGCCAAATGCTGCCTTTTCACTACTTTTCCACATAGTTTTACTCCATTTTACTCCATGTACTCATTTGTTTGATCAAATCTTTCACTTAAATCCAATGGTTTCCACATGCATAGTGATGCAATTTTCATAGGTTTCTCATGCTCAAGATGTGTCCATCCGGACCTCTCTTCAAGAACACGTACAGCCGCATTGTTCATCCAAAGCAGTATTTATTAAAAACCCAATGCATTTCGTGCCACTCGGGCCCTTCGTCAGGGGTAACTACAAACAATAAAATAAGCGTTATTATTCCATAGACCAGTGTGTGTGCATACATTCAAAACATACAAATACTAATTGTTGTGCCCCAATCCCTTATATCCATCATCTTTCAAGCTGTCATATTTAAGAACTGAGAATTCTCGGGCATTACATCCCCTTTGTTTTTACAGAAAACCTCTTACCTTGAGTGTTGGCTTTGCGCCAATGATTGGCTGATTGAGCGGCTACTCTCTTTCCAGAAGCATCTATTAATTTTGATTCCTTATCAGGAGGAGATGCTACTCCTGAGCTTTGCGAATTTGCTCTTTTACGTGCATTTGAAACTACTAAGTAATCCAAAGGCAACTGACCCTTAATAAACACAGGGTCAGATGGAGGGGCTTTATATCTTTTATCGACTCTAGATGTTAGAATACGTGACCTAACAGGATCCTTAAAAATTTCGTCTGCATGCCTCATCATATCCTTTAACATAGGCGAAGACAGATGTTGTGTGTATTACCTAAAGTTTCAAAAAGGAAATCTTCTAGGTCTTTTTTATGTAAAGTGACACCATAAGTGGCTGCTCTAGCAATTAACTCTCGATACGTATTATCAGGAGAGGAAGGTTTGGCTGGATATAAATCAGGATCTGTGTCCTCCGGTGGATGTATGTTAAAGTTATTGCATGGGTCAGGTATCTGATCAGTGTCCTCATTATCAGCTATATCTGGATCTAGATCAGGAGACCCTGGAGGTGTAATATGTAACGGGTCTTATGCTGGTATGACAGGTACTGGTGAAGGTGGAGTGGTTGGAGGAATGTTAATAGGACTAGTAGCCATGTCCTTTTTCTTCTTCAGAGGCATTCTATAATCAGTGTCTATTTTCCCTTTGGGAAAGCCAGAATTGGCTCTGGTGGCTTCATAGGAGCCTCTGTCTTACGGTGCCAAACTTTTCGCCACCGAACTGGATTTGTCTTTTATCTTCCGATGCCAAATGTTTCAGAATCGAGGGGGCGTCATCTCAGTGCGAGCCCGAGCCGGAAGGCTTGACTGTTTCGGTGCTGAGCCAGGAGGCGGGCGTTGAAATCAGTCTCAGTGCATACCATAGCCTGATGGCAGTGGTGGCCCAATAGCCTTTGGCTTGGTCGAAGTGGGTTTGGTGGGCAAAGGGGCCTAGTTACTCACGGCACCCAGTCCAGATGGAACGTCGTGGGACTATCTCGATCTCCAACTCTGAATCGGAGTCCTGGACGGAAAAGGCCTCTTCCTCTGCCGATGCCTCGATCTCTTGTTCAACATCTTCGACGAAGATATCTGGAGTTTCCTCCATAGTCTGTCGCTGCACGTCTCTGCATTGAGCACAACGGTCTGTAAGAGTCTTTTTCTAACAGAACCGCCTACACGCGTCGCAGTCTTTATGTTCCAAAGAGAGACAAAGGTTACAGACTGTATGAAGATCGTGCGCGGGTATTTGGAATGGCACCTAGGACAGAATTGGAATGGCATCTGATACATCGGCAGAAAACTCGATGCAGAATCTTCAAGTAGAAACTGGAGAGGAGCTAGGCCAGGAGGCCGCAGTTAGCTTTCTATGGATAATGTTAAGTTTTCAGAAGTTCTTCGACATGCAGAAGATAGTAAAGCGTTCGAAAACAATACCAACGAGGGTAGAGTAAATTGAGAACCGAAGAGATCCCGATTGACTGTTTCGAATCGGAGAGCAGCAATACACGTCCGAAACCGATGGCGGAAAAAAACCTAACAATGGAGTTGAAGGCCATGCGCACTATCAACAGAAAGGAGTCACCTTGCCTCGTGACTAGAAAAGACTTCTTCGAAGCAAAACAACTTGCAAACATCCGGACCCAACACTAGATGTATGCAAAGCATGTGTATCTACAGCACACAAGGCTCGAACAATTAAAAAACTTACCTTATTTAAAAAGGCGATGTAGAACCGCTTGGCCAACTGTGGAATCTGCTTTCCAAGATGAACCAAAATAATGCTTGGTGAAAGTATTAACAATGGACCAAGTTGCTGCTTTGCAAATGTTCAGCAAAGAGATTCTGGCAAAAAGGGTTGTAGAAGACGTCATTTTCCACATTGAATGTGCTTCCACCTTTGCAGCAAATGGTTTTCAGGACTAATTATGACAATATGTAATAGCTGCAGAAACCAAGCA
The DNA here is from genome assembly GCA_963921515.1 of Calotriton arnoldi. NCBI lineage: Eukaryota > Metazoa > Chordata > Amphibia > Caudata > Salamandridae > Calotriton > Calotriton arnoldi. Next base: position 699,311 of record CAWUFW010000555.1, on the reverse strand, counting down.
AGCTATACTGCTCTTTGATAGAATAAATCCTTTCCTTAGCGGGGGCAAATGCTATTAATAGTTGGTTGGATTTCCTAAAACTGTATGTTATTTAAATGTAGAATTGTAGACATCTCTTGGGATCCACGGAATGTAAAGCCCTTTCAGCTGGGTTAGGATTCTTGAAAAAAGTTGTTAGGACAATCTGTTCATTAAAATGAAAGCACTAAAGAACTTTAGGAATGAATTGAGGGTCGGTTCTAAATATTACCCTATCAACTTGAGGGTCAGTTCTCAATATTACCCCATTATCTTTAAACTGTAAGAATGGCTTCTACTGTAAAAAGCTTGTATCTCGCTTATCCTTCTAGCAGAGGTAAGAGCCAGGAGCAGGGCCATTTTCCATGACATATTTTAAATATGCTTTATGGATAGATTCAAACAGACTTCTCATCAGCAGTGAAAGAACTGTGCTCAAATGCCAAGTTACAGATGGCGATTTTAGGGTAGGGAAAACCCTGGAGAGACGCTTCATAAATTTGATAAGTCTATTAGACCAAAGAGAGGTAATCCCTCACTCTACGCAACCTCGAGATTGAAGCCAGGTGACTATTAATTGAATTGTGAGCTAGGCCTGCCCATGACAAACAGAGTAAAGTATAATTTGTTCAGGAGAACATGTGAAAGGGTGTAGGTTTTCACTTGCACACCAGCAAAAGAATCTCTTCTATTTCACATTGTAGTAAAGTGCCCTTTTTTGCATGTTTACCCCCCACTTCTTGCCTGACATATGATGCAACTTGACTTGATGTGCCCTGGGTCCCTGTCAATCAGGTTCGCAGGGCCTGTGCGCTTTCCCAAAACTGTACCTTTGTACCCACAATTGAAACATCTCTAGCCACAGGTAAGCCCCTTGTAAAAGGTACCAAGGGAACCAAGTGCACTGCCATCAAGGAAGGCCTCCATGGGCTGCAACACCTATTGTGCCACCCTTAGAGGCCCTGTACATCAACACCCACACACTGCCATTACAGTTTGCGTGTTTTGGTGCAGAGAAAAGTGCAGAGTCTACATGGCACACATCCCTGTGTGCCATGCCTACAACCCACTGTCTGGGCCTAGGTAAGTCGCCCTTCTAGCAGAGTACACTAGCCCTCAGGTGAGAGTACAGTGACATGGGCCCTGTACCCCTACAGTGTCCAAGTACATTCTTAGATATTGTAAGTGTAGTAAAGCCGTAAAGAGTACATGGTCTGGGAGTTGGTCACTGCGAACTCTACAACTCCATAAGGGCTTTACTAAAAACTGGGAAGTTTTGTAGCAAACTTCTCGGCATCTTAAACCCACACGGATGCCAGTGTGGCATTTAATGTAAAATGCACTCAGGGCATCTTAGAGATGCCCCCTGAAAAACGACCAGCCCTGGTGTGGTCCCTGAATGGATGCCCAACATTTGCCACCCTCAGACAGGTTTCTGGAACCCTGGGTAGAGGGCCTCTGCTCTCTGGGTCCACAAACAAAGCCCATCTTGGGCAGAGGTGTCATGCCTCCTCCCCAGGATGGGCTGGGTCCACGAAGGGAAGCTTAAAAGGACTGCTGCCTTTGCAAGCTGTCCCTGCCTTTGGCTGCACCCAGCAACTGGCTCCCACCGGTTCTAACCCCCCCTTTGGACTGGGAGAAGGGCGGGAAAGGATAAGTTACTTAGATGTAATCCTAGTTCTCTTCCAGGGGTATCCCTCAACAAAGTCATAAGCACTGAATATTCCCCCCAGGGTATATTTAAAAAATATATATATGTAGGAAGCTGGCTCTGTATATACTATGCCAAAATGAGGTATAGTGTGCACAGAGTCCAGTGGAACCCCAAAGATAGGCAGAGGTAAAAGTAGATAGCACCTTACTCTCTATTTGTGGTAGTGTGGGCGAGCAGTAAGGCTTTATCAGAGGGTAGAGTTAAGCATTTGTTGTACACAATCAGGAAAGAAATGATATCACACTCAAAGACTGAACTCAGACTAATTTGATTGTATAAAAAAAATATTTAGTTATTTTATTTCTAGAACCAAGCCAAGCCTGGTGCAGGTAAGTGAAATAATACTTTGCAAGTTTTTATGCAGTGAATTACAGTTGAATACAGGTTCAAATGCAGTTGGTTGAGTTACAGGTAAGTCAACAGTTCGAAATTACTTTTTAGTTACTTTACAGATTACTGTGCATGTTACTTATTGGATTATTTTTTAAGGTACTTTTGCTAACCAGCGTGACATGCCTAGATATCACACTGGGACATCTCCTAGACAAAAGGTAAGTAATACAGTTTTCCGATATTTGCAGTTTTGCAAGTTTTCATACAAACCACCTCCACACTTGAAAAGATTTTTCAAAGAAAAGCCGTCAATGCAATCCTATGGAAGGAAGGAAAATGCTACTTACCCAGTATGCATCTGTTCTTGGCATATAGAGCTGTAGAGTCATATGCTATGCATAGATCGCCATCTAGTGTTGGGTCCGGATGTTTGCACTGTGTTTATTTTCGAAGAAGTCTTTCCACTCATGAGGTAGGTGACTCCTCCTCTCGGTGATAGAGCGCATGGGCATCGACTCCATTGTTAGATTGTTTTCCCACAGAGGGTGATAATGGAGATAGTAGGAGTAGTAAAAGGAGATGTCCATGAATGCATGTATCTAAGTAAGATGTTACTGCAACAGGTATAGGTACCCGGGGAGGTGGGTGGGCGCATATGACTACAGCTCTATATGCCAAGAACAGATGCATACTGGGTAAGTAGCATTTTCCGTTCGAGGCATATGAGCTGTAGATCATATGCTATGCATAGACTATATAGCAGTTATCTCCTGAAGCGGTGGCTAACCTGTATCTGTTGCAGTGGTCTGAAATAGTGTACGTAAAACCGTCTGGCCCACTCTAGCTTGTTGTCTTGCTAACACATCTACACAATAGTGTTTTGTGAATGTGTGCGGTATAGACCATGTTACAGCTTTGCATATGTCATCTATGGGTATATTTCCTAAGAATGCCATAGAAGCCACCAGTTTGCGTGTAGTGTGCGCTCTAGGGGGAACTGTTAGCGTTCCTTTTGCATAGCATATTTGAATGCACTTGACTATCCACCTTGCAATTCCTGATTTTGATATGGGATTGCCTTTGTGTGGAGCAAAAGCGACAAAAAGTTGGCTTGTTTTACCAAAAGGTTTTGTCCTTTCTATTTCAGCAATGCTCTCTTTACATCGAATGTGTGTAGGGCACTTCTGCCACTGAATCTGGTTGAGGGAAGAATACGGGTAACTCAACCGATTGATGTGAAAAGCAGAAATGACTTTAGGAAGGCCTTTAGGATTAGTCCTAAGAACCACTTTATTTTGGTGCATTTGTAAAAAGGGTTCTTCTATAGTTAATGCCTGAAGCTCACCCACCCTTCTGAGTGATGTGATAGCCACGAGGAAGGAAGCTGTAGATCACATGCTTTGCATAGACTATACAGCAGTCTCCCGGAAGCGGTGGCTATCCTGTAACCGTTGGAGTTGTCTGAAATAACGTTTTTAGCACTGCTTGACCCACATTAGCTTGTGGTCTTGCTAACACATCTACACAATAGTGTTTGGTGAATGTGTGTGGGGTAGACCATGTTGCAGCTTTGCAGATATCAGTAATAGGGATATTCCCTAAGAAAGCCATTGTAGCGCCTAACTTGCGAGTGGAATGTGCTCTAGGGGGTACTGTGAGAGTTCTTTGGGCTTTTTGATAAATCTGAATACACTTAACTATCCACCTAGCAATTCCTGATTTGGAAATAGGATTGCCTTTGTGAGGTGGTGCAAATGCTACAATGAGTTGTTTGGTTTTAAGAAATGATTTTGTCCTATCAGTGTAATACAAAAGAGCTCTTTTGACATCTAAGGTATGTAAAGCTCGTTCTGCAACAGAGTCAGGTTGAGGGAAGAACACAGGTAATTCAACCGATTGATTGATGTGAAATGCAGATACAACCTTAGGTAGGAATTTAGGGTTGGTACGAAGAACTACTTTATCTTTATGTAACTGGAAAAAAGGTTCTTCTATGGTTAGTGCCTGTAGTTCACCCACTCTCCTCAATGAAGTGATTGCAATGAGGAAAGCTGTTTTCCAAGTAAGGAACTGTAGTTCACATTTGTGCATGGGTTAAAATGGCGGACCCATTAGCCTTGTGAGGACTATGTTAAGATTCCATACTGGGGCAGGTGGAAGTCTTGGTGGTATTACCCTTTTTAGCCCTTCCATGAATGCTTTGATGACGGGCACTCGAGATAGCGATAAGTTTTGCCTATTTTGAAGGCAATCTGCTATGGCAGCAAGATGCAGTCTGATGGATGTATAGGCCAATGCAGACTGCTGCAAATGTAATAGGTAGCACAGTATGTTCTGTATGGAAGCATCAAGAGGGTTGATATGATTGTTATTGCAATAAATAACAAAACGCTTCCATTTGGCTGCGTAGCAGGCCCTTGTGGTAGGCTTTCTAGCCTCTTTAATAATGTTCATACAGTCTGGTGGAAGGTTGAGATAACCAAACTATGACTTCAGGAGCCAGATCGCAAGGTTCATCTGTTTGGGATCTGGGTGTTTGATTTCTCCATGGCTCTGTGAGGAGACTGGGAGTTAAATGTAATTTTTGGTGCGGTATCAGAGTTTCAACAGGGTTGTGAACCAGGGTTGACGTGCCCATGTTGGAGCTACTAGTATTAGCGTGAGTGATGTTTGCCTGAGTTTCCGAACCACTGATGGAATGAGTGGGAGAGGCGGAAAAGCATAGGCAAATATCCCTGACCAGTTCATCCATAGAGCATTGCCTTTGGACAACGGGTGTGGATACCTCGAGGCAAAGCTTTGGCATTTTACGTTTTCGGGTGTTGCGAACAGGTCTATGTGAGGGACTCCCCAGGCTTGAAAGTATGGGTGGAGAACTTGAGGGTGAAGTTCCCACTCGTGTATCTGATAGCTTTGCCTGCTGAGAAGATCCGCAATTTGATTGTTGACTCCTGGGAGATGTTCTGCTAGGAGATGTTGTGGTGCATCGCCCACCTCCAGATGTCTTGGGCTAAGTGGGACAGTTGGAGAGAGAGTGTTCCCCCCTGCTTCTGTATGTAATACATAGCTGTCATGTTGTCGGTTCGGACTAGTACAGCTTTGCCAGACAGGTGATCTTGAAAGGCTATGAGTGCTAGAAAGATTGCCATGAGTTCTAAATGATTGATGTGAAGCAATCTTTGCTGTAGGCTCCACCGCCCTTGCACTGTGTGCTGTTGAAGATGAGCTTCCCAGCCAGTAAGGGATGCGTCCGCTGTTAACACTTTGTGGAATCGGGTCTATGAATGGCCGCCCTTTTTAAAGGTTTTGTGTTCCACCACTGCAGAGAGCGATGAGTACGGCCGCTTACCAACACTAGATCGGTTAATAGACCTTGTGACTGATTCCACTGACTGGCTAAATACTCTTGAAGTGGACGCATGTGTAACCTGGCGTGGGAAACTCATGATGCAAGATGCCATCATTGCCAGCAGTTGCATAAATACTCGAGCTGGAAGTGACTGACTGGGTTGAAATTTCAGAATGAGCGCCTGAATGTTTCGAATTCTGGCTGCATTGGGATACGCTAGAGCCTTTTGAGTGTCTAGAGTGGCTCCTAGGTAATCCTGAACTTTTTTTGGCTGAAGATGTAATTTTAACACATTGACTGAGAACCCTAGCTATTGAAGCAGCTGAATGGTTACTGAAGTGTGCTTACGACATTGCTGATATGTGCTGGCTTTGATGAGCCAGTCTTCCAGATAGGGAAAGACATGTATGCTTGGTCTTCTGAGATGCGCAGCTACTACCGCCAGACATTTTGTGAAGACTCTGGGGGCAGTGGTGACTCCGAATGGGAGCACCTTGAATTGGTAGTGTTGACCTGCTACCACAAACCTGAGAAATTAGAGGTGAGCCAGATGGATTGGAATATGAAAGTAGGAGTCAAATCTAGAGTAGAAAGAAAATCGCCTTTTTGCAAAAGAGGAAGTATCTGTTGCAGTGTTACCATGTGGAAGTGGTCTGACTGTATGTAAAGATTGAGTTCTCTGAGATCCAATATGGGTCTGAGAGAGCCGTCCTTTTTGGAATTGGAAAGTAAAAGAGTACATGCCTGTGAGAAAGTGCCATCTTTCTTACATGGTATGCCCCCACTTTTGCTGAATGGCTGATGTACTTTGACTGAGTGTGCCCTGGGCTCCTGCCAACCAAGTACCCAGGGCCTGTGTTCCTTCCCTAAAATTGCATTGATACCTACACCCAATTGACATCCCTGGCCACAGGTCAGCCCCTGGTAAATGGTACCATGGGTACCCAGGGCACTGTGACCAGGGAAGGCCCCTAAGGGCTGCAGCACTTGTTGTGCCACCCTTAGGGACCCTGCACCTTTACACACACACACTGCCTTTGCAGGCTGCGTGTCTTGGTGCAGAACAAAAGTGAAGAGTCGACATGGCTCACATCCCTGTGTGCCATGCCTACAAGCCACTGCCCTGGCCTAGGTCAGCCACCCCTCTAGCTGGGTGCACTATGCCAGTGGTGAGGGCATAGAGGCATGAGCCCTGTGCCCCTACAGTGCCCAAGTCCATTCTTGGGCATTGTAAGTGCAGTGCTGCCATTAAGAGTATATGGTGCTGGGAGTCTGTCATTACGAACTCCACAGCACCATAATGGCCCCACTGAAGACTAAGAAGTTTGGTATCAAACTTCTCAGCACATTAAACCCCCACTGATGCCAGTGTGGGATTTAATGTAAAACGCACTCCAGAGGGCATCTTAGAGATGCCCCCTGAAACCAACCCGACCTCCAGTGTCCGGACTGAGTGGCTGCCCAGGCTGCCACCACCAGACATGTTTCTGGACCCCTGGGTCGAGAGCCTCTGCTCTCAGGGGCCTGAAACAATGCACATCCCGGGACGAGGTGCCAAAGCCTCCTCCCCCAGGATGGGCAGGGGGAGCTTCAAAGGCCTGCCGCCTTTGGAGTTTCCCCAGACCATTTGCTGCTTCCAGCAAACTGGTCCCCACTGGTTCTACCCCCACTCCTGGCGGGAGAACCGGCGGGAAAACCAGAAGCAGGAAATGGGTTGTGCCCACCTCTGCCAACTCCACCCCTAAGGTGGGGGAGGCGAGGTGAAGCACAAACTCGAGTCCCCGCCATCTTGAGGATGGGGGGACCTGGCCAACCAGGGACAGGCTCCTGCCCCCTCCCACTGGAGAGGAACAGAATAGGGGGTGTACCCACCCCAGGGAAGGGACCCATTGGTCCCTGCCCTTACCTACCTGTAACCACCCCTAAATTTAGTATTTAGGGGCTCCCTGAACCTTCCTTCCAGAGTTCCCAAATCCGAAAACAAGAAGAGAAGACGAAGCAAGAAGACCAGCCGTGCAGCTGCTAAAAAGGAGGCGACAACAACTGACTTGGCCCCAGCCCTACCGGCCTGTCGACCTCTGAACCTGCTCCTGCGGAATCCCGGCCTCAGCAACCTCACAAACCCCGGAGGACCTGACTTCTGTGCTACAGCCTTCGACCCAGGGACTCCCACGAGCAGTGGTACTGCTCAAAAGAAAACCTACCAAAGACCCGGCCCTGGCACGGAGCCGCGAAACCTGCACACTCTGCACCCGCCGAGTCCAGCCTGTGCCTGAGTGACCAGAGACCTCGAGGACGTCCCCCGGCGATTCTGACCTGGAATCCAGTGGCCAAGGACCCTCCTCGACGACCCAGACGACGCCTGCAGCCTCAGGACAAGGGACCCCTCCAACCGCGACCAGCAGGGGGTAAGATTTCCCGACCTCAAAGACACCCCTGCACCCGGCGCCCCACGGCCCCTTGTGCCCAACTCCTGGGTGTCTACCTATCCTCCAAGACCCCAACTTACCTCCTGAAGTGTTGGTCGTCCCTGAAGAATCACCGTCCCCGAGCCTGCAGCCTTTCTTCACCTTTCACGACCTCTATTGTTTAACATTGAGCGCCCGACGGCTCAAAGCACCCTGCACCCAGCCGCCCGAGTGCCCCTGGAAGTGCAACCTCTATCCTAACCTACTTCCCTACTTGCCCTGAGCAAGTGACCAGGAGCCCAGCTCCCACAGTCGCATGGCCTGCTTGCCAGCAGCCACCAACCCGGGGCCCCCGCCTGCCATAGGATAACATTGGGCCTTCTCACTCTGCACCCGGCCGCCCCTGTGCCGCTGAGGGTGTAAAAACTGTACTTACCTGATCCTGGGGGACCCCTGAGTCTTACCCAGAACCTTAACCCTGCCAGTCAAGTACTTACCCGAAATCCGATAACTCACTTTTCTTCCATAGGGTTCCATTGACTGGTTTTCTGCGGAATTTCTTCTAAGTGTGGAGTTCTGAAACTTTAGAATATTCACCAAAAATCAACCGAGTCACGAAAACGAAAATACTCACCTAGTATTAGAAGGGGCCTCAGTGCTGGACCCGAGTGCCCAACACTGGCCCTAAAAAGTAATCGCAACGTTACTTACCGCTAACTCACTTTTCTTTCATAGGGATCCATTGACTGGTTTTCTGTGAAATTTCTTCTAAGTGTCGATTTCTGTATTTTACAAATATTCTTTAAAAATCGAACAAACTACAAAAACGTAATTACTTACCTGTTTTAAGTAAATGTCCCAGTGCTGAACCTAGGAGTCCAGCACTGGATTACAAAAGTAACGTAAACATACTTTGCTTGCACACTGTATTTCCTTTCATAGGATAACATTGGTAATTTTACCCAGAAAAGTTTCTGTGTCAGCTTTTGAAATATAGTAATATTCTTCAAAAATCACTACAATAACCAAAACGCTTTTTCTTACCTGTTTACAGGAAGTGTCCCAGGACTGAATCCAGGATCCAGTCCTGTGGTTAGAAAAGTGCTCTGCAAAGTAATCAATTGTAATTAAGCATAATTTTCCATTAAGCTCAATGTTGCATTGAATTTGACCCTGTGTTGCCTCTTGCACCAACTGTGATAACCACTATCAAAAAAGTCTACTGCCTATCTGTAAGGTGAATAACCAAAGCATCTCATACTGAGAAAGTATATTTTGATCCTATTGTTGGTTCTAAAATAAAACAAGCATATATTTTTTATATACAAACCATTGGCCTAGAGTTCAGTTCTTGAGTGTGTGGCTTCATTTGCGAACTGAGTGTGTACAACAAATGCTTTACACTGTCCTCTGATACTGCCTTACTGCTCGACCAAGCTACCACTTTGGAGAGTAAGGTTATATCTAACTTTAGCCCCTGTCAACCCTCTGGGGACTGTGGACTCTGTACACCCTGAACCTTACTTGGGTACAGTATATACAGAGCCACTTTCCTACATTGGTGGATCAGCGGTGGGATACAAACTTGCATTTGTTGGACTACTTGGTTACCATCTGATCACACGACAGAACTCTTAAATTGCCTTTAGAATTCTGATTTTTTAATTGGCATTTTTTTTTTTACCAAATTACCAAAAGTCTTGTTAGGGCCTTGCTTAAGTCCCTGTAGCATCTTAGAAAATAAAAAGTCACTATAGCCAAGGTTAGAGGGGTTAGAATTTTTTTTTTTTAAATGTCTCAAGACAAGAACCCAGCTATTAGTGAAGATAATAATGACATACAGGAACTGGTTGAGGAGCTCGACCTCACCCCTTATCTTCATTTGTCTTTCAAAGAGATAAGGTCCTTATGCAAACTTAAAGATATACCAATGGGCCAGCATCCAACCAAACAAGGGCTCCAGGAGCTCCTGGCTGAGTATGCTAAAGCCCACCCCTCTGAGCATGGTGATGACCCAACAGAGGAGGAAAGGAATGAGGAGGATGGGGATGGTAACCCACCTCCATCACTTCCTAGGGAAGATAGGGTCCCTGCACCCTTAACTCCAAGAATAGACCTCTGGGGACCTAGGGGCCACCTAGGTGGTCCTGGTCCCAGAGAGGACACTGAGGATAGCCTCAGTGAGGAGGACAACTTGTTAGCAAGGTTGGCCAAACGACTGGACCTAGAGACCAGACTCCTGGCTCTAGAGAAGGAAAGACAGGAGATGGGTTTAGCACCCATCAATGGTGGCAGCAATACTAAAAATAAGGATAGGGAGGAAACTTCTGAACCTAAAATCCCCAAAGGGATTGTCCCTAAGTTTGAGGAAGGTGATGACATCACCAAATGGTTCACAGCCTTTGAGAGGGCTTGTGAAATAAGAAGAGTAAAGAAACCTCTGTGGGGGCACTCCTGTGGGAACTGTTCTCTGGTAACTGCAGAGACAGGCTTCTGACCCTCTCTGGGCCAGATGCAGGGTCCTATGACCTCATGAAGAGTACTCTGATTGAGGGATTTGGGCTCACTACTGAGGAGTATAGAATTAGATTCAGGGGGCTCACAAAACCCAGACCCAGTCCTGGATTGACTTCGTGGACTACTCAGTAAAGACACTGGATGGCTGGTTAGCTGGACATAATGTGCATGATTTTTCTGGACTTTACAATTTGTTTATGAAGGAACACATACTAAGTAATTGCACAAATGAAAAGTTGCATCAGCATTTGGTAGACCTAGGTCTAATTTCTCCCCAAGAATTGGGAAAGAAGGCAGACCACTGGGTCAAGACTAGGGTGACAAGGACAACCACTGGGGGTGACCAAAAGAAGGTGGTCACCAAACCTCCCAGGGGAAAGGTGGTGAGAATCCCCAAGATAAAAAGTCTGAGTCTTCCAAAGGGCCCCAAAAACCTGTTCAGGGGGATGGGTCCCAAACTACTCCCCATGTGCCTCAACCCTATAGGGGGAAGAACTTTGATCCCTTGAAGGCCTGGTGTAATAACTGTAAGAAGTCAGGACACCTCACTGTAGACAAAACTTGCCCCCACAACAAAGCCCCTAAGGCACCCAGTACAGCTACTCCTGGGGCAGCAAGTTTACAGATGGGATCAGAAGTGTACCCTGAGCAAATCTGGGAACACACTGAGGCAAGTCTGGTCTCCCTAGGGGAAGTGGAATTTGCCACTGTAGCTGTGTGGCCACCCAACTTAAAGAAGTATTTGCAATACCCCTGGGTGAATGGAACTAGAGTAGAGGCTCTGAGGGATACAGGTGCCAGTGTCACTATGGTGAGGGACACACTGGTTTCCCCTGAGCAATACTTGATTGGGAAAACTTACCCAGTCACCAATGCTGACAGTGTCACCACTAGTCATCCCATGGCCATGGTGACATTAGGCTGGGGGGTTACTGGCCTGAAGCAGGTAGTGGTCTCTCCGAAGTTACCAGCTGCATGTCTGCTAGGAAATGATCTGGAAACCTCAGCCTGGGCAGAGGTGGAGCTAAAGGCCCATGCAGCCATGCTGGGCATCCCTGAATTGGTGTGTGTAAAAACAAGAGCACAGAGCAAAAGGCAGGGTGAAGAAATAGTGTTGGAGCCTGAAATGATGGCCCAGCCTACCAAGAGAAAAGGAAAGAAGACTGGCGGACCAGCTTCTACACAGTCACAAGAGCAGGACCCCTCTCCTCAGGGAGAGAACCTGGAAGCCCCAGAGGGAACTGAGCCCCTAGAGCTTGACCCTTACCAGGTTGAACTCTTGGGCCCAGGGGGACCCTCTAGGGAAGAGCTGTGCCAGGGACAGCAAGACTGTCCCACTCTTGAAAGCCTGAGGCAGCAAGCTGTTTCAGAAGCCAAGGGAGATGTCAGTGGTACCCACAGAGTCTATTGGGAAGAGGGATTACTGTACACTGAGGCAAAAGACCCCAACCCTGGAACCACCAGGAGAGTGGTAGTGCCCCAGAAGTACAGGGAGTTCCTCCTAACTTTGGCTCATGACATCCCCTAGCTGGACATCTGGGCCAAACCAAAACTTGGGAAAGGCTAGTTAGCCACTTTTACTGGCCCCAGATGCACCAAAAGGTGAAGGAGTTTGTCAGCTCCTGTGTTACCTGTCAAGCCAGTGGCAAGACAGGTGGCCATCCAAAGGCCCCCTGATACCACTACCTGTGGTGGGGGTTCCCTTTGAAAGGGTAGGTGTGGACATAGTGGGTCCACTGGAACCTCCCACAGCCTCAGGGAACAAATTCATACTGGTGGTAGTGGATCATGCCACTAGGTATCCTGAGGCTATTCCCCTTAGGACTACTACAGCTCCTGCAGTAGCCAAAGCCCTCATTGGTGTCTTCACCAGGGTAGGGTTTCCTAAGGAGGTGGTTTCAGACAGAGGTTCCAACTTCATGTCTGCTTACCTGACCCACATGTGGAAGGAGTGTGGGGTGCAGTACAAGTTTACTACACCCTACCATCCACAAACCAATGGCCTTGTTGAGAGGTTCAACAAGACATTGAAAGGCATGATCATGGGGCTCCCTGAAAAACTCAAAAGGAGATGGGATGTCCTACTACCATGCCTGCTTTTCGCTTACAGAGAAGTGCCACAGAAGGGGGTAGGTTTCTCACCCTTTGAACTTCTGTTTGGCCATCCTGTGAGGGGACCACTCTGTCTTGTAAAGGAGGGCTGGGAGAGACCTCTCCAAGAACCCAAACAAGATATAGTGGACTATGTGCTTGGCCTAAGGTCCAGAATGGCTGAGTACATGGAAAAGGCATCCAAGAACCTTGAGGCCAGCCAGGAGCTTCAGAAGCACTGGTATGACCAAAAAGCTGCACTGGTTGAAGTCCAACCTGGGCAACAGGTATGGGTTTTGGAGCCAGTGGCACCAAGGGCCCTCCAGGACAGATGGAGTGGCCCTTACCCTATCCTAGAGAAAAGAGTGAGGTCACCTACCTGGTTGACCTGGGCACCAGCAGGACACCCAAAAGGGTTATCCATGTGAACCGCCTAAAACTCTACAATGACAGGGCTGACATCACCATGCTGATGGTGACAGATGAGGAACAGGAAGCTGAGAGTGAACCTCTCCCTGATCTCCTCTCCCACAGCCCAAAAGATGGGTCAGTAGATGGAGTTGTCTTTTCAGACACCCTCACTGCCCAACAGCAGACTGACTGCAAGCAAGTCTTGCAGCAGTATGCTGGGCTCTTTTCCTTGACCCCTGGTCTGACAAACTGGTGTACCCATGATGTGGACACTGGTGACAGTGCACCTGTCAAAAACAAGATCTATCGTCAGTCAGACCAAGTTAAGGAAAGCATCAGAGCTGAAGTCAGCAAGATGCTGGAGCTAGGGGTTATTGAGCCCTCTGAGAGCCCCTGGGCTAGCCCAGTGGTTCTGGTCCCCAAACCTCATCAAAAGGGTGAAAAGAGAGAGATGAGGTTTTGTGTGGACTATAGGGGTCTCAACTCTGTCACCAAGACAGATGCACACCCTATCCCAAGAGCTGATGAACTGATAGACAGATTGGGTGCAGCCAAATACCTGAGTACCTTTGACTTAACTGCAGGGTACTGGCAGATTGGCATGGCCCCAGGAGCCAAACAGAAAACAGCATTCTCCACACCTGATGGGCATTTTCAGTTCACTGTTATGCCCTTTGGTTTAAAGAATGCCCCTGCCACCTTCCAGAGGTTGGTGAATCAAGTCCTTGCTGGGTTGGAGTCCTTTAGTGCAGCTTATCTTGATGATATTGCTGTCTTCAGTTCCACCTGGCAGGATCACCTGGTCCACCTTGGGAAGGTTTTAAAGGCCCTGCAAACTGCAGGCCTAACTATCAAGGCATCCAAATGCCAGATAGGGCAGGGCACTGTGGTGTACTTGGGCCACCTGGTTGGTGGAGGCCAGGTACAACCCTTACAGCCCAAGATCCAGGCTATCCTGGACTGGGTAGCTCCAACAACTCAGACCCAAGTCAGGGCATTCCTTGGCTTGACTGGGTACTACAGGAGGTTTGTGAAGGGATATGGGTCCATTGTGACTCCCCTCACAGAACTCACCTCCAAGAAGATGCCAAAGAAAGTAAACTGGACAGTCTGTTGCCAAAAGGCTTTTGACACTCTGAAAGAAGCAATGTGCTCAGCACCAATTCTAAAAGCACCAGATTATGCCAAGCAGTTCATTGTGCAGACTGATGCCTCTGAGCTAGGGATAGGAGCGGTCCTATCCCAGACCAATGATGAAGGCCAAGACCAACCTGTTGCTTTTATAAGCAGAAGGCTTCTCCCCAGGGAGCAGCGTTGGAGTGCCATTGAGAGGGAGGCCTTTGCTGTGGTCTGGTCCCTGAAGAAGCTGAGGCCCTACCTGTTTGGAACTCACTTCCTAGTTCAAACTGACCACAGACCTCTCAGGTGGCTAATGCAAATGAAAGGAGAAAACCCAAAACTGTTGAGGTGGTCCATCTCCCTACAGGGAATGGACTTTGAAGTGGAACACAGACCTGGCACTGCCCATGCCAATGCAGATGGCCTTTCCAGGTTCTTCCACTTAGACAATGAAGACTCCATAGGGCAAGGTTAGTCTCATCATCTTTCGTTTGGGGGAGTTGTGTGAGAAAGTGCCATCTTTCTTACATGGTATGCCCCCACTTTTTGCTGAATGGCTGATGTACTTTGACTGAGTGTGCCCTGGGCTCCTGCCAACCAGGTACCCAGGGCCTGTGTTCCTTCCCTAAAATTGCATTGATACCTATACCCAATTGACATCCCTGGCCACAGGTCAGCCCCTGGTAAATGGTACCATGGGTACCCAGGGCACTGTGACCAGGGAAGGCCCCTAAGGGCTGCAGCACTTGTTGTGCCACCCTTAGGGACCCTGCACCTTTACACACACACACTGCCTTTGCAGGCTGCGTGTCTTGGTGCAGAACAAAAGTGAAGAGTCGACATGGCTCACATCCCTGTGTGCCATGCCTACAAGCCACTGCCCTGGCCTAGGTCAGCCACCCCTCTAGCTGGGTGCACTATGCCAGTGGTGAGGGCATAGAGGCATGAGCCCTGTGCCTCTACAGTGCCCAAGTCCATTCTTGGGCATTGTAAGTGCAGTGCTGCCATTAAGAGTATATGGTGCTGGGAGTCTGTCATTACGAACTCCACAGCACCATAATGGCCCCACTGAAGACTAAGAAGTTTGGTATCAAACTTCTCAGCACATTAAACCCCCACTGATGCCAGTGTGGGATTTAATGTAAACGCACTCCAGAGGGCATCTTAGAGATGCCCCCTGAAACCAACCCGACCTCCAGTGTCCGGACTGAGTGGCTGCCCAGGCTGCCACCACCAGACATGTTTCTGGACCCCTGGGTCGAGAGCCTCTGCTCTCAGGGGCCTGAAACAATGCACATCCCGGGACGAGGTGCCAAAGCCTCCTCCCCAGGATGGGCAGGGGGAGCTTCAAAGGCCTGCCGCCTTTGGAGTTTCCCCAGACCATTTGCTGCTTCCAGCAAACTGGTCCCCACTGGTTCTACCCCCACTCCTGGCGGGAGAACCGGTGGGAAAACCAGAAGCAGGAAATGGGTTGTGCCCACCTCTGCCAACTCCACCCCTAAGGTGGGGAGGCGAGGTGAAGCACAAACTCGAGTCCCCGCCATCTTGAGGATGGGGGGACCTGGCCAACCAGGGACAGGCTCCTGCCCCCTCCCACTGGAGAGGAACAGAATAGGGGTGTACCCACCCCAGGGAAGGGACCCATTGGTCCCTGCCCTTACCTACCTGTAACCACCCCTAAATTTAGTATTTAGGGGCTCCCTGAACCTTCCTTCCAGAGTTCCCAAATCCGAAAACAAGAAGAGAAGACGAAGCAAGAAGACCAGCCGTGCAGCTGCTAAAAAGGAGGCGACAACAACTGACTTGGCCCCAGCCCTACCGGCCTGTCGACCTCTGAACCTGCTCCTGCGGAATCCCGGCCTCAGCAACCTCACAAACCCCGGAGGACCTGACTTCTGTGCTACAGCCTTCGACCCAGGGACTCCCACGAGCAGTGGTACTGCTCAAAAGAAAACCTACCAAAGACCCGGCCCTGGCACGGAGCCGCGAAACCTGCACACTCTGCACCCGCCGAGTCCAGCCTGTGCCTGAGTGACCAGAGACCTCGAGGACGTCCCCGGCGATTCTGACCTGGAATCCAGTGGCCAAGGACCCTCCTCGACGACCCAGACGACGCCTGCAGCCTCAGGACAAGGGACCCCTCCAACCGCGACCAGCAGGGGGTAAGATTTCCCGACCTCAAAAGACACCCCTGCACCCGGCGCCCCACGGCCCCTTGTGCCCAACTCCTGGGTGTCTACCTATCCTCCAAGACCCCAACTTACCTCCTGAAGTGTTGGTCGTCCCTGAAGAATCACCGTCCCCGAGCCTGCAGCCTTTCTTCACCTTTCACGACCTCTATTGTTTAACATTGAGCGCCCGACGGCTCAAGCACCCTGCACCCAGCCGCCCGAGTGCCCCTGGAAGTGCAACCTCTATCCTAACCTACTTCCCTACTTGCCCTGAGCAAGTGACCAGGAGCCCAGCTCCCACAGTCGCGTGGCCTGCTTGCCAGCAGCCACCAACCCGGGGCCCCCCGCCTGCCATAGGATAACATTGGGCCTTCTCACTCTGCACCCGGCCGCCCCTGTGCCGCTGAGGGTGTAAAAACTGTACTTACCTGATCCTGGGGGACCCCTGAGTCTTACCCAGAACCTTAACCCTGCCAGTCAAGTACTTACCCGAAATCCGATAACTCACTTTTCTTCCATAGGGTTCCATTGACTGGTTTTCTGCGAAATTTCTTCTAAGTGTGGAGTTCTGAAACTTTAGAATATTCACCAAAAATCAACCGAGTCACGAAAACGAAAATACTCACCTAGTATTAGAAGGGGCCTCAGTGCTGGACCCGAGTGCCCAACACTGGCCCTAAAAAGTAATCGCAACGTTACTTACCGCTAACTCACTTTTCTTTCATAGGGATCCATTGACTGGTTTTCTGTGAAATTTCTTCTAAGTGTCGATTTCTGTATTTTACAAATATTCTTTAAAAATCGAACAAACTACAAAAACGTAATTACTTACCTGTTTTAAGTAAATGTCCCAGTGCTGAACCTAGGAGTCCAGCACTGGATTACAAAAGTAACGTAAACATACTTTGCTTGCACACTGTATTTCCTTTCATAGGATAACATTGGTAATTTTACCCAGAAAAGTTTCTGTGTCAGCTTTTGAAATATAGTAATATTCTTCAAAAATCACTACAATAACCAAAACGCTTTTTCTTACCTGTTTACAGGAAGTGTCCCAGGACTGAATCCAGGATCCAGTCCTGTGGTTAGAAAAGTGCTCTGCAAAGTAATCAATTGTAATTAAGCATAATTTTCCATTAAGCTCAATGTTGCATTGAATTTGACCCTGTGTTGCCTCTTGCACCAACTGTGATAACCACTATCAAAAAAGTCTACTGCCTATCTGTAAGGTGAATAACCAAAGCATCTCATACTGAGAAAGTATATTTTGATCCTATTGTTGGTTCTAAAATAAAACAAGCATATATTTTTTTATATACAAACCATTGGCCTAGAGTTCAGTTCTTGAGTGTGTGGCTTCATTTGCTGACTGAGTGTGTACAACAAATGCTTTACACTGTCCTTCTGATACTGCCTTACTGCTCGACCAAGCTACCACTTTGGAGAGTAAGGTTATATCTAACTTTAGCCCCTGTCAACCCTCTGGGGACTGTGGACTCTGTACACCCTGAACCTTACTTGGGTACAGTATATACAGAGCCACTTTCCTACAATGCCCGACCCTTGATGTTTTGGTGGTACGGGCTCTATGGCTTGTTTGAGTAACAGGGATTGTACTTCTTGTTTGAGAAGATCTAGATGATCCTGTGAAAGTCTGTGCGATTTTGGGGGAATGTTTGGAGGAGCGTTGATGAACTCCAGGCAGTAACCAGAATGGATAATTTGGAGAACCCATTTGTCGGTTGTTATTGACTGCCACTTTGGTAGAAATTGTGACAGTCGTCCCCCTCCAGGTGTTAAGTGGTCGGGGGGAACTATGGGGAAGTCACTGTTTTGTATTGGAGGGCGAGGTACGTGTATTGGAACCTCGACCTCTGCCCTTGCCGTTATTACCTCTGTAATTGCCTCGAAAGAATCCTTTGGAACCTGAGGGTTGGTTATTGCCCTTATAGGTGGACGCAGTGTCAGAGGAAGTATTTAGACCCTGCTCGATAGAAGGAGCGACGAAAGGAACCACGCCCTTGTGGAGACTGAAGGGCTCCCATGGATTTAGCCACTTCAGTATCCTTTTCATTCTATCCAATGATGTGTCTACCACCGGTCCAAAAAGGTGTTCCTTGTCAAAAGGCGTGATTAATATGGAAGTTTGAATCTCTGGTTTAAACCCTGATATGCGCAGCCAGGCGTGTCTTCTTAACAGAATACTAGTGTTCACCGCTCTGGCAGATGTATCAGCAGCATCTAGGGAGCATCTAATTTGGTTATTAGAAATTAACTGTCCCCCACGAACCAGGTCTTGCGCTTTGGATTTATGTTCCTGAGGGAGAAAATGGATGAGTTGTTCAATTTCATCCCAGTGTGCGCGGTCATAGCGTGCTAGCAAAGCCTGTGTATTGGAAATACGCCAGAAGTTAGCAGCATGGGAGTGTAAGGAAGTGGGTTTCTGTTGCAGTAACCCCCCCACTTTTTGCCAGACGACTGATGCACTTTGACTTGATGTGCCCTGGGTCCCTGCCAATCAGGTTCCCAGGGCCTGTGTTCTTTCCCCAAAACTGTACCCAATTGGCATCTCTGGCCACAGGTCAGCCCCTGGTAAATGGTACCACAGGTACCCAGGGCACTGTGACCAGGGAAGACCTCTAAGGGCTGCAGCACTTATTGTGCCACCCTTAGAGGCCCTGTACCTTTTCACACACACACTGCCTTTGCAGGCTGCGTGTTTTGGTGCAGAACAAAGTGAAGAGTTGACATGGCACACACCTGTGTGCCATGCCTACAACCCACTGCCCTGGCATAGGTCAGTCACCCCTCTAGCTGGGTGCACTATACCAGTGGTGAGGGTACAGGTGCATGAGCCCTGTACCCCTACAGTGTCCAAGTCCATTCTTAGACATTGTAAGTGCAGTGCTGCCATTAAGAGTATATGGTGCTGGGAGTTTGTCATTACGAACTCCACAGCACCATAATGGCTGCACTAAAAACTGGGAAGTTTGGTATCAAACTTCTCAGCACATTAAACCCACACTGATGCCAGTGTGGGATTTAATGAAAAATGCACACAGAGGGCATCTTAGAAGATGCCCCCTGAAACCTAACCCACCTCTAGTGTCCAGGCTGAGTGGCTGCTTCAGCTGCCACCACCAGACATGTTACTGGACTCCTGGGTCGAGAGCCTGCTGCCCTCGGGGGCCTGAAACAATGCACATCCTGGGACGAGGTGCCAAGCCTCCTTCCCCAGGATGGGCAGGGTTCACGAAGGAGAAGCTTCAAAGGCATGCCGCCTTTGTGAGCCTCCCCAGACCATTTGCTGCTTTCAGCAACTGGTCCCCACTGGTTCTACCCCCCACTTTGGGCGGGAGAACCGGCGGGAAAAACAAGTGAGGGAAAGAGGTGTGCCCACCTCTGCCAACTCCACCCCTCAGGTGGGGGAGGCGAGGTGAAGCACAACCGAGTCCCCGCCATCTTGAGGATGGGGGGGACCCAACTAACCAGGGACAGGCTCCTGACCCCCTCCCACTGGAGGGTGGCACGATAGGGGGTGTACCCACCCCTGGGAAGGGACCGATTGGTCCCTGCCCTTACCTACCTGTAACGCACTTAAATCTAGTATTTAGGGGGCACCCTGAACCTTGCTTTCTCAGATCCAGACAAGAAACAAGAAAAGAAGGACGAAGAGCCGTGCAGAGCTAACAAGAGGATGACGCCCACTGAGTTGGCCCCATCCCTACAGGCCTGTCTGTCAACCTGCTCCTGCAAAATCCCGGTGTGTGCTGCAGCCAGCAACCTCAAAAACCCCGGAGGACCTGCCTGCCTTCACTTCCAAGCCTGCTTCTCCCGTGAACACCGGACTTGTTCAAACTGCAGCTTCTGGCTCCGGCCGGACACCGCGAATCCAGCCCACTCTGCACCCGCCAAACCCGGCCCGAGCAGACAAACACCACGACGAGGTCACCCCGGCGATCCTGACCCGAGATCCGGCGACTCCTGACCAGCCTCAAGCCCCCAGTCGATGCCTGCAGCCTCAATCCAGAGGATCCCCTCAACCGCGACCAGAGCGGGTAAGACTTTCCGACGTCCCAGGGCACCCTGGCACCAGACGCCCCACGGCCTTCTGTGCCCAAACCAACAGTGCCTAACCAACCCAAGACATCCCAACTTATCCCTCGAAGTGGTGGTCGCACCCAGAAGATCCTCGTCCCGAGCCTGCAGTGTTTCTTCTAACCGGAGGCGCTCCATTGAAAACAGGGCACCCGACCTCAAAACAGCACCCTGCACCCGGCCGCCCTAGTGCCGCTGAGGGTGCACCTTTGGTGCTAATTTGGTTACCCATTTGCCCGGACCTAAACCCTAGGAGCTTTTCTCCCACAACCCAGTGGCCTGCTTGCCAGCAGCCACCAACCGGAGACCCCCTATCCTCCATAGGATAACATTGGGCCTCAACACTCTGCACCCGGCCGCCCTAGTGCCGCTGAGGGTGCAACAACAGTGCATCACTGACCCTGGGGGAACCCTTGTTCCAACCCCAGAACCTTAACTCCCGCAGTCATTTACTTACCTGCAAACCGATAACCTGTTTTTCCTCCATAGGATAACATTGACACTTTTTCTCCAAAAAGTTTCCAAGTGTGGAGTTTTGAAATCTAAAAATATTCTTTAAAAATCGCACAAATAACCAAAATGTATTTACTTACCTGCTTGCAGGAAATGTCCCTGTGCTGAATCTAGGTATCCAGCACTGAGTTAGAAAAGTAACGTGAAAAGTAACTTACCTGTAATTTACTGAAAAAGCCTATTCATTTCAATGTACTGCTCCAAAACGTTTCCAAGTGTGGAGTTTTGATATCTGAAAATATTCTTTAAAAATCGCACGAATAACCAAAATGTATTTACTTACCTGCTTGCAGGAAATGTCCCTGTGCTGAATCTAGGTATCCAGCACGGAGTTAGAAAAGTAACGTAAAAAGTAACTTACTTGTAATTTACTGAAAAAGCCTATTCATTTCAATGTACTGTATTTGCTAAGTGTTGCATACTACTGCTCCCCTGTAAATCAAACAAAGTATAATTTCTATTGCATTTTCAAACTGTTCGACATTCAGTAACTTATTACTGTAAAGTATTTTATGCTTACCTGTGCCAGGCTTGCTTGGTTCTAAAATAAAACAGTATATTTTTATACAAAAACAATTGGCCTAGAGTTCAGTTCTTGAGTGTGTGAATTCATTTGCTGACTGAGTGTGTACATCAAATGCTTAACACTGTCCTCTGATACTGCCTTACTGCTCGACCACTCTACCACAAAAAGAGAGTAAGGTTCTATCTAACTTTAACCTCTGCCTACCTCTGGGGTCACTTGGACTCTATACACACTACCTCATTTTGGTGTAGTATATATAGAGCCAGCTTCTTACAGGGAGGCTATCCTTTTCATTGAAGCATCAAGGAGTTTATCTGGGGGTGGTGCGTCTCCAGTAGTCTGGGAGTTTGCCCTTTTACGTGCATTAGAAACTACTAATGAATCTAATGGTAGTTGCCCTTTATGTAGACTGGATCTGATGGAGCAGGCTTGTATTTTTTATCTGCCCTAGGGGTAAGGATACGTGCCCCAACAGGATCCTTAAAAATGTCTATATGTCTGGTCATGCCTTTCAACATGGGCAACATGTGTGTAGACTTGTGTGGTGTGCAGTGTCTCAAAAAGGAAATCCTCTTCAAGGGATTCTTTATGTAGCGGGACTCCATGGTAAGTAGCAGCCCTACTTAACAAATCAACAAATCGTACACTGTCAGCTGGTGGAGAGGCCTGGTAGGATCTGTGTCTGGGTCGTTGTCAGTGGGAGAATCAGTATTATAGTCATCCCACGGTCTCCAGGCTGATCATCGTCATTATCCCCATCACCCTGATTGTCAGGTGTGTGTGTGGTGGTGAGTACTCAGGTGAAGTTGGCACAGGTATAGTCTGGGGTAGAGCAGGTGGAGAAAGAGGAGGAGGGGAAGGATTTGTCCCGACAGTTCTCTTTTTCAATGGTATGTGGTATTCCTCTTCTGTAGTAGCACCTCTCTTTATAGTCACTTTAGTGGTGATATGTCCAGTCTTAGGGTGTATAACCAGAATTTTTAGTTTCGGATCCGGTTTGTGGAGCGAATCACCGAAAGCTTGCTTTTTAGGTGACTTCAGCGTTTCCGTGTGTTTCGGCTCCGAATGTTTCGGTGCCGATGATTTCTTGGCCGGAGTTTTGGGATCCGAAGTTTGTTTCTGTGCCGACGGAGGCTGTTTGTTGCCAGATTTCTTCTTCAACTCCGAAGTCTTTGGCTCGGTGCCAGATTTGGCATGGGGCTTTTCGGAGCCAGAAGGCTTTTTACTAGGCTTCGGTGCCGAGCCTGAAGGCGGGGCTTCGGAAGCTTGATCTCGGTGCCGACCGGGGCTCGAGGGCGTTCGTTGGTCCGAAGCCTTTTTCTTCGATGGAAGTGGGAGGTGGGGTGAGGTAGAGACTGTACTCACGGTACGTTGTCCATGCGGGATGTCTTCATTCTTGTCGGAGCTGTGCTCGGAAATGAAGATATCTTCCTGTTCTTCATCAGCTCTGATGGACTCGCCGCCTTCCTCCTCCTCAGATTCTGGTTCAAAGAGGTCCGGAATGGAGTATGTCTGTTGTCTCTGCATGTCGAGTCGTCGGGCCCGACGATTGCGAAGAGTCTTCTTGGAGCGGAAAGCTCGGCACGCGTCGCAGTGTTCTCTGTGATCGGGTGACAAACACAAGTTGCACACCTCGTGTGAGTCAGTGCGCGGGTATTTCGCGTGGCACCGAGGACAGAACTTGAAATGACTTCGTTCCATCGACTGAGTCGAACCAGGGGCTAGGCCCGACGGCCTACCACGAGCTTTCCGATCGAAATTGGCTTTAGGAAGCACGATCCGCAAAGGGAAACGCGATCGGAAACAATACTGCAGAGTGTGAATGTAATACGTGCCGAGAAGGACCGAAGGATCGACATCGAACCGGAGCGCATCGAGTTACATCCGAACCCAATGGCGGAAAAAACAATCTGAAGATGGAGTCGATGACCATGCGCACTATCACCTGAGGGAGAAGTCCCCTACCTCGTGACTAGGGAAAACTTCTTCCAGAAAAACAAAGTGCAAACATCTGGACCCAACACTAGATGGCGATCTTATGCAAAGCATGTGATCTACAGCTCACATGCCTCGAATAGCAGTTTTCCATCTGAGAAATTGCAGTTCACATTTGTGCAATGGCTCAAAGGGTGGACCCATTAGTCTGGTGAGAACAATGTTGAGATTCCATACTGGAGCAGGTAGATGTCTCGGGGGGGAATTACTCTTTTGAGTCCCTCCATAAAGGCTTTGATAACAGGCACTCTAAAAATAGATAGATGTTGCGTATTCTGGAGGTATGCAGCTATTGCAGCCAGGTGTAAACGTATTGACGTGTATGCTAAATTGGAACGTTGTAGATGTAACAAATGGCATATAATGTTTTGGACAGAAGCATCAAGCGGGTTGATGTGGTTGTTACAGTAAATTCCACACTGCTTCCACTTTGCTGCATAGCACGCTCTTGTGGTAGGATGTCTAGCTTCCTTGATAATATTGATACAGCCTGGCGGTAGATTAAGATAGCCAAACTCCAAGACTTCAGGAGCCAGATCGCCAGATTGAGTTGACTGGGGTCTGGATGTCTTATGTCTCCATGGCTCTGTGTGAGGAGATTGGGTGTAAGACGTAGTTTTTGATGAGGAACTACTGAGAGTTCCAACATGGTTGTGAACCATGGTTGACGTGCCCATGTGGGAGCAACTAGGATTAGTGTCAGGGACGCTTGTTAGAGTTTCCGAACCACTAATGGAATGAGTGGGAGAGGCGGAAAAGCGTAAGCAAATCTCCCTGACCAGTTCATCCATAGCGCATTGCCTTTGGACAATGGGTGTGGATACTTGGCCGCGAAGTTTGGGCATTTTGCGTTTAAGTGCGTGGCGAACAGGTCTATGTCCGGAAAGCCCCACATTTGAAAGAATGGGAGGAGAACTTGAGGGTGTAGTTCCCATTCGTGGATTTGCTGTGTCTGACGACTTAGCAGATCTGCCACCTGATTGTCTACTCCTGGGAGGTGTTCTGCTAGGAGATAGATTTTGTGATGAATGGCCCACCTCCAGATGTCCTGGGCTAGGTGGGACAGTTGGAGGGAGTGTGTTCCAACCGTTTTTGTATGTAATACATAGCTGTCATGTCTGTACGAACCAGGACAGCTTTGCCCGCTAGATGGGTTTGAAACGCCTTGAGGGCTAGAAATATGGCCATAAGCTCTAAATGGTTGATGTGGAGCAACTTTTGTTGGTGACTCCACAGGCCTTGTATTGTGTGTTGCTGTAGATGAGCACCCCAGCCAGTTAGAGACGCGTCCGCTGTTAGTAGTGTCTGTGGAACCGGGTCTATGAAGGGCCGTCCTTTTGACAGATGTGTGTTCCACCACTGCAGAGAGCGATGAGTACGGCCGCTTACCAACACTAGATCGGTTAATAGACCGCGACACTGGTTCCACTGACTGGCTAAGCATTCCTGAAGCGGACACATGTGGAGTCTGGCATACGGGACGATCATGATGCAAGATGCCATCATACCCAGCAGTTGCATGCAAGCCCGAGCTGGAAGAGATTGATTGGGTTGAAACTGAAGAACCAAAGCCTGAATGTTGAAAATTCTGGCTGCGTTGGGAAACGCCAGAGCTTTTTGAGTATCTAAAGTGGCTCCAAGTTAGTTTTGAATATTGGCTGGCTGAAGATGTGACTTTGGCACATTAACTGTGAACCCTAGTCGATGTAGTAACTTGATGGTTATGGAAGTGTATTTGAGACACTGTTGGTACGTACTGGCTTTGATGAGCCAATCGTCTAAGTATGGGTAGACATGGATGCTTTGTCTCCTTAGATGAGCAGCTACTACTGCCAAACATTTTGTGAAGACTCTGGGGGCAGTGGTGTAAGAAAGTGGCTCTGTATATACTGAACTAAAGTAAGGTTCAGTGTGCACAGAGTCCACAGTCCCCAGAGGTTTGGCAGAGGCTAAAGTTAGATATAACCTTACTCTCTAAAGTGGTAGCTTGGTCGAGCAGTAAGGCAGTATCAGAGGACAGTGTAAAGCATTTGTTGTACACACTCAGTCAGCAAATGGTCTCACACACTCAAGAACTGAACTCTAGGCCAATTGTTTTGTATATAAAAATATATTGTTTTATTTTAGAACCACAAGTAGGTATAAAAATACTTTCTCAGAATGAGACGCTTTAGTTATATACTTTCAATACACAATAGACTTTTAAATGCAATAGCTACAGTTGTTGCAATAGGCAACACAATTCAAACACAATCATAACATTGAGCTCAATGGGGATTTTTAAGTAAATGCAATATCAATTACTTTGCGTATGATTTTCTTACTCGGGGCTGGATCCTGGATTCAGCCCTGGTGCATTTCCTGTAAACAGTTGGAAGAAATCGTTTTTGTTACACAGGCGATTTTTAAGGAATATTTGTTTGTTTTGAAAATCGACACTTAGAAGAATTTCTGGAGAAAACCAGGCAATGTTATCCTATGGAGGAAAATCAAGTTATCGGTAAGTACAGTTGTAATTGCTTTTCAGGGTCAGTGCTGGGCACCAAGATCCAGCACTGGGATCTCTCCTGATAACAGGTGAGTAATTTCGTTTTCGTTGATCGGACGATTTTTAGTGAATATTTTAAAGTTTCAAAACTCGACACTTAGAAGAAATTTCAGTGTAAACCAGTCAATGTTACCCTATGGAGAAAATGTAGGTTATCGGCTTTCGGGTAAGTACTCGACTGGCAGAGTTAAGGTTCTGGGCATAGACTCAGGGGTCTCCCAGGGTCAGGTAGGTACAGTTGGTACAACCTCAGCGGCACAGGGGTGGCCCGGTGCAGAGTGAGTTAGGCCCAATGTTAGCCTATGGCGGGCAGGGGCCCTTGGTTGGTGGCTGCTAGCAGGCAGGCCACACGGCTGTGGGAGCTGGGCTCCTGGTCACTTACACAGGGCAAGTGGGGAAGTAGAATAGGATAGGTGTTGCACTCCTAGGGGCACTCGGGCGGCTGGGTGCAGGGTGCTTTGAGCCGTCGGGCGCTCAATGTATTTCAATGGAGAAGCTGGAAGTTGAACAAAGGCTGCAAGCTCGGGGACGGAGATTCTTCAGGTGCGACCACCACTTCGAGAGGTAAGTTGGGTAGTTGGAGGATAGGTAGGCACCCGGAGTTGGGCACAGGGGCCGCAGGGCGCCGGGTGCAGGGGTGTCTTTTCGCGTCGGGAAATCTTACCCTCTGCTGGTCGCGGTTGGAAGGGTCCCTGGTTCTGGGGCTGCAGGCGTCGTCAGGAGCGTCGAGGAGGGTCCTTGGGTGCCGGATTCTGGCTCACAGTCGCCGGGGGGACGTCCTCGTGGTCTTTGTCCACTCGGGCACAGGCCGGGCTCGGCTTGTGCAGAGTGTGCAGGAGTCGCGGTTCCTTGCTGGCACCAGGGGTTTGTTACTTGCTTTGAGCAGTACCACTGCTCGTGGGAGTCCCAGTCTTTTAGAGTCACAAGGCAGTCAGGTCCTCCGGGGTTTTCGAGGTTGCTGACCACTGGAGACGCCGGGGTTTAGCAGGAGCAGGTTCGAGGGTCGACAGGCCTGTAGGGCTGGGGCCAAGTCAGTTGGTGTCTTCCTCTTTTTAGCAGCTGCACGGCAGGTCTTCTTTCTTCTGGTTCTTCTTGCTTGTTTCGGGATCTGAGGAAGGAAGGTTCAGGGTGCCCCTAAATACTAGATTTAGGGGTGTTACAGGTAGGTAAAGGGCAGGGACCAATGGGTCCCTTCCCTGGGGTGGGTACACCCTCTATCCTGCCACTCCAGTGGGAGGGGGGCAGGAGCCTAGTGTAGGAAAGTGGGTTTCTGTTGCAGTAACCCCCCCACTTTTTGCCTGATAACTGATGCACTTTTCCTTGGTGTGCCCTGGATCCCTGCCAATCAGGTACCCAGGGCCTGTGTTCCTTCCCTAAAAACTGTACTCAGCCTAAACCCAATTGGCATCTCTGGCCACAGGTAAGCCCCTGGTAAATGGTACCCTAGGTACCCAGGGCACTGTGACCAGAGAAGACCCCTAAGGGCTGCAGCACTTATTGTGCCACCCTTAGAGGCCCTGTACCCTGACACACACACACACTGCCCTTGCAGGCTGAGTGTCTTGGTGCAGAACAAAACAGAGAGTCGACATGGCACACATCCCTGTGTGCCATGCCCACAAACACACTGCCCTGGCATACCTCAGTCACCCCTCTAGCTGGGTGCCCTATGCCAGTGGTGAGGGCACAGGTGCATGAGCCCTGTGCCCCTACAGTACCCAGGCCCATTCCTGGGCACTGTAAGTGCAGGGCTGCCATTCCGAGTATATGGTGCTGGGAGGTCGTCAGCACGTACTCCACAGCACCATGATGGCTGCACTGAAGACTGAGAAGTTTGGTATCAAACTCCTCAGCACAGTAAACCCACACTGATGCCAGTGTGGGATTTACTGTAAAATGCACGTCAGAGGGCAACTTAGAGTTACCCCCTGAACCTAACCTACAATCCACGTCTTGTCTGAGGGGCTGCCTAGGCTGCCACACAGCAGACATGTTGCTGGACCCCTGGGTAGAGAGCCATCCGCTCTCCCGGGCCTGCAACAATGCACGTCCTGGGTGAGGTGCTAGGCCCCCTCCCCCAGGATGGGCAGGGGAAGCTTCAAAGGCATTCCGCCTTGTGAGCTTCCCCAGACCACTTGCT
Source organism: Calotriton arnoldi (assembly GCA_963921515.1). NCBI lineage: Eukaryota > Metazoa > Chordata > Amphibia > Caudata > Salamandridae > Calotriton > Calotriton arnoldi. The sequence goes on along the minus strand of CAWUFW010000555.1, from coordinate 671,360 downwards.
GTACTCAGCAACTGGTCCCCACCGGTTCCTCCCCATCCTGGTGGGAAGACTGGAGGGAAACACCAAGGGAGGAAAGGGGGTGTGCCACCCTCTGCCAACCCCACCCCTCAGGTGGGGGAGGCGAGGTGAAGCACATCTCCGGGCTCTCGCCATCTTGAAGATGGGGAGCCCTGCCCAATCAGGACTAGGCTCCTGCCCCCTCCCACAGGAGAGTGGCAGGATAGGGGTGTACTCACTCCCAGGGCAGGGACCCATTGGTCCCTGCCCTTTACCTACCTGTAACGCCCCTAAATCTAGTATTTAGGGGCACCCTGAACCTTCCTTCCTTAGATTCCCACAACCTAAGAAGAAAAAGGACGAAAGAAGACGCCCAGCAGAGGAGACTGCAGAGAACAACTGACTTGGCCCCAGCCCTACCGGCCCGTCTGCAGTTTCCAGAGATCCTGCGCCAAAAATAGTCTTGTCCTGCAGCCAGCGACCTCCAGAACCCCAGGGAGGACTGACTGCCTTCAACAAAGACCGGATCTCCTGTGAACAGCAGCTCTGTTCAAAAGAAACACCAAACAAAGACTCCGAGCCTGCTGAGGAGAAAGAAACCCGACGCCTGGAACCACCACTGCACCCGTCGCCTACAGCCCGAGTTCAAGTGGCCCACCGGTCCCAGCGAGGTCCCCCAGCTCTCCAGAGTCCGAGTCCACCGTGGGTTGACCCCTCCAGGACTCCCCGACGTCGCCTGCAGCCTCTGCACGGAGAACCCCCAACCGCGAGTGGCCCGGTAAGGTGAAATCCGACCTCAAAAGACACCCCTGCATCCAGACGCCCTGCGCCCTGGAGAAAGGAACCCGACGTGCACCTACGTCCCCGAGCCCTCCAACTTACCTGCCCAGCTGTTGGTTCCTCCTGGAAGTCTTCCTGGACCGAGCCTGCAGCTGAAAACCAAAACCGAAAATTTCCATTGAAATCAACAGGGCACCCGACCTCAAAACAGCACTCTGCACCCGGCCGCCCTAGTGCCGCTGAGGGTGCCTCTTTGGTGCTAACTTGGTCCCCAACGTGCCCTGAGCTTAACCCTAGGAGCTTTGCTCCCACAACCCCGTGGCCTGCTTGCAAGCCGCCACCAACCGGAGTCCCCTATCCTCCATAGGATAACATTGGGCCTCAACACTCTGCACCCGGCCGCCCTAGTGCCGCTGAGGGTGCAACAACAGTGCATCACTGACCCTGGGAGACCCCTGAGTCTAACCCCAGAACCCTAACTCAAAAGACCGATTACTTACCTCGAGACCGATAACTCATTTTTCCTCATAGGATAACATGGACACTTTTTCTTCCAAAAGTTTCTAAGTGTCGACTTTTGAAAACAAGAATATTCTTTAAAAATCGTACAGACTACCAAAACGTAATTACTTACCTGTTTTAAGTAAATGTCCCAGGGCTGAACCTAGGAGTCCAGCACTGGATTACAAAAGTAACGTTAAAAGTAACTTACCGGCGAATTGAATTTTCTTACATAGGGATCCATTGACTGGTTTTCTGTGAAATTTCTTCTAAGTGTCCACTTTTGAAATACCAAAATATTGCTTAAAAATCACAACAGTAACGAATTCCGAATTACTCACCTACTATCAGGAGAGACCTCAGTACTGCATCTTTTAGTCCAGTACCGACCATGAAAAGTAATTTTTACCGTACTTACCAGTAACTGGAAATTCCTCTCATAGGATATCATTGCCTGCTTTTTGTTGAAAAAGTTTCTAAGTGTCGATTTCTGAATCATACAAATATTCTTTAAAAATCGTACAAACTACAAAAACGTAATTACTTACCTGTTTTAAGTAAATGTCCCAGTGCTGAACCTAGGAGTCCAGCACTGGATTACAAAAGTAACGTAAACATACTTTGCTTGCAAACTGTATTTCCTTCCCTAGGATAACATTGGTAATTTTACCCAGAAAAGTTTCTAAGTGTCAACTTTTGAAATACAGTAATATTCCTCAAAAATCACTACCATAACCAAAACGCTTTTTCTCACCTGTTTACAGGAAGTGTCCCGGGACTGAATCCAAGATCCAGTCCCGTGGTTAGAAAAGTAATCCAAAAAGTAATCTATTGCATTTAACCAGAAATTTCCATTGAGCTCAATGTATAATTGTGTTTAAAATTGTGTTGCATATTGCAACAACTGTAACTATTGCATTCAAAAGTCTATTGCCAATTGAACAGTAGTTAACTAAAGCATCTCATTCTGAGAAAGTATATTTTGACACCCATTGTTGGTTCTAAAATAAAACAACTATATTTTTATATACAAACCATTGGCCTAGAGTTCAGTTCTTGAGTGTGTGGCTTCATTTGCTGACTGAGTGTGTACAACAAATGCTTTACACTGTCCTCTGATACTGCCTTACTGCTCGACCAAGCTACCACTTTAGAGAGTAAGGTTATATCTAACTTTAGCCTCTGCCAAACCTCTGGGGACTGTGGACTCTGTGCACACTGAACCTTACCTTGGTGCAGTATATACAGAGCCACTTTCTTACACCTAGTCCTGATTGGGCAGGGCTCCCCATCTTCAAGATGGCGAGAGCCCGGAGATGTGCTTCACCTCGCCTCCCCCACCTGAGGGGTGGGGTTGGCAGAGGCTGGCACACCCCCTTTCCTCACTTGGGGTTTCCCGCCAGTCTTCCCGCCAGAGTGGGGGCTAGAACCGGTGGGGACCATTTGCTGAGTACAGCAAGTGGTCTGGGGAGGCTCACAAAGGCGGCATGCCGTTGAAGCTTCCCCTGCCCATCCTGGGGAGGAGACGTAGCACCTCGCCCAGGACGTGCATTGTTGCAGGCCCGGGAGAGCGGATGGCTCTCTACCCAGGGGTCCAGCAACATGTCTGCTGGGTGGCGGCCTAGGCAGCCTCTCAGGCAGGACGTGGATTTGTGGGTTAGGTTCAGGGGGCAACTCTAAGTTGCCCTCTGTCGTGCATCTTACATTAAATCCCACACTGGCATCAGTGTGGGTTTAATGTGCTGAGAAGTTTGATACCAAACTTCTCAGTCTTCAGTGTAGCCATCATGGTGCTGTGGAGTTTGTGATGACGACCTCCCAGCACCATATACTCTTAATGGCAGCACTGCACTTACAGTGCCCAGGAATGGACCTGGGTACTGTAGGGGTACAGGGCTCATGCACCTGTACCCTCAGCACTGGCATAGTGCACCCAGCTAGAGGAGTGACTGAGGTATGCCAGGGCAGTGTGTTTGTGGGCATGGCACACAGTGATGTGTGCCATGTCGACACTCTGTTTTGTTCTGCACCAAGACACTCAGCCTGCAAAGGCAGTGTGTGTGTGCGTCAGGGTACAGGGCCTCTAAGGGTGGCACAATAAGTGCTGCAGCCCTTAGAGGCCTTCCCTGGTCACAGTGCCCTGGGTACCATTTACCAGGGGCTGACATATGGCCAGAGATGCCAATTGGGTTTAGGCTTCAATACAGTTTTAGGGAAGGAACACAGGCCCTGGGCACCTGATTGGCAGGAGCCCAGGGCACACTCAGTCAAAGTACATCAGCAATTCAGCAAAAAGTGGGGGCATACCATGCAAGAAAGATGGCACTTTCTCACAAGTGGTGACTCCGAATGGGAGTACCTTTAACTGGTAATGTTGGCCCGCTAGCACAAACCTGAGAAATTTGCGATGAGCAGGGTGGATTGGAATATGAAAGTAGGTGTCCTTTAAATCTAGAGTGGACAGAAAGTCGCCTTTTTACAAAAGAGGTAGTACCTGTTGAAGTGTTACCATGTGAAAACGGTCTGACTATGTAAAAATGGAGTTCTCTAAGATTGGTCTGAGAGACCCGTCCTTTTTTGGTATTTGGAAGTAAAAGGAGTACACGCCCGAACCTTGGTGTTGTAGTGGTACGGGCTCTATAGCTCCTTTTAAAAGTAGAGACTATCTCTTGTTTGAGGAGGTGTAGATGATCCGGTGAGAGTTTGTGACACTTTGGGGGAATGTTTGGAGGAGTGTTGATGAACTTCAGGCAGTAACCAGAACGGATAATTTATAGAACCCACTTGTCTGTTATTATTGTCTGCCAAACTGGTAGGAAATTTGACAGTCTTCCCCCGACAGGTGTTAGGTGGTCGGGGGGGAAGGAGAAGTGAGTCACTGTTTTGTATTGGACGAAGAGGTGCGTGTGTTTGAACCTCTACCTCTTCCCTTACCGTTGTTTCCTCTGTAGCCCCCTCTGAAGTAGTACTTAGAGCCAGAGGCTTGGTTATTACCCTTGTAGGTGGAAGAATTTTCTGAGGAATTGGACCCCGCTCGATAAAAAGAGCGTCGAAAGGAACCACAGCCTTGTGGTGACTGAAGCGCCCCTACGGATTTGGCCACCTCAGTGTCTTTCTTCATCTTTTCCAGTGAAGAGTCTACCACTGGGCCAAAAAGGTGTTCCTTATCAAAAAATGTGTTTAAGATAGAGGTTTAAACCCAGAGATATGTAGCCAGGCGTGCCTTCTTAAAAGGACACTGGTATTTACTGCTCTGGCAGCTGTGTCTGCAGCATCGAGGGAGCACCTGATTTGATTGTTGGAAATAAGTTGTCCCTCCCTTATCAGGTCTTCAGCTTTAGATTTATGTTCTTGGGGTAGATATTGGATCAATTGTTCCATCACGTCCCAATGCGCACGGTCGAATCTAGCTAGCAACGCTTGTGTTGGATATGCACCAGAAGTTTGCTGCCTGAGATGCGACTCTTCCCAGAAGCATCAAGAAGCTTAGATTCCTTATCTGGGGGTGGAGCATCTCCTGTGGTTTGGGAGTTAGCACTCTTGCGTGCGTTAGACACTACTTGCAAGTCCAACGGTAAATGTCCCCGAATGTACGCTGGGGTCCGATGGTGCTGACTTATTTTTTGTCTACCCTAGGGGTAATGATACGTGCCCTGACAGAATCACTAAATATATTATCCACAAGTCTGATCATACCCTTGAGCATTGGTAAAGTGTGTGATGACTTTTGAGTAGTGCTAAGGGTCTCGAAAAGGAAATCCTCTTCGAGGGAATCTTTGCAGAGCTGCAACCCATGGTAATGGACAGCCCTACGCAGCAATTCAATGCAACCTACACGGTCGTTTGGTGGAGAAGATTTGGTAGGATATAAGTCAGGATCATTGCCTGTTGGCGAGTTAATGTTATAGTCGTCCCATGGGTCTGCAGGTATTGGCCGACTATCATCATCCCCATTATCATCCCCATCATCCTGGTTGTCAGGTGTATGTGGTGAACGCTCAGGTGAAGTAGGTACAGGTATAGACTGTGGAGAAGGAGGAGATGGGATAGGAGGAGGAAGAGGAGGGGAAGGGTTAGTTCCGACATTTCTCTTCTTCAAAGGAATGTGAAATTCCTCTTCAGCCTCAGTTCTTTTTAGAGTCACTGTGGTGGTATGTCCAGTTTTTGGATGAATGTACAGCATTTTCTGTTTTGGGTCGTTTATCGAGCGGATCGTCAAAACAGTGCTTTTTTTGTGAATTTAGTGCCTGCGGTTTTTTCGGCGCCGGAGGTTTCGGTGCGGAGGGTTTAGGAGCTGGTGTTTTCGGATCCGAAGCGTGTTTCGGTGCCGAGTGTTGTGGGTCGGAGCCGGACTTAGATTTCGATCCCGAAGATTTCAGCTCAATGCCCGATTTGGCGTGAGGTTTTTCGGAGCTGGAAGGCTTTTTAGTAGGCTTCGGAGCCGGGCCAGAAGGCGGGGCGTCAGAAGCGGGGTCTTGGTGCTGACCGGAGCCAGAGGGCGCAGGTTGGTCCGGAGCCTTCTTTTTCAGATGAGGTGGATTTCGGGGCGAGGGAGGATCTGTACTTACAGTACGCTGTCCATGTGGGGTGTCTTCATCCTGGTCGGAGCTGTACTCTGAAACGGAGATCGGTTCCTGTTCCTCCTCGGCCCCGATAGCACCTACCTCGTGACTGGAAAGACTTCTTCGAAGAAAAACAAAGTGCAAACATCCGGACCCAACACCAGATGGCGATCTATGCATAGCATATGATCTACAGCTCATATGCCTCGAACATGAAGTTACTGGTTTACAGGTAAGTACTTTGTTGTGGGAGTTGGTATTTTGGGGCGAACACCAGGGTTCCCCCAAGGTCAAGGATGCACTCTTCAAGCACCTTCAGCAGCACTAGGGTGGCAGGGTGCAGAGTGCTCATGCCCAATGATATCCAATAGGGGAAAGGTGGCCTCCGGTTGGTGGCTGCTCACGACCAGGCTACAAGGTTGTGGGAGCAAAGCTCCTGGCTCAGGGCAAAGGGGGATCCGATTTAGCACACAAAATATCCTCCGGGGCTGCACAGGGGCGGCCGGGTGCAGGGTCCTTGTTTGGCATTGGGTGCCCTGTTGGTTTCAATGGGGATTCTCCGGTTGCAACAAACAGCAGGCTCGAGGACAAAGATCTTCTGGAGGTGACCACCGGTTGGAGAGGTATGTTGGGATGCCTGGGGATGCTGGGACACCGTCGGTTGGGCCACCCAAGGCCATGGGATGTCGGGTGCAGGGTTGTCTTTAGTAGTCAGGTTCTTAACACCTCCACTCGTGGTCGGACGGGATCCTCCATAAAGGGGCTGCAGCGGTCGTAGAGAGGGTCGAGGCAGGTCAGAGATCACCAGATCTCAGGTCAGGATCGCCGGGGAGACCACCTCGTGGTGTTGGTCCACTCGAACTCTGGCCGTGGGTGTCGGGTGCAGAGAGGTGGAGACTCGTGGATTTGGCCGGCGCCAGAGTTTGTGGGTGAGCAAATCCGGTGCTCACTGGTGTAGGAAGCTGGCTCTGTATATACTATACCAAAATGAGGTATAGTGTGCACAGAGTTCAGTGGAACCCCAAAGGTATGCAGAGGTAAAAGTAGATAGCACCTTACTCTCTATTTGTGGCAGTGTGGGCGAGCAGTAAGGCTTTATCAGAGGGTGGTGTCAAGCACTTGTTGTACACACTCAATCAGCAAATGATGTCACACACTCAAAGACTGAACTCAGACCAATTTTGTTTGTATCAAAAATAGTATTAAGTTATTTTATTTCTAGAACAAAGCCAAGCCTAGCACAGGTAAATGAAACAATTGATTTGCAAAATCTTATGCAGTGTTTTACAATTGAATGCAGGTTCAAATGCATTGATTAAAATACATGTAGGTTAAAATGTCAAAATTACTTTTCAGATTACTTTTTAGATTACTTTTTCTACTCAGTGTGATATGCCTAGATATCACACTGGGACATTTCCTAGAGAAAAGGTAAGTAAAATCAGTTTTGCACAGTTGTAGTTTTTCAGGTTTTCATACAAATCAACTCCACACTTGAAACATTTTTCAAGGGAAAACAGTCAATGTATTTCTATGGAGAAAAAAGTAGTTATCGGTTAACAGGTAAGTACTCAGTCTTTGGGGTTGAGTTTCTGAGGTTAGAACAAGGGTTCCACCAAGGTCAAGGATGCACTCTCAAAGCACCCTCAGTGGTACTAGGGCGGCCGGGTGCAGAGTGCTGAGGTCCAATGTTATCCAATGGGGATAGGGGACCTCCGGTTGGTGGCTGCTCACTGGCAGGCTACAGGGTTGTTGGAGCAAAGATATAGGTGTTAGGCTCAGGGCAAAGGGGGATCCGAATTGGCATCCAAAGTGCACCCGCAGCGGAGGCTGGGTGCAGGGTGCCGTTTTGGCGTCAGGTGCCCTGTTGATTTCAATGGGGATTCTCCGGTTTCAACAAAGACTGCAGGCCCGGGGACGAAGAGCTTCTGGAGGTGACCACCGGTTGGAGAGGTAAGTTTGGATGCCTGGGCATGCTGGGACACAGTCAGTTGGGCCACCCAAGGCCATGGGACTACGGGTGCAGGGGTGTCTTTAGGTGTCGGGTTTTCTTACCAGCTACGGTCGCGGGGATCCTCCAGAAAGACTGTAGGCGTCGTGGAGAGGGTCGAGGCACATCAGAGAACACCAGATCTCAGGTCAGGATCGCCGGGTAGATCCTGTGGTATTGGGCCACTTTAACTCAGGCTGTTGGGTGCAGAGTGGTGCAGACTCGCAGATTTGGCAGGAGCCAGAGGGTGAACGAATCTAGTGTTCACGGGAGACAAAGTCTTTGGGGTGGAAGGCAGGGCAGGTCCTTCGGGTTCTTGAGGCTGAAGGCTGCAGGACACACCGGGATTTCGCTTCTGCAGGTTCGAGGTGGGGACAGGCTGGCTGGCTCCAAGTCAGTGGGCGTCCTCTTCTTAGCTTTAGCAAGGCTTCTTCGGTCCTTCTTTTCTTCTTAGTCGGTTCTTGTCTGAGGAGGCAAGGTTCAGGGGCGCCCCTAAATACTAGATTTAGGGACTTTACAGGTAAGTAAAGGTTGGGCCCAATGGGTCCCTTCCTTGGGGTGGGCACACCCCCTATTATGCCACCCTCCAGTGGGAGGGGGGCATATGCCTCACTCTGGTTGGCTGGGTTCCCCCATCTGCAAGATGGCGGGGACAGAGTTGTGCTTCACCTCGCCTCCCCCACCTGAGGGGTGGGGTTGGGGAAGGTGGGAACACCTTCCTTCCTCACTTCGTTTTCCCGCCGATTCTCCCGCACAAAGTGGGGGTCAGAACCAGTGTGGGCCAGTTGCTGGAAGCAGCAAATGGCTGGAGCAGCTCACAAAAGGGGCAAGTCTTTGAAGCTTCCCCTACGTGGACCCTGCCCATCCTGGGGGAGAAGGCTTGGCAACTCATGGATGTGCATTGTTTCAGAACGCCCAGAGCGGGAGGCTCTCGACCCAGGGATCCAGAAACATGTCTGGTGGTGGTAGCTGAAAGCAGCCACTCAGCCTGGACACTAGTGGTAGGTCGTTTTTCAGGGGGCATCTCTAAAATGCCTTCCGAGTGCATTTTTCATTAAATCCCACACTGGCATCAGTGTGGGTTTAATGTGCTGAGAAGTTTGATACCAAACTTCTCAGTTTTCAGTGTGGCCATTATGGTGCTGTGGAGTTCGTAATGACAAGCTCCCAGCACCATATACTCTTAATGGCAGCACTGCACTTATGTCTAAGAATGGACTTGGACACTGTAGGGGTAAGGGCTCATGCACCCTCACCACTGGTATAGTGCACCCAGCTAGAGGGGAGACTGACCTATGCCAGGACAGTGGGTTGTAGTCATGGCACACAGGGATGAGTGCCATGTCGACTTCACTTTGTTCTACACCAAAACACGCAGCCTGCAAAGGCAGTGTGCGAGTGTAATGGTACAGGGCCTCCAAGGGTGGCACAATAAGTGCTGCAGCCCTTAGAGGTCTTACCCGGTCAGAGTGCCCTGGGTACCTGTGGTACCATTTACCAGGGGCTGACCTGTGGCCAGAGATGCCAATTGGGTTTTGTTATCAATGCAGAGTTAGGGAAAGGACATAGGCCCTGGGTACCCGATTAGCATGTGCCCAGGGCATACTCAGTCAAAGCACATCAGCAATTCAGCAAAAGGTGGGGGCAACCATGCAGAAAGAGGGCACTTTCTCACATTATTGCAACAATTTTTACAATCCACACTGGATATACACTATTGAGTTAAGGCCTGCCCACAATACATCCTCGTCATCATTTATTACAGTTTTTCGAGGTTTTCAGAGAAATAGGTAAATGTTGTACTAATAACCAATGTGGATTGTAAACATTGTTGTACTAAACATCTATTTATCCTCACTTTGTAGTCCTTTTCCTTTCCCCATCTACTGCACAAACGAGCACTACTCTTTCACACCCCTTTCTTTTTAGCAACCTCTTGATTGATATACACTTGGTAATGTCTTTACCTTTTCTGTTTAAGAATAAAAATACGAAGTACCTTAAAGAAAAACAGTTAGCGTCTTAATTTTAATTTTCCAGGTGCATATTTGAAAATGTTATTTTGTCATGTATTAATTACCATGTGCGGATTCCTTCATCCATGAAATTGTATACGAATTCTAAACCTCATTGACTTGATGCGTGCCAAATGAGTCTAGGACCATCTGTTATTTATATTACACTCCATTGTGTAGGCAGACAGGCTGGCATCTCCTCCAGAGAGAAAACCTGTTGTAGAACCGGTTTTCAAGGAGGAGTGGCTCATTACGCTGGGTGAAACCTAGGGGTGTGCCCAGATCTTTGCACAAAGGAAGAAGACCGGAGCCATCTTGTATTCCGGCAGAGATGGGTACTTCTGGGATTGTTTCTGGCCAAACTCCCATGAAGTGATGTAAAGTGGGTTGGGTTGCCCCATGAGAACGAAATGGTTACTTACCAGTAGGAGTAGTTTTGCAGCTTGAAGAATTTTCTGGATTCACATGCTGTGCATTATTCCGCCATCTAGTGGTTGGATCCGGAATAGTCCTTGTTTTTTTCTTGTTTTGGTCGCTGTCTACCACCATTTGGTGCCAGGTACGTCCCCTGTGTGACGTCAGACGGCGCCCTGGAGGTCGTTGCGTGTGGTAGCCATCTTCAGATTCTTTTTTTTTCTGTCTGTGTTCTTAGTTAGAAGTCCTGTTGATGGTTTAGATAATTACTGTAAATTTCTTCCTCACCGGTTTGTTTTACTCGCAGGGGAGGTCAGGTGGGTCGCATGAGAATCTTCAAGCTGCAAAACTACTCCTACTGGTAAGTAACCATTTTCGTTTTGCAGCGTGAATCCTTTTCTGGATTCACATGCTGTGCATCAGATTACATAGCGGTTTCTCCCATCTTGGGGAGGCTGTGGTAAGAGGAAGACTTTGCGAACAGGTGTTGGAGTACTTTCTGTCCTATTTGTGCTTCCTTATTCATTTGTATGTCCACACAGTAATGCTTTGTTACTCTTGTGGAGTGAGCTGTTGGTTGTGTTAATTCCTTATTAGACAGGGCATAGCATATTTGGATAGCTTGGACTATCCATCGTGAGATTGTTGCCTTTGTGACAGGCGATCCTGTGTTGGTGTGTGCGTAAGCCACAAACAACTTTGTATTTTCGCGTTTTTTCTGTTCTTTGTAAGTAGTAAAGTAGTGCCATCCTTACATCCAGGGTATGGAGGCTTCTTTTTCTCTTAGTTTTTGGGTTTTAGAAGACCGGGAGGAGGATATTATGGTCTAAGTGGTATTTGGATAACACTTTTGGCAGGAACTGTGGGTTTGTCTTTAAAATTACCCTGTCCTTGTGTATTTGCATGTATGGTTCCTGTATGGTTAATGCTTGTAACTCGCTTACTCTCCCGTAAGGAAGTTATGGCAATGAGAAAAGCTGTCTTTAGGGCGTTGTGCTTGAGTTCTGCCTTATGCATGGGCTCAAATGGTTTTGTCATTAGTTGCGTGAGCACTGTATTTAGACTCCACATGGGCAAAGGTGCTGTACTAGGGGGAGCAATTCTTTTTGATCCTTCTAGGAATCGTTTTATGAAAGGCATTGTGAAGAAGCTTTTGCATGCTCTTCCCCTGATGTATGCTAGGATAGCAGCGAGGTGCACCTTTATGCTTGAGTAGTTGATGTGGCTGTCTAGGAGATGTTAGATAGGAGATCCCGGTTTCTTGTGTGGTGATCGAATTTGAGTGTTTATTAGCTGTGCACCAGGAGGTGTATTGCTTCCATTTTGCGGCATATCATTTTCTTGTAGTTTGCTTTCTTGCCTCCTTTAGGATTTCCATTGTTCGTTGAGGCAGGTTGAGGTGGCCAAACTCTACGTATTCAGATGCCAGGCCGCTAGTTGTAGCGTCTTTGGCTCTGGGTGTAAGAGCAATAGGTCCTTGTATGTTTTGATCTGGATCATCCTTCCCCTGGAAAGTTGTAACAGGCTTGAGTACCATGTCTGTCTTGGCCAATGGGGCGCAATGAGAATTAGGTTTGTTCCTGGTTGTCTTGTCCTTTCTAGCACTCTTTGGATTAGGGGTATTGGAGGAAAAGCGTAGGCAAATGTCCCTGACCAGTTTAGCGACGGGGCATTCCCTCTTGAAAGGTGGTGTGGAAACCTCGAGGCAAAGTACTGGCGTTTCTTGTTCTGTATTGTTGCAAACAGGTCTATCACTGGTGTTCCCCAGAGATTGAAGATGTATTGTACTGTTTTGGGGTTCAGCTCCCATTCGTGGGATCAGTTTTCGGTCTGCTCAGCTGATCTGCTGTCATGTTGTGTACTCCTGGTAGATGTACTGTTTGCAAATTGATCACTTGGGATACTGCCCATTGCCAGATTTCCTGTGCTAGCTTGCTCAGTGGGAATGATTTTGTACCTCCCTGTTTGTTGAGGTAGAACATTGTTGTGGTGTTGTCTGTTTGGATCAACAGTTTTCCCCTGAATGCGTTTCTGGAACGCTTTCAGTGCTAGGAACACAGTTTTCATTTCTAAGTAGTTGATGTGTTTTATGGAATCCTGTTCGTTCCATTGACCACGTACTTTCAGTTGTTTGAGGTGCACTCCCCATCCGCTGAGGGATGCGTCTTTAGTGATGGTCACAGAAGGAGTTGGGGTCCTGAAAGGTCTGCTTTGTGCTATGTAGGATGCCCACCATTGTATTTCTGCTTGCAGCCTGTGAGTGTTTATTAAGCGAATTAAGTTGTTTTTGACTACATTACGCTCTAGCCCATTTAGATGAATTGTTCGTTTTCCCTTTTAGACCACAACCCTCTGGTGTGGGTCTTGTCGTCCATCATAACTGACTCCTCCACATTAATGGTTCTACTTGGATGCCCAATGAATTATCATTAGGATCGCTTGCGGTAAGCATAAGGTTGCTACTGCACTACAAGTTCTAAACTGGTGGAACACACCCTCTTGGCCTTAACTTGACCTTAAGGCTGTCACCACCTTTTCTTTTTGTCCTGATGAAGACCCGCCTCTGACGCCTAATCAGCTGCGCACACGCCAAGGGTCGAAACGTCGACGTTACAGTCACCCATAGTCCATCCAGTTCCCTGACCTGAATATAAAAGCAATATTATTGTCTGGGACACATGTACTAAGAAACGGACATGACAAATTCGTATTTTTCTTTGTCTATTTATGTTTATTCATGTAGGTTAACTGTATATAGCACTTTTCACGTATCACCACAAGTCACTTATTCCACATCGTAGTCACTTCTCTACTGTCGTATGGTTATGTATTGCAGACAGCCTTCATTATTGTATATAAACACAAAAATATTGAGTAAATAACTTTATTTTTGGTAAAATTGTTCGTGCTTTGGTGTGTTCTTTAATTGCAAATTATGATTAAGTCTGAAAAATTGAATGTTCAGATTGTAAGATATACATTGAGCAAAGCAATGGTCTTTCCCGACAGAACCACTTTTGTTTACAGATTGTACATACCCAGGTTCTGAGGGACACAGGGTTACCCCATTATCTTTAATGGTGCAGCCTGTGAGTGACAACCACTAGACCCTCCCAACTCCCTGTGGCTTGGGACCAGTTGTTGGTCAGCCATTCTTGAAATGGGTGCATGTGTAGGCGGGCGTGAGGAATGAGTGGCATGCATGATGCAATCATGCCCATAAGTTTCATGACCCTCCTCACTGTCAAGAAACTGACCCTTGTGGTAGAGTGATGTTTCTTGCTTTATTGCCTGTATTCTCTTCTGCATCTGGTACACCCACGCGTTTGAGTTTAGCCTTGCACCTTGGAAAGTCTTTTCTCTTTTCTGGCTTTGTGGATGACTTCTTGTGGTTTATAGAGAAACCTAGATCTTGCAGCGTGTGTATAGCTGTTTGAATATGCTTGAGGCATTTCTGTTTTGTGTTTTCCCTTGTGAGCTAGTCGTCTAGGTAGGGGTAAACGTGTATACCTTCTCTTAGGTGTGCCGCCACTCCGAAAGGGAGTACCTTGAATTGATAGTGCATTTCCCTGTGTAGGAACCGCAGGTATTTTCTGTGTTTTTCGTTCATAGGAATGTGTAAGTAGGCGTCTTTGAGGTCTATTGTTGCCATGTAATCTCTCCTTTGGATTTGGGGGATTATTTCTTTAAGTGTTGTGTTAGGATGAACTTGTTTATAAACCTTAGGTCCAGGATTGGCCTTCGTGATAGGTCCTGTTTGGGAATTAGGAAGTATGTGAATAGTTTCCTTTGAAACCCTGTTTTGGGACGAATTCTATTGCTCGTTTTTGCAGTAGTTCCTTGATTTCCAAATTTAACTGAATGAGTTCTTGTTTTAGGAAACTTTTTGTTCTTGGTGGGTTTGCAGGTGGTGTCTTTGTTAGTTCTATGCAATACCCGTATTTCACCAAATTTAATATCCAATTGTCTGTAGTGATTCTTTGGCACGGCTTGAAGAATTGTGATATTCTTCCCCCCACTGGTGTTTGATGTGGGTCCTCTTGTATTTGGGAGTCAATTTAAGCCGTTTCATCTTCCTCTAGAGGGCTGGCCTCTGCCCCTGTCTTGTAAGGGCTGCTTGGGGGTTGTTGTTGCCAACCTTGGTATCCTGATTGTTGGCCTGTTTGTTGTCCGTTCCCTTGGCCTTGTTGCTGTTGTAACATTTGCGGTCCTTGGCCAAATGCACCTCTTCCTGTGGGTTTTCTGCTGTTGATCCCACCTCTTTTGAAGGTACCTCTTTGTTGCAGGGCTCCCATCGCTCTGGCTTTTTTATTGTCCTTGATTTGTTGGAGTGATTCGTCTACCTCCTTCCCAAATAGTGCGTCCCCTGTGAAGGGCCTGTTGATGAAGTTTTGTACCTCCTGTTTGAGCTCTTAGATCCTAAGCCAAGCATGTCTTCTTAGGGTGGTGCCTGTGCACATTTGCCTGCTGGCGGTGTCTGCTGCATCTAGTGCAGATTTAAGGCATGTGTTAGTGATGTTTCTGCCTTCTTGGACAATAGATTTTCCTCTTTTTGTCCTCCTCAGGGAGCTTGGTGATGAGCTCCTCCATGTCGTCCCACTGCTGGTGTCTGTATCTGTTCAGGAGGGCGTTGGAGTTAGCAATGTGCCATTGTGTTGCTGCTTCTTTCTCCATTTTTCTTCCCACTATATCCATTCTCTTACTCTTTTTCTGGTGGAGTCCAGTGTTGGAGAGTGCATTAGCTCTTCTTCTGGACGTGGTGACGATGATGGAGTCAGGCACAGTGTTGCCCTGAATATATTTAGGGTCCTTGGAGGAGGCCTCCTTCAGTAGGCAGATGTTGCACACGTCGGGTGGATCGCGTTGTGCGAACTTGTGGTGGCACTCGGGGCAGAACTTGAAAGGGGTATTTTCCATGGCCCCTACCTCGCCATTTGTCGACCTTAGAGGTCTTCTGTGTCGATTCCGGAGTCCTGTTCTTAACTCTGGTTGCGTCGTCTATGTTCGGTGTAGTTCACTGGAACTTTTCTCTGCTTTTTCCTTCTTTTTTTTCGGGGATATCCTGAAAAATCTTCAGAGCTTCACGTCTTGCTTCCAGACCCAAAGGCGGAAAAAAGAATCTGAAGATGGCTACCACGCGCAATGACCTTCAGGGCGCCGTCTGATGTCACTCAGGGGACGTACCTGCCACCAAATGGTGGTCGACAGCGACCAAACCAAGGGGGAAAAAAAAAAAAAAAAAAACAAGGACTATTCCGGACCCAACCACTAGTTGGCGGAATAATGCACAGCATGTGAATCCAGAAAAGCATTCAAGTTGCAAAACTGTTGCCCCACTGGCTAGTAATTCTCCCTCCTTCCCCCACAAACACGAAGATGGCATAAAAGTGGCACCCCTGGCACAAAGTCTTCAGATTGCTACTGAAATGGAAAGAAGACAGAAGGACTGCTCCGTTGCTCCCTGGACCAGAAAAGAGGCTGCACCAAAGACTGGACTGCACCTGCTACACAAGAGGGACCCACACAGAGGACTGTGCCTTCTGCGCCCACTTGTGGAATTGAACTCCACTTCTGCCAGGACAGATGACGCCAAGGACTAGTTGGCTACGCCCCTGTTAAGAATCAGGGTCACACAACCTAAGGAGGACTGCACCCTCAACAGTCCAGCAGCCCAGGAATGCATGCCCGCCTAACTGCAACATGGGAAACAGCCCTGCCTAACCTGGGCTGCCCCCTAGACCATGGAACACATGTCTCAAGTCAAAGTGCACCCTGGGACACCTACCAGAAGGACTTACTTGCCAGCAAGTAACCGCTGACAGTGCTGTAACTGGGAAGCCAGTGGCAACTGGACCTGCACTTGACCCCACTTATTCCTCAGAGGAGAGAGTCCTAAGGGTCAGAGATAACCCCTGGAGTTCATGGACTCAAAGGGGGCCACGGAACACTCACTGTATCTCTTCAGCATCCTGCATCAGAACGGCTTCTTTGCCTGACCGTGATAGGGAATGAAAACACGGAGGATCCCCAGACTACTGGACTAACACCCCATACCCAAGGGGTCCCTGTGAATGGCTCTCAACCCGTTGTGGTCATTGAGAAACTGAGCCACTTACAATTATGGCATTCTATTGAAAGAAAACTATAGCGATTTACTTACCTGTGGAAAACCATATCTACGCTTTTCCTCAATAGATTGTCGTTTTGGCATCTATTTTAATATAAATATATATATTTTATTTTTATAAAGTGGTGTCTAATTTTTTTAGTGTCATGTTTTACTTATTTACTGCTTTGGTACCACTAAATGCTTTTTCCTTTCTCTTTGGATTATGTCTGACTGTGCCACAGCTACCGAGGACTGAGTTGAGAGTTTTATTAAAGAACAAAACTGGACCAGCTCGATATTGGGACATCATTCCATGGTGAGGTCTCACAACCACACCACAATCCACTTTCCTACAATCTGCCATAAGGGTACAGCGATTCCACACATGGGCAGAATAATCCATTATGTGACTATTGAAGTACCTGATGGAGAACAAACTGGAAAGCAAATTTTCAACAGGAAAAACTGATTATATAGGAACATAAATGGGGAGGTGCCCAGGCACCAATTGCCAAAGGTGGAAATTTGTGAGCCGACACAAAGCGAGGCTAGTGCCATAATTTAGGAGTTGTGTCCAAATACAAATTCCATACACTGGTGGTAAACCAGTGAAACCTTCAGTCTTCCCACAGTCACATATAAAGTACTCTGCTGTTTAGAATTTCAGTCAATAAGAGTGTCCTCTTGACCACCACAATTCCAGTCACTTCCAACTGCTTTCCCCATGTTTCAGAACAGTAATATGGAATTGTTCACTCTATTACTCACCACGACCATGGCCATAGTCCAGCGTCTTCTGAATTGATGGCATTTTACATGGTGCAGACTTCTGTGCCATGGAAGGATCTCCAAGTTTTTTCAATCCTCTCTCATCCCAAAGTCCAATAAAACTGTCCTCATCCCAGCGATCAACTTCAGACACTGAAGAAACATTGGCAAGACCTAAGGGACCTGGTTTTAGGGCACCATCAGGGAACGGCTTTGAAGAAGCAAGTTGATTAGAAATAGGTACTTGTCCAAGTTTGTTTACAAGATCCTGACCCGGGACCCTCAGTGTTGCTGATGAGGACTGCAAAAATGGAGAGGCCTGGAAAAAAATATATAAAATCTATAATATACAGCAGAAGAGTTTTGATGCAGAACTCAAGCATTCCCTTACACCTGGATGTGGTAAAACATTGTTCATACAAAGCACATACTATTTATTAAAGTAATGAACCTTGAACAAAGTTGGAATTGACAAAAGCAGAACTAGTGAAGTAACATCAACCAAAGAAGGATGGGTATTCTCTCTGAACCCATAAAATGCAGAATATGTTGCTGGCTGTGCGAGATTCCATGAACATGTCTTAGAGTATACTTTTACATAGGGAAAACACAAGATAAACTAAGAAGGATTATGTTACTTACCCTGTAAGCATCTGTTCCTGGCATCGAGAGCTGTAAATTCACATGCTTTGAATACACCTGCCATCTGGTGTTGGGTCCGGATGTTTGCAAGTTGTTTTTTCTTTGAAGAAGTCTTTCGAATCACAAGGTAAAGTAACTCCTCTTGGTAATTGTGCACATGGGCCTCAACTACATTGTAAGATTGTTTTACCGCAAAAGGGATAGAATGGAGCAAGTGCAAGTAAAGAGATGTCCATGCATGTGGAATGTAAAAGAGAACTGGAACGACCAAAGGTGTCTAGGGAGGAGAGAGGGCGCATGTGAATCTATAGCTCTGCATGCCAAGCACAGATGCTTACAGGGTAACAATCCGTTCGACGCATGTGTGTAGGAAGCTGGCTCTGTATATACTATACCAAAGCGAGGTATAGTGTGCACAGAGTCCAGTGGAACCCAAAAGATAGGCAGAGGTAAAGTTAGATAGCACCTCACTATTTGTGGTAGTGTGGTCGAGCAGCAAGGCAGTATCAGAGGACAGTGTTAAGCATTTGTTGTACACACAGTCAGCAAATGAATTCACACACTCAAAGACTGAACTTTAGGCCAATTGTTTTTGTATAAAAATATTCTTTTAGTTATTTTATTTCCTAGAACCAAGCAAGCCTGGTACAGGTAATGTGATAAGTACTTTACAGTAAATATATAGTTTATAACAGTTTGGATTGCAATTGTAAATGCACTTTGTTTTGACTTACAGGATTGTTTCTGAGAAATGCAATGCTTTGTAAATACAGTACATATTCTTTGTATAGGATTTTCAGTAAGATTACAGGTAAGTTACTTTTAAGATTACTTTTCTTACACAGAGTAGAATACCTGGATACTACTCTGGGACATTTCCTGTAAACGGGTAAGTAAAATCGTTTTTGTTAAATAGTACAATTTTAAAGAATTTCTTTAGGTTTTCAAACTCCACACTTAGAAACTTTTCCAAGAAAAACAGTCAATGTTTTCCTATGGAGGAAAATAGTGTTATCGGTTTTAAGGTAAGTATTTGGTAGTGGGAATTGAGGTTCTGCGGGTAGACTCAGGGGTTCCCCAGGGTCAGGGATGCACTCTTGTTACACCCTCAGCGGCACTAGGGCAGCCGGGTGCAGAGTGCTGAGGCCCCAATGGGGGATATTGGGCCTCCGGTTGGTGGCTGCTGACGAGCAGGCCACTTGGTTGTGGGACAACATTAAGAATAATGGGGCAACCCGGTGTCCCTCAGAACCTGGGTATTGGTAATAAAGAAAACAATTGGTTCTGTTGGGTGAAACAATCGCTGTGACACATGTATTGAATACAGTTAAAGATATTTTACAATTCCTTTTTCACAATAAAAGAAAATTAAAGATTAAGAACACACCAAGAAAAACAGAGTAGAGTTGATTTACTTTGTATTTGCAAAAAGTATTGAATATGAATATTCAATACTTTTTGCAAATACAAGAGTCTAAGAATGGACTTAGACACTGTAGGGGTATGGGCTCATGCACCTGTACCCTCGCCACTGGTATAGTGCACCCAGCTAGAGGGGTGGCTGACCTATGCCAGGGCAGTGGGTTGTAGGCATGGCACACAGGGATGTGTGCCATGTCGACTCTTCCTTTTGTTCTGCACCAAAACACACAGCCTGCAAAGGCAGTGTGTGTGTGAGAGAAGGTACAGGACCTCTAAGGGTGGCACAATAAGTGCTGCAGCCCTTAGAGGCAGTCTCTGGTCACAGTTCCCTGGGTACCTGTGGTACCATTTACCAGGGGCTGACCTGTGGCCAGAGATGCCAATTGGGTTTAGGCTTCAATGCAGATTTAGGGAAAGAACATAGGCCCTGGGTACCAGATTAGCAGGAGCCCAGGGCACACTCAGTCAAAGCACATCAGCAATTCAGCAAAAAGTGGGGGCAACCATGCACAAAGAGGGCACTTTCTCACATCCCCCTCCCCCCCCCCAAACGAAAGAGGAGGAGACTAACCTTTCCCTAGAGAATCTTCATTTTCTAAGTGGAAGAAACTGGAAAAGTCCATCTGCATTGGCATGGGCAGTCCCAGGTCTGTGTTCCACTACAAAGTCCATTCCCTGTAGGGAGCTGGACCACCTCAACAGTTTAGGATTTTCACCTTTCATCTGCATTAGCCATCTGAGAGGTCTGTGATCAGTTTGAACAAGGAAGTGAGTACCAAACAAGTATGGTCTCAGCTTCTTCAGGGACCAAACCTCAGCAAAGGCCTCCCTCTCAATGGCACTCCAACGCTGCTCCCTGGGGAGAAGCCTTCTGCTTATAAAAGCAACAGGTTGGTCTTGGCCTTCTTCATTGGTCTGCGATAGGACCGCTCCTATCCCTAGCTCAGAGGCATCAGTCTGCACAATTAACTGCTTGGCATAGTCTGGAGCTTAGAGAATTGGTACCGAGCACAGCCTCTTTCAGGGTGTCAAAAGCCTTTTGACAACTAACTGTCCAGTTGACCTTTTTGGGCATCTTATTGGAGGTGAGTTCTGTGAGGGGAGCCACAATGGACCCATATCCCTTCACAAACCTCCTGTAGTACCCAGTTAAGCCAAGGAATGCCCTGACTTGTGTCTGGGTTGTTGGAGCTGCCCAGTCCAGATTGGCCTGGATCTTGGGCTGTACCTGCCCTCCACCAACAAGGTGGCCCAGGTACACCAGAGTTCCCTGCCCTATCTAGCATTTGGATGCCTTGATAGTTAGGCCTGAAGTTTGCAGGGCATTTAAAACGTTCCCAAAGTGGATCAGGTGATCCTGCCAGGTGGAGCTAAAGACAGCAATATCATCTAGATAAGCTGCATTAAAGGACTCCAATCCAGCAAGGACTTGATTCACCAACCTCTGGAAGGTGGCAGGGGCATTCTTTAAACCAAAGGGCATAATAGTAAACTGATAATGCCCATCAGGTGTGGAGAATGCGGTCTTTTCTTTTCCTCCTGGTGCCATCCCAATTTGCCAGTACCCTGCAGTTAAGTCAAAGGTACTTAGAAATTTGGCTGCACCCAATTTATCTATCAGTTGAAATGAAATGGACACTTGTATAGCGCATGGCTACCCGGAGGCCTCCCAGCGCTGAGCAGACCAATGATTAGGAGCGGAGAAATTTAGGGAAACAGAAGAGTTTTCAGTTGTTTTCGAAAAACAAGGTGGCTAGGTTCCCTACGAATATGTAGCGGCAGTGCGTTCCAAAGTTTGGCTGCGTTAAGGGAAAAAAGTCGGCCACCACTTCTGGCCCTCTTGATTCTTGGGACTTCAATTAAGAGAAGCTTGTCCGAGCGAAGTTTCCTGCTCGCTTTGTAGGGATGAATCATAGTTGAAATTAGTGGGGGCACGTTGCCTTGCAGGGACTTGAGGGCGATACAAAGGGCTTTAAAATTTACTCTTTCTTTTACTGGCAGCCAGTGAAGAGAGCGAAGAGCAGGTTTGGCTGAGAAGCGGTTTGACATTCCCAGCAAACGTCTGGCCGCACAGTTTTGAACCGTTTGCAGTTTAGTGATTACTGCAATCGGGGCCCCTAAGTAAAGTGCATTTCCATGGTCTATCCTTGAGAGTATCAGTGATTGGACTAGGATTTTCTTGGCTAGGGGAGGAAGAAGAGGAAGCACTTTTCTGGCCATTCTAAGCAGGCCGAAACAGATGGCGACCGTCTTCCTTGCTTGCACCATGAGTGTCAGGTTCTGGTCTAACCAGATACCCAGACTTGATTTCAGACTTGGGGACCGGGACTGGGCCCATGCATGCTGGCCACATGGTTCCTAGTGTTGCATTTAAAGGGTTTCCTAGGATCATGATCTCGATTTTTTCACCGTTGAGTTTAAGGTGGGACGCCCCCATCCACTTAGAGACTTCGGTTAGGCATGTGTGAAGGGCATTAGGCTGCTGCGTTGCTTGGTTAAGCGCCACGACCAATTGAGTGTCGTCGGCGTACGTCACCATATGGATTCCAAATGGGGCTACGGTTGCTGCCAGAGGGGCCATATATACATTAAAAAGAGTTGGGCTCAACGATGAGCCCTGGGGCACACCACACAACAGAGGCAAAGGTTCGGAACTCATGTCTCCTTCGAAAATCTGAAAAGAGCGTCCCTCCAAAAAGGAGCGCAGCCATTGCAGTGCAGTGGCAGCTACTCCTATGTTTCTGAGGCGATGGATCAGGATACGGTGGTTCACCGTATCAAATGCTGCACTCAGATCAAGGAGTATGATGGCTGCCGACCCTCCTGAGTCCAAGATCTTTCTACTTTACTCTACCACTGCAAGCAGAGCAGTTTCCTTGCTTTGTCGTGGGCGAAAACCTGTCTGGGAGGGGTGTAACAAGCTAAAGGATTCCAAAAAGTTTGAGAGAGTATAGTTGACCTATTTTTCCGCGATCTTGGCAATCCCCGGAAGAAGGGAGATAGGGCGATAGTTGCCAAGATCCGCAGGGTCCAGATTAGGTTTCTTCAGAAGTGTCTTTACCATTGCCCCTTTCCAGTTTGGGGGAACTACTCCTGAAGATAGTGAGGCATTAATCACGTCCACGATGGTAGGGGCAATTGTGGGTGCTACCTTTTTCAGGATGTTCCTGGGTGCGGGATCCCTAGGTGAACCACTTTTCACCGAGGAAATTAAAGACAGAAGAGTTTCCTGGGGAAGAGGCGGGATAGAGTCCAATAGGTGACTGGTAAAGGGGAGACCCTGATCTACTTGCTCTTTTGAGGGGTCGTGTTCATTGTTGATTTGAGGCAACAATTTGAGGATGTTTTGAATTTTGGTGATGAAAAACTGCCTGCTTATTGCATCGTTGGACTGAAGTATCAGGGGCAACAGGCGGAGCAGGGCTTTTGAGGAGTTTTTATAATAAGAAAGGTCTCTCAGGGGAGTTGGCGGCCAGCAGAATTTTTTCCTCATAAAAGGATGCCTGTGCCTTTTTAATTTCTGCTCTGTACTTGCCAACGGCTCTTCTATATTCGAGCTTCTGACTAGGTGAGAAGTCTTTCCTCCAACTTCTTTCTTGTACCTTACAGCACTGTTTTAAAGTGCGTAACTCCGAGGAGTACCAGGGGGATTTATAAGGACCGTTCTTTCTTTTGATCATAGTTCATCTGCTCTTGGGATTCAGTGAGCATCTGTCTTGGTGACAGAGTTGAGCCCTCTATAGTCCACACAGAACCTCATTTCTCTTTCCACCCTATGGATGAGGTTTGGGGACTAGAACCACTGGGCTGGCCCAGGGGCTCTCAGAAGGTTCAATAACCCCTAACTCCATCATCTTGCTGACTTCAGTTCTGATGCTTTCCGTGACTTGATCAGACAGTCGATAGATTTTGTTTTTGACAAGTGAACTGTCACCAGTGTCCACATCATGGGTACACCAGTTTGTCTGACATGGGGTCAAGGAAGAGAGCATTGCATACTGCTGCAAGACTTGCTTGCAATCAGTCTGCTGTTGGGCAGAGAGGGTGTCTGAAAAGACAACTCCATCCACTGACCCATCTTTTGGGCTGTATGAGAGGAGGTCAGGGAGAGGTTCACTCTGTCTCCTGATCCTCATCAGTCACCATCAGCATGGTGAGGTCAGCCCTGCCATGAAAGAGCTTCAGGCGGTTCACATGGATAACCCTTTTGGGTGTCCTGCTTGTGCCCAGGTCAACCAAGTAGGTGACCTCACTCTTTCTAGGATAGGGTAAGGGTAGGCTTTCCTGTTTTCAGTTTCTATTTTTGGTAAATTCTGGTGGTGTTTTTTCAGTGTTTTCCAGTGAATTCAATACCTCAAAAAAACAGTGCTTTTCAGTGGTTACTCATTTTCGCGCCATAAAAAACAACTGAAACGGTGTTTTACCGGTGTTTATGGAACGCTTTGCTTTTATTATTGCTTGCTTTCTTCATTGATGCATGGTATATAGACAGTGTACGTACAGTGTATATGAGGTCCAAATAAATTTTTACAAGTCGAAGGTTAAGTCAGCACTTTCGGAAATTTGCCTGAAAAGGGAGGCTCTGTGCAAGGCACACCTCTTGAACTGCGGGGTACAGAGAACTTTTGGGAAATGAGAGATTTCTGGGGGTGTTGGGCGTTGTAGGCAAGGCAGGCAGTTCTCATGGTTCACTTAGAATCAATGTGTTGTCATTTGAAGAAAGTGAGAGCTGGGTGACATGTTCATGGTTTCGGGCACTCCTCACAAATCACGTAGCATGATGGCACGGCTCTGAGTAAAGCTAGGCTGGTTTTCACTGCTGTTTTTTTCCCCCTCTGAGATTTATATAGTGATAACTCAACCTGAAGGTATTGAAGCGCTTCACATGATCACCTGTTGCGTTACACAAGGGCACATTCATTTTTGTTAGGGAAGGGTATAGACCTATGGTTTTGGAGCCGTCTGAGAATGCCTTTCTGAACTAACAACATCCTTTGAATGGTTACAAGTGAATTAGCTTAAGTAGTAAATAAAGATGGAAACGTACTCCTGTACTTGTTATGTAGACAAAAGGCTCAAAGAAAAGATGCTCTCTTGAGAGCAGGCGGTCAGCTATTTGAAGGGGAGGGTGACTTGACGGATTCTACCAAGGAACAAGACCTGGTTTACAGTTTTATCGAATTTAGATGTCCTGCGTCTGTTGCACCACTTCCAGACGCCGAACTGGTCTTGCTGCATCCTGAAAACCCCATTAAGATCCTGGTGTATCCGGGAGGTTGTCACTTAAGAGCACATGATTCAGTCCTCTTAACCATCTACATCCATATGGCCCCACAGGACAGAGTTCCGTGTCGAAATGCAGACAAACCTGCTGTTCTCTGCTGGGAATTGAGAGCAGATCCCGTCAGACACACGTGCCCTAGTTCCCACACCCTGTCCTAGGTGATTTAATGATGTCAAAAGTGGTCCACCAGTTTAATTAAACCAATTTAACTTGTCTCCTCTATCTGTCAGATAAAGCTGCTTCTCCTGTCCTCATTGACTCCGTTTTAGTTCTTCCATAGAGCGGAAACTCCAAATGAAAATCTGACGAGAGTGTGCTTTCTACTAATCTTCTATCTGAACATTAGCTTCAACTTCCAAATTTTCCTAAACGTGTAGAAGGGAAAATATTGGTCTATGAAGTAAAGGCTTGGGCGGTTAAAATATTGTCTTTTTGTTTGGTTTAACAAAACAATCGTTTTTTGCTCATTTTCATAATACAGTTGGTGACGACTATACTGTAGCTTTTGGATTTGACTGGAGTATGTTATTGACAGTTAAGCGGACGTTTTTGTTTAGGGACTTTTAATTGACTAATATTGGCTCTGGGTTCTTTACATGGAGAGGCGCCTGTGGTCAAAAGAAAATGACGGGAGAGGGAGAAAATATGTTGTCTTATTTCTTAATGAAATGTCACGGTCATTTTAGTTTAGTATGTCTATCGCAGACAGTCCTGTCGTTTCAAAGAGGAATTATTTTCTTTTTATATGCCTATGTATAAAATGCAACTCTTTTCAACTAGGTGAAGTTTTAAGGGTTTCTTTTAACTTTCTAAACAAACTAAGTTTGCTTCTCTTTGGGGTTTACCGGCAGCCAGGTCACGGGTTTCTGTTGCCCTGCCTCTTATTGTGGCACACACGCGGAGTTTTCTGCTCCGCTTTCCCCAAGTCACGCAGTTTTGTTGTACTTTGCCCACGCCCTCCCTCCACAGTAATCAAATTGTGGTACACCCCATCAGGCGCGCAACACCCATTGGGCTCACCGGGCTTCAGCCCCCCCCCCCCCCCCCCGGTGTGTATCAGCCCAGGCTGAGACAGCTTCCCGGGCTGGCGACCGTGTAATTGCAGCCGCACTCGAGTCCTTCACAGGTCTTTAAAAGACCATTTACTTGCTAATGAGGCTTTTGTTGTGTTTTCACCCCTTCTTAGAGCCACTCCGCCTATGGCCGGAAGAATTAGCCCCCCCACCCCGAAGGCTTTTACAGCCCTCCCGAAATTTGGCTCTAGTTGCCCGCTCTGGACCCCATCCATACTGGATGTCTAGGGCGTCCAGAGGCCCCGCTGTGCCCATGACCACTGCGCTGGTCACAGTCACAGGGTTGCTGTGGCATGCTCCTTATTCGAGCCCAATCAGGGAGGGGTAATTGGCTCTACAGTGCTGGCGGCTGGGGCCTTGATGAAGAGATGTGTGTCTGCTCTAGCTGTCCAGCCGCACGGCCCTGCCGCACCAGCGACAGGGCCCCAATTAATAATGATTTGCAAATGGCAGACAAGCAATAACGCAGAGCGATGCCCTGCACCGCCCCCCCCCCCCCCCCCCAGCGGCTCTCCTGCCCGCCCCTTTCATTTCCTTTTCTCTAATATAGATTGCACAGGGACGGATCCCCAGCCCCATAAATTCAGAAATTAGCTATTCACCGTAATAAATGGGTGCCTCGTGGGCTGGTTCTGTCCCCATCTCTCCTCGCTCCATCATGGTGGCAGCGCACCTTGCCTCCCAAGTCTCCCTCATGCCTCCTGCATTCTAATATGCAAATGTCGTCATTTAGCCGAACGGTAAAGTTGATTTTCTTGTTAACGTGATTGTTTTGATTTATGGTGGACATCCACTCCTGAATTACCAACCTTGCTGCCTTTGACCCATTAATTTGATTTCTTTGGGCCCCTATGTCTCCTCTTCTACTCCCGATGCCCACTTTCCCACTTTTGATTGTTTTTTCTTCCTAACTAGTCTTACAGAAGTTTTGTGCTTTATTAGCCAGCCTTAAGAGGGCAGTCCGCTGTCCGTGGCGACGAAGAAGAATCAGGAGGAATACCCTCGGCCGGCCCGCTTTAATCACATGGCGATAATGCAGCCCTAATTCACTCATTTGACTGCTTGTGCTTCCAGAGTGCCTGGCATTAAATGTTTGATTGCCTTAATTTTCAAACACATCATTATACCCTCCTCACCCGCTCTTAATAAACACTTTATGAGGATCTTGCAGGGCAGGAAAAAAACATAAGCCTGCTGCTTCCTTCTCGGGCCTAAATTGCAGTTTGGTCTGCAATGCCTTGGCTCCATCCAGTGGCCAAGTGGTGCAACAGCAATGAAAATCAGTGACACTCTGTTTAAACCGGGTCAGCTGATTTTCATTCGGTAGGGTACTGTCGGGCAGAGTCTGTTTTAACCGAATTCCGGACAGCCTAGGTAAGGGCCACTCCATCTGTCCTGGAGAGCCCTTGGTGCCACTGGCTCCAAAACCCACACCTTTTGCCCTGGTTGAAATTATACCAGTGCAGCTTTTCGGTCATACCAGTGATTCTGAAGCTCCTGGCTGGCCTCAAGATTCGTGGATGCCTTTTCCATGTACTCAGCCATTCTGGACCCTAGGCCAAGTACATAGTCCACAATATCTTGTTTGGGTTCTTGGAGAGGCTTCTCCCAACCCTCTTTTACTAGACAGAGTGGTCCCCTCACAGGATGGCCAAACAGAAGTTCAAAAGGGGAAAACCCTACTCACTTCTGAGGCACCTCTCTGTAGGCAAAAAGCGAGCACGGTAAGAGGACATCCTATCTCCTTTTGAGTTTTTCAGGGAGCCCCATAATCATGCCTTTCAATGTCTTGTTGAATCTCTCAACAAGGCCATTGGTTTGTGGGTGATAGGGTGTAGCAAACTTGTACTGCACTCCATACTCTTTCCACGTGTTATGGGTAAGCAGACATGAAGTTGGAACGTCTGTCTGAAACCATCTCCTTAGGAAACCCTACCCTTGTGAAGACACCAATAAGGGCATTGGCTACTGCAGGAGTGTAGTAGTCCTAAGGGGAATTGCCTCAGGATACCTAGTGGCATAATCCACTACCACTAGAATGAATTTGTTTGCTGATGCTGTGGTAGGTTCAAGTGGACCCACTATGTCGACACCTACCCTTTAAAAGGGAACCCCAACCACTGGTAGTGGAATTAAGGGGGCCTTTGTGTGGCCACCTGTCTTGCCACTGGCTTGACAGGTGACACAGGAGCTAACAAACTCCTTCACCTTCCGAGACATCTGGGGCCAGTAAAAGTGGCTAACTAACCTTTCCCAGGCTTTGGTTTGGCCCAGATGCCCAGCTAGGGGGATGTCATGAGCTAAAGTTAGGAGTAACTCCATGTACTTCTGAGGCACTACCACTCTCCTAGTAGCTCCAGGGTTGGGGTCTCTGGCCTCAGTGTACAGTAGTCCCTCTTCCCAATAAACTCTGTGGGTACCACTGACATCTCCCTTTTCCTGTGCAGCAGCTTGCTGCCTCAGGCTTTCAAGAGTTGGACAGTCCTGCTTTCCAAGGCACAGCTCTTCCCTAGAGTGTCCCCCTGGGCCCAAGAGTTCAACCTGGTAAGGGTCAAGCTCCATGGGCTCAGTTCCCTCTGGGGTGTCAAGTCCTCTCCCTGAGGAGAGGGGTCCGGATCCTTTTGCTGTACAGAAGCTGGTTCCCCAGTCTTCTTACCTTTCCTCTTAGAAGGTTCGGCCATACTTTCAGCCTCCAACACTACTTTTTCACCATGTTTTCTGCTCTGTGCTCTTGTTTTTACACACACCATCTCAGGGATATCCAGCATTGCTGCATGGGTTTTCAGTTCAACCTCAGCCCATGCTGATGTGTCCAGGTCATTGCCAAGCAGACATGCAGCTGGTAGTTTTGGAGAGACCACTACCTGTTTCAGGCCAATACCACCCCCACACCCACCCCCAGTCTAATGTAACCATAGCCATTGCATGGTTAGTGGTAACAATGTCAGCATTGGTGACTGGTTAAGTTCTCCCAATCAAGTATTACTCAGGGGAAACCAGTGTATCTCTCACCATAGTGACACTGGCACCTGTATCCCTCAGAGCTATCCTAGTTCCATTAATCCAAGGGTATTGTAAATACTTCTTTACGTTGGGTGGCCACACAGCTACAGAGGCAAACTCAACTTCCCCTTCTGAAACTATTACTGCTTCAGTGTGCAACCCAATTTGCTCTTGGCACACTGTTGATCCCATCTGGAGACTTGCTACACCAGGAGGAGCTGTAGTAGGACTAGGGGGCTCCCTGCCTGGGCAAGCAGCATCTCCAGTTAAGTGTCCCAACTTCTTACAGTTGTTACACCAGGCCTTTAAAGGATCAAAGTTCTTTCCCCTGTACCTATTATTGGACTGGGAAGAGGTTTGGGACCCACCACCCCCCCGTGCAGGTTGCCTTCTTGGGAGAAATTGACCTAGGTCTACCAAATGCTGATGTAACTTCATTAGTGCAATTACTTAAAATATGTGCTTTCACAAATAGATTGAAAAGTCCATTGAAATCATGCACATTGGGTCCAGTTAACCAACCATATAGTGTTTTAACTGAGTAGTCTACAAAGTCAATCCAGGATTGGTTTTGTGAGCCCCCTGAATCTAATTCAATATTCCTCAGTTGTGAGTCCAAATCCCTCAATCAGTTCTCTTCATGAGGTCATAAGACCCAGCATCTGCCCCAGAAAGGGTCAGGAGTCTGTCTCTGCAGTTACCAGAGAACAGTTCCCAGAGGAGTACCCCCCAGTGTGACTTCTTCACTTTTCTCATTTCACAAGCCCTCTCAAAGGCTGTGAACCATTTTGTGATATCATCACTTTCTTCCTATTTCGGACAATCTTTTTTGGGATTTTAGGATCATAAGATTGCTCTTTATCCTTAAGTAAATTGCTGCCACCATTGATGGGTGCATCTCTGCTCTCTCTAGAGCCAGCAACCTGGTCTCTAGATCCAACCTTGCTAAACGGCTGTCCTCATTGAGGCTTTCCTCAATGTCCTCAGTAGCGCCTGACCCACCTGTGTGGGGTCTAGGTACGGAGAGGGTGATTCTTGGAGTCAGGGCCACTGGGGCCCTTTTCTCCCTAAGAAGTGGGGAAGGTTGATCTACCTGATCATCCTCTTCTTCCTCATCTGATTGGTCTTCACCATTTTCAGATGGGTGGTCCTTAGCATACCCAGCCAACAGCTCCTGGAGCTTTTGTTTGGTGGGATCGGACCCCATGGCCATGTTTTTAATTTTACATAGGGACCTTACCTCCTTGAAAGACAAGTGAAGGTAAGGGGTGAGGTCAAGCTCCTCAACCAGGTCCTCTATGGCATTGTGGTTATTTTCACGAACAGCTAGGTTCTTGTTTTGAGTGTAAGGAAGTGGGTTTCTGTTGCAGTAACCCCCCACTTTTTTTGCCAGACCACTGATGCACTTTTACTTGATGTGCCCTGGGTCCCTGCCAATCAGGTTCCCAGGGCCTGTGTTCTTTCCCCAAAACTGTACCCAATTGGCATCTCTGGCCACAGGTCAGCCCCTGATAAATGGTACCACAGGTACCCAGGGCACTGTGACCAAGGAAGACCTCTAAGGGCTGCAGCACTTATTGTGCCACCCTTAGAGGCCCTGTACCTTTACACACACACACTGCCTTTGCAGGCTGTGTGTTTTGGTGCAGAACAAAGTGAAGAGTCAGCATGGCACACACCTCTGTGTGCCATGCCTACAACCCACTGCCCTGGCATAGGTTAGTCACCCCTCTAGCTGGGTGCACTATACCAGTGGTGAGGGTACAGGTGCAGGAGCCCTGTACCCCTATAGTGTCTAAGTCCATTCTTAGACATTTTAAGTGCAGTGCTGCCATTAAGAGTATATGGTGCTGGAAGTTTGCCATTACGAACTCCACAGCACCATAATGGCTGCACTAAAAACTGGGAAGTTTGGTATCAAACTTCTCAGCACATTAAACCCACACTGATGCCAGTGTGGGATTTAATGAAAAATGCACACAGAGGGCATCTTAGAAGATGCCCCCTGAAACCTAACCCACCTCTAGTGTCCAGGCTGAGTGGCTGCTTCAGCTGCCACCACCAGACATGTTTCTGGACCCCTGGGTCGAGAGCCTGCTGCTCTCGGGGGGCCTGAAACAATGCACATCCTGGGACGAGGTGCCAAGCCTCCTCCCCCAGGATGGGCAGGGTTCACGAAGGAGAAGCTTCAAAGGCATGCCGCCTTTGTGAGCCTCCCCAGACCATTTGCTGCTTTCAGCAACTGGTCCCCACTGGTTCTACCCCCCACTTTGGGCGGGAGAACCGGCGGGAAAAACACGTGAGGGAGAGGTGTGCCCACCTCTGCCAACTCCACCCCTCAGGTGGGGGAGGCGAGGTGAAGCACAACTCCTAGTCCCCGCCATCTTGAGGATGGGGGGACCCAGCCAACCAGGGACAGGCTCCTGCCCCCCTCCCACTGGAGAATGGCAGAATAGGGGGTGTACCCACCCCAGGGAAGGGACCCATTGGTCCCTGCCCTTTACCTACCTGTAAAGCAACTAAATCTAGTATTTAGGGGGCACCCTGAACCTTACTTCCTCAGATCCAGCAACAAAAAGAAAAGATAAGAAGAAGGACCGAAGAGCCGCGCAGAGCTAACAAGAAGACGACGCCCACTGACTTGGCCCCAGCCCTACAGGCCTGTCTCCCCTCGAACCTGCTCCTGCGAAATCCCGGTGTGTCCTGCAGCCAGCAACCTCAAAAACCCCGGAGGACCTGCCTGCCTTCACTTCAAAGACTGAATCTCCCGTGAACAACGGACTTGTTCAAACTGCAGCTTCTGGCTCCGGCCGGACACCGCGAATCCAGCCCACTCTACACCCGCCGATCCCGGCCCGAGCTCGAGTGGAAAAACACCACGAGGAGGTCACCCCGGCGATCTGCCTCAAGCCTCCAAGCGACGCCTGCAGCCTCAATCCAGAGGATCCCCTCTACCGCGACCAGAGCGGGTAAGACTTTCCGACGCCCCACGGCCTTGTGTGCCCAAACCAACGGTGCCCTAACCAACCCAAGACATCCCAACTTATCCCTCGAAGTGGTGGTCGCACCCAGAAGATCCTCGTCCCCGAGCCTGCAGTGTTTCTTCTAACCGGAGGCGCGCCATTGAAAACAGGGCACCCGACCTCAAAACAGCACCCTGCACCCGGCCGCCCTAGTGCCGCTGAGGGTGCACCTTTGGTGCTAATTTGGTTCCCTATTTGCCCTGACCTAAACCCTAGGAGCTTTGCTCCCACAACCCAGTGGCCTGCTTGCCAGCAGCCACCAACCGGAGACCCCCTATACTCCATAGGATAACATTGGGCTTCAAAACTCTGCACCCGGCCGCCCTAGTGCCGCTGAGGGTGAAACAAAAGTGCATCACTGACCCTGGGGGACCCCTGAGTCTAACCTCAGAACCTTAACTCCCACAGTTGTTTACTTACCTGCGAACCAATAACCTGTTTTTCCTCCATAGGATAACATTGACAATTTTTCTTCCAAAAAACGACTAAGTGTGGAGTTTTGAAAACTAAAGATATTCTTTAAAAATCGTACAAATAACGAAAACGCATTTACTCACCTGTTTTCAGGAAATGTCCCAGTGCTGAATCCAGGCATCCAGCACTGAGTTAGAAAAAGTAACGTAAAAGTAACTTACCTGCAATTTACTGAAAAAGCATATTCATTCCAATGTACTGTATTTGCTAAGTGTTGCATACTACTGCTCCCATGTAAATCAAACAAAGTACAATTTCCATTACATTTTCAAACTGTTCGACATTCAGTAACTTATTACTGTAAAGTATTTTATGCTTACCTGTGCCAGGCTTGCTTGGTTCTAAAATAAAACAATATATTTTTATACAAAAACAATTGGCCTAGAGTTCAGTTCTTGTGTGTGAATTCATTTGATGACAGTGTACATCAAATGCTTAACACTGTCCTCTGATACTGCCTTACTGCTCGACCAAGCTACCACTATTAGAGAGTAAGGTTCTATCTAACTTTAACCTCTGCCTACCTCTGGAGTCACCTGGACCCCATGTTATTTAATTTTGTAGCGCGCGCAGATACTCAGGAGTGTCCCGGCGCAAAGCCAAAAGAGGGGAGGCAGCTGAAACTACACAAAGAGATGTGTTTTCAAAAGCTTTTTGAAAGCCAATGGATCCTTGATGTTCCGAAGAGCAAAGGGAAAGGCGTTCCATGCCAGGGCTGCATTCCGGGCAAGAGAACTGCCACCTAACCTCTGGTGTTTAAAACAGGGGACCAGGGCCAGAAGTTGAGACGAGGAGCGCAGTTGTCTCGGTGGTGCATAGAAAGAGAAGCGTTTTGGCAGATACAAAGGGCCAAGGCCATAAAGAGCACGATGGGCGATGACCAATGATTTAAACTTAACCCTTGCGGCCACAGGCAGCCAGTGTAATGAGTCCAGGTGGTGGCAAACGCTGCTTCTGGAGGGCAAGTCAAGGAGAAGTCTGGCCGCCATATTCTGGACCACCTGAAGCTTCTTCAGCAAGTAGCCTGGTATGCCCACATAGAGAGCGTTGGCGTAGTCCAGCCTAGATAGAATGAGGGCGCGGATGACAGTCTCCTTCGCAGCTCTAGGCAGAAGGGGGAGAAACTTCCTTAGTGTTTTAAGTAGACCGAAGCAAGTGCCGGCAAGCTTCTTGATCTGGGTGTTGAAGGAAAGATTCTCTTCAAACCACACCCCCAAATTCTTGACGGGTGTCCCCAAAGAGGCAGGGAGGGGGGACTCTGGTGGCCAGAGTGTGTCCCTAAACTTAGGAGGAAAATTCCCGAAGAGAAGGATCTCAGACTTTTCTTCGTTGCATTTAAGCTGTGCAGATGCAAGCCATTTAAAAACGGACGACAGACAGTGCTTCGCAGACGAGACTGAGTCCGTATTTTTCTCCCATGTAAAAAGAAGCTGCGTATCGTCAGCGTAGGCGATAATTTTCGCCCCCAGATCTTCTGCCAGGTACACCAATGGTGTGGCGTAAACATTAAAAAGGAGGGGACTAAGGGAAGACCCCTGGGGGACCCCAGTGGTCACTGTCTGGGGAACGGAAGAGGACGGCGGAAGCCAGACCTGCTGGACCCGTCCGTCCAAGAAGGACCTGAGCCAGTCCCAAGCAGTGCCAGAGACCCCCATCTCTGCAAGACGCGTGAGGAGCCGTGAGTGCGGGGCCGTGTCAAACGCCGCAGATAGGTCACACTATACCTCATTTTGGTGTAGTATATATAGAGCCAGTTTCTTACATTGAGACATTGTTAAAAAAACTTCTAACCCCTCTAACCCTGGCTAAAGAGACTTTCTTTTTCTAAAATTCTACAGGGACTTAACCACGGCCCTAGCAAGACTTTTAGTAATTTTGCAAAAATTACCATTTGAAAAATCAGAATTCTTAAGACAAATTAAGAGTTCTGACGTGTGATCAGGTGGTAAGCAAGTAGTCCAACAAATGCAAGGTTGTATATCCCACCGCTGATCCACCAATGTAGGACGCTGGCTCTATATACTATACCAAAGTGAGGTACAGTGTGCACAGAGTCCAGTGGAACCCCAAAGGTAGGCAGAGGTAAAGTTAGATAGCACCTCACTCTCTATTTGTGGTAGTGTGGTCGAGCAGTAAGGCAGTATCAGAGGACAGTGTTAAGCATTTGTTGTACGCACTCAATCAGCAAATGACTGTCACACACTCAAAGACTGATATTAAGACCAATGTTTGTATAAAAATATTTTTAGTTATTTTATTTCCTAGACCCAAGCAAGCCTGGCACAGGTAAGTGATTTATACTTTGCAGTAAGTACAGTTTGAAGACTAGTAATACAGTTTGAATTGCAGTTTTATATATACTTTGAATTGGCTTTTCAATGGAATGTCAAGTAAGGAAAATGCTACTTACCAGTATGCATCTGTTCTTGGCATGTAGAGCTGCAGATCCTCACACTGTGCATTAGATCGCCATCTGGTGTTGGGCTCGGATGCTTGCACTTTGTTGTTGTCTTCGAAGAAGTCTTTGTAGTCATGTGATAGGTGACTCCTCCTTTGGACAATAGTGCGCATGGGCATCGACTCCATCCTCAGATTGTTTTTCGCC
The DNA here is from genome assembly GCA_963921515.1 of Calotriton arnoldi. Taxonomy (NCBI): domain Eukaryota; kingdom Metazoa; phylum Chordata; class Amphibia; order Caudata; family Salamandridae; genus Calotriton; species Calotriton arnoldi. The sequence goes on along the minus strand of CAWUFW010000555.1, from coordinate 636,698 downwards.
ATATTGGGGAGTGATGGAGTTAGTAGAAAAGGAAAGAGATGTCCATGTGTGTGTATCTAATTAAGATAGGACTGGAACACATACAGGTCCCGGGAGGTGGGTGGGCGTGTGAGGATCTGCAGCTCTACATGCCAAGAACAGATGCATACTGGTAAGTAGCATTTTCCGTTCGAGGCATGTGAGCTGCAGAGCTCACACTGTGCATAGACTGTACAGCAGTATCTCCCCTAGCGGTGGTCACCTGTATGTGTTGCAGTAGTTTGAAAAAGGGTTTTAAGGACAGCTTTGCCCACTGAAGCTTGTTGCTTGGCTTGCACATCAACACAATAGTGTTTAGTGAAGGTGTGTATTGTAGACCATGTGGCTGCCTTACATATGTCTTCTAGGGGAATGTTCCCTAAGAATGCCATGGAAGCCCCTAGTTTGCGCTCTAGGGGGAACTGATAATGTGCGTTTGGCTTTTTGGTAGCAGATTTGGATACATTTAACAATCCACCTTGCAACCCCGGCTTTTGAGATGGGATTACCCTTGTGTGGTGGAGAGAAAGCTACAAACAATTGTTTGGTTTTGCGAAAAGACTTGGTTCTGTCAATGTAATACATAAGGGCTCTCTTGACATCTAGGGTGTGGAGAGCTCTTTCTGCCACGGAATCTGGGTTTTGGAAGAACACGGGTAGTTCTACCGATTGGTTAAGGTGGAAAGGCGAAATGACTTTGGGAAGGAATTTTGGGTTTGTCCTGAGAACTATTTTATTATGATGTATTTGTAAGAAGGGCTCTTGTATAGTTAAAGCCTGTATCTCACTGACTCTCCTGAGAGAAGTTATTGCAATCAGGAACGCAACTTTCCATGTAAGGAATTGAAGTTCACATTTATGTAGGGGTTCAAAAGGTGGTCCCATGAGCCTGGTAAGTACTATATTAAGATTCCACACTGGGGAAGGTGGTAATCTGGGAGGTATGATCCGCTTAAGGCCTTCCATAAAGGCTTTAATGGCGGGGACTCTAAAGAGTGATAAGTGTTGCCTGTTTTGTAAGTAAGCAGCAAGGGCTGCGAGGTGCAGACGTATGGATGAGTATGCAAGATTACATCTTTGCAAATGTAGCAAGTAGCAAATGATGTTTTGCGTGGAGGCCTGTAATGGTTGGATATGATTGTTAGTGCAGTAAATAGCGAATCTTTTCCATTTTGCTGCATAGCAGGCTCTGGTAGTTGGGCGTCTAGCCTCTTTAATAATGTTCATACAGTCTGGCGGTAGGTTAAGGTAACCGAATTCTAGGACTTCAGGAGCCAAATCGCAAGGTTCAGTTGAGATGGATCTGGGTGCCTTATCTCTCCATGGCTCTGCGTTAGCATTGATGGGGAGAGGTGTAATCTTTGATATGGGACTACCGATAGTTCTAGTAGTGTGGTGAACCACGGTTGGCGTGCCCATGTGGGAGCTACTAGTATCATTTTTAGAGACTGTTGTCGGAGCTTGCGTACTACAAGTGGGATCAGTGGTAGCGGTGGAAAAGCGTACACAAATTTGCCGGAGCAGTTCATCCATATCGCATTGCCCTGGGACTGCGGGTGTGGAAACCTGGCGGCGAAGGTTGGGCATTTTGCGTTTTGTTGTGTGGCGAACAGATCTATGTCTGGTTGGCCCCACATCTGGAAAAAAGGTAGAAGAACTTGTGGATGTAGTTCCCAGTCGTGAATTTGTTGTATCTGTCGACTTAACAGATCGGCAATCTGATTGTGAACCCCTGGTAGGTGTTCTGCTAGAAGGTATATGTTTTGTAGAATGGCCCACCTCCAAATGTCCTGTGCCAGTTGGGACAGTTGTGGAGAGTGTGTCCCCCCCTGTTTTTGTATATAGTACATGGCTGTGATGTTGTCTGTTCGGATCAGGGCAGCCTTGTTTTGTACGTGGAGTTGAAACGATTTGAGAGCTAGGAATATAGCTAGTAACTCTAGGTGGTTGATGTGGAGCAGCTTCTGTTGAGTGGTCCACTTGCCTTGTGTTGTATGATCTAACAGGTGTGCTCCCCATCCTGTGAGTGATGCGTCCGTGGTTAGTACTATTTGTGGAACCGGCTCTAGGAACGGCCGCCCTTTGGACACATTTTTGGTGTTCCACCACTGCAGAGAGCGATGTGTGCGGCTGTCCACCAACACCAGATCTGTAAGATGTCCGTGAGCCTGGTTCCATTGGTGCGCTAGGCACTCCTGTAGAGGACGCATTTGAAGTTTGGCATAAGGGACGATGAAAATGCAAGATGCCATCATGCCGATTAGCTGCATAAACACTCTGGCTGGGAGAGAGTGTTGTATTTGAAACCTGGGGATAAGGGTTTGTATACTGGCTATCCTGGCTGGGCTGGGGTAAGCTAGAGCAGTGGAAGTGTTTATTGTGGCTCCCAGATATTGAAGTATATGGGAGGGCTGAAGGTGCGACTTGGTGTAGTTTACTGTGAACCCCAAGTTGTGTAATGTTTGTATTGTTTGGTGAGTGTGTTGGACACACTGGTTGAATGATCTGGCTTTGATGAGCCAGTCGTCCAGGTATGGGAAGACATGTATTTGTTGTCTTCGTAGGTGCGCTGCTACTACTGCAAGGCATTTGGTAAACACTCTTGGAGCAGTGGTGACTCCGAATGGAAGTACTTTGAACTGGTAGTGCTGTCCATTGAGTACGAACCTTAGATACTTCCTGTGAGCAGGATGTATGGGAATGTGGAAATAGGCGTCCTTGAGGTCTAATGTGGCAAGGAAGTGTTGTTGTAGTAAGGGAAGCACTTGCTGGAGAGTGATCATGTGAAAATGATCTGAATGGATATACTGATTGAGGGGTCTGAGGTCTAAAATAGGCCTTAGAGTGCCATCCTTTTTGGGGATTAGGAAATACAGGGAGTAAACCCCTGTGCCCCTCTGTAGTAGAGGAACTGGCTCTATGGCGTGCTTTTGAAGCAGGGAAAGTACCTCTTGCTGTAAAAGCGTAAGATGGTCTGCGGACATTGGACGCTGCTTGGGTGGTATGTTGGGGGGTAGCTGTTAGTTCCAGGCAGTAGCCATGTTGGATAATTTGTCTTACCCACCTGTCTGTTGTAATGGAGTTCCAGACAGGTAGGAACTGTGATAGCCGTCCCCCGACAGGGGTGGTGTGGTCGGGGGGAAGTGGAGGGAAGTCACTGTTTAGGAGTGGTGGAGGTACGGGTGTTATTACCGCGACCTCTGCCCTTAGTGTGTTGCCTCTGTAACCACCTCTAAAGTATCCTCTATTGGGAGAGGTTTGGGTGGTGCTTTTATATGAAGAGGAACTGTCTGTGGTGTTCCTAGAGCCCCCTCTGTAGAAGGAGCAGCGAAAGGAGCCACGTTGTTGTGGGGACTGCAATGCTCCCATTGACTTGGCAGTGTCAGTGTCATTTTTCATTTTTTCCAGTGCTGTGTCAACAGCAGGACCAAAGAGCTGGTTTTGGTTAAATGGCTGATTTAAGATGGTAGTTTGGACTTCTGGCTTAAAACCTGAAATACGGAGCCAGGCGTGCCGTCTGATGAGTACGCTAGTGTTGACGGACCTAGCGGCGGTGTCGGCTGCATCTAGGGCGCACTTAATGGAGGCATTTGAAATAAGTTTGCCCTCCTGAATGAGGTCATTGGCTTGTGTCTTGTACTGATCAGGTAGGTGTTGCAATAAGGTCTCTAGCTGATCATAGTGGGCCCTATCGTACCTAGCTAGTAGTGCCTGGGAGTTAGCTATGCGCCAGATGTTGGTGGCCTGCGCAGCTACACGTTTGCCAGATGAATCCAATAATTTTGACTGTCAGGGGCGGAGCATCCCCTGAAGTTTGGGAATTAGCTCGTTTACGAGCATTAGAGACGACCAGGGAGTCAAGAGGGAGCTGACCTTTGATGTAGGCGGGGTCATCAGGGGCAGGTCTATACTTTTTATCTATTCTAGGGTTAAGGATCCTGGCCCTTACAGGGTCGTTGAATATGTCAGGGGCATGTTTAATGACACCTTTGATCATGGGTAAAGTTTGAACAGTTTTTTGAGACTGTTCAAAGGTGTCTAGAAGGAAATCTTCCTCTGGTTGGTTGGTGTTTATATGCACCCCGTGAAAGACAGCAGCCCTTTGGATAAGTTGTCCAAAACCAATGTGATCATCTGGTGGAGATGGTTTTGTGGGATAAGGTGGAGGGCTGGGGAGATCTGTAGGATCTAGGGGGTCGTTGTAGCCCCAGTCGTCCTGTGGTGGGTTATCAGGGTCTAGAAGTAGATTATCAGGGTCATCACCATACCCCATGTCGTCCTGATATTCATGTGGTGGAGAAGTTACAGGCTGAGGCGGTGTAACAGGGATGTGGAGAGGAGGGGTGTTAGACAGAGGTATAGGAGAAGGAGGCATAGGGGAAGTAGAAGAGTCCTTCTTGTTTGGAGGGACAGGCTTGTGGCGTGGCACAGAGGAGATATGTCCAGTGTTAGGATTAATATGTATTTTCTGTTGATTAGGATCGATGGGATCCGGTCGAAACAGTTCCTCCTCCTGAATATTTGGCTTCGGCGCAGACTTTTTCGGTTCCGAGCGCGGTGATGGCTTTTTTGGATGTTCTTTTGTCTTAGAAGGCGTAGGGGAGTCCTTCGGCTTAGCTATCGGCTCAAACAGCTTCGGTTTAGGGGCAGTGTCGTGGAGCCTGGTTTTCGGGCGCCGAGTGATCCGCATGCTTGAAGGCGGATTTTGGGACCGAACCGGATTTCGGCGCCGGGTGTTCTTTGGTTTCGGCGCCGAAGGTGCCTGTGGAACGGGCACGTGTGGTTTGGTCGGTGCCGAGGAGTCGGAAGGCTTTATTTTCTTCTTCGGCGCCGAGCCGGAAGGCGGGGCGTCCGCAGCACATTTACGGTCGCGACTGGGGCCCGCAGGCGAAGTGTTGACCGGTGCCTTCGTTTTGCAGGTGGGGTTGGGGCAGGGGCGGTAGTACTCACTCGTTGCCCTGGAGTGATGGAACCGTCTGAGTCCTCTGCCTCCGAGATGATAGTGAGGTCTTCGGAATCTTCCTCCGGAACATCGGGACCCTCATCGAAGATATTGACGGGTTCCGGAGCGGACCGTTGCGCCATGATGTGCCTTCGGGATCGACGATCGCTAATGGTCTTTTTGGAGCAGAAGGAAGCGCAGGCTGGACAGGTGGCCTCGTTATGGTCAGGCGAGAGGCACAGGTTACAGACCTTGTGGTGGTCACTGTGGGGGAACTTTGCTCCACACTGGGGGCATTTCCTGAAGGGCGTCCTTTCCATGGGCAGTAGGCCTTACGGCGTCGATGGGCCCAACAGCCCGTGTCGACGGCTGGAAAGGAGATCGAGGAAGGGACGTCGAGATGTTGATATTAAGTCGTGAAAAACGCTGAAAATGAAGATTCGAACCGGAGGGTCGAAGTTGCATCCGAACCCGATGGCGGAAAAAAACAATCTGAGGATGGAGTCGACGCCCATGCGCACTATTGTCCAAAGGAGGAGTCACCTATCACATGACTACAAAGACTTCTTCGAAGACAACAACAAAGTGCAAGCATCCGAGCCCAACACCAGATGGCGATCTAATGCACAGTGTGAGCTCTGCAGCTCACATGCCTCGAACATTACTTTACAGATTACTTTTCTTACAGTGTAGTATACCTGGATACTACACTGGGACAGTTCCTGTAAACAGATAAGTAAAAGCGTTTTTGATATTTCGTTACAGTTTTAAAGACTTTCATAGATTTTCCAACTCCACACGTAGAAACGTTTCATAGAAAAACAGTCAATGTTATCCTATGGGAGGAAATAGTGTTATCGGTTAACAGGCAAGTACTTTGTTGAGGGAGTTGGGTTTCTGGGTTTAGACTCAGGGGTCCCCCAGGGTCAAGAATGCACTCTTGTTACACACTCAGCGGCACTAGGGCGGCCAGGTGCAGAGTGCTGAGGCCCAATGTTATTTGAAAGAGGTCCTCCGGTTGGTGACTGCTTACAAGCAGGCCACAAGGTTGTGGGAGCAAAGCTCCTGGACTTAAGCTCAGGGCAAAAGGGGCTTCGAGACAGCACAAAAAGTGCACCGTCAGCGGCACTAGGGCAGCCGGGTGCAGGTTTGTCGTCGGGTGTCCTGTTACTTTCAATGGGGAGTCTCCAGTTTGCAAACACTGCAGGTTTGGGGACGAAGGTCTTCTGGGTGCGACCACCACTTGGAGAGGTAAGTTGGGATGCTGGGGGTTGGTTAGACACCGTCGGTTCGGCCACCAAAGGCCGTGGGGCGTCGGGTGCAGGAGTGTCTTTTGGGGTCTGATCTTACCAGCTCCTGGTCGCGGTTGGGGGGACCCTCCGGTTTGAGGCTGCAGGCGTAGGCTGGAGGCTTGAGACAGATCAGGGGTCACTGGATCTCGGGTCAGGATCGTCGGGGAGACCTCCTCGTGGTGCTGGGCCACTCGAACTGGGGCCATGGGCGTTGGGTGCAGACTTTGCCGGAGCTGGAGTCTGTGGGTGAACAAATCCGGTGTTCACAGGAGACAAAGTCTTCTTTTGAAGGCAGGGCAGGTCCTCGGGTTTTTGAGGTTGCTGGCTGCAGGACACAGGAGTTTCGCTTCTGCAGGTTCGAGGTGGCTACAGGCCGGTAGGGCTGGGGCCAAGTCAGTGGGCGTCCTCTTAGGTTCGGCACGGCTGTTCGGTCGTCCTTTTCTTCTTGTGGTTACTTGTCTGAGGAAGCAAGGTTCAGGGGTGCCCCATAACACTAAATTTAGGGGCGTTAGTTAGGTAAAAAGTTGGGACCCTGGGGTGGGTACACCCCCTATTATGCCACCTCCAGTGGGAGGGGGGCATATGCCTCACTCTGGTTGGCTGGGTCCCCCCATCTGCAAGTTGGTGGGGACTGAGTTGTGTTTCACCTCGCATCCCCCACCTGAGGGGTGGAGTTGGCAGAGGTGGGCACATCTCCCTTCCTCACCTGGTTTTCCCACCGGTTCTCCCACCCAAAGTGGGGGCCAGAACCAGTGGGGATCAGTTGGTGAAGGCAGCAAAAGGTCTGGGGAAACTCCCAAATGCGGCAAGCCTTTCAAGCTTCCCCTTCATGGACCCTGCCCATCCTGGGGGGAGGAGGATTGGCACCTCGTCCCAGGATGTGCATTGTTTCAGGCCCCCGAGAACAGCAGTCTCTCGACCAAGGGGTCCAGAAACATGTCTGGTGGTGGCAGCTGAAAGCAGGACACTAGTGGTAGGTCATTTTTCAGGGGCATCTAAGATGCCCTCTATGTGCATTTCTCATTAAATACCACACTGGCATCAGTGTGGGTTTGATGTGCTGAGAAGTTTTATACCAAACTTCTCATTTTTCAGTGTAGCCATTATGGTACAGCGGAGTTCGCAATGACAAACTCCCAGCACCATATACTCTTAATGGCAGCACTGCACTTACAATGTCTAAGGATGCACCTGTACCCTCACCACTGGTATAGTGCACCCAGCTAGAGGGGTGACTGATCTATGACAGGGCAGTGGGTTGTAAGCATGGCACACAGGGATGTGTGCCATGTCAACTTCACTTTGCTCTGCAATAAAAAACGCAGCCTGCAAAGGCAGTGTGAGAGTGTAAAGGAATAGGTCCTCCAAGTGTGGCACAATAAGTGCTGCAGCCCTTAGAGGCCTTCCCTGGTCACAGTGCCCTGGGTACCTGTGGTACCATTTACCATGGACTGACTTGTGGCCAGAAAGTGCCAATTGGGTTTGGTCTTCAATGCAGTTTTAGGGAAAGAACATAGGCCCTGGGTACCGGATTCGCAGGAGCCCAGGGCACACTTGGTGAAAGTACATCAGCAGTTCAGCAAAAAGTGGGGGCAACCATGTAGAAAGAGGGTACTTTCTCACAGACCTCTGATGGCCTATTGCTAACAGACTCAATCTATGAAAAGTTGCTGCTACCATTCAGATATGGCATTTTGCTTGAACAAATGAGTTATTTTTTAACTTGTCTGTTTTAACATACTTGTAACTAGCTAAAATGTTCTTGCTCTAGGTGTGTATGTGAGCCTTTTTGTGCCTTTTAGTTGTTGACAAAAGTGGTAATTTTAGTTGACAAATGTGGTCATTTTTACTGCATGCTGCACTTTGTTCCTATGGACAAAGGCGCACAGTCCAGTATATTGCCACTAGACTGGACTGAGAGACACCAAGGCTTACTCTTTCACTAAACTTGCGTTCATCACATACCTTGGCTCATTTTTATGATGTAAAATTAGTGTTTTTACCCTTTGATTTGAAATGTTTCATCATGTATAATTTTATTAAAATGTTAATAGTTTAACTCACCACATTTTTTCGGGACAAAAAATTGTTTCTAGTTTAAATGGATTATAATAAATCTGCCAGAAAATGTGCTGCATGAGTTAAATGATTCTTCTGCATAATCCTAATCATTCTGACAATGCTAAAGCTCCGTAGAGTGGTTTGGAAGGGGGGGGGATCATGATAAAACATTAACAGAGCTCCAGGAAATATTTTCCCACATTATCTATATTTCAAGAATCACTGAAATAAGGGGTTTTTTACCACTCCATTGTGAACAAACACAACCAAACAGACTTCACCAGGGAATAGCTTTATTTTCCATTGAAAGCAGTTTTTGATTTTCTTAATTTTGGTGCCGTTACTTCACATGCATGAACTTTTTTGAAAAAAAACCTATCTGATTTGGGCTCGACATAGCAAGCTTTGTGCTGATCCATCAAGGGGAGTTGAAATATAGGAATGGCCCAAAAAATTCATTTTTCAACTCTTGTAGAATTCATTACTCTACATCAGGAAAAATGCTAATCAGAATTATGTCAAACATGGCATGAAAGTAGAACTTTAACTGAAAAGTGCTTTTGTTTGGTTTGGTGTAAATCTGTTCAGCAGGTTTAAGATACTTACCCTTGGTAGCCAACACTGCTACTGATGGTTATGCTACCCAACCACAGGTACCTAACCACAGGTGTCTCACCTTGGGACTTCTCACTCTGAATCTTTACAGGTGTCAGACTGGATGCGGTAACTCATATAATAGCACCAGCAGGTGGGGTTATCAGCCTTCACTGTAACTAGAGACGACAAAACAGCCATATATAGTCACCATCCCTGCACACTGCCGTATGTTTATGCACCGTTTTATCTGTGCCCAAGACAGAGCATAACAGACTGGAAAAATGGACATTGTGCAAAACCTAACTCCTAAATTCTACCCTGCAGAACAGGGAGAAGTGGGCATCGAGGAATCTGCGGTTAGCTAAAACAGCCACCATAACTAAACAAAATTACATCTCGCACCTCATGATGGTAGGTAAAGTTCCTTTGAGCTGGCTCTGCTTTATTTCCACTTGGGTGTAGATTGTAGAGGTTTTGGTATTCTCCCTGTTGGGACTGCAGATCCTCTGGAAGAGACAGCAGCGGACAGATCATAGGGTCAGCAGGTCTGAGTACCACACCCTCCTGGCCCAGAGGACACCACAAATAGTGGCACTCAGCCTCAAACTGTATGTGCCAAAACTACATCAAAGTTTGTCATCATTGTTCTAGGCAGGGCACTGGGCATTTTTGGATGCAGCTAGAAGATCTACTGAGCGCACAACTCACCTAGCAAAGGCACCCTTTGCAATCTAACGGTGCAGAAGACACTTGTGATCTGCAATCTGATGCCTATTGAGCTAGTCTTCTCTTATGTTAAGGGACCCATTGTCAAAGAGACATTGTGAAGATCCAACTGCACCACCTCACAGCCTTGAGACGCAAGGCAGAGGGCAAAACTCCTCCCAACTTGTTGCAATAACACATGGCAGTCTTGTCTGGAAGTTCCTAGATTGATCTGCCAGTGGTGGAATAAAGAATAACTCGAGGGAAAGGTAGACTGCACATAGTTCCAAAATACAGATACTGATGTGATAGTGCTCCTCTATGGGAGACCAGAGACCTCTAATCATAAAGTAGTCCAAGCGACTGTTCAGGACGACGCATGTCACCAATACCTCTAGAGGACGGCAGAAAAGCGACATCAAGTTGGCATCCAATGGGGGGGGGGGCGTGGCCAACCGCCGAACATGGCAGTCGCATAGTTGCAGAGCTCCCCGTACCGGGGCCCGGCATTCATGCCATATCGACAGATAAGATACAGCATCAGCGGCCATAAGCACACAAGAACAGCTGTTCAACCCTGAATATCATAAATATTCCTCTGAGAAATACTCACCCTGCGCCAGCTCCCGCGGCGGCAGATGCATACTGAGGCAGCACCAAAATGGTGGCTCTCGACCCTCACTGAAGAGGAGAAAATGCTGGCCGTGTATCGGAGAGGCGATGAAACAGTGAATCACTACGCCCTGCCCCCCAAAAGGAAGGAGCATCTTCGCCCTCCCGGGCACCGAAGAAAGGGGAAAGCGGTGAGCCAGGGGTGGGACGTTGCCGACGGTGCCTGAGATCGGAGGCCGCCCTGGGCTGGATCAGCTAAGACAGGGCAGGGGTGGCTACGCGACAGGATTATGGGCCCTGGGATGCAGACGCGCCGCTGAGCGGCCCAGCCTGTTGCGGTCGCGACTGGAGGTGAGGGGCCGGACTGGACTGACACGACCTGCGCTCTCCGGTCCTCCGGGACGGTAGAAGAGGGGCCTAGAATAATGAGGGAACCAGACACCGAGACTGCCGCTTATTGCTGCTGCAAGGGATAAGGCCACAAATAGCATAAGCACCCAAAGTCAAAGAGGAGAAGGGACTCCTAACGGAATGAAGGGCCGCCAAGGACACGACCCCCGCGGCTGATCCAGAACGCAGTGGAACTTGCGACAGCGGCCTTACCGTCTCGCGCTCCCGTTCATCTCTCCTCCCCGGCACCTGCTCACAGCTCATATCTCCACAGTGCCGTGGACAGCCGGACGACTCCGAGGCGGAGGTAGGCTGGAGGTACGGAGGGGCGGGGTTGGTCCTCCGTTCCCCCCACCCCCCCAAACGAGAACTTGAGCCAGGGTGGATCCTGCCCTCGCAGCCAACGCTAAACACACAAGATCGAAACCTGTGAACCTTAGAGCTGGGGAGCACGCAGGGGCCACACCTGGATCGGGACGCGGTGGGTCGACCATGCATGCGCAGCTGTCCAGAAAGCACTAATGAGGAACGTGACTAGAGTATTGGCGGTCAAAAGCCTACTGATTAGGACTGAGAGGGTGCTCCCCCAGGGAAGTGATCCGCATTGTGGTGGTCCCATCCTTTGGCCTTGATACCTGTGGCGGGCTGGCACTGGCGCCCGCGCTGAGGCACATCTGCAAGGTGTCGTGTGAAGCACCCAGACAACACTGGAGAGCGCATTGCCCTAACGCCGCACAGGAGTCTATTGGAAGGGGGTGATCGATTTGGACCCGGAGCCCCCCACCTGTCGCAGTGGTGCAGCTGACGTTTCTGGAAGGGTCTCCACCACTCTCACCTGCATTTTAATAATATCGACCTTGCGTGCGGAGTAGTGGACCCGGAGGGATACCCTCATACCTACGTTATGGAACCGCAAGATCCTGAATAGGAGGGGGCCAATCGAGACACTCGACAGTGTGATCACTGCGGTGGGGGGTGAGTCGACCACGGAAGGTGCGCCAGAAGAAACAGCGGTGAGCAGCTGATAAAATTGAACACGCAGTAATCCCAGGACGGAGTGCGCCCTCAAGAGACCCAACGTATTCACCACGACTCCCCAGCACAACCATGCGCAGACACTAATCCACAATGGGACGCACAAGAGGTAGAAACCAAGACACTGAAGATACCAGTGCGACCCCAGCCACTACACCTACCGAGGTGATTCCTCCCACAGCCGGACAAACTGGATCTCATTTTACAAGAAATAAGACCATCTCGTACAGTAATGGAACAGCTGGGCTCCCTCACAACAAAAATTGCTATAATTTGTGATGAAAACAAAAAACGTACAGAAAAGGTGAACGCCAATAAAGCGGCAGTACAAGAATTAATCTCGAAACAAAAAGAACACTGACACACTGGAACGTCTGCAACACCAGCTCAACTCTATAAGAAAGAGGATGCAGCAGAAGGGTGATCGTGCCGCAATAACATGCGCATTATAGGACTGCCAGAAAACTCAGAAGGCTAAAACGCGACGTTATTCATAGAATCATGGCTAAAGTCACTAATGCAGGGGAAGGTGATACAGAAGGAGGCCGAGATAAAAGGCAGACTGCTTACTTACCAATTCATGATAGGGGGTCACACAATCATAGGGTCTATTTGAGCACCTAACGACGGCCAGGAACGCTTTCTACATAAAGCCCTTAGCGAAGCCACGGCGACTCCTGAGCGCAAGATATTGCTGGGGGGTGGCCTCAACTTAGTTTTCGACAATGAGCTAGACAGATCGGCGCAATGCACAGGCCAGGTGCGTGCTCTTTCGCGCGCAGGGCTCTCTAGACTAGACGACCTAGGCTTGGTGGATTTATGGAGACACCACCATCCCCAGCTCCGGGACTTCTCATACTATTCTAATGCCCACAAAACCTATGCCCTTTTGGATTACTTCCTAGGTTCTAAGCCACTCCGGGACATCACAACGTCCACAGACAGCCTAGTCGCAGCGTTGTCTGATCACGCCCCAGTAGTGACTACCTTGGAACTTCCACCGACCCAACGGCCGTCACGGCACTGGCACCTGCGCGACAACCTCCTTCACCGAGCGGATACGGTCGCCCAGATACAGCATACCCTGGACGACTACTTACTTCATAATGACAACCCTGATACACCCATGTCCACTAGGTGGGAAGCTCTAAAGGCGGTCGTCAGAGGCGAAATAATCGCCATCTCCTCCGCAGACAATGTTGAGCGCAAGCGGAAGAGAGAGGACCTTACACAGAAAGTGTGCAAACTGTTACAGATGAATCGACGTGCCGGTGCCCCGCGCATCTGGCGTCAACTGACCGCGGTTCTGTCGCAGCTGGCTGCCATCGACCGCGACAAGGCGGAATACGCTGCGCTTACGACACTCATTTTATGTGGGGGGAGACAAATGCGGGCGACTTAGCACACAAATTCAGGGAGGCTAGGCAGTGCGAGGGAGTCCAGGAAATTAAGGATCAGACGGTGTGCCAACCAGGTACCCAGGGCCTGTGTTCCTTCCCTAAAACTGCATTGATACCTACACCCAATTGGCCTCCCTGGCCACAGGTCAGCCCCTGGTAAATGGTACCATGGGTACCCAGGGCACTGTGACCAGGGAAGGCCCCTAAGGGCTGCAGCACTTGTTGTGCCACCCTTAGGGACCCTGTACCTTTACACACACACACTGCCTTTGCAGGCTGCGTGTCTTGGTGCAGAACAAAAGCGAAGAGTCGACATGGCACACATCCCTGTGTGCCATGCCTACAAGCCACTGCCCTGGCCTAGGTCAGCCACCCCTCTAGCTGGGTGCACTATGCCAGTGGTGAGGGCATAGAGGCATGAGCCCTGTGCCCCTCAGTGCCCAAGTCCATTCTTGGGCATTGTAAGTGCAGTGCTGCCATTAAGAGTATATGGTGCTGGGAGTCTGTCATTACGAACTCCACAGCACCATAATGGCCCCACTGAAAACTAAGAAGTTTAGTATCAAACTTCTTAGCCCATTAAACCCCCACTGATGCCAGTGTGGGATTTAATGTAAAACGCACTCCAGAGGGCATCTTAGAGATGCCCCCTGAAACCAACCCGACCTCCAGTGTCCGGACTGAGTGGCTGCCCAGGCTGCCACCACCAGACATGTTTCTGACCCCTGGGTCGAGAGCCTCTGCTCTCAGGGGCCTGAAAGAATGCGCATCCTGGGGCGAGGTGCCAAAGCCTCCTCCCCCAGGATGGGCAGGGGGAGCTTCAAAGGCCTGCCGCCTTTTGAGCTTCCCCAGACCACTTGCTGCTTCCAGCAAACTGTTCCCCACTGGTTCTACCCCCACTTCTGGCGGGAGAACCGGCGGGAAAACCAGAGGCAGGAAATGGGTTGTGCCCACCTCTGCCAACTCCACCCCTAAGGTGGGGGAGACGAGGTGAAGCCCAAACTCGAGTCCCCGCCATCTTGAGGATGGGGGGACCCAGCCAACCAGGGACAGGCTCCTGCCCCCCTCCCACTAGAGAGGAGCAGAATAGGGGGTGTACCCACCCCAGGGAAGGGACCCATTGGCCCCTGCCCTTACCTACCTGTAACCACCCCTAAATTTAGTATTTAGGGGCTCCCTGAACCTTCCTTCCTCAGTTCCCAAATCCGAAAACAAGAAGAAGACGAAGCCAGACGACCAGCCGTGCAGCTGCTAACAAAGAGGCGACAACAACTGACTTGGCCCCAGCCCTACCGGCCTGTCGACCTCTGAACCTGCTCCTGCGGAATCCCGGCCTCAGCAACCTCACAAACCCCGGAGGACCTGACTTCTGTGCTACAGCCTTCGACTCAGGGACTCTACCGAGCAGTGGTACTGCTCAAAAGAAAACCTACCAAAGACCCGGCCCTGGCACGGAGCCGCGAAACCTGCACACTCTGCACCCGCCGAGTCCAGCCTGTGCCTGAGTGACCAAAGACCTAGAGGACGTCCCCCGGCGATTCTGACCTGGAATCCAGTGCCCAAGGACCCTCCTCGACGACCCAGACGACGCCTGCAGCCTCAGGACAAGGGACCCCTCCAACCGCGACCAGCAGGGGGTAAGATTTCCCGACCTCAAAGACACCCCTGCACCCGGCGCCCCACGGCCCCCTGTGCCCAACTCCTGGGTGTCTACCTATCCTCCAAGACCCCAACTTACCTCCTGAAGTGTTGGTCGTCCCTGAAGAATCACCGTCCCCGAGCCTGCAGCCTTTTTCACCTTCCAAGACCTCCATTGGTTAACATTGAGCGCCCGACGGCTCAAAAGCACCCTGCACCCAGCCGCCCGAGTGCCCCTGGAAGTGCAACCTCTACCCTAACCTACTTCCCCATTTGCCCTGGGCAAGTGACCAGGAGCCCAGCTCCCACAGCCGCGTGGCCTGCTTGCCAGCAGCCACCAGCCCGAGGCCCCTGCCTGCCATAGGATAACATTGGGCCTACTCACTCGGCACCCGGCCGCCCCTGTGCCGCTGAGGGTGTAACAACTGTACTTACCTGATACTGGGGGACCCCTGAGTCTATGCCCAGAACCTTAACTCTGCCAGTCGAGTACTTACCCAAAGACCGATAACTCACTTTCCTTCCATAGGGTAACACTGACTGGCTCGCACCTGGAATTTCTTCTAAGTGTGGAGTTTTGGAACTTTAAAATATTCACCTAAAATCAACCGAGTCACAAAAACGAAAATACTCACCTGGCATTAGAAGAGGCCCCAGTGCTGGACCGGGGTGCCCAACACTGGCCCTAAAAAGTAATCCCAACGTTACTTACAGCTAACTCCATTTTCTTCCATAGGGATCCATTGACTGGTTTTCTGTGAAATTTCTTCTAAGTGTCTACTTTTGAAATACTAAAATATTGTTTAAAAATCACAACAGTAACGAATTCGAACTACTCACCTGCTATCAGGAGAGACGTCAGTACTGCCTCTTTTATGCTAGTACCAACCATGAAAAGTAATTTTTACCGTACTTACCAGTAACTTGAAATTCCTCTCATAGGATACCATTGCCTGCTTTTGTTGAAAAAGTTTCTAAGTGTCGATTTCTGCATTTTACAAATATTCTTTAAAAATCGTGCCAATGATACAAACGTAATTACTTACCTGTTTTAGCTAGATACCCCAGTGCTGAACCCGAGAACCCAGCACTGGATTACAAAAGTAACGTAAACCTGCTTTGCTTGCAAACTGCATTTCCTTCCATAGGATAACATTGGTAATTTTACCCAGAAAAGTTTCTAAGTGTCGACTTTTGAAATACAGTAATATTCCTCAAAAATCACTACAATAACCAAAACGCTTTTTCTTACCTGTTTCCAGGAAGTGTCCCAGGACTGAATCCAGGATCCAGTCCTGTGGTTAGAAACGTAACCTACAAAGTCATTAATTGTAATTAATCACAATTTTCCATTAAGCTCAATGTTGCATTGTATTTGACCCTGTGTTGCCTCTTGCACCAACTGCGATTATTACCACCAACAAGTCTATTGCCTATTTTGTAAGGTGGCTAACCAGAACATCTCATACTGAGAAAGTATATTTTGACCCTATTGTTGGTTCTAAAAATAAAACAAGCATATATTTTTTTATATACAAACCATTGGCCTAGAGTTCAGTTCTTGTGTGTGTGGCTTCATTTGCTGACTGAGTGTGTACAACAAATGCTTTACACTGTCCTCTGATACTGCCTTACTGCTCGACCAAGCTACCACTTTAGAGAGTAAGGTTATATCTAACTTTAGCCTCTGCCAAACCTCTGGGGACTGGGGACTCTGTGCACACTGAACCTTACTTTGGTGCAGTATATACAGAGCCACTTTCCTACAGACGGGGACAGTGTTCACGGACGATGCGGCTATTGCCGAGACATTTTGTGCTTTTTACGCTCAGCTTTATGATGAGCAACCCTTAGAGACGGAAGATAGATGCATACCTGACACAGGCTCACCTCCCCACATTGACCCCAGAGCAGACGGAACACAAAGGGAGATACGACCAGAGGAAGTCATAGCAGCCATTGACCGCTTGAAACTAGCCAAATCCCCCGGCCCCGATGGATACACGGCAGCCTTTTACAAACAATTCTGCTCCACGCTTGCTCCCCTGCTCACCCGGCTTTTTAACTATCGCGTCCCCAGGGGCGATTCCCCCATCTATGCTGGAGGCTGCAATTGCAGTTATCCCTAAACCAGGGAAAGACTAGACGAGTTGTGGGGCCTATAGGCCTATCTCTCTTTTGAGCATAGACCTGAAGCTGTACACCGGGATTCTGGCGGCACGGCTAGCACCTTACATGCCGGGGATCATAGACCCCGATGGAGCCGGGTTTATCCCTCAAAGGCAGACGAGCGACAATACAAAGAGTCATGCACCTCATAGAGAAGGCATCCCGTATCCCAGGGGATTATATGCTCCTCACTATAGACGCCGAAAAGGCCTTTGTTCGAGTCCACTGGCCCTATCTAGAGGAAGTAATGGCTCGCACTGGCCTGGGGGAAAAGATGAGGAGACACATCCTCAATTGTTATCGCTCCCCCTCGGCTACGGTGAGGGTAAACAGGCACACTTCTACCCCATTCCCTATCAGCAGAGGTACGAGGCAGGGATGCCCTCTGTCGCCCCTGCTCTTTGCCCTCTACATGGAACTAATGGCGCAGAGAGTCAGGGACCACCCCCACATCACAGGCATCCGCTTCCGCGGTGATACGCATACCATAAGCCTGTACACGGATGACGTTGTCAGAGGCTGCACCAGGCTGATCCTGCACAAAGTCCAGACTGTTGGAGAGGATGTGGGAAGACGGGCACACTAGTTCACCTTTTATGGGAATGTGAACACTTACAACCTTACTGGACGCAAATCCTAGACGAAATTGACAAGTATCTTGACACGGAGCTCCCCCGGCTCCCAGAATATCTCCTCCTGGGTGTACCGAACCTGCTTACTTATCCCTTGAAGTCCAGGAGAGGGAGGCAGATAGCAATAGCGCTCGGCACCGCCACTCAGAACATACTGTTACACTGGAGGTCCCCCCGGATTCCTGCTCACACAGGGTGGCTTCAGCGGCTGTGGCACATACTAGGTATGGAGAAGATCTCACTTAAGGTAGCCGGGAAGGGTTCGACATTTGGCGAGCTCTGGCAGCCATTTCTGACCTTTTTCGCTCAAGATTTACGGGAGTTGACATGCCCCAGATATCTTCGCCTCCTGCGACTCACCTCACCAGATCCCTCTACCCAGCGGGACCAACCTTAGGGATGTCACTTAGAGCCATGCTGCGACACATTGAGTTCAGTGGATATGGGGGTGGGAGGGCCTTTTTCTTTTTTTCTTTTTCTCTCCTGTTCTTCCCCCTTTTCTTTGGGTGGGACTGTTCCAGTTAATTGTTTGCTTTCTTCATAACTGTAAATGCCAATGCATGCCCCTGGGCTCTACGCAGCCCGTCATGGCACATTCTTACTTGTTGCAGTGCTTCAATAAAAAGATTTAAACCATAAAGTCACTAATGCCACTAGGACGACTAACTGAAACCTTCTGCATTGAGAGGGCCCATAGGTTCCCCACTAGGAGGAGAATACCGGGTATGCCGTCCCGCCCTATAGTTGCCAGAGTGCTGAATTACAGAGACTGCGAACAGATACTACAGGTAGCGAGAGAAAAAGCACCAATCAAGAAAGATAATGTACGCATCTCACTTTTTCCCCCGATTACACGTTCCAAGTACAGAGGCAGAGAGCACTATATCAAGGAGTCCAACAGCATCTCCAAGCTATGAATTTGAAATATGCTCTTCTATATCCAGCTAAACTTAAAATCATTCATGACCAGAAGAGTAACTTTGACACCCCAACAGAAGCATGGGAATGGCTTGAGCATACCTTTCCTGACCTACCTATAAATTCAGCCTACAGACAGATGGATGACACTCAGACCAGAAGAAGGCAACCACAACGGCGGCGTCCCAAAACCAAGACGTGAAGACAACCCCAAAACCCAACAGGTGCTGGAAGGACAAAGACTGGCAATCATATCTGCTGCCACATTTAGAGAAACCAGAGTAATTACGGAGGATGAATCCTCCACAGGCGACGCAGCACAATCTGAACCAGATAACAGCCAACCGCTGTTCTCTTCGATGTCATCACAGACTATGAACGAGCTCATCAACTGAAGGTCTAACCAAAGAAAACCTGCATTGCCTCAGACATTTCATGAGTGCACATTCTGAGGTGAGGCTACTGAGTAAAACATACCAGGCAGGACGGAGGAGTCCGGCTTCCTTGTCGGACGAAGGTGAGGGCTACACACACTGCCCTACTGAGCAGCCTGTCCCAGCGGGATAACTCCAGATCAGTACAGGTGTGAGGTAAGACTGTCGTCAGAACAACACACGAGAACTTCATGTAACAGAGGGATAATGGTCCCTCACCAGAGAGCCGATGTCCATTTTTCTTTGAGAGACTTGGACACTGATTTATGGCGGGGTCCCGGTGCGGCAGCTTACACCTTTTTATGGGAGATCATTCAGGAACTCTTGGAACTCCCAAGCGACACTTACTAACCATGACCCGCCCAATGCAATTGCAAGTTTTAGAAATGCAGTGTTAGTAAGAATTCTTAATGTTTGGTCGAACACAGTTGGACCGAGTATTGGGTTGTTTTACAGGGATGCTGATGGGCCTTAGTTCATATATACAAAGAATTGACTGGTTTGCATTAATTCCCAATGATATCACATATGGAATCGATACAACATTGTAACTGTCTCACTTGGAATATAAGGGGATTGGGATCACCACACAAAAGAGAGTGCATGCATAACTAACAAGGCGCAGAGCGCAGATAGTGTTTTTGCAGGAGACTGTAAGAAGTTGGCTCTGTATATACAATATCAAAGTGAGGTATAGTGTGCACAGAATCCAGTGGAAACCCAAAGGTAGGCAGAGGTAAAGTTAGATAGCACCTCACTCTCTATTTGTGGTAGTGTGGTGGAGCAGTAAGGCAGTATCAGAGGACAGTGTTAAGGATTTGTTATACACAGTCAGCAAATGAATTCACACACTCAAAGACTGAACTTCAGACCAATTGTTTTTGTATGAAAATATTCTTTTACGAGGCATTTACCAAAATATGCCTAGTACCCAGGAAGGGGGCTTGGGGAGAGAAACATGAACAAGCATTATTCTATTGTACTGCCTATGTTTCTATCAATACTGTTCAATATTGACAGTGTTACATTTGTAACATGAGCTATTCCTGCTTATGTTTTGGCTGAGTTTTAATCAAAAAATATATAAATACTTTAAAAAAAAATATTCTTTTAGTTATTTTATTTTCTAGTATCAAGCAAGTCTGGCACAGGTAAGCAATAAATACTTTACAGTAGTAATGCAGTTTGTAAACAGTTTGAATTGAAATTGTATATGCACTTTGTTTTGACTTACAGTATGGTTTCAGAGAAATGCAATCCTTTGTAAGTACAGTACACAGACATGAATGGGCTTTTCAGTAAAATTACAGGTAAGTTACTTTTGAGATTACTTTTCTTACAGAGAGTAGAATACCTGGATACTACTCTGGGACGTATCCTGCAAACAGGTAAGTAAAATCGTTTTTGTTAGTGCAATTTTAAAGAATTTCTTAAGGTTTTCGAACTCCATACTTAGAACCTTTTCCAAGAAAAACAGTCAATGTTATCCTAAGGAGGAAAGGAAAATTCTACTTACCAGTATGCATCTGTTCTTGGCATGTAGAGCTGTAGATTCATATACTGTGCATAGATCGCCATCTGGTGATGGGCTCGGATGTTTGCAGTTTGTTTTTGTTCGAAGAAGTCTTTGTAGTCACGAGATAGGAGACTCCTCCTTACGATGATAGTGCGCATGGGCATAGACTCCATCCCCAGATTGTTTGCCATAAAGGGTGATGATGGAGTTAGTAAGAAATAGAAAGATGTCGATATGTGATGTATCCAAGTAAGATAGCACTGCAACAGATGAAGGTACCCGGGGAGGCGGGTGGGCGTATATAAATCTACAGCTCTACATGCCAACAGATGCATACTGGTAAGTAGCATTTTCCGTTCGAGGCATATGAGCTGTAGATCATATACTGTGCATAGACTATATAGCAGTTTTGTTTGTGGCTAACCTGTATCTGTTGCAGTGGTTTGAAAAAAAGTTCTTAAGACAGCCTGGCCCACACTAGCTTGTTGTTTTGCTTGCACATCTAAACAATAGTGTTTTGTAAATGTGTGCGGTGTAGACCAAGTTGCAGCTTTGCAGATGTCATCGAAGGGAATGTTCCCTAAGAAAGCCATAGAAGCCCCTAGTTTGCGTGTAGAATGGGGATTGGTTAATGTACGCTTGGCTTTAAGGTAGCATATTTGGATGCACTTAACAATTCACCGTGCAATACCTGCTTTTGAAATGGGATTGCCTTCATGAGGTGGGGAGAAAGCAACAAAGTTGTTTAGTGTTTCGAAAGGATTTAGTTCTTTCAATGTAATAGAGTAGTGCTCTTTTAACGTCTAGCGTGTGAAGAGCCCTTTCTGCCACTGAGTCTGGTTGAGGGGAAAATACTGGTAGTTCAACAGACTGGTTAAGGGGAAAGGCAGACACAACTTTAGATAAAAAGTTTAGATTAGTCCTGAGAACCACTTTGTTGTGATGAATTTGCAAAAATGGTTCTTGTATGGTTAGTGCCTGAAGCTCACTCACTCTTCTAAGAGATGTGATGGCTATAAGGAAGGCTACTTTCCAAGTGAGGAATTGTAGTTCACATTTGTGCAGAGGTTCAAATGGTGGGCCCATGAGCCTTGTAAGGACGATATTCAGATTCCATACTGGAGAGGGCGGAACTCTAGGGGGAATTATTCTTTTAAGTCCTTCCATAAAAGCTTTAATAGCGGGTACTCGAAACAAAGACAAGTGTTGTCTGTTTTGTAGATAAGCTGCTATTGCAGCTAGATGTAGTCTTATAGATGTATATGCTAGGTTACAGCGTTGTAGGTATAATAGATAGCAAATGTTTTGAGTGGAAGCATGTAGTGTATTGATTTTATTGTTTGTACAGTAAATTACGAATAGTTTCCACTTTGCTGAGTAGAAAGCTCTGGTAGTAGGACGTCTAGCATCTATAATGACGTTCCTGCAGTCTGGCGGGAGATTAAAGGTAGCCAAACTAAACTTCAGGTGCCAGATCGCAAGGTTGAGTTGACTGGGATCTGGATGCCTTATCTCTCCATGGTTCTGAGTGAGAAGTTTGGGAGAGAGGTGTAGTTTTTGATGAGGAACTACTGACATTTCTAATAGGGTTGTGAACCAGGGTTGTCGAGCCCATGTGGGAGCAACCAGGATTAGTGTGAGGGAATGCAGTTTGAGCTTCCGAACCACTTATGGAATGAGTGGGAGAGGCGGAAAAGCGTAAGCAAATTTCCCTGACCAGTTCATCCATATCGCATTGCCTGTGGACAATGGGTGTGGATACCTGGACGCGAAGGTTGGGCATTTTGCGTTTGTGTGTGGCGAACAGATCTATTTCTGGGTAGCCCCACATTTGAAAGAATGGAAGAAGAACTTAAGGATGAAGTTCCCATTTGTGGATCTGTTGTTGACGACTGAGCAGATCTGCGATTTGATTGTGTACTCCTGGGAGGTGTTCCGCAAGGAGATATATGTTTTGTGGAATGGCCCGTTTCCATATGCGCTGAGCTAAGTGTGAAAGCTGTAGGGAGTGTGTCCCTCCCTGCTTTTGTATGTAGTACATTGCTGTCATGTTGTCCGTACGGACTAATACAGCTTTGCCTACTAGATGGAGTTGAAAGGATTTTAATGCCAGAAAAATTGCCAGTAATTCCAGGTGGTTTATGTGGAATTGTTTTTGTTGTGTAGTCCATATGCCTTGAATGGTAAGGTTTTGGAGATGAGCTCCCCAGCCTGCGAGCGATGCGTCTGTTAGCACCATCTGTGGAACCGGGTCGAGGAACAGCCGCCCTTTGGAAAGGTTTTGTGTGTTCCACCAGTGCAGAGAGCGATATGTGCGGCTGTCCACCAACACCAGATCTGTTAGCTGGCCTTGAGTCTGGTTCAATTGATGTGCTAAGCATTCCTGTAGAGGACGCATGTGGAGTCTTGCATAAGGGACGATTAGAATGCAAGAGGCCATCATCCCGATTAATTGCATGAACACTCGAGCTGGTAATGAGTGTTGAGGCTGAAATTGTGATATTAGAGCCTGTATGTTGCGTATTCTGACTGGGTTGGGGTATGCTAGAGCTTTGGAGGGGTCTATTGTAGCTCCTACATACATTTGTGTGTTGGATGGTTGGAGGTGTGACTTGGTGAAATTCCCGGTGAATCCCAAGTCGTGAAGCAACTGAATTGTTTTGCGGGTGTGGTAAACGCAGCTGCTGTGTGACTTGGCTTTTATGAGCCAGTCGTCCAGATATGGGAACACGTGAATGTGTTGTCTTCTTAAGTGAGCTGCAACTACTGCGAGGCACTTGGTGAAGACACTGGGTGCTGTGGTCACCCCGAACGGGAGGACTTTGAACTGGTAATGTTGACCGTCCACCAGGAACCGGAGATATTTTCTGTGAGCTGGATGAATAGGAATATGGAAGCAGGCGTCCTTTAAATCCAGAGTGGAAAGAAAATCGCCTTGTTGAAGCAATGGGAGCACCTGTTGGAGGGTGACCATGTGGAAGTGATCTGACTGAATATAGAGGTTTAGTGGTCTGAGGTCCAGTATTGGCCTGAGAGAGCTGTCCTTTTTTGGAATTTGAAAATATAGGGAGTAAACCCCTGTGCCCTGATGAGGCATGGGGACTGGTTCTATTGCATGTTTTTGAAACAGGGAGAGAACCTCATGTTTTAGGAGGGTCAGATGTTCTGATGACATTGGACGTTGGCTGGGAGGGATATTGAGGGGAGTTCTAGGCAATAACCATACTGGATAATTTGTCTTACCCACTTGTCTGTTGTGATGGAGTTCCAGACAGGTAGGAACTGTGAGACGTCCCCCGACAGGAGTGGAATGGTCGGGGGGTAGTGTAGGGAAGTCACTGCTTGGTGGTAGGGGAATTGCGGGTGTTACCTCTGGCTCTTCCCTTATTGTTCTCTCTGTATCCTCCCCGAAAAGATCTTCTGGAGGAGGTAGATTGATTAGGGCTTTTGTAAGATGAGGAGGGATTTTCTGACGACATTGTTTTGAAGCCACCCCTGTAAAATGAGCAGCGAAAGGAACCTGTTAGTAGGTAGTTGCAAGGCCCCCATGGACTTGGCAGTCTCGGTATCTTTCTTCATTTTCTCCAATGAAGTATCGACTGTAGGTCCAAAAAGATGCTCTTGATCGAAGGGCTGATTGAGTATGGTGGTTTGAACTTCTTGCTTGAATCCGGAGATTCGAAGGCAAGCGTGCCTACGCAGTAATATGCTGGTGTTAATGGCACGAGATGCTGTATCAGGGAGCATTTTATGGAGGTGTTAGTTATAAGTTTGCCCTCTTGAATGAGTTCATTGGCCTTGTTTTTGTGTTCCTCTGGTAAGTGCTGCATTAGTTTTTCCAGCTCGTCATAGTGCGCTCTGTCGTAGCGCGCTAGGAGAGCTTGAGCATTGGCAATGCGCCAATGGTTAGCAGCTAGTGACGCAATTCTTTTTCCTGAAGCGTCTATAAGCTTTGACTCCTTGTCAGGAGGAGGGCCGTCGACTGTAGCTTGGGAGTTAGCCCTCTTGCGTGCATTAGACACAACCAGAGAGTCTAAAGGTACCTGGCCTTTGATATACAGTGGGTCTGTGGGAGCTGCTTTATATTTTTTATCCACCCTTGGTGGAAGTATTCGGGCTCTAACAGGGTCTTTGAATACTTCGGTAGCGTGTTTTAACATGCCTTTTAGCATGGGCAGGGTGTGGGTGGATTTTTGTGAGGGTGCGAATGTTTCCGCTAAGAAGTCCTCTTCTAGGGGATCAGTGTGTAGTTCCACCCCATGGTAGTGAGCAGCTCTATTAATAAGTCGTGCAAAACCAATGTTATCAAGTGGTGATGGCCTGGAGGGATACAGATCAGGGTCAGTGTGTGGATCTGGATCTTGATCATAGTAATCCCATGGGTCTGTGTCCTGTGGTATGTTATGCTTGCCATCATCCCCTAGTGTATCCCCATCATCATCCTGTGGTGCAGGTGAGAGTGTAGGTGATGGTGAGTTTGCTGGTGAGATAAATAAGTTAGGATCAGGAGGAGAGGGAGGTATATAAGGGGGAGAAGGATTAGTACCCATGTCCTTGCATTTGAGAGGTATGTGAGAGTCATCTGCAAGGTCTAGTTTTCGTTTCTTAGGAGGTTTGGTGAGAAGGTGGCCAGTTTCGGGGTCAATATGCAGTGTTTTCTGCTTTGGATCCGAAAATTCTTGAAAAGAAAGGTCTTTGAGTGGTGTGTCTTGTTTCGGCGCCGGAAGCTTGGACGTAGAGTGTTCCTTAACGGGCTTAAGCTGTGAAGGTTTTGTAGGGGTTTTCGACTCCGAAACCTTTGGTGAGGGAGTTTTCGGCTCCGAGATTTTCTTCGGCTCCGAAGCTTTCGGTTTGTCCTGTTTCGGCTCCGAAGTTTTGTCTTTTGGTGGCTTCGGTGTCGAGGTTTTCGACGTCGAAGGTGTCTTCGGTGCCGGCAATGAAGGGTGGGGCACCAGCTTGGTTTTAGGCTTTGGTGCCGAAGGTATATGTTCGGTGCCGGAATGGGGCTGACTCGAGCCCGAGTCGGAAGGCTTTTATTTTGGTTTCATAGCTGGGCCCAAGGGCGGGGCGTCTGAAGTATGTTCACAGTGTCGACCTGAGCCCGAGGGCGAAGATGTTACCGGAGCCTTGGGTTTGGTGGCAGCCTGGGTGTTAGTACTCACTATCCGTTGAGCCGGGGTGACGTTCTGCTGGTCTTCCTCGGAGTCGTCGGCCTCGGACACGGAGATATCCTCTTCTTCAGGTTGGAGTTCTGGATGGACATTAGAACCTGCGCCGAAGATGTCTGGAATCTGGCTGCTGCCACTGGACATTTCGTGACGTCGAGCCAGACGATCACTGATGGTTTTCTTCGACCGGAACGATGTACAGGCCTCGCAGTGCTTTTCCTTGTGCTCGGGGGAGAGGCAGAGGTTACACACTTCGTGTAAGTCCGAGTGTGGGAATTTAGCACCACACCTGGGGCATTTTTTAAACGGGGTCCGTTCCATCGGCGGCCGGCGTGGTCGGTGCGGGTAGACCCAACGGCCCGCGTCGAAGCTGTTGGTCGAAGATTATTTGAAGTTGGAGGATGCACGTCGAAAGGGGAACGCGATCGAGAACAATACCGTCATGTGGTGAAGGACTGCGCGTTGAAGGGGGTTCGAAGACGATACCGACCAGGAGCGCAGCAAATCACATCCGAACCTGATGGCGGAAACAAAATCTGGGGATGGAGTCGATGCCCATGCGCACTATCGTAAGGAGGAGTCACCTATCTCGTGACTACAAAGACTTCTTCAAACAAAAACAAACTGCAAACATCCGAGCCCAACACCAGATGGCGATCTATCCACAGTATATGATCTACAGCTCATATGCCTCGAACATAGTGTTATCAGTTTTGAGGCAAGTATTTGGTAGTGGGAGTTGAGGTTCTGGAGGTAGACTCAGGGGTCCCCCAGGGTCAAGGATGCACTCTAGTTACACCCTCATCGGCACTAGGGCGGCCGGGAGCAGAGTGCTGAGGCCCAATGTTATCCAATGGGGGCAGGGGGCCTACGGTTGGTGGCTGCTAGCAAGCAGGCCACTTGGTTGTGGGAGCCCGGCCGCCCTAGTGCCGCTGATGGTGTAACGAGGGTTACAGTTTGAATTACTGGTAATGCAATACTGTGAAATGTTGTACATATACTTTGTATCGACTTTACAATGAAAATTACAGGCAAGTTACTTTTACGTTACTTTTGAGATTACTTTTTCTACTGTGATATGCCTAGATATCACACTGGTACATTTCCTAGAGAAAAGGTAAGTAAAGTCAGTTTTGCACAATTGCTATTTTTCAGGTTTCCGTACAAATCAACTCCACATTTGGAACATTTTTCAGAGAAAAACAGTCAATGGATTCCTATGGAGAGAAATGAAGTTAACGGTTACCAGGTAAGTAATCGGTCTTTGGAGTTGAGCTTCTGGGGTCAGAACAAGGGTTCCCCCAGGGTCAAGGATGCACTCTCGTTACACCCTCAGCGGCACTAGGGCGGCCGGGTGCAGAGTGCTGAGGCCCAATGTTATCCAATGGGGGATAGGGGGCCTCCGGTTGATGGCTGCTGCCTAGCAGGCCACTCTGCTTTGGGAGCAAAGCTCCTGGACTTTAGCTCAGGGCAAATGGGGAAACAAAGTAGCACCAAAGGTGCACCCTCAGCGGCACTAGGGCGGCCGGGTGCAGGGTGCTGTTTCGACGTCGGGCACCCTGTTGGTTTCAGTGGGGAACCTCCGGTTTGCAAAGGCACTGCAGGCTCGGGGACGAAGGTCTTCTGGGTGCGACCACCACTTCGAGGGGTAAGTTGGGAAGTTAGGGGTTGGTTAGGCACCGTCTGTTTGGGCACACAAGGCCGTGGGGCGTCGGGTGCAGGGGTGCCTTTTGGGGTCGGATCTTCTTACCAGCTCCTGGTCGCGGTCGAGGGGACCTTCTGGATTTAGGCTGCAGGTGTCGGCTTGAGGCAGGTCAGGGGTCGCCGGATCTCGGGTCAGGATCGCCGGGGTGACCACCTGGTGGTGTTTCCCACTCGAGATCGGGCCGTGGACGGCGGGTACAGAGTGGGGCGGGATTTCGCAGGAGCAGGTTCGAGGTGGAGACAGGCCGGTAGGGCTGGGGCTAAGTCAGTGGGCGTCTTCATCTGGTTAGCTGCTGCACGGCTGTTCGGTCCTTCTCCTTATAGTTTCTTCTCGTCTCAGGAAGCAAGGTTCAGGGGTGGCCCTAAATACTAGATTTAGGGGCGTTACAGGTAGGTAAAAGGCAGGGACCAGTGGGTCCCTTCCCTGGGGTGGGTACACCCCTATTATACCACCCTCCAGTGGGAGGGGGGCAAAAGCCTGTCCCTGGTTGGCTGAGTCCCCCCATCTTCAAGATGGCGTGCACGGAGTTGTGCTTCACCTCTCCCTTCTGAGGGGTGGAGTTGGCAGAGGTGGGCACACCTCTCCCTCACTTGTTTTTCCCGCCGGTTCTCCCGCCCAAAGTGGGGGTCAGAACCAGTGGGGACCAGTTGCCGAGTGCAGCAAGTGGCCTGGGGAAGCTCACAAAGGCGGCAATCCTTTGAAGCTTCCCCTTCGTGAACCCTGCCAATCCTGGGGGAGGAGGCTTGGCACCTCGTCCCAGGATTGTAAGTGCAGTGCTACCATTAACAGTATATGGTGCTGTGAGTTTGTCACTACGAACTCCACAGCACCATAATGGCTACACTGAAAACGGCAGTGTGGGATTTAATGAAAAATGCACACAGAGGGCATCTTAGAGATGCCCCCTGAAAACTAACCTACCACTAGTGTCCTGGCTGAGTGGCTGCTTTCGGCTGCCATCACCAGACATGTTTCTGGATCCCTGGGTCGAGAGCCTGCTGCTCTCTAAAGGCCTGAAACAATGCCCATCCTGGGACGAGGTGCCAAGCCTCCTCCCCCAGGATTTAATCTGATGATTAAGGTTCAGGTGTGCCCCTAAATACAAATTTTACGGGCGTTACAGGGGTCAAATGTTTAGTAGCCAATGGGCTATTTATCTTTAGGGTGCCTACACCCTTGGGATATCCACTCCCTCTGGGAAAGGGGCATATCCCTAGCCCTATTGGCTAGATTCCTCCAAAACAATATGGAGGATTCTCAAAGGAGGGGGTCACTTCAGCTCCGGGCACCTTAGGGGTGGTCCTGACAGAGAAGACACCTCTCTTGCTTACAAATTTTCCCACCGACCTTGCCGCCAAAACTGGGGCTTGGTCAGGGGGCGGGCATCTCCACTAGTTGAAGAGGTCCTGGTCAGCATAAACGACTGGAAGCCTTTGAGGCTCA
Organism: Calotriton arnoldi; assembly: GCA_963921515.1. Lineage (NCBI taxonomy): Eukaryota > Metazoa > Chordata > Amphibia > Caudata > Salamandridae > Calotriton > Calotriton arnoldi. Next base: position 608,023 of record CAWUFW010000555.1, on the reverse strand, counting down.
CCATCTTTCTATGCTGTCCCTGCTGGGGGGTAAGTGTTACTTACCTGTAACTTTGGTTCTCCAGTATTGGTAACTTTCATAGATTCCCATTGCTTGCATCATTCCCCGTCGTCGAGATGTGAGTCCCCGGTAAATAAAAAATACCATAGAAATAGGTACAAAAGAAGAAAAAGGCCTAGGCCTCATCTCATTTTGTAGCATATCCACCTCTTTTTGTAAAAGAGACCAAACGAAATGAACAACCAATCAGAACAGCCTCACCCCACAGAACCTTCCTGAGAGAGCCTCAGATTTTCGTAGCCGTTGTGGAACAGTGTAACAGAATATGCTGAAGGCTGAGCTTTCCCAGGGGAGGAGGGTGGGCACATGGGAATCTATGAAAGTTACCAATACTGGAGAATCAAAGTTACAGGTAAGTAACTTGTTTTCTTACTCCAGTATTGGAACTTTCATAGATTCCCATTGCTTGTATCAGAATAGCTAGCAGTCAGAACGCACATTTTGTGTAATACATCTTTATAAATCTTGCCAAATGCAAACAGTTATCAGAGGTACAAGACATCAAAGTAGTCAGTGTAAGAAAGTGGCTCGGTCTATACTGAACCAAAGTAAGGTTCAGTGTGCACAGAGTCCACAGTCCCCAGAGGTTTGGCAGAGGCTAAAGTTAGATATAACCTTACTCTCTAAAGTGGTAGCTTGGTCGAGCAGTAAGGCAGTATCAGAGGACAGTGTAAAGCATTTGTTGTACACAGTCAGCAAATGGTCTCTCACACTCAAGAACTGAACTCTAGGCCAATGGTTTGTATATAAAAATATATGCTTGTTTTATTTTAGAACCAATAGGCATCAAAATATACTTTATCAGAATGAGATGCTTTAGATAAATACTTTCAATAGGCAATAGACTTTTGAATGCAATGGTTACAGTTGTTGCAATAGGCAACACAATTTCAAACACAATTTAACTGAGCTCAATGGGAATTTCTAGTTAAATGCAATAGATTACTTTTTGGATTACTTTTCTTACCACAGGACTGGATCCTAGATTCAGTCCTGGGACATCTCCTGTAAACAGTTGAGTAAAAACGTTTTGGTAACAGTTGTGATTATTAAGGAATATTATTGTATTTTAAAAGTTGGCACTTAGGATAACATTGGTGATTCTATGTGAAAAAGTTTCTATGTGAGGAAATTCACTTAGCAGGTAAGTAGTGTTATCGTTACTTTTTCTTACTCAGTGTTGGATCCTGGATCCAGCACTGGTGCATCTCCTGTAAACAATTGAAAGAATGCGTTTATGTCACACAGGTGATTTTTAACGAATATTTGTAAGTTTGCAAAATCGACACTTAGAATCTTTTTCGGCAAAAACCAGGCAATGTTATCCTATGGAAGGAAATTCAAGTTACCGGTAAGTACAGTTATGATTACTTTTCAGGGTCAGTGCTGGGCACCAAGATCCAGCACTGGGATCTCTCCTGATAACAGGTGAGGAAATTCGTTTTCTTAATTCGGTTGATTTTAGATGAATATTTTAAAGTTTCAAAACTCCACACTTAGAAGAATTTCCAAGTGAAACCAGTCAATGTTACCCTATGGAAGAAAAGTGAGTTATCGGCTTTTGGGTAAGTACTCGACTGGCAGAGTTAAGGTTCTGGGCATAGACTCAGGGGTCCCCCAGGGTCAGGTAAGTACAGTTGTTACACCCTCAGCGGCACAGGGGCGGCCGGGTGCAGAGTGAGTAGGCCCAATGTTATCCTATGGATGGCAGGGGGCCTTGGGTTGGTGGCTGCTGCCAGGCAGACCACTCGGCTGTGGGAGCAAAGCTCCTGGTCACTTACTCAGGGCAAGTGGGGAAGTCGAACAGGGTAGTGGGTGCACCCTCAGCGGCACTGGGGCGGCCGGGTGCAGTGGGCTTTTGGGCCGTCGGGCGCCCAATGGTTTTCAAATGGGAAAGCTGCGTGACGAACAAAGGCTGCAAGCTCGGGGATGGTGATTCTTCAGGTGCGACCACCACTTCGAGAGGTAAGTTGGGAAGCTGTAGGAAGGGTAGGCACCCAGGAGTTGGGCACAGGAGGCCGTGGGGCGTCGGGTGCAGGGGTGTCTTTAGGCGTCGGAAATCTTACCCTCGGCTGGTCGCGGTTGGAGGGGGCCCAGGTTCTGAGGCTGCAGGCGTCGTCAGGATCGTCGAGGGGGGTCCTTGGGTGCTGGATTATGGGTCACAGTCGCCGGGGGGACATCCTGGTGGTCTTTGTCCACTCAGGAATAGGCCGGGCTCGGCGGGTGCAGAGTGTGCTGGATTCGCGGTTCCTGGCTGGCACAGGGGTAGGTTACTTGCTTTTGAGCAGTACCACTGCTCTTGGGATTCCCAGGTAGTTAGAGTCACAAGGCAGTCAGGTCCTCCGGGGTTCTTGAGGTTGCTGACCACTGGAGACGCCGGGGTTTGGCAGGAGCAGGTTCGAGGGTCGACAGGCCGGTAGGGCTGGGGCCAAATCAGTTGGTGTCTTCCTCTTGTTAGCAGCTGCACTGCAGGTCTTCTTGTTTCTTGATCTTCTTTCTTGTTTCGGAATCTGGATCTAAGGAAGGAAGGTTCAGGGTGCCCCTAAATACTAGATTTAGGGGCGTTACAGGTAGGTAAAGGGCAGGGACCAATGGGTCCCTTCCCTGGGGTGGGTACACCCCCTATCCTGCCACTCTCCAGTGGGAGGGGGGCAGGAGCCTAGTCCTGATTGGGTAGGGCTCCCCATCTTCAAGATGGTGAGAGCCCGGAGATGTGCTTCACCTCGCCTCCCCTACCTGAGGGGTGGGGTTGGCAGAGGCTGGCACACCCCCTTTCCTCCCTTGGTGTTTCCCGCCAGAGTGGGGGCTAGAACCAGTGGGGACCAGTTGCTGAGTACAGCAAGTGGTCTGGGGACGCTCACAAAGGCGGAATGCCTTTGAAGCTTCCCCCTGCCCATCCTGGGGGAGGAGGCCTAGCACCTCGCCCAGGACGTGCATTGTTGCAGGCCCGGGAGAGCGGATGGCTCTCTACCCAGGGATCCAGAAACATGTCTGCTGGGTGGCAGCCTAGGCAGCCCCTCAGACAAGACGTGGATTGTAGGTTAGGTTCAGGGGGCAACTAAGTTGCCCTCTGTCGTGCATTTTACATTAAATCCCACACTGGCATCAGTGTGGGTTTAATGTGCTGAGAAGTTTGATACCAAACTTCAGTCTTCAGTGTAGCCATTATGGTGCTGGGGAGTTCGTAATGACAACCTCCCAGCACCATATACTCTTAATGGCATCACTGCACTTACAGTGCCCAGGAATGGCCCTGGGTACTGTAGGGGCACAGGGCTCATGCACCTGTGCCCACACCACTGGCATAGTGCACCCAGCTAGAGGGGTGACCGAGGTATGCCAGGGCAGTGTGTTTAGTGGGCATGGCACACAGGGATGTGTGCCATGTCGACTGTTTAGTTCTGCACCAAGACACTCAGCCTGCAAAGGCAGGGTGTGTGTCAGGGTACAGGGCCTCTAAGGGTGGCACAATAAGTGCTGCAGCCCTTAGGGGCCTTCTCTGGTCACAGTGCCCTGGGTACCTAGGGTACCATTTACCAGGGGCTTACCTGTGGCCAGAGATGCCAATTGGGTTTAGGCTTTAGTACAGATTTTAGGGAAGGAACACAGGCCCTGGGTTCCTGATTGGCAGGGACCCAGGGCACACCCAGGAAAAGTGCATCAGCTATCAGGCAGAAAGTGGGGGGTTACTGCAACAGAAACCCACTTTCCTACAGTCAGTGAACATCATGATTTACAAAATGTGCTAATAACCAATAAAAGGAAGGAGGGTTAGAAGGGAAAGCTCACCACTTATTGAAAGAGGTTCCTCAGGACTGCCTGTCCCACTGCAGCGTCACTCCGCGTGGAGGGGTCCAAGCAGTAATGCTTCGTGAAAGTATGGGCACTGCTCCATGTCGCTGCCCTGCAAATGTTTTTGATCGGCACTCCAGCTGCTCTCTTCGCCGAAGAGATGGCTCTCGTAGAGTACGCCCGGACTCGCCCTTCTAGGGGCTTACCAGCCGCTTGGTGACAGTATTATATCGCGCTGGCAATCCATCTCGCAATTCCCTGCTTGGAAAGAGGGAAACCCTTGCGAGGGGCACTGAAAGCAACAAAGAGTTGTGTAGATTTTCTGAAGTCCTTGGTACGTTGAAGGTAAAATTTCAGACACCTTTGAACGTCCAGCGAGTGAAGAGTCCTCTCCGCTGGAGTAGTGGGTCGAGGAAAAAACGATTTGAGGATTACTGGTTCATTCAAATGAAAGTCTGAAGGGACCTTCGGGATAAATTTTGGATTCGTTCTCAGAATCAAAGTGTCTTTTTTAAACTGTAAGAACGGCTCCTTAGTCGTGAGAGCGTGCAGTTCACCTACCCTCCTGGTCGATGTTAAGGCGAGAAGGAGGGCCACTTTCCATGAGAGAAATTTAAGGTCCGCCCTATGAATTGGTTCAAAAGGCGGTCTCATGAGTTGAGTAAGGACTAAGTTAAGCTGCCACAGAGGTGGTGGAGGTCTAACTGGTGGAAAAACTCTAAAAAGACCTTTAAGAAATTGTTTTATGATTCTTGCTGACCAGAGGGACGGTCCAGAAGAAGTTCGTCTGAATCTAGAAACGGCTGCCAGGTGCACTTTGATAGAGGAATGAGCGAGACCGGACTTGGCCAAAGCCAAAATATATGGCAAAATCTGATGAGGAGCAGACTAGTAAGGATGAATGCTCTCTTGCCGGCACAATAGGCAGAAACGCTTCCATTTCAAGCGATACGTCTTGTTCGTACTTGGTGCCCGGGCTTGAGCCAGCACCTCTCTACACTCTGGCGAGATACTTAGATTCTGAAATTCTCGGTGCTCAGGAGCCACGCTGACAACTGAAGTGAGCTCGGATCCGGATGTACCACTTGGCCCTGGGACATTGTCAACAGAGAAGGAATTGGGCACAGATGAATTGGATGATCCAGGGAGAGCAGGAGAAGCTCTGTAAACCAAAACTGGCGGGGCCACGCCGGGGCCACCAGAATCATTCTGCAGGGCTCCGCTTTGAGCTTCCTGAGAAGCCTGGGAATTAGTGGGATCGGAGGAAAAGCGTAAACAAAGGCGCCTGACCAGGCCATCGAAAGTGCATTCCCCAATGATCCCGGATGGTGTTCCCTGCTTGCGTAGAGTCGGCATTTCTTGTTTCCTGGAGTGGCAAAGAGATCTATGGGTGGAGTGCCCCAGAGATTGAAAATCCTGTCCAGAGTGTGTTGGTCTAATTCCCACTCGTGGCTCACCGACTTGAGACGACTGAGCGTGTGTGCTGTCTTGTTGAGGGCCCCCGGAAGATGTTCCGCCGAAAGTGATATTTTCATTTGGATAGCCCATTCCCACATCTCCTGAGCCTCCTTGGATAGCGGACGAGACCTTGTTCCTCCTTGCTTGTTTACATAATGCATGGCCGTCGTGTTGTCCGTACGGACCAGGACAGTGGATCGTCGGATCCGCGGAAGGAAGGCCTGTAAGGCCAGACGAATCGCTCTCAGTTCTAAAAGATTGATGTGGAGAAGGCGATGCTGGGGCAGCAAGCGGCCGCTCACCTGAAGATCTTGCAAGACTGCTCCCCAGCCTTCTAGAGAGGCGTCCGTTGTAATTATTAGCGGAGATGGTGTTACTCTGAAGGTGAGACCCTGAGAGATATGGTCTCTGATCATCCACCACCTGGCCGCCTCCTTCATAGGCTGAGTTACCAAGATCTTGTCTTCGAAAGAGCCCTCTGCAAATCCATTTGCTCTTGTAGTGGGCGCATCCGTAACCTGCAATTTGGAATCAAGGGAATGCAGAACGAGATTGACCCTAGGAGGGATTTGTAGAGGCGAACTGAAATTGACCTTTTTTGCAATCGACTGGCAGAGGTCATCAGCTTTGTTTGCCTTTCTTTTGATGGGAATGCTTTGCAACAGGATGTGTCCAGAATGGCTCCCAGGAACTTGGCCGACTTGGACGGGCACAGGACCGACTTTTCCGTGTTGAGCTGAAGACCTAGGTGACGGAAGAGCTGAGTGCATGCCCTGACCGCTTCTTCTGTTGCGTGATGAGACTAAGCTTTCACCAGCCAGTCGTCCAGGTAAGGAAAAACTTGAAGCGTTTGCTTCCTGAGAAACGCTGCGACTGGGGCTAGGACCTTCGTGAAGATCCACGGAGCGGATCTGAGTCCGAAAGGCAGGACCTTGAATTGAAAGTGGCTCTTGGCTACTGTAAAGCGTAAAAACTTCCTGTGGGCCTGATGGATGGGGATATGGAAGTATGCGTCCTCTAGATCCAGGTTGGCCATGTAATCTCCTGGATTGAGGAGCCGTAAAATGTCCTGTAAGGAAACCATCCGAAAAGAGAGCTTTATGAGATAGGTGTTTAGCTCCCTCAGGTCTAAAATTGGGCGCCATTTTTCTACGGTCTTTTGAACAAGAAAGAACCGGGAATAGAATCCTTTTCCCCGCTGGGATAGGGGAACCGGTTCTATCGCCCCCTTGAGAAGTATTTGGTGGGCTTCTAGACGTAGAAGGTGCAGATATTTGGATTCGGTGGCGCAAGGGGCTTTGGATGGTGGTTGATGTTGAAATTCCAGAGTATGGCCTGACAGAACAATATTGAGAACCCACCGATCTGATGTTATACATTGCCAGTTGTGGAAGTATTGGAATATCCTGCCCCCCACTGGTGTTACAGGGGACACAGGAACAGTAGGAAGAGCCTGGAAGCCGGTACTGGCGCTTAGAGGACTCCCTCCCCTGGCGCCCTGGTCTTCCTCTAGATGATGAGCGAGAGAAAGAAGACGACTGGCCTGGTCTCTGAGAATATTGCGGCCGGTAAGATTGGGAAGGCTGCGAATAAGAGGAATAGCGCTGTTGCTGATATCCGCCTCTATATGAGGAAACACCTCTACCTCTTGCTCCACAGAAGGGAACCTTGCGGTATTGTAGAGTCCCAAGGGATTTTGCAGTTTCCGTGTCCTTCTTTATATCTTGCAGCGCATCATCAATGTGCTTCCCAAAGAGCGCTTCACCGTCAAAGGGAAGATCCAGGATCTTGTTCTGGACTTCTGGCCGGAACCAAGTGGCACGAAGCCAGCCTTGGCGTTGAAGGACTGCTGCCCCTGCGAGAGAGCGGAAAGCTGTAGTGGCAATGTCCATAGCGCAGTCAATCATTTCGGAAGATGTTCTTTCTCCCTCTTGAAGGATCTTTCTGGCTTCGGCTTTAGCTTCTTCGGGCAGCTGGTCCAGATATGGAGACAGATCGCACCACATCTGGCGATCATACCGTCCAAGAATAGCCAAGGAGGCTGGACATGGAAGAGAACCTCTTCCCAGCATTATCCAACCGCCTTCCCTCTTTATCAGGTGGCGTGGTAAGAGGTGCCGCTGGATTTTTAGATTTCCTCTGGGCCGCCTGTGAAATCACCGAATCTGGTTTCGGATGGCTAACCAGACAAGCGGGGCTATCATCCGGAGCTTTGTACTTTTTTTTCCAGACGAGGAAGCACAGGAATGACAGTGGCCGGCGACTTCATAACCTTCAGACCCTCACTCCAGACATGGTCCACGATAGGGATCGAGCGAACCGACTTTTTGTAAGGTTCTTTGAAGTCGTACAAAAAACATTCCGACTGCACTGATGGAATAGGCAGATCGAAACGCTTCGAAGCCCTCGCCATTAAATTGTGAAAACCTCCAATATCAGCTGGAGGAGAATCCACCGGTTCTGGAACAGGAGACGCGGGGTCAGGAATAATGTAGTCATCCCATTCCCTGTCCGGGTCAGGGATCGTCCTAGTTCCTTGGTCATCATCGGATGTGTCGTCCTGGACTGTAACCACATTCTGCTTAACTCCGGTAACTCCAGTAATGGAATTTGTGGAGGCTGAGGCGTAACCGGAAGAGCGAGTGGAGTTGGAGGCACTTGCCCCGTCGCCTGGCCAGAGGACTGAGTTGGAAACCTTTTCCTGTAATCCGAAATCATTAACTGCAGGTCTGTAACGAGAGAAGATGGCATACAGACCAGGCCCTGTTGATATTGTTCTTGAGATCTGCATTCTGGCAAATACTGTTGCTGCTCCATGTAATAGTCCTCAGAGTGCGAATCTTGATATTTCACATGCAGCTCAGATGGGCTATGTGCATCACCATAAGGACCTTCATCGTCCTGGGAAAACTCCTCTTCCAAAAGGAGAGCCGGAGGCAGAGTGTCACTTTCCTTGGAGAAGTCATTTCCGGGGTAATGCGACGTCTCCTGATAGAAATTGCCACATTTTGTATCGTCGACGAGGTCGTCGACGGAGCTGCCGGCGACGATGTCTGAACCGTCGACGAGGAAAGATCCGTCGACGGGACCTTCGTCATTATCAGGCTTGAAGCTGTCGACGTCGTCTACACCATCACTGTCGACATCCTCGTCGACGTGGAAGTTAACGTCGTCGATGAAGTAGTCGTCGAAGCCGCTGGAGACGAGGAAAATCTCGCCGACGAGCCCGTCGACTGAGCCAAAGTCGACACCGGTGAGATTTTTGAAGCTGTCGACGGTATTGATGTCGTCGTCGACGGGCGAACATTCTTGTCAGCTTTTCCCTCAGGAGGGACAGAAGCTGGTTTCTTGAAAGTTTTTGGCTTCTCAGAAGGCGGAGAAGCAGAAGGCCCATGGCTTGTCTTCTTCACAGGTGCCATATCCAGAGCAAGTCCTTCCCTCTCCTTTACACCTCAGTGAGATTTGATGGGACTACGCCTGTCAGACCTATCAGATCTTTTGTAAGGCTTTGGAAGGGGGTTCTGAAGAAGTAGAAGGAGAAGACCTACCCCTTTTTTGCGATCTCCTCGACGATGTCGCAGAAGCATCATCACCGTCACTTGAAACAGGATCTTTACGTGACTTTAATTTCTGCAGCCAAGTGAGCAGGAGTCCCTCACGGTCCCGTAAGGTCTTGGTTGAGAATGTTCAACAGATCTTGCCGTCAGTAGGTTTATGGTCCAGATACAAACAATAAATACAGTCTTTATGTTTGTCCTCAACATAAAGTCTCTTTTTGGAGCAGGTGGCACAAGCCTTGAAAAGAGCTTTCTTTTCCCTGTCTGACATATTGAAGATTTTGAAGATGAAAAGGTAGTTTGTTGAAGAATAACTGAGCAGAGCTCAGTGGAGACTCCCTTGCACAACGTGCGGTAGAAAATCTGAGGCTCTCTCAGGAAGGTTCTGTGGGGTGAGGCTGTTCTGATTGGTTGTTCATTTAGTTTGGTCTCTTTTACAAAAAGAGGTGGATATGCTACAAAATGAGATGAGGCCTAGGCCTTTTTCTTCTTTTGTACCTATTTCTATGGTATTTTTTATTTACCGGGGACTCCCATCTCGATGACGGGGAATGATACAAGCAATGGGAATCTATGAAAGTTCCAATACTGGAGTAAGCACCTCGACCCAGAGCAAGCTTTGTTTGACCCACGAGAGCAAAAGTCGACCACCTCAGGGGGTCAGAAACATGTCTAGGGGTAGTAGGTTGTTGGGGACCTGTCAGGCACACACTAGCGAGTTGGTAGGATTTAAGGGGCACCTCTGAGGTGCCCTATGGGTGCATTTCTTAAGAAATCCAACACTGGCATCAGCATGGGTTTATTAAGCTGAGATGTTTGCTACCAAACATCTTGGAATTCAGTGAAGCCATCATGGAGCTTTGGAACTCGTAGTGACAAGCTTCCAGCACCTGTACTCGGTATGGCTGCACGGTGCACTTATGTCTAAGAATGGACTAGGACACTATAGGGGCATATCTGCTCATGTAGTTATGCCCTCACATGAAGCAAAGTGCACCCTGCCTTCGGACTGAAAGGCCTGCTGTAGGGGTGACTTACCTTTACCTCTCGCAGTGCTGGTAGGCCTGGCACACACGGATGTGTGCCAAGTCGGCTCTTCACTTTTATATGCACCAAAACACACAGGCTGCAGTGGCAGTATGCCTGTGTTTGGTGAGGGGTCTCTTAGGGTGGCACAATTCATGCTGCAGCCTGTAGAAACCCTCTATGGTCACAAGGCCCTTGATAACAGTGGTACCTTTTACAAGGGAATTTGCGTGAGCCAGAGGTGTGCCAATTGTGGAAACAAAGGTACAGTTTTGGGAAAGGACACAGACACTGGGAACCTGGTTAGCAGAACCCAGAGCACACACTGTCAAAGATGAATCTGAGTCAAGCAAAAAGTGGGGGAATACTGCAACATAAACCGACTTTCCTACACCCACTTCCCACATGAAGTGGTCATATAGGGGGCGTAGTGACCCCATTGGCTACTAACCCCTACAATCCCCTAACGCCCCAAAATACAGTATTTAGGGGAGTCCATGTCACCAGAGAATGAGATCCTGATGACCTAAGAAGAGGACACCGAAGAGCCACAAAAGCAGAGGAGAGAAGCAGCAGCTGACCTAGTACCAACCCTGCCAGCCTGTACGCATCCCTCGTCAAAAACTGCATCACAGTCAACTCATCCTGCAGCTGTTGACTCCAGAAACCTGGGTGGACTTCCTGCCTTATAAAAAAAAAAAAAAAAGACTCAAGACCTCCCATGAACCGCGAATCTGTTCTGAAGCAACTCAGAAAGAGAAGGCACTAAGGCCTCCAGAACCGCCAAAATCATACAATCGCAGCCACCACTGCACCAGTCACCTCTGGCCCAATTTGTATTGGACCACCATTGTCGACCACATTCCCCAGCCCTCCAGAGCTCAAGTCCGTAGGGGTTTCACCTCTCCCAGAAATCACCTGCAGCCTCACATGTGGGCCCCCTCAACAGACTGCTCCGGTAAGGAAAAACCAAACGCCTAAGGACACCCCTGCACCTGTCACCCCTGGGCCTTGGAGAAGAGGACCAGAGATGTCCCTCACCCCAAGTCCGCGAGCATTGCAAGGCCTGAGCCCACTTGCTGATTCAGCACGACTAGCCTGACCAGAGCCTGCAGCCTCTTTTCGCAGTGACTGATCTCCATTGAAATACACTGGGCTCCAATGCTGTTTTGCACCCTGCACCCGCCCGCCCCTGTGACGCTGGTGGTGTATTGCTAATGCTGCCTTGAACCTTGTCCACCACCCACCTTAACTCATGGATATTGGTCTTCTAAGTCGCTGTACTATCTGTTTGCAGAACTTGTTCTTCCTTCCACAGGAAGACACTGCAGAATCAGAAATTGTAGTGTCCACTTTTTAAAGAGAAAATAATTTATATTTAAAAATGTACTAACCTGAACGATTTTTCTTTGATGCCTAACCATATGTAAAGATACTTGCTATTGTTATAAATTGGTGTGGATCTCCTTGTGTTGTGTGTCATTTATTGATCACTGTGTGCATTTCCAAACGTCTTGCACTCCTCTGTTAAGCCCAAGAATGCAAGACCACGCTACCCCCTAATAGAGCACTTTGGGATTGTATAGCAAGCCCCGATCCACTCGTAAAAGAACCCCTGGACTCTTTACACTGTATATCAAATTATTGATATATCACAAAGATCCAGTTTCCTACAGGGAACATGTGGATCCCTGACCCGCAAAAATAGATAGCCATCCCGATATGACATTTGTACTGGCCCAACATCAGGTCAAAAAGTAGAATGGTGAATTGGAAGCGGTCTGACCCAACTACAAAGTTGAATGGGTCATGATTAATCTCTATGATAGTAAACCAATGCTTTAATAGTTGGACCTAAAAATGCTGCCAAAATCAAGATTGTGTCTAGTTGAAGGCATTCCCTTTTATGTGTTGCATGGTTCAGAACAATGAAGTATAACATGCATCTCCTTAGAAGGTAAAGATTAAGAACAGTAAACTGACAGTTCTATATTTAACAAGCAGCATTAAAGATGGACCTCGCACAAAGTTTATTTGAACAAATGTCCCACAAAGAACCTGGTCTCTTAAAAGAAGTAAATACAACAAATGACTTTCTACCTTAGTATACTATTTACCTGGAAAACGTCTTGTCGGGAAGGTACGACTTGCGACGTTTGCAGTCTATGAGGCTGTTCAGGCAGTGGTGGCTCATCAGACAGTGGTTTGAAATCCTGTAGATGTTCTTGTTGCTCCCTGTACAGAGAAACATTGAGTCAACATTTCAAATACTAGCACCGACAGACCCATCAGCAACACTGCAAATTCTGGAGGAACTGAAGGTGCCTTTATCAGACAGACGCTTCTGATCAGGGAAAAGGGGCCTTGAAAACACTGAATGACCATCCTTAATAGCCTTTTGGTTTTTGATTGCCATCTGCTTCTGGTTTTCTGCTGGATAAGCATAACCAAGATATAGATTTTAGGTGTCTTGTAAGTAAATTACAGCCCTAGAAAACAACAGTACAGTGCTCCCGAAGGAGGCAGCGTCAGTAAATTAAAGTTGCTGGAAAACCATATGCTCCTGCAAGGTTGTCTTAGACTGACAACTGTTCACAAAGGTTTCAGAGAACAGTCAAAAGACCCAAAGGATTGATGCATAATCCAGAAAGTAGTGTGCAATAAGAGGACAACAGACCACAGAGGCAGGGTTGCAATTATAAGAGCACAAAAACGTGTGGTTTCATTCAAATTCTACAACAATTTGTGGGTTTAAGTAATTAGAAGCAATCAGCCCTTTGATATGCAGATAATGGGACATTAATTGCCCATTCACCACATGGTCTTTAATTCCAACTAGATTTGTCATCTAAAAACCATGGAGACAAAGACTGACTTCCAACCTAAAGTGTGTATCAGAAACAGAGGTCAATAACCACATTATTGAAAACGCTTTGTTTGAATGAATATTTGCACTAGTATTTAACCTGTAAACGGACATGCAACAAAAATATGCCACAATTCATATGTTCTGCAACACGGACAAAGACGGAGAAGAAATAGAACATTTCACACAGACGAATGTTGGCTTACTGACTTAAGAATTGACGGGCAACACTGTCAAGGTTTAACCTTGGTTCTAAAACAAGAGCAGGACAAGGCTGGCCGCAGGTGAAGACCATTAAGGGCAAAATAGGAAGAAAAAAATGCATTTACCAGAAGATTGCCCAATCGAAGCTATCAATTAAGAACAAGGCTTACTTTTAGCCAAGTAAAGAATCTCACAATTGGAATTCTCTGAAAGTAAGTTTTACTACTAGCTTTAGATCTTGTGCTGTGTAGCGGCCTTTCATTCACGTCTGGGGAATCTTAAGTTTAATAAAATAATTTTTAAAACAGAATCCTTGTCAATTATTCACAATACATTTCAAAAAAGCAAATAAAATCCATGTTAACTGAATATAAATTACAAAATGATTAAGCACATAAGCTGTACTAAATGGTGTACTATTTAAATAGGCAATTTTAGCAGCTACTAGACAACTTCGGAGCACAATATATCACGAAAAAATTAAGAGTCAGATTTTGGGAGTCATGGTTAAGACATTTGTTATACTGACTATAGAGCTGCACCTGTGCTTGAATCCCGAAATTTGAAAGGCTTTATTATGGGTACCCTTGTCCTCAGTTTAGTAATAGCCAAATTCATTACTTAAACCAATAAGTTAACTTCATGGAAGAAAGATGGAATTTATTTTCAGGGGGGCCTACAGCAATTATGTATACTTATTTTAAAGAATTTAAAGTTCATGAATTGTTGGCCGTTCTGACCTTACTGGCTACTTTATTAAAAAGTTTGCAGAAAAAAAGTTTGATTATGTTGTAAGGAAAATGAAGTTCGGGTAGCATAAAGATATGGGAGTTGCTCTAAATATTTGAAAGAGAAAGGCTCTAAATGACAAACTGAAGTCAAACGTTATAGCTGATTTAATGGTAACCAAAAATACCTGAAAGTACTAACAGCTGGTCTCCGATTGCACTGAAGCTTTTAGAAAGGAAGAATTGCAAGGAAATAGTACACAATTACTCGTAAAAGTGTTTTGGCCCAACAAAAAAAAAAAAAAACAGGCCCGAGGGACAGACCAAGCTTTTATATATCGAATATACATGGTCCTCACGAATGTTCCCATGACGTACAACCATAAAGTGAGGATGTTAAAAGCAAACTTCTCCAAGATGAATCAGGGAAGGCACTCATTTGAGTTCATCAGCCTCCCTGGGCTGATGATGGGTGCACGTCCTTGAGATGTACAAATAAAAAAAGACTGGCTTCTCCATTTCTCTGGTTGCTACTTCTGTCACCATCATTTTCTTTATCTGTTGCGCAATTTCATAAACTAGAACTTCAAATCCATCTGTATTTATGGGAATTATCTACATTAATCTTAAAAAATGTAGGTGTCGTACTCAAACATGTTGGCTAAATTTATCAGATATACAGCATCATGAACTTCAATGAGTATGCGTGCCTGTTCAGACTGAAAAGGTATGTGCTTAGAAGGTTAGATATATTGTCCGGACAGAGCACCATTTGAGTTGCACTTCGCAGACTGGAAACTAGGCGGCCCTATGGATGCCAAGTTTTCAGTTAGACATGCGGTAAGGGGTCTTCTAGCAACATTTAAACATCCAGAGTAAAAGGAAGCCTTAGAGCACCTAGAAAAGAAAGGGGACTTAGTGGCCCACCTCAGATATACCATACAGATTATAACAGACTTCTCTCACTATAGGTAGAAGTGTGTGTGTGTGTGTGTGTGTGTGTGTGTGTGTGTGTGTGTGTGTGTGTGTGTGTGTGTGTGTGTTATATATATATATATATATATATATACATACATACATACATACACACACTTTTGTGCCATTAAATTTTATTTTTGCATCCCGATTCCGGAGTGGCTCGTCTTTCCTACCTCATCACGGTAGGATTTTCATTTGTGTATACATATATATACACATATATACACATAATATATATATAAATATATATATATATATATATATATATATGGATTATGTTACTTACCCTGTAAGCATCTGTTCTTGGCATGTAGAGCTGTAGATGCACATGCTTTGCATACTCCTGCCATCTAGTGTTGGGTCCGGATGTTTGCAAGTTGTTTTTCTTCAAAGAAGTCTTTTCCAGTCACGAGGCAAAGTGACTCCTGCTTTCACCGATATTACACATGGGCACAGACTCCACTGTTATATTGTTTTCCCGCAAGAGAGTGAGAATGGAGTAAGTGAATGTAGTATATACATGTACATGCGTATGTAATATGAAAAATAAGAACTGCAACAACCATAGGTGTCAGAGGAGGGAGGGCACATGTGAATCTACAGCTCTACATGCCAAGAACAGATGCTTATAGGGTAAGTAACAATCCGTTTGAGGCATGTGTGCTGTAGATACACATGTTTTGCATAGACTGTATAGCAGTACTTCTCCCAAAGCAGTGGTTAACCAGTGGGTGTTGCAGTTTGAAAAAATGTTTTTAGCACTGCTTGTCCTACATTAGCTTGACGACGTGCTAACACATCCACACAATAATGTTTGGTAAATGTGTGTGGTGTGGACCATGTAGCTGCCTTACATATGTCAGCTATGGTAATGTTGCCTAAAAAGGCCATAGATGCTCTTATTTTGAGAGTAGAATGTGCTCTAGGAGGTACAGTTAAAGATCTTTTAGCCTTAACATATCAAGTTTGAATACATTTGACAATCAATTTTGAAATACCGGATTTAGAGATAGGTTTTCCCTTTATGAGGTGGAGCAAAGGCAAGAAAAAGTTGTTTTGCGAAAATAGTTTCCCCTATCAATGTAGTATAATAGTGCTGTTTTGACAAAGTGTGTGTATAGCTCTTTCTGCTACTGAATCAGGTTGAGGGAAGAACACAGGTAACGCAACGGACTGGTTCATATGAAAAGCAGAGACTACTTTTGGAAGAAATGTTGGATTTGTACTAAGAACTACCCTATCTTTATGAAGTTGAAAAAAGGGTTCTTCTAAGGTTAATGCCTGCAACTCACTAACCAGTCTTAGTGAAGTGATAGCGATTAAAAAGGCAATCTTCCATGAAAAATTGTAATGAACAATTTTTTGTGTAACAGTTCAAAAGGAGGGCCCATAAGTCTTGTAAGAACAATGTTACGGTTCCAGGTAGATGCAGGGGGTACCCTGGGTGGTGGTATTCTTTTAAGGCCGTCCATAAAAGCTTTGATTACAAGAACTTTAAATAAAGATAAATGTTGCCTGTTCTGAATATATGCAGCTACTGCTGCAAGGTGTAGTCGAATAGCTGTGTAGGCTAAACCTGCGCGTTGTAGATGCAAAAAACAATATTTTGTATTGATGCATCTAGCGGATCAATGGAGTTATTGCAATATATGACAAATCTTTTCCACTTTGCTGCATAACATGCTCTAGTGGTAGGTCTTCTTGCTTCTTTAAGAAATGTTATACAATCTGGTGGTAGGTTTAGATAACCAAACTATGACTTTAGGAGCCAAATCGCAAGGTTGAGGTCCTTGGGATTTGGATGTCCAATTTCTCCATGGTTCGGTGTGAGAACGTTTGACGTTATGTGAAGGTTCTGATTCGGGACCACTGATAATTCCAATAGTGTGGTGAACCATGGCTGACGAGCCCATGTGGGAGCTACGAGAATCAGTGTGAGATGTCTGCCTGAGTTTCCAAACCAGAAATGGGCGGAGAGGGAGAGGTGGCAAAGCATAAGCATATATCCCTGACCAATTCATCCATAGGGCATTGCCTTTGGATAGAGGGTGTGGGAACCTGGAGGCAAAGTTTGGGCATTTGAGTTCTGTGTTGTGGCAAAGAGGTCTATTTGTGGAAATCCCCATGTTTGAAAGTATGGAAGGAGAACTTGTGGGTGACGCTCCCATTCGTGCATTTGTGTTTTCATTCTGCTGAGATCGTCAAAGATGTGGTCTGTGCATGGAAGGTGTTCTGCCAGTAGGTGGATTTTGTGATGAATTGCCCAACGCCAAATGGTCTGAGAGAGGAGTGACAGTTGTAGAGTGTGTCCCCACCTGTTTTTGTACATAGTACATTGTTGTCATATTGTCCGTCAGGATTAAGACACCTTTCTTTATAGGTGAGGTAGAAATGCTTTTAACACTAGTTGAACTGCATGCAGCTCTAGGTAATTGATGTGATAGGTCTGTTTGGAGTTCCAAAGACCCTTAACTTAATTGCTTTAAGTGTGCACCCCACCCTCTGAGATGCATCTGTCGTGAGCACGACTTGTGGAATAGAGTCGATAAAGGGCTGCCCTTTTGATAAATTGTGTGTTCCACCACTGAAGAGCGCGTTGAGTGAGGCGGTCTACCAACACTAGATCTGTTAGCTGACCCGGTGATTGATTCCAATGACGTGCTAAGCATTCTTGCAGAGGACACATGTTTAGTCTTGCATGAGGCACCATGGCAATGCATGAAGCCATCATCCCTAGTAACTGCATGAATATTATGGCTGAGAGACACTGGTTCTTTTGAAACTGTGGTAATATTTTGAAAATTTGAATCCTGGCTGCATTGGGATATGATAGAGCCATTTGCGTGTTTGGAATGGCTCTCAGATATGGTTGTGTTTGAATGAAATTTAGGTGTACTGAATGAATCCTAAATGATGTAGAAGATTTATGGTGATTTGAGTGTGATAAACAATTGCGATGTGTGTTGGCTTTTATAAACCAATCGTCTAAGTATGGAAAGACATGCATTTCTCCTCTTAGATGTGCTGCTACTGCCAGGCATTTGGTGAACACTCTGGGTGCAGTCGTTACTCCGAACGGAAGTACTTTGAAATAATGATTTTTTTCCGCATCACAAATCTGAGGTATTTGCGATGTGCTGGGTGAATGGGTATATGAAAGCATGCGTCCTTTAGGTCTGGTGTTGACAAAGTCATCTTGCTGCAAAAATGGAAGTACTTGTCAAGAGTGACCATACGGAAGTGTTGAGATATGTATAGGTTTAAAGGTCTGAGATCCAATATTGGTCTCAACAAACCGTCTTTTTGGGGAATTAGGAAGTATAGTGAATTTACTCCTGTTCCTTATTGTAATGG